>OX638249.1:2955000-3592083 GCA_951806755.1 Brenthis hecate
CAAAAATAAACTAATCACGTTTCGTTCACTAAACGTGATTAGTTTATTTTTGTCTATGGATAATTTAGGTTTTTTTTAATCTACTTAAATTAATATTAAGTTTAAATTCAAAAAATAAAACAAAAAAAAAAGGTTTTCTTCAATTTAAACGTCAAGCCACGTACAATTTTATAAAAAATCCACACAAAAACCCGACATCACTAATCTAAACGAGAGGGAATAACTTGGAATCATTATCTCAATAGAGATCTTAAAAATAAAGTCCAACATCTTAATAAACACTTAGGCTTCACTTTAGCTTTCCAACCCGTATATATTCAACAAAATAGATTTACATACAATCATATTAAGAAAATTGATTTAAGGGAAAAGCCGAAACAGATAAATAAAGCGATATAGTATAAAGTTTTCACATTTAATAGATTCAATTCATTTTAAATAAAACGATCTTTTCAGATTTTTTCGCTGATTTATTTTGATTTTCAACCGACTTCCTCAAAAAGGAGGAGGTTCTCAATTCGGCTGTATTATTTTTTTTCAACCAACTTCCTCAAAAAGGAGGAATCAAATAATTTCGAAGTCGGCGCTAGCCGATACAAAGCAAAGCACACCGACTTCGAAAATATTTGATTAGGTATGTATAGTAAATGAAAACTACCAATCAGTTATTTTTTACTTTTTAGTGCTTTTGTTTGAAGTCGGTTTTTATTGGTTCTCGACATTCCGAATACTTTACAACACAATACAATCGTGTCAAAAGATAGTTTTATTTAAAAAGTGATACGATTCAATTCAATTTTCTTGTTAATGGCTTCAAAGCGTGCCAGTTGAGCACAGATTATTTCACCAATGTCACGTAGAATGGAGAGAATACGAAGGAGATACATTCGATAGAAAATTAATAGAAACGTCAGTACTCTAAATGACTTCAAAACAGTTGAATATTACGAGTTGACAAGTAAAAGGTCAACACTCATAACCCTCATTTAAATACGTCGGTTAATTTCTCCTAATTTTAATATAAGCGTTAAGGCGAAATGTTTATAATTTAATTGGTGCAGGCTTTAATTTCGAGCATTAGCGTACCTATTAAGGCAATAACTGAATATATTATACAATATACGGTATACACATTCGAGGCGAATCTAAATGTTTAATTTTAATATTTATTCAATATAAATATAAATGCAAGTGTTAATTTAATAATACATTTATTTATTATATGTATATGTTATTATTTTGTATGTATAACCGTGATAAAGTGGGACATGTTAGGTCCAGTCAGTGGGTAGGATCAAACTTATACAGATCAAGGAATAGTAAAGAAACTTTGGTAGATTGTTACTGTTTGGTATCCAAATAAATATTGTAATTTTTGCAACCTTGAGAGACCAAATCAGTTTTTCGAGAATATTCCTCTCTCCAACGTCACCAAGATTAATAACAGCTATTACAATTATAGGGCAAAAAAATTCTCACAACTTTCATAAGAAATATCTTTTACATGGTTAAAAACTCGGGACTTTTAATTAGAACACCAAAATGTAACAATATACCAAATAAGAGCTCTCCTTGACCTTTTGTAGCGAAAGTCACCTTTTATGTATTTAATGACTGAACAATTTATACTTAATGGAGAATAAACGGAGAGTTTTTTTATACAAATGTGCTTTACTATATGTGAATACGATCACGATAAAGTCCATATAGATTCTTCGAACACTTAGGAGTGAAGTTAGGTACTTGTTACAAATTGGAAGTTTTTTTTTTTGAATAATTTTATCGCTTTTTAAAAATGTATTTAGGAGTTTTATTTAAAAAAATGTACTAAACGTATTTTTATAATTTATTGTAAAAATATTTTATTAATGCCAATGTAAATCCATATTGTTTTCCCATAAAAAAGTAGAAACGCAGCTCCTTTTAGACTCCATGATTAAAACGTTTATGATTATTCCACATTTAAAAACTTTAGATGAAATATGTATTTTATAAGCTTTCTGATCTAACGATAATATTTATAACTGTTCTATGTAGTTTCATTTATATCCTTTACTTACAATATATAAATGGAGTATACGTGTTACCGCAAAAGCTCAAACTACGTAAAATTAAAACTTTCAAGATAATATGACATTTATTTAACATTTTCCAAATACAAATTATAACCTAAGTTTCTTTAGAATACTTGTTATTAAATCACGAAATGTCCAACTTTTTCAATTGAGACTATATAAATTTTAGATTTTACTGGTAATATTGGAATGAACCGTAGTTCCAACTATGACAGTAACATAGACATTAAGAAGACAATAGTGACAATAATTGCAGTAATAATTCAATAAGATTAGGACTCTTATATACGGTAATAATACAACAACATTACACACAATTCCAAAGGCCCTTCACTCGAATAAGGCATTTCTTATTCTACGTTATTCCATAATGTGTACACATTCGCTATTGATAGTGTTTAATGAAATGAATAAAAATAATGGCTGACATAATGTTTTGCCATTATTACAAGCTCCCTCTGTGAATTTCTTTCACGAATAGAGCATTGAATGCTTTTTTTTTTCTTCTAATAATACAGTTTGCAAAACGTATCATCAATGCGCACACATAAAACAATTATCAGGGGTTAGCAACCGTTTTCAAATCGAGAATTATTATTTTGTTTAACGGCAGTGTTTTAACTTTATTCGTTAGACATTTTAATTCAAAATCAATATTTAATTACTTTATCATCCCTGAAAATTGCTATAACGATACGATCTTAACCAACTAACCTATCAAATCAGTCTTTATGCGGAAAGACGGCTATCAATTCCTCGCGCAACTCCAAGGCTGAATAAAGGCATACATTTACACAAAATGGCGGACACGATTTCAACTATCACACACGCCAACCGCAATATAGCAAAACGTACTTTAAAGCATTACATCTGCCTACCCATCTCGCTATTAATTTGAATGAATGTTACTTAACTTTAAAATACATTGCGATTGGCATACCCTTAATTACCCTTAGAGGAATGTTACATACAACCTACGAAACTGCCTTTATGGCATTATAAGATCGAACTTTCTAGATTTTTAATATCTTATGTATCATAAAGCTAATTTTAGCTAACAGTAAGTGAAACTTCTTCGCATTTGCAAGACAATATGGCATGATTTGAAGCTTTCAACTCGCAAAGATAGAAAATCGGGAACTAATGTGTCAGTATTTAATATAAAATTGATCATTGCAATGGAAGATCTAGTTTTCACCGATGGCGGCGCTACAAAATCGCAAAAAAGAACCCAAGAAGTTTCACTTGTTCTTATTACGCCAAATTGTACATAATTATGTATATACTGTGGTACAGTGCATTTATCGTTTTATGCAAAAAGAACTATGTCTACGTTTCGAAATGTTTGTAAATACTGGTAACGTACGCCATCACCTGCTGCCAGTCCGGTCGCTCCTGCTGGATCATGTCTTGTATATTCTGTCGACAAGTCTCACCGATTAATTAGTATTATTTGACGTCTAAATAAGAAAAATGTAAGTTTATTTATTATAAACCCTAAATTCGCTCACAACATCAATGTAAGAGTACTTGTATAAATACGCAGATTTTGAAAATTTAAAAACTTTTACACAAATGAACATAATATAGGAAGATGATGTATATGAACAAAAAACTTTATTTCCAAAAAATATATATTATAGAGCAATTGGTGATTGAGTAAGAGTCGTGCTTATGTTGTTTTAATATATACCGTATTTCAAAAAACTTTATAAAACTGTATAAACTTCCAAATATAATCTTTGGATTGGACAATTTGGAATTTTATTATAAATAGAAGATCTGAAAAGTTGCCACAATTGACATTTTTTTTATTTTTGTACATCTGAACCTGTACACCTTCGTGCTTATGTTAGCATGTATTTGTGTAGTAAAGGAAGAGAGAGAGAGAGATAGAAAGAGACAAGGTAAGACACGCTTCTAATATGAACGTAACGCGCACGACTACATACTAATGTATTTGTGTAAAATAGAAAGAGATCGATGTAAGGTGTGTGCAGTGCCAGATTCAACCTTAGTGCTGCCCCTGTGCACTGTAAAAAATACCGCCCAATTATCGAAATTTTGCTTAAAGTAGATTAAGTTTAAATAAAGTTTAATTTCTTTTAAATAATAATAAATTTTTCAAAAAATGATTTTTTGAAAAATAATTAAGACATTTTTTTTTCACCCTTTGAATTTTGCCACCGATGAAAATGAGCCGCCGTGGGCACTAGCCCCGAGTGCCTCTAGTGTAAATCCAGCGCTGGGTGTGTATATATTTCTCTCTCTCTCTCTCTCTTTGTGGTGTGTGTGTGTGCGTGTACCAGGGTGGTGGGCACGCCGACGGCCTCGGCGGCGGCGAAGGCGACGGAGAAGTTGGTGCGCTTGTCGTGCGGCGCCAGCGACGCGTACGGCACGCGCGCCTCGCCCAGGTACGAGTGCAGCAGCGCGCACAGCGCCATGCCGTCGTTCCACGACGAACTGTTACATATATACATATCAGTTGGCATTTGTATTTAGCCCTTTTTAACGTCCCACTGCCGGGCACGGACTTCCCTACAATATGAGGGGGATCAGACCATAGTCGACCATAGTCGACTGGGCATGTCTTTCGAAAACTGACTAGGTTCTCTCAGACATGCAGGTTTTCTCAGGATGTTTTCCTTGACCGTAAAGCAAGTGGTAATCACGTGAGAATCAATCATGCGAGACCCGGGATTTGAACCCGCTTCAATCGGTTTCCCAAACGGGTGCGTTACCACTGGGCTACCACTGCCCTAAGTTTAAGTTAATTAGCATTTACTACGTTTCAATACTTAGATAGAACAATTAAAATGACGTATGAGTAAATTATTCTTTGGTGTGATAACTTTGCATTTTAGGCAAAGTAAACAAAACAAAGATATTCGAAAGATTTTTCTATAAACACTAACATTACTCAACCGCTACCGTATTTTTTTTAAATATGAATAGAAAACACAAAAATTAGCAATATGGTGGCCCAAAATATCAAAAATCGCTTAAGTATAAGAAAATTATGAGAACGAGAGTTGATTCACATATATTGATTGTATTATGCACCGTGAGTAAAAAAAAAATTGCAATGTGACAAAAGTCCTCGATTTCTTAAAGATCAACCACTTTGCTGGTAACAAAAGAAAATTTACCTAAAATTTGTGATATCAATGTTATTATAGCCGAGGGTCTTCTGCTGACACCACTTGAGCAGCGCGTTACGTTTGGAGCCACCGTTCTTCATTTGCAATGCGTTAAGGGGATCTTTTCTTTCACCTGGATATAGAACATAAATAAATATAAATATCCTGAAATAAAACGAAATTTAAAAGTTTACCGGTGACTTGGAATTTTATCAACTTCTATCATTCATTATTATTATGAAAAAGAAATCTTCTTACGCTTATAATAATTGATATATATATAATTACGTGTTATCTGTACGTCATTAGGTACCTATAATGTATCAATTAAACCCTTAACCCTTTTGATGTCAGTGATCTTAGATTACTACATATTTACATCTGAAAGTTACGAGGTTTATTATTAATACACAACTTATACATTGATTACGTCATGGTCTTATTAAAGTTAATTGTTAACTTATAGCCAGGACTCAAAAAGTATAAAACTTTCTTTACATTATTAAATCTTTTCTATCTAAATCGGAAGTCAAATTTCGAAGATAACATTAACACGATGGCTACCATGATATGTTCGTTAACGAGGAACTGATTTTTGTAATTTATCGGGTAGGTAGCCCCATATAAATATCAACAACACATACCCCACCTAAGAGGTGACAATCGATGTACACTATCTTTACGATGCAACCGTAACATACTCGGTATTACAACTCAGAATTTTACTCGACACGCGTAATTCATTATTATTTTAATTCATAAAAATCAAGTCAGTTCGCGTACATATCGTGTTCATTATCATTTTTGTAATTAGTATTCGGTGTTAATTCCAAACGTTTTTCATTTTTAACCGACTTCCAAAAAGAAAGAGGTTCTTAATTCGCCTGAATCTGTTTTTTTTTTAAGTATGTTCACCGATTACTCGAAGACGCCTGAACCGATTTGGATATATTTTTTTTTGTTTCAAAGGGTATACTTCCCAGGTGGTCCCATATAAATTTTATCGAAATCGGTCGAGCGGTTTTTAAAAAAAATCAACAACAAATATTTTTTTTTAATAAATTTACCAATTACCTGCTTATTACGCCTACACTAAAAATTGAAAAATAACAATCTAACAGTGATTGCTTAACAAGAACCGGTACACTGTCAGTTAAGAGTAAATAACAATAAACAGTACGAACGTCGACTCACATATATCCCCATAGCTGTTCCGCCGCACGAAGGACTCCATGGCCTTCTGCTGCAGCGAGGCGAGCGCGCGCTGCTCGTCCGGCAGGTTCACGGCCGCCTCTGCCCGCGCGCACACAACAAGCTGGCTTACTCGCACGCGCGCTTTGCGTCACTTACGTACGTATGTATGTATGTATGTATGTATGTATGTACACACTCTACCCATCCGTACAGTCTGACCAAGATACTAGACACGGCAGTCGTTTGGAGACGCGCACTTGACTGTCTTACTTTTATATGCCAGTCGAGAAACGACTTTAGGGTTGACGAGTAAATTGTAACTTGCCACAAGATGGCGCTACTCGAAACCGTTCGTTCACCATGAAAATTTGGTATTTTAGACAACCCTTGCATTTGACAGCGTTTTCATTAAAATATGTACTGTATGGATTTGTATACTGTGTTCATATGTTATTCGTACTTGTGTGTAGTGGTTTACTACTACATACTTCAATCGATATAATTGCTCAAAAACCATTGGATATCACAAATAAATTGATATTTAATTGTATATTGTATAAAAATAAAACTCCATCTCAAGATGTAAGTGTAGATAATATCGATGATTTTCAAGTATATTTTTAAGCAATTATTTTTTTATTGTATAAGTGACACAAAGCGGTGAAAGGAAGTCATATGGTCGCTAGTTACAATGAATAGCTTCATCAAGAACAATCACCAACGCTGACCAATTAAATAAACGCAATATTATTTTGTATTATAATAATCAATACTTCACTACTAATTAGGTAAAGCAAACTATAGAAATATTATAGAAAAGCGTGTGTAAAACATACGGATTTAATTTATAGTATTATTAATATTTATTTATTCCATATAACCAAACATACAAACAAACGACAAATGTTAAAAAAAAATCAATTAAATAATGATACTTATTTATATTTCGAAAAAACAAGAAATAAGTTACTTTGTTACTTAAATATAGTGGCGAGAGAAAGATATTGATGTGAAATCAAAGATGAGTAAATTAGTAATGAAAACATAAACTGTTAGTTACAAACAGAGAAAAACAACCTTTTAGTAATACAAATAAACAGGACGGGTTTCAAAAAAAGTTTATTAAAGGTAAATTTCAACTGGGATAATATATGAATAGATAGATACACAAACAAACAAATAGGTTAGTCAATAGATAGCTATGCGCCTCTGTCATGCCGCCATGCTGCAATAGAAATAAGCGAACACATGCGGTCAATGTAAAAATTGTACAATTAGTTTATTATAACAAGATAACAAAATATAAATAATATTATATTCTTTATAATTTCGTATTTACAATATAAATATAGTTTACAAAATAAATATGTTAGAAAATTAGAACGTAATAATAAATAATACAATTATAACGTTTTAGACATGTCAAAGATGAAATTTTAATGTTCAATTATAATTAATATTATACGCAGTCGCTGGCTCCCAATAGCTTCTTCGGTTAGTCTTGTTTCCTTTAGATCTTAGAGATTTAAGTCTATTAAAGCGGATATTTTTTTATTTTTGCGGCACCGTTTTTGTGGTATGTCGTTAAAAAGTAGCCCATGTTTTAATCTACGAAAAGCCATCTCCATTTCCAATATAATCCACTGAGCCGTGTAAAAGTAACAAACATACACATACTCGCAAATATATAAAACAAATTATATATACACAAACAGGTGCGTCCATAAGTGCTCAGCAGTAGCTTAAATGTTACTCCAGGTCACAGTCAATCTGTTCAGTAAACTTTAACCAAATCCGTCGTCGTTTCAGCGTGAAACGATCGCACACACGGACACACACACACACATACATATGCACACACACACATACACACACAAACATTCCCACGTACAGTAGCGGGCCGACCACACACCTGTACTGATGGGTGAGGCGCGCGAGCGCGGCGCGGGCGGCTTGAGCGCGGGCGCCAGGCCGTTGCTGGGCGGCGCCGCCTCCGACATGCCGTTCTTCACGTTGTTCGTGTTCGTCGCGCCGGCCGTCGACTGTACCTGGTGGGATAGTGGATAAAGTTAGATGATGATTAATTAGTATGGTAGTTTAGTAGTAAATGTTATTTTAAATAACATTTACACTAATATTATAAAGAGGCAGAGTTTGTTTTTTGTTTGTTTATTTATTTGAACGCGCTAATCTCAGGTACTACTAATCAGATTTGAAAAATTCCTTTCGGATTAGATAGCTCATAGCCCGTTTATTGAGGAAGGCTACATATCATATAGTATATTATCTATATATTCATTCACATATCCTTTGTATTAGATATATATCTATTTATCAACAATAATTGTAAAGTATTTACCTGCGGCCACTCAGTAACGGGTGTGGTCGCCGGGGACTGCTTTGCTGCTTTCGCTGCGTTCTCTATACTCTCTATCAGGGACTTCACAGACAGCCGCGAGTCTTGTCTGCTTACACCTAAAATTACATATAATAAACATTTTTATCAAGATAACAGAAGCGTTGGAATATGAGCACTATATATGTTATGCTTAAAGACCAAAATCGATCGAAAAACAACCCACAACGCGGTTTGGCTAAACCAAAAAGGACACAATTCGTATCTTGGCTTTAATATTAACTCGCAAGCTGTGTGACGCATTCTGAACATTGAATTCTGAACAGCGCGTTACAGCTTTTACTTGTAATGAACGTCTTCTGTCTTTGGGTTTAACATATAAGTACGTATGTATATTTATATTGAAAATATGAAAACGCATATAAAAATATACCTTTAGTCCGTCTGTGCGAGGCCGCAGTGGCCATGATGTCTTGTAGGGAAGCGCTGGACAGCAGCGGCGGCGGTGTCGGTGTATCTTCTGTACGGGGAGGTAGAGCTGATCAGAATTATTATATTAACTCTAGAATTTTAATGAATAAATCCCTTTTAAATCTGAACTAACCAAAGTAAATTTTTCATTATGTTTTAAAAAGAAATAACCGACTTTAAGTCATAAAAAAAAACATGAAATTATATGAAAAATAACGAATATGTTATGAAATATAGCTCGTAACCTAGCTATATGCAAGATATGGTTTTAATTTTGACAGGATTTTCCAAAGAGTATATGTTAAACTCTGCTGATATTATTATCAGCAGTATAGTACACAAGCCGCCACCCTCAAACTCATATAAAAAAAATTGAAAGCAAAATGCAAGAACATACATATTTATAAGCCAATTCATGATTAATTTCCTGTATAATATCGAATAAGGAGTAATATTTGCTCATTTATTACTACCTAGAACATCACGGATAAAATAATATAGAGTTAATGAACAGCAAAACTAATGACACAACAATATCGTTCAGCTTTCAATATTCCCATCTTAAAGGAATATTTGAGAATGCTAAAGACTAGACGAGTGAACATTACCAACGATAGTACTTATATGAGAACACACATACAATGCATACAATGACCAGCACCGGACCACCACCAAATGAAACACTCTAAACAACACGAGGCACACGACGAACGGTTATTTACATTCACAAACACACTGGACGCTTTCAAAGCCTGACTTACGTAGAAGTGTGGACGTCGACGAGTCGTGTAATGACCTAATTGGATGCGATAGCCGCTTGTGCTCTAACGTCTTCCAATGATACGGTTTTCCATATCTGGGTAGAGAGCCTGTATCGACTTCAGTGGTGGGATAATTTTGATTTTGTAGCGAAAATTTCCTAATAGCTACTTCTGGTCTTCCATCATGTTGGGTTCTCTCCAAATTTTGAACAATATCCCCGATGGATCCAGTAGTTTTTCTGATAATTTCATTCGCGCTTGGTGTCCGAGACAATGATATAACAGATTTGGTTATATGAGCCATTTCTTTCGCAATCGCTTTGTTATCACTAGATAAGTTAGACCGAGCTTCGTGTTTTTTCTTCCTTTTTGGTTTTCTAGGCACTTTTAAGAGCTCCTCTCGAGGTACGTTTTCAAAATCTTCCCTTAATGTATTATTTGATATTTTTTCGTCATCTGCTATGTTATTAATTTGTTTGTTGGGTACAATCGGCTCTCCAATTTCCTCATAGTAATTTTCAGTTTCGGGCTGTTTCAAAGGTTGATCAAAAGATATAAATGGATTTGCACAAACTCTTTTTATATCATTTTGTTCTGTGGCTGTGTTTTGTTTAACAAATGTCTGCGCCGTGTTAATAACAAATGGCACATTCTCTAGGGGTTGGTAATATTGATTGTCAATTAACCATTGAGGTATTTTAGACAACCTGCCTATTGGTTTTATTGGGCTTGGAGTTTTGCTAGGGCTTCCAACCGACGAAGTCGATTTTGATTCTATCACATTTTTTTTTGATTCAACTTTTCTTAATGGAAGGAGTGTTGGTTTATTTTTACTATACTTCTGATATATGCCTTTCTTTTTATTTTCAGATTCTATTTTTGGTTCAGAAGTGCTGATATCATTATTAATTACTTGATCTATGTCGTCATAGTATACGGTCGAATTTTTACTTTGATTTCTTTTATCCACATCTATAAGCCCACTGTTAGGTTTTAACAATATGGGTTGTATTAAGACAGGACTTACTATTATTGGAGAAGATCCACCTTCAATATTTGCATTCATTATATTGATTGGCGTCAACATTCTATTCGTCTTATTATTAACGTTACTGTGTACGGGATTCGGTGAATTATTTGACGTTGCAACGGTTGATAAATTCGAGGATGTAAAATCACTGATGGTGTTTATTTTTAATCGATAACTAACGTTATCGTCTATTATCGATTCGTGTGACGGTTTTAGATCATTATTTGGCATTGAATTTCCGCTTTTGGATTTTTCTATTAAAATTTCAGGATTCTGATTTTGAATTAAATTTTCTTTACTTATTATATCTACCTTGTTTTCATTATCATTTAAAATAGAAACTTGTTCTGTAGAATGCAACGAATCGGTTGATATTAAATCATTTTGTGGTATTTTGGTAACGTGTGAAACTATTTTAACCTCACCGACCTGCTCTATATTATTATTTATTAATTCCATTATATTATCTTTATGCCTTTTAACATCATCTTCCCCTTTAAATGTTGAAAGGCGTTTAACTGGTTTGTAATTATCTGGAATATCTGGAGAAGCATCTGATTCGAGCTGGATTGCCTCAGCTGTAACTGTAGATAAACTAAGTTCATCCTTCGGTATAGTTTGTGTTATTTTCGTTTTCTCATTCCCACTTATTCGATCTAGAGCTGCTTTAAAGTTGAATTTTATCTCTTCATTGGCTTTCTTTAGATCTATTTCTACAGGGTCATCCACGACACTTGACAAACACTGGATAAATACGTTGTCAGAATCATTTTGTTCATTTCTGATATCATCCGGATAAGGGTATGGAAGAATAGATTCTGCCTTAATAACTGGTATTTCTGTGGATTCTATTTCCAGCGACGAATTGGACTCATTATGTTCATGGTTAGTAATATTATTAACTTTAATTTTATTTTCTTTATTCATATGGTTAATTATATTGTTATTTTTTTCAAATCGACTTATGAAAACGTTATCTGACCCCTCACTGTATAAAGAAGATTCACTAAAAGTATAAGTGTCACCTAGGAATTCTATACTAGTAGCTTCTTTGAGAGCATTTTTAAACTCCCCGTTTGCATTAAGATTATCCGTACTATACGACTTAAGTTTACCATTTAATAAATTAGAGAGATTCTTAGAATAAATAGTTTTCTCTTTGGATTTTTTAAAAATAGATTCAGATTTAGAAACATTCTGGATAATATCGGTGTCCAAATAAGAAAACTCATCTAAAGCGTCCTGACGACTAAGCTTTTGCAATGAAAAGTCTACAGCGTTTTGCCTCTTTAGCGCTTTATTTTCAAAGTGAGGAAGGACAGCTTCAGCTAAAATTTTACTCGAGTAGCCATTAGTGTTGTCCAATGAAGATTTATGACTATCATCGTCATTTGTTTCATCTGTTGTAACATTATCGATTTCAAGCTTAAATTCTTTCACAGTATCATGAATATCTTTCTTTACAGAATTACTGTTTAATTTGAAAAATGCTTGATCTACTAGACTAGTATCTTTATTTTCATTGACACTATGAACTCTAGACAAATAACGGGTTCGTATATTTTTAAATATCTCTTTGGAAGAACTATCACTATTGGAGTCGAAACTTTCAGAATCTGTCGGCATACTTTTTCCATCTGAACAATTTAGTGCGCTATCCTTAGATTCTTGCCTGTCAACACCTGTTTTGGTACATTAAATTAACATTAGACAATATATATAAATTATGTACATACATTTCGCATTAAGATGACACAGTTAGTTCTATGACTGCGACTACAGTTCAAAGCCTTACATAGAATTAGTGCGTGATAATGTTGTTAATTTGCTAATTAATCTGCAATTTCGTGGTATCATTTAATTTTATATCACATGCAATTTCTAAAACTACTAAAAATGCATGGAACACTGAAACTTTGCTCAACTGTGTACAGAACCAAAAACCTATATTGGACTACAATTTAAAAGCTAACATGCATGTCAGGCAAATTTCCATATAATAACATATTTGAATTACCTTGCAATATCTGATTAAGTATAGTTACTAATTGATAAAAAATAATTTTAAAAAATGCCTAAATACAAGTTAGCATAAACCAAAGATAAAAAAAATTAAAAAAAAGAATCTCATGCTGTCATCATTCAAATCATTTCGTTCTTGAATCATTTCATTCACTTACCTTTTAAAGAGTGTGAGTGTATTTGGTCTTCCAACAGTCGAATGCGATCCCTTGCTATCTTATTTTCTGAGACAAGCCGTTCGAGTTCTCTTTGCGCTTCGGTTTTAAAGTCGTTCGCGACGCGGACCGTCATTAATAAGTCGCTCTGGAATTGTTTCCATTCCGTTTCCTACATGAAAATATTAAAAATTAAAACAATTATTCATTTCTTCTTTTTATTTAGTTGGATGGTGTTAGTAAATATTTTTTAACTGTTGAATTATTATTTTATGATCCACTGATATAGTACTACTTCTGTTTACATAAAAGTTATATATGTATTAAATTATTTTATTAATTGTACCGTGCTACTTTCCTTTGAAAATAGTTTTGTTTTTGCAACTATAGTTGTTAGCGTCAACTAAGTTGCGTGCGATTTGTGTAAAATATAGCAAAATGCAATGCAAATAATAAACGCCATCTATTTAGGTCAAAACTTAGCCTGAATTACCCAAAGAATAAATCGAATTAGAACTATCCAATTTTTCACATAAATATTCTTATGGCATTAGCTCTTGAGAGTATTTTCGACCTGACTTCGCCATCAGCTCGAGTCGGAAAAATCCAGTGAGCTTTCCACCAGGCACCTGTAGATCGCAAGCCTATAGCAGTACAGTACACGTCACGTGTCGCACACAAGTGAGGAGAGCAAGCCTATACTGACTGGTCTCTGTACAGACAATTCATGTACTACTACCGTATGTGTGCGGGAGTGCGCGCGTGTGCTTGTGTGTGTGTGCTATGTGCGAGTGTGTGCATGTGCGTGCGAGCGAGAGGGCGCGATGTATACTGACGTCTCGCTCGCGGTCGCGGGTGAGCTGCGCGAGGCGCGCGCGCGCGTCCTGCAGCTGGCGCTCGAGCTCGGCCACGCGCGCCAGCGCCTCGCCCGCGCGCGACATCAGCGCCAGCTTCTCGTCCGTCGCCACTTGCAGCTACGGGATACATCAATTATAGTATTATCATAAACTAGCTAATTATTTACCATGCAAGCTTAACCGAGGGCTTTAATTATTTATAAGACTGGCCCTTATTTTACGAAACAACAGGATGGTGTTATTCGTATGAAGTTCTCGTTTATATACGTTAAGCGGATGCAATAAAAGTGAAATATATACTGTAAATATAATATATTCAATAAAAATATATAATTGGTACTGCATTTGCCAATAAAACATTACCTGAATTTGCAATTCAGAAGAGTTATCTTTTAAAGTTTGCAGTTCTCCCTGCAGCGCGGCCTTCTCTTGACGAAACTGTTCTAACTGAAATTCTAGCTCTGAGATCGTTGATTTGGCGTTGTTTCGAGATACCTATGCAACAAAAGTTATAATACAAATATATGTTTCGTGTTTATGGATTCGTGTCCCTAGGTTGATTCTCCATACAAACTTTCATGCCCATTATCACCCCATTCATTCCAGGATAATACTATCCTATGTCCTTCCCAGGATCTCAAACTATATTCTTACCAAATTTCACCTAAATTGGTTCAGTAATTTCGGAGCTTATTCGGTACAAGCAAACAAAAAACATCTTTTCTTTTTTATTAGTATAGATTATTATAAAAACAAAAGTGATTGATATAAACGGTAATGTTTTTAATAAAAAATTGGTAATACTCCAAGACATCAATTGACCGAATTCCTTTACCATTAAGATTTACACTCCCCAAATGTGCGTCATGGCAAACTTAGTAACGTCCGGGAATCAAACCTGGCAACCTAAAGACTCATGTGAGGTTTATCACTACTAACAGAGAAGTACTAAAAGCTAAACGTAGGAGCCATCATCTGATTATTGAGAAAGAGAAGATTGAGTGCATAAGTAATCTAACGACATCCCATTAAGCCCACAAAAAGTTCGTTGGATTAAGTGTGTAGAGCGGTACTGGCTTCTCTAACCTGAGTCTCCACATAACCACATAACGCACAGATGGCATACAACAAGAGTGTGTGTACTAACGAGCGCGTCGTCGTGCAGCTTGCGCGCGTCGGTGTGCGCGCGCTCGAGCTGGCGCTGCGCGTGCGCGAGGCGCTCGGCCAGCGCGTGCGCGCGCGCCGCCGCCGCCTCCGCCTCGCGCCGCGCCGCCGCCGTGGCCGCCGCCTCCGCCGCCGCCGCGCCCTCCGCCGCGCCCGCCAGCTGCCACACACCACACCGTCACACCACACCATACGACATACTGTACTACACTATTATTATTATTATTTGTTCATATTCATAAGCCTCGGTACTCAGTACCGGAGTATCAACAATCACGGGCCTAAACCAAGTGAGTGCCGATGTATTACAGATTATTATTTAAAAAATTTCTGACTAAACGACATGTATTAAGTATAGCTGCTTTTTGTAATTGTACGTAAGTAAATGGAGGAAGCCCAAGCAATTTAATAGATTGATGAAGATTCTTTATTATTATTATTATTTCATTTTTTTTAGTCAATGGCAACTAAAGATACAAACACAAGTAACAAGTTTTATTTCTGTCAATATCAAGTGATTTAATCTAATTGATATAAACACACGGTTGTTTTGGTTTTATTGTTTTTTCATAGATTCAAAACGACGCGGGTTTCGAGACGCCGTCCGATCCAAAACAAATTGTCCGAACGTTCGATGCGTTCGAATTCAAAGTATTTTAATGTTTTCATGTATCTATTACTCAAAACATAAGCTTGAGCAAAACCCGAGAGCGTCGTACCTGCGCCTTGGCGGCGGCGAGCAGGTCGCCGAGCGTGGCGGCCTGCCGCTGGCGCGCGCCCGCCGCGTCGCGCGCCGCCGCCGCCTCCTGCTCGCAGCGCGCGCGCTCCGCCTCCAGCCGCTCCGCCGACAGCTCCAGCGACCTGCGCACAACATACACATACACACACATAAAATAAATAAATATGTAGATGCAACACCCGGGATTTGAACCCGATTCATTTTTCCAAGCAAGCGTGTTAGCACTGTTTTGTGCACTGCCCCAGCACTGCCCGGCGATAGCTTTAAGCTTATTACGCTTTAATGTTACATTATATGCCTGAAATCAAAATATGCAACCTAACCTAACATTAAATAAATATGTTGCGACATAACACACAGTAACATCTAGTTCTATGGTAAGCTACGTGGCTTGTGTTATGGATACCAGATAATTGATACACTACACATATTATAAAACTTGAAATACGTACATATTATACTTATAAATATAAACATCCATGACTGGAGTACAAACATTCGCGTTCATCACACAAGTGAATGCCCCCAGCGGGACTCGAACCCGCGACCGCTGGTACAGCAAGCAGGGTCAATACAAACTGAGCCAAGCGTGTCGTCTAAACATACACGTACGACACTCCTCATCACCATTTAAATTAATATTCTTCATTATCATTGTACTGGACTGGGTATGTAGTGAGTATGGAGGATTCCCGAATGTCCAAACACCTACTAAGAAACTCAAACTAAGAAAAGCCTACTACGAAGGTAAAATGGTCGCAGAAGTCGATGCAAGCCTAAAGTCAAATAAACGCTTTTACTTTTTATGAGTTTTTTATCACGATTAAAAGCTGATAAGTCACTTTTTCTTTAATTAAATACAAAATGAATTTTACAATATTTTGCAGATTTTAGTTTACACGTATTTATAAAATAAAATAGTTCGACAATTTGCTGACCAATGACATCTATAATATCTATTCAAGTATACAATAATAGCCTGAAGAATAGCCCGAATCAGCGTTGTCCAATATCTTTGTATGGGATGAGACATCTGTACTAATATAGTATTATGCCATCAATGAGTAATACTTAACAATAAGCACTAACCTAATCCTCTCGGACAATGTTTCATTTTCTTTGGTTTTCTCTTCCAGCGTCGCCTTTACTTCTCTCAACTCGGCTTCAAGTTGTTCTTGCTTACTCAACAGAATCCGTCGCTCTTCTTGAGATACCTACAATAATAATATATATTAAATTTCATATATATAATAAAGGCAGTGGTAGCCCAGTGGTAACGCGCTCGCTTGGGTAACCGAGTGAAGCGGGTTCAAATCCCGGGTCTCGCACCTCTGATATTTTCATGTGCGAATCATTTTTAACATGATTACCACTTGCATTACGGTGAAGGAAAACATCGTGAGGAAACCTGCATGTCTGAGAGAACCTTGCAAGTTTTCGAAAGACATGTGAAGTCTGCCAATCCGCACTTGGCCAGCGTGGTGGACTATGGCCTGATCTCCCTCGTATGAAGGGAGGCCCGTGCCCAGCAGGGGGACGTTATAAGGGCTGAATACAAATTTCATATAAATTAAAAAAAATACTAGGTGTGTATTATAGATGCAACTAGCAGTAGAAATGTAACGTTCCACGTCATATGTATGTATGTATTGATACGAGTATGTTTGTGTTACAACAGTGTTTGATACGAAAAAATACATCAAAGCTAAGCACCTAAAATAGCGGTGTTAAAACAGTACCAAGTAACTCTTAATCTATACTAATATTTTAAAGAAGAATAATATGTTTTTTGTTTGTATCTGTAATAGGCTCTGAAACTACTGAACCGATTTAGATGAAATTTGGTAAGAAGATAGTTTGAGGTCCTGGAAAGAATATAGGATAGTTTTTATCCCGGAAACCATCACTTAGGGGGGTGAAAATGGGGGTGAAAGTTTGTTGTGGTACTAGTTTTACATATTGACCAACAATAATTATACTATTAACTATATCAATGAAAATAAAGAGTTAAAAGTAAAAAAAGAATATTATACAGATATCCGAATCGGAACATTAATTCGATCGGACAGAAAGCACATTATAATGTTATGTGAGAGGATATTTTCGCGTTCAAGCCTAGAAATCTTTTTATGATACTTACTTTTATTTAATTATTTATTTAAAATGTTAAATGATAATTATTTATTTAAAATGTTAAATATTTCTATTTGTAGAAATAATGATTTCTACAAATAGAAATATTTCTGTGAAATAAAACTTACTTTTAATACAGCGAATAGTTGTTGTTGGTCCGTTTCCCCTGACACCACTGTCTCGGGCTCCACGCCCTCCCGCATGAGCAGCTCTTGTAGAGTGTCGACCTTGAAATATTTAAATAAACATAATTAAATATAAAAAACCAAAGTAGTATTATATTCATCCTAAAGCCCGAACAAAAAAAAAATAGTCTGTCTGTCCGTGTCCGTGTTCAGAGCTCGTTAATGGTGTTTTTTATTCTTACATAGATGATTCAGCCTAGCTTACTTCTGAAGAAGTACATAATATGTACGATAAAATTGATTCCGAAAAAAAAAAGAGCTTTCATTAGCAAAGGTATAGAATTTTTATAAGTCTTTACATTTAAATAGTTTTATATAAAACATGTAATATACTTTAGTCCGGCTGTCTTCCAGTTTCTCAGTTTGCCGACACAGGGACTCGAGCAGCACTTGCTTCTCGTCGGCCAGTCGTTCGTTGTCGGCGTGCGCGTCGGCCAGCTGCGTCTGTAGGTCGGCCAGTTCGGCCAGCGTCGCTTGCAGCTCTTCACTTGTGCTGGAAATAATTAAATTAATTTATATCATGAACGGAGGACGATTTGACGCTATATATATATATATATATATATATATATATATATATATATATATATATATATATATATATATATATATTTGATAATTTAATTTATGTTATGATTTATTTTTCATTTATTTTAATCTGTAAAAATATCTATCAGTGTTTATCATCACACTACTATTATAGATGTTAATGTTTGTATGTGTGTATGTTTGTAACTCCTTCACGCTGAAACAGCTGGACGGGTTTGAATGATATTATACACAAATAAACTATAATCTTGAGTAACTAACTATAAGCTACTGTTAGTACAAAAACTTTACTGCTTTGAGGTATAATATTTATCCGTATTAATATTATAAATGTGAAAGTTTGTGAGTATGGATGTTTTATTTTATTTTTTTTATTTATAAAACTTTATTGCACAAGAAAATAGTACATTAACATAAAAAAAATATTATACGATTAAAGAGATGTGCAAAGGCGGCCTTATCATTAAAAGTGATCTCTTACAGGCAACCGATAGAAAAGGATATAAGAAAATGAGTGAGCGGTAAAGTGCATAAAGTGCAAATCATTAAAAATGAATATAAATAAACATACATAAAAATTTACATATATAAAATACTAGTTTTACTAGTTTTACATAAAAATTTACATATATAAAATACTAGATTTATATCCCGGAAAAATGTACGGTTCCCGTGGGATAGGTTTATATATAAATAGCAAAAAGGTCCTAGGGACAGACTCGAATAAAATAAAACTAACTCTTTAGTATTCTTCTAAAACTCTAAGCATTCCATACCTATAGTGATGTTCCTCCATCTGCAGGATGCGGTCCTGCAGACACGCGACGGAGACCTCGCTGAGAGACGACGACGAGTGCTTGTCCCACTCCGGCGTGCTTGCGTCGCCGCTGTCACCTTCGCCCTGTTATTTTTTTAAAATTGCCAGTTAATACCTTATTAATTTAAGCTTTTGAGTTAAAACTTAGGATGTAATGTGACGGTCATGATAGACAAATATAGATATACAGACATAGTAAAGAACTCTAAAATCATTATTATAAATACATACATACATAATATGTGCAATGAGCATGGAGTTTTATTAGGAATACAGAAAAATTAGTTCAAATAAATATCAATACATGGCATTATACGTATCGAGTTTTTCTTAAAGTTTGTGCAAAAGTAACGAAATATTTCCCAATAAAGTACATTATTGTTTTAAAATATTTAAACGTTTGCGAAAATGAAATAACCCGCTCGTAAATTAAAATTAACGTAATTTTACTGATCACTGAAAAGTAATGGGATTTATTGTGCATATTTACAGATGGCGCTACTAATTTTTATTTAACACAGTTAAAAAAAATTCAAGTCATTGAAATACCTTTAAATACTTTCAGGATGAATTTTGCAATATTTATAATTTCAGTTTAGAAAAATATCTATTATACTTTTGTAAATTACCTACAAATTGATAATAGAAGTTATTAAATCATTATAACGTAATAACGTATTAACGTTATAAAATAATTATATATTATAATAATTATTTCTCACGTTTTTGCTCTATTTTAAAATAATTGTCGGGGAAAAAAACTTCTACGAAAACTTTTGTTTTAACTATTTTAATGTGATTTCTAGTATTAATGATGAATCCATGGTTAAAAAATCAACTTGAATATCTTTACACATTATTGGCTACAAGAAAAATAGAGAGATCCCAGATGAATTTAAGCATCGAATCGAACACGCGACCTCCAGCATAGAATCCGAACATCTTACTAATATGTATTATAAACGTGAAAGTTTGTGAAGATATATGGATGTTGTTACCTATTCTTTCACGCGAAAACTACTCAACGGATATTGATGAAACGTTACAGCTTATACATCAAAGTAACTCATCTATACCAATATTATAAAGAGGTAAAGTTTGTGAGTTTGTGACGTTGTAGGGGATAATCTCTGAATCTACTGAACCGATTTATATTAAATTTGGTAAGAAGATAGTTTGAGACCCTGGGAAGGACATAGGATACTTTTTATCCCGGAAATCATCCCTTAAGGGGATGAAAATCGGGATGAAAATTTGTATGGGGAATCAAAGTAAGCTATAATTTATAAAGATATATTAATAATTAAACTACACGAGCAGAGGGAAAAACGCTATTAAAATAAAAAAAATAACTAATAAACATCATACATTATGAGCTAGTGCGATGGAGGCGGGTGCGGACGAGTGCATGCGGCGCGGCGCCGGCGCCAGCAACAGCTGCCGCTTCTCGCTGTCGGACAGCGGCGAGTGCGCCACGCCGCGCAGCCGCGCGCGCAGCGCCCCGTTCTCGTCCGCCAGCCGCTCCAGTGCCGCCTCGCGCTCTGTATCTTGACTCTGGGAACATAGGAACCAACCAAATATTTATATGTATGTATGTATTTAAAGTTATATATGTGTAGTGTATCAAATTTCTGGTATCCACAACACAGGCCTCGTAGCTTACCATGGAACTAGATGGTGCTGTGTGTTAATGTCAAAACATATTTATTTATTTAATGTTAGGTAAGATTACCAATTTTGACTGCAGGCATATAATGTAACATTAAAGCATAATAAGCTTAAAGCTATCGCCAGGCAGTGCTGGGGCAGTGCTCAGAACAGTGGTAACACACTTGCTTGGGAAAGTGAAGCAAGTTCAAATCCTCGGGTCTTGCATCTAAAATCTTAGTCTCTGCCGTGACCGCGATTGCTGTAAAGCGTTCGAAATGTCGAGAAATAAGAAACAAAATAAATCCGCGAAACAATCCGAAAAGGTAGTTTTATTTAAAATATCAAATATTCGCGCTAATATAAAAAACGTATTATATCTATACATTGTGTGTTTTCTATATCACAATATTCAAAATCGTTTACAGTCAAATATAAAATACATTATAATGTCATTAAAAAAATATAAAAGATACCGTCTTTTTAATCTGCAATAAATTAGTGAAATGAAATCTGCAATAAATTAGTGAAAAGTTTATGAGTTTGTGACGTTGTAGGTGGTAATCTCTGGATCTACTGAACCGATTTAGATGAAATTTGGTAAGAAGATAGTTTGAGACCCTGAAAAGGACATAGGATAATAGTATTTTTATCCCGGAAATCATCCATTAAGGGGGTGAAAATGGGAATGAAAATTTGTATTGGGAAGCAAGCTGAACTAAACCGATAAACGACAATGAATAATGTGAAAATGCTGTATAACCAATATGTACACATACACAAACGTAATAAAATAAGAATCAAACTAAGAATAGACTCGTTACGACCATGCAACTTCATTTAGTGCGTGATATCGATAGTCGATAATTGCTTAGAGGACAAACGAGGACCACTAATGGCCTGCACTCAGGAATTTGTGCCCTAAGGGAGATTTATCTGTCATTTTGTAATTACCTTCAATCGTTCGAGTTCAGTCCGCAGTCTGTCGGCCTCGTTGGCTCGCTCCAATAACTCGTCCACGCGGGCTTGCAACTGCGCTCGTTCCATCGTACTTGCCTCCAGTTCCCTTCTTAGAGATTCTAGTTCTCGCACACCAGATGTAAGCGATGCCTAATTAAAAATTAACAAACAATATTAATAATCAAGATTAACTATTAATACACATTTTCTTAATTTGCCACGATGCATAATTATAAAAAAAATGTTCAATGTATTTCAAAATGTCTATAATTTGAATTGTTTTGTCTATAACATTAGTAGAAAGTGAGAGCGACAAAGAAAGCAAGCATTGTTTGTTATTCAACCAGTTCACAAGCGCGTACATGAATTGTTTTCACATAGTCGTTATTTTTGGGAATATAATGATGATGACGATGTTCTCCTGACCGATTCCGGCCACGGCGGCCACTCCCATTGAGACTAGCCAACTGCGCAGGAGATATTATAGTGCACAAGTGTACGCGCAGACACAACGTGCACTCTCTATTCCTGTCACTCTCATATTCCGGTGAGACGACTGCTCGACACGACCAGTAAGAGTTAAGGGGCAGGACCGACAGCTTTACGTGCTCTCCGAGGCACGGGAGTGAAACACCGCCAACCTCCCAACTCTGGGCTGTTACTGAGGCTTACTATACAGAAAGACACAATAACTAAACTTGGCCCGACCCGGGACTCGAACCCAGGACCTCCGGGTGTGCAGCCGTACATGCTAGCCACTATACCACCGAGGAATATAATAAACAAACATTAACTCACCTCAGATGGTACTCTTGGCCTTAACTCGACCTCCTGAAAGCCCGGCATATGGTCAGCGTTCAGCGTGACTGGTAAGCTGATACACTCCTGGGATCCTCGTTCGTCTACGGAACCCGTCCCCAACTCCTCTGCGCTGCCATAGTCGTGTGCTCTGACCTGCCCATCCTCAAACTCCAAACCTTCCCTTAATTCAGGATCTTCTAACACCGCATTGTTATTTCCTAAATCCTTCTTTTTGTGCGCTTTGTGAAGTTTTTCTTTTGACCCGAATATCTTAAGGGTCTTTTCTCTGGCCGGAGCTACTTTGTGATGTTTCGAATCGAGGCTGGAGACCGACGGAGCACCTTTCAAGGTCGACTCCTGCTTCCCCTGACTTGGTCCTCTACGGAACAATGATTTGAACTTCATCATCTTGATCGTTATATCATAGTCGTTATGGTGTCACTGTTCGATGTGTTTGCATATCGTAACGGTCACTGCGTCCGCTGTTGTGTGATCGGAATTATTATTTCTATTGTTTAGGGTCTAGCAAAAGAACCTCTGCATTAGCATATAAAAGGTCCTATCGAGGTCATGTCTAAACGTGGAATACGTCGGGTGAAAAGTTTGAAGAGTGTTCGATATGTATAGAATAAAAACCAGTTTCGTTTAGAAATTAGCGTGACCTTTAAGGTTGTCAAACATTTGGTCGGAATTCGGTCTATCGTTGGTTGTATTGTATGAGATCAATAAGTTAGATTTACGAGACGACTTCGAAAGGACGTTAGTATTTATTTGCTTAACTAAAATAAGCCGTTATCACTGCGTATCAAAGAGCTGTTACATGATAAAACGTTGTCGGCGTGTCGCATACACGTGTTATTGATTGTTGACATTTCTAAATTTTATGTAGTGTAGACTGGAAATGGCAGCAATCGCTAAACTGAAGGTCAGCTAAAATTTAAAAATAGTTATTTTATATTGTAAGTAAAATATCCAAGTTTAAATAATAAATTGTAAAAACTGACAAATATGTACGAATGTACGAAAATGACTGTAGATACAAAAGGATCTTTGATCAAAACTTATATTTTTATTTTTTGTTTAAACAAAAAAGATATAAACTTTTAATATATTTTATCTGTTTTGATTAAACGCAAAACAACACGTGATATATTGCATTACAACAATGCTCAATCGCTATTTTCATTCTAAGTAGATACAAATTGAATTACAGACACCGTTTCGTTTGTCAATTTACCCGCAAGCCCCGTGCACTATCCCCTGCACGCAAATAAAGGGGACCCACTGACCACACCCAGACCCTCTTATTCCACTTTTATAGTCCCATCACTGTATATCTTATTGTTACGTAAATGGTAATACTACGGGCAATATGTAAATCTATTACGATCCTAATCCTTTTAATAAAGCAAAATTTATAACAAATACACATATAACAAATATTCCTCATATTATTTAATATATACCATTATTTCTGAAAGTTATTTTCAGATTTGATAGCTTGATATGGGGTTGAACGTTATCAACTTTCCATTCTTATTTAACTCTAGGAATAATGTCAACAAATTTCTAATAAAACGATTTTAGCTGTAGATATATATGTATACCTATATTGAAACATCGGTAAGTCAATTTTGTTAAAATAAGAGAAAAAAAAAACATTTAAATTTTTTCCCACTATAATACTTTAACTTTTTGAATATATCTCTGCAAAAATAGGGTTTATAAAAAAAAATAATTATATAATAAAAAAAAGGCGCAATTCATCAACATTTTAAATTTAGTTGACCAAGACGGATTATGAAAGAAATTGATATTATAGAAAAATAATACCCCAATGTAATGTAAACCGTTGTCGATAATGTATCATAGAGCAATAATGCGGTGAATACGCAGTGATATAGTACAGACGTGACAGTGTCGTGACATATTGTAAATATAACTAAGAGACAGACGAATAAATCTCTACAGATTCAATACGCATGGCGTTGCTATTGAATGGCATGCTTCGATCAGAGGTATCGTCTGTAGGGTAACCATTAAAATTGTTCAAGTTTTAATTAAACGGCTATAATATTATCACTCATGCGTGTTACAATATAATGTAAAAAACAATTATAGATAACTAGCAATGCCCTCGGCTCCGCCCGCGTTCAGATGACCAAAAAGGAAATTCTTAGGCTTTACATATTAGTAGATACTATATTACTATATACTCTTACATTGCAGCTTTTGTATTTTTTCTCTTAAATGAGATATTTTCCCGCGGTAATAAGTATCCTATATGTTGACCCGGATAACCAGCTATCATCATATCAAATTTCATTAAAATCCCTCCAGTAGTTTTTCCGTGATACGGTAACAGACAGTTAGACAAAAATTCTCAAAACTATAGATTAGGCCTCTGTATCGATAATAATGTCTATTTCAATAAGATTTTTCAAAAAATATTTAAAGTACAGATTCGGCTTGGTTACAATTTTATTATATGTATAGATTTATAAAAAAAGTTATCATATTCAATTAGATAGTATATTTTATCTGCTTTATACTACGATATTACGATTAAATACAGCTAGACTAATTGGGCTTAGTGCATCTATTATATATCAAAGATTTTATTAATTCCTCAGAGAAAAACGGCTATTTTATATCACTCAGTACGATAACTTAATAGTAAAATAGATTGGCAACGAAATATTGTAAAGCATTTAAAATTTTCATAGAATTATTTATATTTAAAGCCACATGGACACCACACCATCGAGCTAGGAATGGGTGAACGACCAGCCGTGGCCGCGTAGCTCCGCCAGATCCAATATGGAAGCTTGGATTGTAATTATTTTTTTACTTTTAGTACTTTCAAAGGGAGTAGGTACATTTTTAAGTCTAGATCAATAGGTCGTTTTATCTTCGTGTATATGTGCAAGCGAGTTTCAGTAAATTGATACCTACAATATTTTAATAAGTGTTCGCAGTTTCGCTCGCATGTCTTATAGTCCACATACATTAAACGTGATTCTTTCCCTATGGGGGCGCGTATAACGGGAAGCTCAAGCGTTGCATTTTGATCCACAGTTTCTTTAAATGATCATGTCTATAGCTATACATTTAAAAATAGTAAGAATATCCATACTAATATTATAAATGTTAAAGTGTGTTTGTTTGTTTGTATTTCTTTCACGTCGAAATCACGGAGTGACGGGTTGGCGTGATTTTTTTGTGTGGAGATAGTTGGAGGGCTAAAGAGTGACATAAACAACTTTTTACCGCGGCATATTATCTAATTCCCACGGGAAAACTCGTTATAAATTATAATACGACTCAAAAAAATATTTATGATCAGAATTACTTGAAACTTGATATTAAATGATCTTCAATATAATTAAATAAATACGTGTTTCAGCATTTTTCGAAATTCATCCCATAAGGGGGTAAAACAGGGGATGAAAGTTTGTATGAAACCTACCTTTTTAGTTTTTTTGCAGTTTTAGCGCGAGCGAACTCGCGGGTTCTGCTAGTATATTATATATTTATTCACAGACAACGAGTCCTTAGCGAGGTATACGCCATTATTTAATTAAAAATAATGAAAAAAAAAAAAGGAATTTTAAGATGTGAATTTAAGAAATATCTCGATAATTCTCGACAGCACGACGCTTTGCTTTCTATGTGATGGATCGGAACCAATATCGGTATATTAAACTACTTTCGTGTATAAAAACTATTTTGACACAATAACACCGTTACAACCAGTACCGCCACTCACAGCCGTTTTGGCATTCCAATACAAGTAGATACTTAATTGAAGCCTCATTTACTTTATTAGTAGACTAGCATTGCCCGCGGCTCCGCCAGCGTTCAAATGACCAAAAACTAAATTCTTAAGTTTTACATATTAGTGTAATCTTACATTGCAGTTTTTGTATTTTTCCTCAAAAATGAGATACTTTCCCGTGGTAAAAAGTATCCTATACGTTGATCCGGATAACCAGTTATCACCATACCAAATTTCATCAAAATCCCTCCAGTGGTTTTCTGTGATGCGGTAACAGACAGACAGACAGACAGACAGACAGACAGACAGACAGACAGACAGACAGACAGACAGACAGACAGACAGACAAAAATTCTAAAAACTATAGATTCGGCCTCTGTATCGATAATAATGTCTATTTCAATAAGATTTTCCAAAAAATATCTAATGTACAGATTCGGCTTAGTTACAATATTATTATATGTATAGATACATCTTTAAAAATCAAAACTTTTTAACAAAAAAATAAAAACCGACTTCAAACAAAAGCACTAAAAAGTAAAAAATAACTGATTGGTAGTTTTCAGTTACTATACATACCTAATCAAATATTTTCGAAGTCGGTGTGCTTTGCTTTGTATGGGCTGGCACCGATTTCGAAAATATTTGATTAGGTATGTATTTAATAGGTAGGCTTTAATTACTTAGCCAAAGCACACCGACTTCGAAAATATTTGATTAGGTATGTATAGTAACTGAAAACTACCAATCAGTTATTTTTTACTTTTTAGTGCTTTTGTTTGAAGTCGGTTTTTATTTTTTTGTTAAAAAGTTTTTATTTTTCCCTTTTTAGTGTTGACAGTAGTAGCAAAGTAAGAATTCTAACGTGTTAGGCTTGTCGAATCAAACAAAATAAGCCCAAACTCAAAGTATCTACTATTAGCCGTTGAAGAGTTCCACCTATCCACCTTCTGGCCTTGCCATCAGATCAGGTCAACATCACCGAACCACTGTACTATCAACGGAAATAGAAATACTTGCAAAGTTTCAAGTCAATATGACAATTAGTAGGTTAAATTCATCATTAGTTGTTTTTCCACCCTTAGGGGTGGTATTTTTTTTTTAAATTTAAATGGGACCAATCTGGAAGTATACCCTTTCAAACAAAACAAAAATTGTCCAAATCGGTTAATAAATGACGGAGTTCTGAGGTAACAAACATAAAAAAAAAAAACATACAGGCGAATTGAGAACCTCCTACTTTTTGAAGTCGGTTGATAAAAGAAATACTAAACATCGTTATACTTTTATTTGGCCGAGATAAGTTACAATCGCAGTAGAACAAGAGCAGTCGTTAAAGAGTTGATAAATTTGAAACAGCTATAAATGACTTGACCGATATTGATATCCAAACTAAATATAGGTACATTAGATACTTCTTTTTGTTTATACTTTTAAGTATATAACACTAGCAGAACCCGCGGCTTCGCTCGCGCTAAAACTACAAAAAAAAACTCATAAGGTAAGTTTCATACAAAATTTCATCCCCTATTTTACCCCCTTATAGGATGAATTTTGGAAAATAAATAAAGTGTAAATAGAGACAAAGTACAAATATTTTGGTAATACAAAACATATCTAATAAACTTATGTGGAGAGTGCAAAAAAAAAACAATTAAAAATTTCAGCTAGCTATTCTGCTCTAACATTTATGAGTGTGTTTTGTAAATACTTGAACATTATTATTATGTAAATGTTCTTAAATTCTGATAAATATGAATAAATAAAATAACTGAATATAGTTTTTCGTAATTGGATTGAGATCTTGGCAGGAAAAAATGATTTCTGCCTGTCACTATAATATGCATTTATCATTTATAAAACATTGTCGAATCTAAGTATATAATTAATTATGTACAATAATATTTTATTCAGGACGTCTGTCGTGTCAAGCCGCAGCTCTGCGGTCAATCTCAATGTCCACTTACGACAGAAGTTTATTTATATACCTACTCGTATTTAAGCATTAACACAGTAAGTACTATATTGGTGAAACTTATTAAACAATACCCATATATTAAAATATATAATTCCACTGGACTTTTAAGCAAACATACTTTAACCTATCAAGGAAAAATGTAAACAATAAAAAATATATATTTAAAAATAATTTATTAAATACATTTTTTGAGTATATGACTTTTCGTCATCAACCATTTCTTTTTATTATACCTTCCAAGATTAAAGGAAAAATAATAAACATCTTAAATTCATTTACTGATTCCCTGAGAGCATAGCATAAACTGCTTGGAATTTAAAAGCATGAAATTTTGTGTACGTTACAAAAAAATCGGCCAAGTGTGAGTCGGATTGGCACAGCCTTTTTTTAATTCGAAATCACGGCTTTTTTATTATTAGTTGTATTACTACTATCTACCTATTACTGTTCATGAGATATAGCCCTCGGACGGACAGACGGCGGAGTCTTAGTAATAGAGTTCCACTGGCTTTCTTCGGGGAGGGAACCCTAAAAAGGAGGTGATAAGAGGAAAAAAATTTGCATTCAACATGAAATTAAAAACGTAAATTCGATATTAATCCAATCGAGATCACCTCTAGTATATTAATAAATATTTTGAAATAAAATGAATCACTGAAAAACTTGTAACAAAAAGTCTTATTGAAATACGATCTGCGTTCCACGGATCCAGTTAAACGGCCAGTCATATATGAAGTTTTGTAGGTACTTGCAAAAAAATAAAATAAAAGGTGCATTCGCATTCGACATAATATACGCGACGTAATATCGAATTGGTTTTATTAACACGGCGTGATACCTACTTAATATTTACTTCATAAAATATAAAGTATCTCCGCATAAATGTTAAGTGTAAACGTTTTGCTACTATAAATTATGTATTAAAATTTCGAATGTCTTCATATTTTTAAATTTGAAATCTATACATATAATAAAATTGTAACTAAACCGAATCTGTACATTAAATATTTTTTGGAAAATCTTATTGAAATAAACATTATTATCGATACAGAGGCCGAATCTATAGTTTTTAGAATTTTTGTCTGTCTGTCTATTACCGCATCACGAGGAAACTACTGGACAGATTTTGATGAAGTTTGGTATGGTGATAGCTGGTTATCCGGGTCAACATATAGGATACTTTTTATTGCGAGAAAATATCTCATTTCTGAGAAATCTATACTAAACTTTAAAATCTAAGCAAGGACGAACCCGAGCGGAGTGAGGGTGCGTCGCTAGTTTGAAATAAAATATAAAATCTTAATGATTTTATCAATCGTAAAATTCTGCAAAATACTAAAAGTACCAATTATTTTATTGTGTTTACAAAACCAAATGCTATTTGTACGGTATGATAGCAGTTCTCAAGCGTGACTAAGATGATACATTACCAAATTCAATAATTGAATGTAACAAGTAAATGGTACTGTAGACTGACTTACGAGCGAAGTCGGTTAACCTTGTTTTCGCGAACAAACACGCATCCTTGGACCGCAGTTGGACAAACAATTGTTATCGAATATCGCCTATTGGTTGCTCGTGACACATTAGTAATTCATGAAATATATAATAACATATTATAATTTGATCTTGGAGAATTATTTTCAAGTTAATTTAGCTGTATCAATTGACGAAATGTAGGTTTGGATTACATTAATCAAGGTTTCCAATATCATATAGACTTCATCACGGCTAAAATTCGAGTATCGATCAAAGTAAAATTTATTTTAGGGCTATATATACATTACCGGACAACCCTATTCGAATATTCAACAAAAGGCAACGTTTTTAAATTGTTAACACACGAAATAATTCGTCGACCAATTCTACTTTTATCTTGAAACAATCTTTGAAGCTAATTAGAAAACAATGGTGGCACCCTCCCACGACCTGTAGATGGATGTACTAACTAACATACGTATATTCGCATCGTGCGATTCATTATTATGATGTTTTGGAAACTTATATATTAAATTATATATTAAATTTTAAAAAAGCAATTGTAAGTATGAATTAGAAAACCGTGTTAGTACTGTTATCTGTTAAAACATCATCAGACTTACTCTTATCGTATCCTCTTGTTGATTATTTTATGGAAAATGTTATTAAGTTATAGCTTCAAACTTTCCTAGATAATTTCTCTTACTATCAATGTCAACAGTACCAAAATCTGTACAGTGATTTCTGAGATTAGTCCGAATAAACACAAACTCAACTTTAATTTATAATATATAGCAGTAAATTTACTTTTAAAGATAATAAAAAGTCCAATTGGTATAATAAAAAAACAATTTAGCATCTATATAGGCAAAGATAAAACAGATCAGTACCTTTGTCTCTTATTCCTTTTTTTGTTATGTAAATAGCTACTGATGAGCTTTAGCGTTATCAAAAAAAAAACTTTTTTTTATATATAGATAGGAAAAGACAACAGTTCAGTATTATTATATTTTTTTTATAATGATTAAAGTCCGACTTAAACCACTAGATGAACACTAGTTTATAATATATCTATATGCAAAATTATTGTTGTGTTGATTTATTAGATTATCCTTTTTTACGCAACAACGAAGCAGTGTTAGGGGATGTCAGGGAGTGACATACCAAGGCTACATTTTATCCGCACACATCCAGTAGTTTGCACAGCTTATTAATCAAATTGCAGGCTCTAATCTAAAGGGTCATAATCTATACTAATATTATATAGGGGTAAAGTTTGCGAGTTTGTGAGGTTGTGAGTTTGCGAGTTGGGACGTGGTATGGGGTAATCTACTGAACCGATTTAGATGAAATTTGGTAAGAAGATAGGTTGTGACCCCGGGAAGGACATAGGATACTTTTTATCCCGGAAATCATCCCTTAAAGGAGTGAAAATGGGGATAAAAATTTGTATTGAGAAGCAAGCTAGGGACGAATTCGAGCGAAGCGAGGGTGAGTCGCTAGTGATTTATAATTGCCAAAATTTTACTTTAGAAAAAGTTTATACATAAATCAGATGGATTTCTAAATGATTTTCAAACAAAAATAAGTGAATTGCGTTATAGTTGGTGAAACATACTTTGCCTTTAAAAGAAGCAAACCAACTGGCACGAAAACCACGAATAATGGACTATATTTTTTAATAAAGGTAATATGAAGTATCTATACAAATATGTTGTAAAATTCAAATCATACTCTTCCGACTCAATCACTGAAGTGGCTCACTTTCCCCCTACATGCGGGCGTTATACTCGTACAAGTAACAATACATAATTTACGTGATAAAGTGTGAAGATTTATTACATAAGTATTATATAAATAGAATTAGTAATTGTTCAATGTTGTTTTGTTAGTTCTTATCGATGAGTTGATGAAATTTAAATTACATACATATTTTTGATTACTACATAGTAAAATCACCTTTAGTGAAAAGTGAGAAACAACGTACTAATACAAAGATTGCTTCTATTAAGATAACATAATATTTATCATTTCCACGTAAATTTCGTCATAAGAAGAAGCTCTAGAAGGAGTGCTAGATTAGAAAGAAGCTCTAAAACTAACTTATACAGACTTCACTCAAAAAACTCAATATACGAAGTACCTATCATGTCCTATAGAATCCATACGTATATAACAATATACTATAATATATATAATAATGAATATGCCGTGAAATTGAATGGATCCAATGTTTAGTGACCATTTAGCATTTCTTTCAAATGATACCTTGACTGCATAAGAAGATAATATAAATGTAATAGCAATATAATATGTATTACTTATTAGCAACTCACTCTCGCTTCGCTCGGGTTGGTCCCTAAGTAAGTTTTAACGGTTAGTATGAAATACAAATCTTTGAATTTCTCGGCTTTTCTGTTCTATGATATGCATGTATTATACATATAAACCTTCATCTTGAATCACTCTATCTATTGCTGAAAACTGCATTAAAATCCGTTAAGTAGTTTAAACGATCTAAGCGAACAGACAGCGGAAGCGATTTCATTTTATACTATGTAAAGATTAAATGGCTTTGAATTTTCATATATCACACAGGGAGCTTAAAGTAAGTGGTTTTAAAAAATTTAAACATGTAACATGGATTATTGGCACCGTTAAGGGATAAGTACTTCCTTTGTAACTCAGCATACAAATTAGCGACGCAAGCCAACATAAAACTAATGATTGGTATTCAGACGACGTTGGAATGTTACTAATCATCACGGATAGTGAGTGCAGTCTGATCTTATATTCCAGAGGAAGCACAGATTCGTCTACGTGATTTTATACGGATGAGATTGTAAAATGACACGTGGTTATGTAAAATACGTATCTACTATTAAAAATTTAAAGATAACATACAAAAATGTACATGTTCAATCAAAAGTATTAACTTCAAAAATCTATGTACATATAATAAAATTGTAACTAAGCCGAATCTGTACATAAATTAATTTTTGGAAAATCTCATTGAAATAAACATTATTATCGATACAGAGGCCGAATCTATAGTTTTTAGAATTTTCGTCTGTCTGTTTGTCTTTCTGTTACCGCATTACAGAAAAACCACTGGAGGGATTTTGATGAAATTTGGTATGGTGATAGCTGGTTATCCGGATCAACATATAGGATACTTTCCCGCGGGAAAATGTCTCATTTCTGAGGATAAATACAAAAACTGCAATATAAGAGTATACTAATACGTAAAACCTAAGGATTTGGTTTTTGGTCATCTGAACGCGGGCGGAGCCGCGGGCAATGCTAGTATAACTATATACCACTACATTTTGGAACTAACTGAAATGTTGCTTTTGTCGCAAAGATATAACGGCAAGCACATTTTTTCGTAAAGAAAAAATACCCACTAATTGTATTTTCATCACAATATATTCAAACTGAAAGTCTTTAAATTTTACATATGGTAAGTATTATTTGGGTTTTGTGAAGTATTTTCTAACTTTGTCACTTGCCAATGTCATTTCCCATATAAGTAAAAAGAATAATAATTACTGTTTGGGCTCAAACAAGAATTCGCCATAATTAGTAAATACAACAGGTAAACGGTAAGTATTCTTAAGTACAAAATATCTATTGGCAATTGATTTATAAAGGAATTTGTAAACATTCAGAAATCGTAAATTTGAAGAAAATTAACAAATGAAAGCAACGTCTATGACAAATAGGTGGTAATTTTTTTTAATAAGTAAATCCCTTGTACCGGAATTATACAAAGTAATGGGTATAGAAACATCGCCAGATGCGTTTCGTAAATCAATACTATAGGATACAACATTCTTAAGCCTCTAAAGCAATCACTGTGGATTTCTAAATTAGGAATTTAATAAGATGCTTTGATCGAATTTGTGCTTTTTGGTGTGCTTCCAAAATTCGTTGACCCTAAGAAGAAGATTTAACAATCGCGTCTCTTAATGTTTGATATAGTGTTTGAATACATTTGTATTAAAATTTTTATTAAACCAAATTGAAGAATAGGAATATTCTAGTAAAAACATATAAAAAGCGATTTTCAATATCTTTTAAAAACGTAAGTATTTAGATTAAATTAAAGAAACTTTTCAATACAATTCCATCAAAGAAAATGCATGCCTGGTGTCGCATTCGCAGTCGGTCTACATTCTGAGGATGCTCCCATTATGGGAGAGAAACTTGATTCAATGTACAAGTAAATAACGCTATGTAAGGGCTTCAGCCTTCATGTAAGGCACACAAACGCTTTTTTGTATTGTATATATTATAAAACATACGAAGTACATGCCGATCTTTATTTTACAGCCTTTGAACAAGTAAATTACTTAACAATCATAATTACTATTCGTTTGCCATTTAATATTTGAAAAATAAATTTCGAAAATATTTAACGTGTTAATGAATTTCACGTAGAGGAAAAAAGTAAGATCAGAATGAACTTAAAGAAGAGTCTTAATAAAGAAGTCTTAACATTTGGATTTTGGTTCGACCAGTATACTATATGACCCTATCTGCCCTATAAGGCGTAGTGGTACTTTGAGCTAAAGCTTGATAGATTAAGTTTACAGTGCTTAGACACCAATAAGTCATCATTTGGTGTTTTTTTTTTCATTGATTTGGTGAATGTGTAATGGTATAGTGTCTGGCAAATGATGGAAATCATTCTACTTTAAAATCATAACGCCTGCGAGTCAGGAAGTAATAAATTATGATAACGCAAAAAATTTAGTAATAGCCGATTAAGTAACACGAAGTGAAAATTGAAAACTAATACAGAATATCAAAATGTTTTAAAAACGAGTAATTTTAGCCGGAAGTACTTATCATTGTTTAATAAGACCATGTAGAGAGCTTTGAGAATATTAAAATCTATTCTTAGGTATTTGGCTGTACGGTTGTGGCTGTAGATAATTTACGAATATTCAATTGGCGCTTAGCTGCTTCGTTTGTGTCCCCATTACTAGTTACGTCAGTAGTTAAGCGATTCATTGTAATCGTTGTGAATCTGTTCACTATATGTAGGTATATGTTGTGTACGTCCTAATATTATTTTACATTTATTTAGGAAGACAAAAACAAACCTATCCCACGGTAACCGTACATTTTTCCCGGATAAAATTAGTAAAAAAGTAGCCTATGTATGTATTCCAGACTATAATCTATCTCTGTGCCAAATTTCATTCAGATCCGTTCAGCCGTTCTGGCGTGAAAGAGTAACAAACATACATCCATACTCACAAACTTTCACATTTATAATATTAATTATTAGTATAGATTAATTAGTAAATATTATAAATTATAATTGATTAGTGACTAACCCTCGCTTCGCTCGGGTTCGCCTCTCCAAAAGCACTAACAGATCTGTCCCACGGGAACCGTCATTTTTCCGGGATAAAAAGTAGCATGTTGTTTGACCGGCTATATAAGGTATCAGCATGCCAAATTTTACTAAATTTGTAGTTGTTAAAAGTTGTTACTTTAAGTTTAAAGTTGTTGTTTACTAAGCTGTAGAAGTTACTATAGTTTATTTAACTATCCCACGGGAGCTCTTTACTTTTCCGGGATTACGAATAGGTATCCAAAATGTTGACCGGTGATATTTAAGGTTGCAAACCATGCAAAATTTCATTTGATTCGGTCTAACAGTTTCGGAGATCAGCCGTACAAACAGACAAATAGACAGAGAAACAAAAAAATGAAATAAATCTGGATTTGTTCTATTTCTCTTCTTACATCCCCTGACTCGGTTTTTAGCATTTTTTTTCTATGTGCAGACATTCGACCTCTACAGTTTTATTATATGTATGTATAGATAAAATATGTTTTATTTAATAGATCTTTTTGGCTTAGTTGACTATCCTTAAAATAAATCAAAACAAAAAGTTATCTCTGATACATAATATTTCAGAATAATAAACATGACATTTTATCTTCATTCTTTTGATAGGAAGATAAATTTTTCGATTCATTTTACTGTGTTGGGAAGCGTCTTGCATGTAATTAGTAACCTTGAAGTATCACTATTCATTAAAGTCAACTTATCTTATTTTAGCTTAGCTTAAGCTCTACAAAAAAAAGGTTATTTTATATATATATTGGTATCAATACCCTAGGGAGTAAGTACCTATCCCATAAAATATCAACAACCACATAGGTACTTAACAAAAATGTCAAAATATAAACCAAGCTTTATTTCTGAATTTTAAAAGTAGTCGGAATGGTTTATTTATTCTTATGTGAGTCTAAATATAAAGGATGATACACAATAAGTTAACTTTCACACTACACGCTGTAATAATATGTTTATATGAGAAAGCAAGTAACGAGACAGTAAGTAGAATTTTTGTTACATCTGTTTATGGACGCTAGACTCTAAACACTAAAAGGCCACTACACTCTATATAACTCCGATCACACAACTCACAAGGCACAAGTTATAAACACACCATTATAAAAAGTTCGTTTTATTTTTTTAAAGTTCGAAATATAAAACACCGGCCGACAGAACACGTCCGCAGCCAACCGTGGCAAACAAACTTGCTATTCGGTCGTTCAAAAGTCTGGGCTTGCATTTCTTTATATAACTCGACTCATTTCAAAACTCTCAAGTGATTCGATTTAACTTACATTACGCTGACACATTATAAAAGTCGTATTATACTACGAGGAAAACATTCCCCGCGACAGAAAGAGAAAGATACTGTTATCTGTTTAATTGGTGTACGTATGAAGGAGACAAATATATAGCTTACAGGCAGGTATAAAATACAGATAAAAAATTATTCGTCACGTGTGTCACACGATTTCCTATCATTATTTCTCTAGGCTTCATTCATCATTGTAAATAAAGTCAAATTGCATTGTAATAGGGAAGGAATTGCAATAACGCGTACATTTTTTGTTAATGTTGTAAACATTATTGTTATATGGCGGGAAATGTTGAACTCGTTTAAATTTAAAATATAAATTGTAAATTATTTTAATGATTATTATTGAAAAGCAGACAACTTACCGATTACTAAGAAACGAAATCTTTTTTTCACTTTTCGCTACATTAGCATTCGTCCAAACGTTATTATTATTCACATATTTTTCACGCTTTAATTTAACGTGTTCTGGAAGTTTTGGTTTTAAAGATGGTGGCAAAATAGAATCTGGCGTTTTGGGCTTCACTGGTGCCGGAGTTTTTTTGATTATTTTCAAAACATTAGTACTTAGGTCATTTTTAACCTTTTCAGTTACTTTAGGCCCTCCAGGATCTGGGGTATGAGGTTTATTTCTCAATGGTCTCTTTGGTTCCAAAGGGCTATCAGTTTGAAGGCTTAAAGTCTTTTCGCTATTTCGTGTCTTTATTTTAGGTTCCGCCTGCACTAAAAAGCAATCGATATGATATTAGTGATGTACAACTTTTAATTCCACATAACGCTGGAATTACTACAAAATGATAAATAATAATAAAAAAAAACACTAATATATTAACATAACTACCTGATCTAGGTCGGTTTCTAGTTACAGGTTTTGTCTCCGCGCTACCTATTTTGTTGGTTTCTTGAACTGTGTAAGAACTGGCGGCTGGTACCGCCTTGCTACGCGAGCTAAAGGTTGCTTTAAAGAAATTCGCCGCTAAACCTTTGCGGATTACTGACGAGCTCTGTGTTTGTCTAAAAACAAATCACTAAAATTACAATTTATAGGTTTAGATAAAGTGAAAAAGATATTATATTCACTATACATATTTCATGTTACATTTAGGTAAAAATGATCTTTTGCATAGTTTATTAGCGCCATCTTAATTCCATTACAATGACTAAGCGATTACTTCATACTTCAATAGATGGCGCTAGTTGTACTAAAACTGGACATTATTAATTATAAATGTTGAATAATCAAAAGGAAAATAACAAAACATATACAGTCTGCAAATAGAATATTATCTCTGGGAACCGTTTAATAATATTCACTTACTGAAGTTTTACGTCGCTAGGCACCTTTGGCGCCTTCTGCTGCATAACCTCCTCGATCTTTAACAAAGAAAATACAAAAATTAAACATTTTTATTCATGAAAATAAATATTTCGTAAAAAAACTAGGTACGCACTCTTTCTGTGCTTAAAAATTTTCTCATGATTTTCTTTCCACTTAATCATGACAAAGATAAAATTGCACTGACAAAATTGCACATTAGTTTATTATAAAGGTATCAAGTTGTTATCACAAATTATTATCATTATTGATTAGTTGTTTATATTTACCACGATAAAATTATACTGTCTTGTCCTCCGGACTCCCGTCCACATGATAGCTAATTATTTTAACTAAAGTGTACAATAATATTATTGTATTCATTTAAGACTTTTGACATTATGTGCAATTTCTAAGTCAATTTTTTTTTTTTTATACAAATACATGTTTTGAATTTTTTACCTATTTCAATTTTAGCTAAGGTATAATGATTCTGCTTTCATTTTATGAATAAGCAATTAATTTTATTTTATTTTTTTATTTAATCATTTATTTCAGGCAATATTTACAAAAGGATCTTAAATATGTAAATAGAGGTCCATAGCATATATACCTTAAAACTAACATATATATTAATTATAAAACTTAAAAACTATTTAACACGTAGTGCAGACGTGTGAATTAAGAAAATAAAATTTACCTACCCATAATAGGTACCTACGTTTAAGAGAAACAGGTTTTATTATATAACTCAAAATTAATAATTACCTTTTTAGTCACAAAAACTATTTAGAAATTTTAATTTATAAAGATAATAATTGAATGTGGATTGTGTGATGTTTAAGAACCTACTAAAATGAGATATTTAATTCCATAAAGTGTCCACGTCAAAATTTAATCTTTAAAAAATTGTATAAGTTAGCGGCTCACGAAAATGGCGATAAAGTAATTAAAACAGCAATTTTATAATTCTCTGATAACGTCGGGTTTGCCTTAATTAATTTTAAAATTGTATAACTTTAAACACATATAGGTTAGTGTATGTTGGTACCTCACAAGATTTTTGGCAAAAAAAACTGTTTATCAATTTATACTATTGTATTTATTTATGGCAAAGGAGAACATCGTGAAGAAACCTGCATGTCTGAGAGAACCTAACAAGTTTTAGAAATTCGAAAGATATGTGAAATCCAGTAATTACCCGCACTTGGCCAGCGTGTTGGACTTATGACCTGATCCCCCTCGCATTGGAGGGAGGCTCGTGCCCAGTATTGGGTCGTTACAAAAAATGGCTGAATACAATAGAATTTACTTATTTATTTTTTAATTTACTATGAAGAAAATTATAACTAAAAAAAGTTGCTTGAGTAATATGAATTGACTGAACGTAGTTGGAATACCTACAATGTATAATTGATATTGTTCATGATATCTGCTAAAGCGATTCCCTGCGCCAGACAGTCGCCTCTAGTATCATTTACGGTTTATACTCTATAATCGCTACACGCTATCTACTATGTTTTGGCACGCATCCACCCACACCCTTAAATCCAACAACTTGAGCCGTTGAACCCTCCCCATGATATCATGTCATTTACATATAATATTATTATGCTCGTGACATCATAAATACATTTAAATAAGTTAAACTAAAACAGAATCATTTCTTAACCGACTTCCAAAAAGATGGAGGTTTAATTTTAATACTTGGTCGGTTATGAAATCAAGTCTACCTACCTATCTAAAAATACTAAACACATAATGTAGGACTTTTAAAATTAATAATAAAATATTTGTCCATCTAAGCAAATAGGTACGTTTAAGCAAACAGTACAAATTAGTTAAACAACTAAAATTGCGTCATATCCTTTAAAAGCAAATAAATAGTAGGTAAGTAGTTTAGTAGATAGTGAATTTTTGATAATGATGAACTAAATTCAAGGATAAGAACATTATACATGGATTAATTCGATGCATACGTGTAACGTAACAATATTTAATGACGAGAAATTCATTCATTATTTCGAGATGCATAAAATAGGTACATGCGATATATTTTTTTCCAATAAGGATAGTTGGTACTTGGTAGCTACTAAATGACCCACAGCTTGATCACAAGAACAAGTTACGATTGAAATTATAGTTAGAAAACTAGGGACGAACCCGAACAGAGCGAAGCTGAGTCGCTAGTTTTCTAACTTTAAGGGAAAACATACGGTTCCCGAGGGATAGATTAGTTTTTGTTTTTCCAGAGGTGAACCCGAGCGAACCGAGGGTGAGCCGCTAGTGGGATATAATTTACTAACGCGTCATGTAGAATAGACATTGAAAATTTTATTTTTAAAAAGATTATAACCTTCATATCAATGGTAATTATAATTAAAACTCAAAACCAACTTTTCACCATTTACCGACACGAAAAGTTAAAAAAACCTTGATCTGTAATCTGATCTTATCTCAGAGATAAGAGGTGTTTTCGTACATAGTCACGTGAACCTATAGACTAAGATTTGAGCAAAAACATTCTAAGAGTACATACCACTTTAGCTATTGCCTAAAATTAGTGGTTATAACGTAACTTGTTTACATATAAAAATATACAATATGATACTACGTGTACCTATAAGAACATATAAAAAACCATAAGACCTATATTAGAACTTAATAAACTAACTTTTTAAAATAATCCAAGTAAAAAATGTTAATTTTACACAATTATTAATAAGATATTAAATTATTTTAAATTTAATTTATAACATTTTAAGAGTGATCGTCCGTTTATTTAATTTATATTAAAAAATAGAAACAAATAATAAATTAAATAATTAACAGGTACTTACGAAATTATCTCCTGATAAAATATATCAAACTGTTAGAGCGTTGGTAACTTTATAACCATTAACAAAGTGAAACAAGTAATTTATTGAAATATGTATTTTAAAGTAGTAACATAGAACTTAAAATATATTCGAAACTTATTGACAGCCAGTTCAAACCACTGGTCATGAAGATCTGAAGTTTTGAAAACCTATAGGTACTTATAAAGACATAAGTACCTAGGTTACTGCTAAGAAGACTTTACGTGGAAATCTACTTAGGTATACGATAAAAAGTTATATCATTAACTAATTTACATATCACATACACACATGCATTTTGTTTGTTAATTTTTGTAGACAAATGTACTAACCCACATATAAATATGTCTGTTAGTTTGTTCTTTTTTTCCCGAAAAAAAAATGGTCGATGTTACTTTTAAAACTTTTACTATAAGTGAGTTTTAGTAAAAGTTACTTAATTATGAATATGAGATAACTTAAAATAATTGTATACCTAAGTCCAATATTACTAAATTATATATTACTAGCATTGCCCGCGGCTCCACCCGCGTTCAGTTGACCAAAAACCAAATTCTTAGGATTTACATATTAGTATACTCTTACATTGTAGTTTTTGCATTTTTCTCACAAATGAGATATTTTCTCGCGGTAAAAAGTATCCTATATGTTGAACCGGATAAACAGCTATCATAATACCAAATTTCATCAAAATCTGTCCAGTGGTCACAGTAAGACAGACAAAAATTAAATAAACTATAGATTGGACCTCTGCATCGATATTAATGACTATTTCAATAAGATTTTCCAAAAAATATTTATTGAATAGATTCGACTCAGAATATAAATCTGTGGTTAAGATGTTTATTCAAATATGAAAGACGGATGTTAGCAGTCAGCAGTTAGCGCAAGAGGAAAGCCAGGGCGGCCCGCTAGTACAAGGTTGAAAAGATACATTAATATTTAACTAGGTCAATATATGTTTTATCAATGAATGAAGTCACTCCATTCATGAAATTGTTGCGCATTTACTTAAGAGTGGTAAAATTTTTAAACTACGTATATTCTAGTCGATTGCTTTTTTTTTGTATTATTTAAGTTTATTATTTAGCATCGGTTTAAGGTCTTTGGTACAGTGAAAATGTCGAACTAAATACGTAGGTAATTTATTTATTATTAATTAAATTCGAATACAAATATTATTCCAAACCGTTGAAAACTGGTACCTGGTATATTTTAAACAATTTCGTCCAGCTGTTGAAATCACATACGCATATATGTACATAATGTTCTTTTTTTCTTTTAATTATTAATCAGTAATATATAAAAAACCTGCTCGGAAATAAGAAATAATATTTTCATTTTGTTATTGCTGTGCCTTAAATGTGTTAAGAGACTGTTACGTTATCCAAACGACAGTTAAAATGGCAAGTCTACCTACATAATAGACTCGTATGACATTTTTAAAAGATAAACATCAGCTACAAATTTTCTTTTCATGTAATTTTAACAACAAACAAAATGACGATTAGGTATAGCCTATATAGGGGAAATCTTATAAAATTCATACAAATTACAATATATATTTTAATAATATTATTTTATAATATCTTTTTCAGTGTGTGTTAAATTATAATTTATAAGAATGCTATGATAGACTTCAAGAATTTAAGTAAGATTGAAAGAAACCAGATTTACCCCTTAACACTATGTTAAGGGGTAAATCTTTATAAAACTAATTCTAAATAGGTAGATAGTATATTTCAGAGTATAAATAAGGGTTGTTCTTGTGACTCATAATATGATATATGAATCACTAAGAACCATTAAGGGGACGTGAATAATACTTAACAATTCCTATAAGAGCATTTAAGAATGGAAATTAAATTAACCTCGATGTCATTATTCAATAATTATGATCTCTATCAAAGAACTTACTAGGTTTCCTTTTATATAGAACACTAATCTCATTACTTTTACTTCCAGATAGACTATTCCTTGATTTAAATATTATTAAACTAGCAGAACCCGCAGCTTCGCTCGCGCTAAAACTACAAAATAAATCTATAAAAAAGTAGATTTCACATAAACTTTCATCCCCTATTTTACCCCCTTATAGGATGAATTTCGAAAAATGCTAAAACATGTAATTTAATTGTATTGAAGAGTATTAATACCAAGTTTCAAGTAATTCTGATCATAAATATTTTTTGGGTTGTACCTATTAAAACGTGTTTTCCCGTGGGAATGAGATGGTTTCCTGCAATAAAAAGTACTCTCCAGCTCTCCAACTATCTTCACACCAAAAATCACGCCAATCCGTCACTCCGTTTCAACGTGAAAGAAAGACAAACAAACACACAAGCACACAAACAAACAAACACACTTTCCCATTTATAATATTAGTATGGAAGTATGAATGTCAGCCTTTCCATCAGTGTACCGTGTGAATTTTTATAAATTATCACAAAATTCCAAATGCCGCTAGAGAAACTATTCGCATAAATATCACCAGATGAACAAGCGATAAATTTATCCCGGTGAGACAGTACATTACAATCGATCGTAGGTTAGGGCTGTCTTACCGGAAAAACCTGAATTTTAACATTATTTGATCAACGGTCGCAATGGAAAACTACAAGTCTTAAAATGGAATTTCTTTAAGTTGTTAATTACTTGGCAGTAGATACTTTATTAAAAACTCGCCATTTTTAAGTTTTATTTTTATCAGGTATATAAATACCTACATCTTACGAAGTTACGCCTTTGTGCTTAGTATAATTTGTAAGAGTAATAAAATGTCACTTGCATTTTCATCATCATCATGTCTATTATTATAATATTAGATACGTCTATTTTTTAGCGATTTTTAGCGCTAAAATCGAACAGTATGCCTTTAGAAACGAATCTTATATATTTGATCATAGAAAATATTTAAAATCTATTGATGGCTAACCCTACTCCTATCTGGAACGCCTTGCAACCGCCCACACTTGCACAAGCGTAACCCGATCAGCCTCTGACGAAAATTGTATTAGTGACATTAACAATTTTTTTTTCACTTCACTTTCACCATTTAATACTAAGAAATATTATTAAAATTATTACTTTATTATTATATATTTATTTATTATTATTATATTGTTACCTACTTTACCAACAGAAATGAAAACGCGTGTTCAAAAGTCATGTTGCAAAATGTTTAAGTAAATCCAATACTATGTTATTCATCACAAGCTTTTGACTGCGGTTCCATTCATAAAATAGAAAAATAGAAATAGTATCTATCCTATGCATATATTAATATATTAACAACTAGCGGCTCACCCTCGCTTCGCTCGGGTTCGTCGCTAGGTACATTTTAAATAGATATAAATAACCAGCGTTAGCCATATAAATATTAATTTTTATTTCGTTAATTTTTCATTTTTTCTCTTTATTAAAACAAAAAATTAGTCGAATTGGTCCAGCCATTCGTGAGTTATGCGCTTATCAACATTCATTTTTATTTATATAGATGATTAATTATTATGCATATATATTATTATTGAGATATATTAATATGCATATATTAATATATCTCATTATATATTAATGCAGGTAACCATTTCCATTTTGAATTTCAGTGAAATCCTTTTAGCCGCTACAGCGTGAAGAATGAACGCACAAACCTTCACATTTTCAATATTTTTGTGATATATATAGACAATGAATGAAAAAAAAATGAAACAGGCAATATGATACCTAATAGTGTATTTACATTTAAAGACAAAAAACTGTGATTATTTTTTTATAAAAGAGATTGCATATATTTTTAATATCGCTACCTACGAGTAATAAGTAAATATATATAGTAATAAGTAAATGAATTTATAAATTAAAATCAATAATGTATTCTTAACAAAGAACTCTACTATAAAAAAATATTTGACTTTTTGACATTTTTCAATAAATAGAGTCGTCGCAAATAGATACTATTTTTCGGTCTGGACATTTAGTCTTGCATACGAATTGGTCATTAAACGCGAAAAACGTTAACTTAAAAAGTTATGTAGCTTATCCGTCACCGAACGGACATGTACATCCTTCTTGGAATGAATATCGGCAATACTATAATGTGCTTACTTTTTTATATTACATATAACATTATGTTCTTATTAAAACCACAATATGTAATCTACATATTTATTTAGAAAATAGAGCTCTTAGAATGCTGACATTTTTTTGTTTTATAATAAAATCTAGCAAGTATGAAAACGTGAAAAAAGAAATAAGCAGGCATAGCCACATAAAGTGTTATTCACAATGTTAAATTTGCAATAAACCGACGAATTATAAGTACCTTACTTATTAAGCCAGAATACAAATCCGGACAAGCCCGCGAAGTACCTACTTAATGTCCTCTGTGGTAACACTAGAACCCTTCCACAGGGGTTACTCACAATCCCCTTACTGCAACAAATAAATTGAATAGCTGCTCGCAAGTTTTTAATTAGTTAACAGATTACGGGTATAACTCAATTGGATCTCTACATTCGCGTCAAGTCTCGGAGCTTACTTTTCGCATAAGTTTTAAAAAATAAATAATACTTTATAATGATTTACTAATGTATACATAATTGGATTTCCAATAATGTAAATTAAATTGATCTATTTCTAAAATTATCTACGAATTCTTTAGTGATAACATCACATTCTAATCAATATTCGTGGAATGATGCTTAACATTACCTATTTAAACAGTATGTAAAGTTATTTGACAGTTATTTTAAGAGTATCTTAAATAATTACCTACTATCTATACATATAATAAGACTGTAAAGATCGAATGTCTGTACATAGAATAAAATGCTAAAAACCGAGTCATAGATGTAAGAAGAGAAATAGAACAAATCCAGATTTTTTTTATTTTTTTTGTTTTTTTGTCTGTTTAGACGGACTAATCTACGAAATTGTTAGACCGACTTAAATGAAATTTTGCATGGTGGTACCTTATATCCCCGGTCAACATTTTAGATACTTTTCATCCAGGATAATTAAAGAGTTCCCGTGCGTTAAAAAACTATAGTAACTTATACAGCTTAGAACACATAAAACTACTTATTTTAATGAAACATTATAATAATCTACTTAGTTCATACATTAGAATAACAAATAGGCTACTTTTTATCACGGAAAAGTGTACGGTTGCCGTGGGATAGATTTGTTTTTGTTTGTCTAGAGGCGAACCAGAGCGAAGCGAGGGTGAGCCGCTAGTTTTACTATAAGAAATAAAATGAATTGGGTAGATGAGGTAATAAGTAAAAATATCATATAATGTGGTATAAATATATATCATATAATATTTATACTACGTGTTAGAGACTAATAGAGCTATCTACACTTTTCTCAATATTACGTATGCTGGTAGCGATTGTAGAAAATATGCTAACTTGTTTATATACAACCTTCTTGGCGAAGCACTCAAAGTAAGTAAGTAGTAAATCGGTTAGGCAAGCAGGTCAACACTGACCAAATTTTATATTGATATATTCTTAGTAGGTAAAAATATAGAGTCAAGGAAGCTGTTTTCCTTTATATTTAATAAATCACACACATATGTATCATGCTCTAGTAGTATATATATGTATATATGCCTAGACATAGTTATTATAAGACTGCAGTACAAAAAAATAACGAAATAGTTCAGTATATATATGTATATACAAGATATTTTATTAATTTCCGGTAGTAAGTTCACGTGATATGTGCTTAAATTGAATTCTAATTTATAGATCGCGTATGTGTAGGTACCTAATATCTGCATTCATGTAAGAATATGTTAAGTAGCAAGCAACTTAATTTAGTTTTTTCTGAATCACATAGTAATTTTTATATGAATTATTTTTCAATTATAATATTTATTTATTTATAAATGATTATCACCTGATTGATAGTGATAAAGTAATAATGATCAACGCGCAACAAATTATTAACACTGAAAATTTCCTATATTATTAAAAATCATTAATTGATGATTTTTAAACAGAAAAAAATATAGGCGCCCTAACGACACTCCTCATGAAGTAATTGTATATGTCACTTTTAAGGTACAAAATTTTACCAGCACAAAGTAATACAATGAAAGTGAGAACGAATAATCTTCATACAGTGCACTAACCTTAGGGAACCAAGTTGAAAACACACTTGTAAACCACTTATAGATAAAACATTATATCAAAATCACTTAAAAAAATTATGACCAAACTACACTGAAGTTTCACTCAGGAATTACAGGTAGGTACTGAATTTAAATTACACAACGTCTGTTATCGCTTAGGCTCGTGAGATAAAAAAAAATATCATAATCTCTTTCGCGATTTTATTTTTTTGATTTTTATTCTGTGGTGTGCGTTTCGCGCGCTGTCATTGCTCACTGGTGGCAAATCTTGCGTCAACGACACAGTGAAGTGGGTGTGATAAGCATATAATTTTGCGAATCGTTCTAGGTGTTTAGTAATCCTATTGTAATAATAGCTTTTCGTATTTAGCAATTCGTTAATGAGGAAGATTTCTCCGATTTAATGATATTTTAAACTTTAAAGTAAATGACCTTATTATTTAGATCAAACGTGCACCAGTACCGAGGCTTTATGTTCAAAATATTGAGACAATTTCTTTGTTGTTTAATGCCATTGTGTTTTGACCAAGGAAGGTAAAACAATCGAAACATTGACTTTTACAGGAAACTGGAAAGAACATTTCCGTTTTTCATCGCCTTCGGTTTGGAGGTTTAATAATCAATTCACTTTTCATTGCTTTTGAAGTTGACATTGGAGACTTTCCTATCGATGGCTTTGTATTTTTTTTATGTGTTCTGCAGTTTTTATACCGTCAGATTTATTTTTATATTACTTACGTACTTGACCTTTATTCTTGGAATTTATTTTTTTAAATTTACCAATTTGCAAGAGGATAAAAAATTAGCAGATAACATCTGCATTCTCTAATATTATAAATAAAAATTAAATACCTATATTCGAAATTTTAATATCACCTTCATGTATCGGGTAGGTGCTTTAGGACTTGACCTTTCATATTGATTGTATGTGACATAGATGTCACATACAATCAATATGAAAGGTCTGCGTTTTTCTCTTTAAAATATACCTAGTTGCGTGCCGATTAGAATCGAACTCGTGACTATCAGAATAGGAGTTACACACAAACACCTAGGTTATGCGTTGGATTTATACTAATAAATAACTTAAACTTTAATGTCTACAAAACTTATTAGCTTTCAAAATAATCGATTTACCACTTGCACAACGACCTAAAAGGATAACAATACGGGTTACAACAGCCGCCCACAGCCACCTTGGCACCAGCGCTGCTCCATTCATTATTGAGAAGCCTTGAGAAACAACGGGTTGCCGACCCTTACACAAATTGGTAATGTACATTTGTTGATTTATTAATTTGTTCCTTGTTAAATATGTATGTCTTTCTTTATAATTTTCCATATAAGGAAGATTTTTAGACTACATAATATACAAAAAAAAACAGATAAAAAATAAGCTTGAAATAATTAACTTTAGATAAACTTTACGCTTCATAGATTTGAAAATATTATTTATATTATATTAATTCAATTCAATTCTTTGTTCTGTGACTTTTAGATTCATCATATTAAAATAAATTCTGTAATTTCACTACGTTTAATAATAAAATTAGGTCGTTAAAATAAAAATAAAACGATGAAAGCTTTTAGGATTATTACACTGTATTGGCCAACATCCGCCCACAGCCACCTTGGCACCAGTTCTGCTCCATTCATTACTTGCCTTGATTAAACGACTAATCATAACATGAAATTAATATGGTATTTAATATTATAGAGACAGTTATCGATAACATTTCATTACATAGAGGATGAAAATATGTCAAATATACTTCATATTTGGAATTTCGTAGCTACGGTACGGTACCACGTACATACATACATACATACATACATACATACATACATACATACATACATACATACATACATACATACATACATACATACATACATACATACATACATACATACATACATACATACATACATACATACATATTACATAATATGTATATAAGAACAGGATTTGTTTTTATTTTAAAAAATGATAGTTTTATGCCTAAAGACCTGCTTATTTATCTTCTTTACACGAATAGGTATGGGTTAATGTTGTTCCGGTGAACAAATAATATTCTGAGATGGATACTAATAAAATATTCAAAACGATGTATAGAAGAATACCTAAAATACCAATAAGTGTCTCTTGTATAAAAATAAAAAGTTACATTTTTATTTAAAAAAAAGGTTTCTTTTAAAAAAAAGTGTAGTGTTTTATTTAAAAAAAAAAAGTTCATGTTCAGAAATAAAGTGTGTAGTACAGCACTTGTGGGTTTTACTTTTTATTCTGCCTCTAAACATAATCCCACAGTTTACATGATCGCATTGATCGGGAGTTCATGCTTGTTTGGGTCAATTCGTCGATTAAAGTTAAACCTATATATATTTTAAAGTAGTATCTGTACTATAAAAAAAAACGTGTCTGTGTAACTTATGTACGCACGTAAGAAGTTATACTTCTTTGGCGTAACAGAACAAAAATAGCTGAAGATTTCATCCTGTATGTCACAACTCTCTGTTTGTAGAAGGAATGCAGCTAAATTCATCATGTCGCTTTTTGGCTGTCGGTGTGCGCCCGGATCGTAAAAATTTTACTCTAATAATTTGTTCCAAGCGAAGTATAACTTCAAAAAGTTCCACTGAAATCAGCCCAGCCAATCTCGATTGACACAAGACGAGTATTAAAAATCGATTTACCACCCATTAAGTAAATACAGCTTCTGTCATTTTATTAAAATTTGAATGAGTTATGTCAATAAATGATTGAACTAGATCATTACTATGTAATATTTTATCTCATGATAGTGTTATTGAATTAATATTAGGCGTGGGTAGAAATTATCTGTTGACACGGTAATGGAGGTGTCTATGTCCATACAGCTTGTCAAACGACTATATATGATTAATAATAATGTTTATCATGGACTAATACGTTTAAAAGCTTTTAATGAGCAATTTTTCAAAATGGCATCGCTTTTTAAAAGTAATGTAAATAATATTTCGTAGTATAATTACGATGCAAATCACAGATAACTATTAAAATAATCTGGCTATTTTAAGATTTTAATCTCTGAAAATCACCTCAAAACGTAAAGATACATGTTACGTCTCTACTATACAATATAGTATATGATTCTCTATATGTATTTTGTAAGGGCTAAAATTAAAGCTATTATTATTATTGTGTTAATCGAGCATCCTCGTTGCAAATTATTACCATTAATTCTATACCTACATATAATAAAATTGTAACTAAGCCGAATCTGTACATAAAATATTTTTTGGAAAATCTTATTGAAATAGACATTATTATCGATACAGAGGCCGAATCTATAGTTTTTAGAATTTTTGTCTGTCTGTCTATCTGTGTGTCTGTCTGTTACCGCATCACGGAAAAACCACTGAACAGATTTTAATGAAATTTGGTATGATGATAGCTGGTTATCCGGGTCAACATATAGGATACTTTTTACCGCGGGAAAATATGTCATTTCTGAGAAAAAATACAAAAACCGCATTGTAAGAGTGTATGTACTAATATGTAAAACCTAAGAATTTGGTTTTTGGTCATCTGAACGTGGGCGGAGCAAAATCAAAATCATCAAAAATCAAAATATTTTATTCAGCATTAAATTATTACAATTTTTTACTGAACGTCATGAGTCTAATACCAACTCGGAAAGAAGAAGCCTCAGACCTGAAAAGAACTGGCGAAAGAAACTCAGCGAGACTAATATTATTTCATAATTTTTTTTATAAAGTTAAATTATAATTTACATCTATCAAGTTGAAGTAGCCTGGAGGCGATCATTTCATTCCCAAGGTGTGCCATCTTCCATAAAATCATTTATTGTATAATAGCCTTTAGCACACAAACGTTCTTTAACAATTTTTTTGAATTTGGCGATAGAAGCATACATTGTCCATAAAAAGAATTACTAACTCTGTGTAGACGAGTCACAGGCATTTCAAGTTTGTGTTTGTTCCTAGTATTAATGTCACACATGTCACACTTCTTGGGAAGTTCGTGTATATTTTTACGGACATACATAACATTTTCGTACACGTACTGAGAAGCAACAGTCAATATTTTTATTTCTTTAAACTTATCTCTTAACGACACTCTAGGACCTAAACTATAAATTGCACGAATAGCTCTTTTCTGCAGGACAAAAATCGTAGAAATAGCAGCTGCATTTCCCCATAGTAAGATACCATAGGACATTATACCCGCCGGGCAATGCTAGTAGTAAACTAAATAAAATACAAGTATGATATATAACCACGTGGCATAACGCTGAGATATTTCATTAATTATTTTTCTATAATTTTCATAATTATTGTAAACTGTAAGCCTCTGTTACGTTTACGACGTGGGATAATCTTTATTGATTTTAATACAACAACTTATAAAAACAAGTTCAAGGAAAATAACAAAATGTTATCAGATGCATGTTGTATATGTAAATTGGATTCAGATTAAAAGAACAGGATATGCGCAATTATTTATTTAAATGTTATTATTTGTTACCATAATTTTAAGCATAAAACATCTTCAATATTATAAAACCAAACGAATCTGAGGTTAGAGACTATGAGAGCTGGCTGATAGTCACTCAGCCGTCAATGGCGCCTTGAAATCTTAAATATATATTTATTTCATTTATGTACCTTTAATACGTTACTGAACCGATTTAGATGAAATTTGGTAAGAAGATAGTTTGAGACACTTTTTTTTCTGTCAGGAAAAACCCTGTTCCCGGGTACCCGTTCGCCAATGGGGGATGCGAGACGGGTTATGTGGGGCTCCTGCCGCGCAAAGATGGTGAACGCGCGGCAGTTACCCACTAAAAAAACCTGACAAAGCACCTCCTTCGCCTTAAGGCCGGGGCCACGGGTACCAAAAACACTCTTCCGTGACCCTGACATAGTTTGAGACCCTGGGCAAGGACATAGGATACTTTTTATCCCGAAAATCATTTCTTAAAGGGGTGAAAATGGGGATGAAAGTTTGTATGGGGAATCAAGCTAGGGACGAACCCGAGCGAAGCGAGGGTAAGTCGCTAGTTTATATAATAAAAATAATATAGGAGAAAGTCGTACGTGAGTCGTTTTGAAAAATTTGGGTACAACCAGTACCAAAATTAAACGTATGGCACTTCAGACTAATTTTCAAATGAATTAACTATTAATCTTATTACACTGTGCTATAAATACGAGTATGTATCACACAATCTGCGTTATCTACTGGTGTGGGCGACGGAAAACATCTTTTACGAATGCAAAATATGTCCTTATTATAATATTATTCTATACGGTACCGTCCTGTTAACCTTGGGTTACTGCTGGTCTTTATCTGCACAGTTATACAACAATTTGATGAAAGTCCCAGTCTCATTAGAAACTTAGAATTTTGATGGTACTTTCACAAGATTCACTCACTATTGAGGTCGCTCGTTTATAGCTTTGTACTTTATTTTACGATATGACTTTATGTATATTGTAATATGTATTTTTGCCATAAAATAATTAAATAATATTGCGTATGAATGAATGAATAACAATGTTTCGTTTTAAGTAAAATGTAACTCATTTATCTACTACTATTTTATTTACTGGTAAATCTTCTTATATCAGACTGGAATTTGATTTAGGTATAGATAGTTTATTTTAACTGTACAACTTATTGTATGTCATTACAAAATGTTAGCTTCAGTTTAGATAATTGATTTACCTATATGTATAGAGAAACATCATTTGGCACAAAGGACCAAAACAGGATAACGTTAAATGTTTCTGGCTTATTAATTGACTAGGTTAGGTTAATAGGTTTTACATATTAGTATACTCTTACAATGCAGTTTTTGTATTTTTTCTCAGAAATGATATATTTTCGCGTGGTAAAAAGTATCCTATATGTTGACCCGGATAACCAGCTATCATCATACTAAATTTCATCAAAATCTGTCCAGTGGTTTTCTCGTGATGTGGTAACAGACAGACAGACAAACATTCTAAAAACTATAGATTCGGACTCTATATCGATAATAATGTCTACTTTAATTAGATTTTTCAAAAAATATTTAATGTACAGATTCGACTTAGTTACAAATTTTATTATATGTATACATTATATTTGGACTTAACGAGCGGATGCATAATAAGCGCTAAACACTTAATAGTTAAATACAAATGTATGGAAAGGTGCTCTAGGCGTGTGCGTCGGTGGTGCATTCGGGTCACGCCACGTGGGCTATTCCGGTTTGTTTATTTTGCAATAATATCGCTTGGTATTATAAACAAACAGCAAATTATTTGTAAATTAAATTATCACAGAGATTTTGGTTTCAATTACTTTACTTTATAGGGTAAATTTCCTTTTAACAACTTAAAAAAATAATGATTTGACAGAAAAGCTTTGTCGAAAACAAACTTTTAAAACGCTTTCCCATTTCCAAGGACCTTGTCATTTGAAATATTGAAGAAATGATCGATATTAAGTACCTACATTATAGTCATTATGTGACTACTGCTACTTTCCAACGTCCACCGTAATACTGAAGTATTTTCGTATTAAGAAAACAAAAACCAAACTTATCCCACGGGAACCGTACATTTTTCTGGGATCAAAAGTAGCCTATGTGTTATTCCAGACTATAATCTATCTCTGTGCCAAATTTTATCCAAATCCGTTCAGCCGTTCTGGTGTGAAAGAGTAACAAACATCCAAACTCACAAACTTTCACATTATAATATTAATACGGAAAAATAATATGGATTATAACAAAATACCTTTGTCCAGTATTAATAATATTTTACTGTTACATTAAGTGTCTATATAGAAGTAACACATCACATAAATATTCTCCTACAAAGTCCATTATAACAGTATGGGTCCATATTGTGCTATGTCACTGCTATGCATTGCTGAAGCAAGAAATTAATAGCTGTCGTGGTGATATTTGCTTCCATTGTAACTGCATAATGATAGTTTATTTTAATGTTATTCGCGAAAAGTCCATATCATTAATTTTATTGCCGCCATTGATAATATAATTATATTTTCTAAATTATTAGATGCAGTTATTCTAAATAATTATTTAATATTTATATTTTATGAAAAAAGGCAGTGGTAGCCCAGTGGTAACACGCTCGCTTGGGACACCGAGTGAAGCGGGTTCAAATCCCGGGTCTCGCACCTCTGATATTTTCATGTGCAATTCGCACTTTGTTAACATGATTACCACTTGCCTTACGGTGAAGGAAAACATCGTGAGGGAAACCTGCATGTCTGAGAGAATCTAGTAAGTTTTCAAAAGACATGTGAAGTCCGCCAACCCGCACTTTGCCAGCGTTAAAAAGGGCTGAATAAGTACATATACAATATTTTATAGTTATTTTAACAATTACAACAATAGACGTACATTTTTAAAATATAAAATGAGTTAAGTCTATTGAATAGTGGGTATAATTTAACATGACGAAATTTAAAAATACAGTATATTTTTAATTAGTATAATATTATATTAAACTAAAAAGCTACACCACATTCAAAATTACTTTATTCATAATTATTCTACCCTTGAAGGGTTTGTTACTTTATGTGAGATTCAGGAAGGATAACTTATTCATTAGGATGGATCCAGGGGCGGCCCCCTGTTGAAAACAATGGTTAATATTGTGAATTTATAAAATAAAAAAAATATCTAAAATAATTAAAAATAAGGCCATAAAATGTTGGCCTAATTACCCTGACATCAATTAAGAACCAAGCAATAACGTTATCTAAATGTTGTCTAGTACTATCTATTATTATAGATTTTATAGTATTATATTTTGACGACTCGTTTGGCTGTTTGCTTGCTGTGCCAACGGCCGCGGGTTTGAGTCCCGCTGGGGGCATTCATTTGTGTGATGAGCACGTTATATATGTGTAGTGTATCAACTATCTGGTATCCATAACACAAGCCTCGTAGCTTACCATGGAGCTAGATGGTTCTGTGTGTTAATGTACCAACATATTTATTTATTTTATAAGGACAAAATGACAATTAGTTTATTAAGCCCCCAAGAAGTGTTAGCCCAGGGCCCCCCAAATTCACGGTCAGCCCCTGGATAGATCATTAAAATCAGTTCAGTCTTGGTGAGGATATTGCGTAATATGAGAAAAAAAAACAAAAGTACGTCAATAAGAGAAACACAAGTGTGCAATCACTTTGCTACTACTAACATCGACTAGAGTTAGCTAAATGATCGAAATTCAATCATAATTATTATTGAAAATTTTAATATATGAAATGTATGAATAAAATTTACTTACTTTTACTAAATTTTTTTTTATAGATAGCACTAAATCTCGTCAATAGCTACCAAGCAAAAAATAAAGAAAATCGGTTCAGAAACACTAGAGGAGAAAAAGGACAGAACTGTTGTTTTGTTTTTGCCTATTTCATTTTTATAATATCTATAATCAAGTTAAGGCCAAGACTTCCTAATCTAGCACCACAAATTATTGAAATTTGAATGATTACTTCTAATATAGTAATCACACAACATAAGGGCTGAGGTGTGACATAATACAACTCTAAACAATATATAAAAATAGTTAATGTCAGTAAATAAACCTATATGATAATCTAAGATATAAACCAATTGCCTATTAAATTTCACTCGAAACCGTTGAGCCGTTACAGCGTGTAAAAGCAACGAACACACGCACTCACTAAGGAACTTTCGCGTTAATGATATTGTTATGATGTGTAATTAGGCGGACAAGGCTTAAATTGCTTGATATTTTTTCCAGTGTAGATAAAAATAACATAATATTGCTCCTCTTTAAAGTGCTTATCTTCGATTTTTAGCGATATTATTAAAACATAAGTAATTAATAATTATTATTGGAATTTAAAAAATAGTAGCGACTCACCTTCATTTCGTTCGGATTCATCCCTAGGTTGATTCCCCATATAAACTTTCATCCCCAGTTTCACCCCCTTAAGGGATGATTTCTGGAATAAAAAATATCCTATGTCCTTTCCAGGGTCTCAAACTATCCTCTTACCAAATTTCATCTAAATCAGTCCAGTAGTTTTTGAGTTTATTCGTTACAAACATACAGAAATACAAATCTTTACTCTTTATAATAGTAGTGTAGATACATATTCACTTACCCATATTTAAAAGCTTCATCTTTATTTTATTTCAACTTTTCCACTTAAAATAATATCACATTCAATTTTTGGATTTTTAGCACTAGTCAATACTTTCAGTCACAAACACTCACTGCACTTTAAAAACATTATTTTATTGAAAAGTCTCTATTTATTGATAATCTGTGCACGAAAAAGTTATAAAATAAGGAGCGTTTAAAAAAGATTTATAATATAATATTTATTGCCTTGATTTTAGTATTTTAAAATAGAAATGAGGTTTGTGTCGCGGTTATTTAAACTGGATATTTAACTTCGATAAACGTTTGAGCACCAGTAGTTGTAGTTTTCTATTCGTACGGTGACCATCATTTTTTCATCTGCTACATATTTTTACTTATATATTTTACCTATAATATGTATAATGTACTACTAAATATATTATTTGAAATTCTTTAACTAATAAACTATGTAGTCGACTATGATGGTATAAACTCTCACTAACTAATAACTAATGTACCTAATCGCATAATTGACTAGCGGCTTACCCTCGCTTCAAATCAAGTCCCGGATAAAAAGTAGCCTATCTGCTATTCCAGACTATAATCTATCTTTGTGCCAAATTTCATCCAGATCCCTTCAGCCGTTCTGGCGTGTTTGAGTAACAAACATCCAAACATCCATCTAAACTTTCACATTTATAAGATTAGTAAGAAGTAAGATGTCTAGTGTAATTGTAACAATCTTTTCATGCGCATGGCCACACGACAATTATAAGCGTCAACAAAAGAAATCGAGCAGCTCTGAGGTTAACTCGGAAAAACAAAACGGCAAAACGAACTTTCACAAACACTATAAACAGTATGAAGTTTTTTATTGAAACTGCCTAAAATCTAAATCTATATTTATAACGAACAATCTAACTAAAATTTCATAGGAATCGATTATTCGCATCTGTGTGTTTGTCCGTATTGTAGAGCATTTTACTAGTGAATTGTACCTATTTAACTATGAATTAAATGCTTAAGTATTTTGATGTTTAGATTTTTAAATACCTAATATATTTTTATAATCCAATACTAGGTATACATACATACCTATATATTATAATATAGAACAAAGTTGTTATTGATACTAAATAATAATTTCATGGCCAATAGGTGTATATAAAATATAATTTGATGAAATTTGGTGCGTGGTGAAAATTTAGCGAACACGATGGAGAGAAACATTATTATTACTCTAGGAAAAGCTCTTAATGAATTTTAATATATGAAACTCAAATAATAAAATTATATTTAAGCCACCTCTGTACAATAGTTATTAAAAAAAAGAAGAGACTTTTGCTTGGATTTTGATGATTGATATGGCACGAAAAACGTGACCTATTTTTTTCTTAATTGGGAACTTTCACAGTTTTGAAAGTAAAATAATAAAATAGAATAATAAATATTAGTTTTAGAATAAATTAGAATTAGATAACTGTAAAAAAGGTCTTTAAAAATTGGGTGTGAATCTACTACTATCTACATGTAAAGATAATTAACAAGTTGCATGTTATAAGTAGGTAAATTATTGCTCTACAAATCGCTGTTTTCTAGTCTATTATAAGGTAATCTTTTGTTCATACGAGCAATAATGTCCCCGTGTAAGGTTTCCTTGCCAGTTTGCGTCACTAGCGTATTTATATCGTGAACATGTTCATAGTTGTGGATAGAAAAGTGAACAGACATAGATAGATACTGCCTTTAATATATTATTTTTCAACTAGCGTTTTACCGCGGCACCGCCCGCTTAGCTCTATTATGAATTACTATATCTTTTTAAATAAAACTAACTTTTCGGATTATTTCGCGGATTCAATATAATAATAATCGCGAATTAATAAAAAAAATTGTTTATTTTTTTTATTTTTAAATGTCAAATATTCTCGTAAACCTAAGAAAGTATTACTATATCTTTATAAATTAAGGCCTATGTGTTATTCTGATCTATAAGTTATATTACTGTATAGTTTCATTAAAATTTGTTCAGTACTTTTTACGTGAAAGAGTTAGAAATATGTATATTATATACATCTATACATCCTCACAAACTTTCGCGTGTATAATATTATTAGGATTTACCTATTGAAATATCCCTATACGAGTTTTAGCTATAATAGCATTGTAGCGAAGCAAAATCACACACTGAGAACTACACACTGAATATTTTTATACGCGCATTACTTAATCCAGATTGATCAAGGAACTTGAGTAAGACTTTTTTATTGTAATTTTAAGACTATGTACATAAAAAATATATTTCATTTTTAATTCAAAGGATCGAATAAGTAAGTACCTAAGTCCAAAAAAAAAGAAAAAAAAGATAAAATTTGAGCTTTCTTTTCAAGAGTGACTAAAGTGGTCCTTAATTCTATTTCTATCGACATCGACGCATTCGATAAAAGTCGCAGGTTGAATATGTTTTGTATTTAAAGCTAAGCTAACCAATTATAGTACCTAATTAGTTTATACAATATCGGGTAAGCTTAGCAGAGACATTATCCAAGGGGACCTTAGTCATATGTGTGGTTCTCGCACTTTTCATTAAACACTAATATAGCAGCCTCCCCCAGAACACATACACACACACAGCTTTGACGTGCTAATAATCTCAAATAATCCCATACAATTTGAGCGTCTCTCGTATCTTATATTACTGAACATCAGAAAACTTCACAAAGTTTAATCGCAATCATATGAATGGTTTAGGAGTGCATGCATGCATTACAAACAGACACACATGCATTCATTTTTATAGAACATGACGTATACCTACCATATAGATAGATACATATATGAATATCTATATCGTACATTATCATACATATTATAAAAAAAAACAAATAATCTTAATTCTTAACGCATCAAAGAAAAAACATAACAATCTGAATAACTTTCTAACTCTACATTTTCTTGGTATCTATCTTGCTTAGCTTTCGTGTTAATTTTAGTCATAAAGAGAAGTAAAATCATATTTTTAAATTGATAAAGTTGTATTTTGTACCATTTAAATGAGAATAATTAAGTTGTACTGTTTAAGTACTTAGTTTGTGAGCATGATACGGTTTAGAAACCTAGAAGCTCATTTACCGAGACAACTAAAGTATCAAATGAAGTAGTTTGAACTTGACTTTAATCCACAATTTACTAGTCCCCGACTAGAGTTTACGGATAATTAATATTAGAAAAGCGGATAATTTTCATAATTTTCCAAAATTAAACATACCATTAACTTTTGGAAATCTTTCTTGAAAGATTTATTGATTATATTAATAAAAATGTAATAAGTATTGTACATAATAAATATGTTATTGGTGGAAACAATTAGTTTTAGTTTTTTATTGACTGATAGTTGTACATTAGAATTTTCATCATAGCTTTAAATATCCCTAAATCGTTAAAATTGAAACATGGTTACATAAACTCTACAACGCTGTTCGCACTTTCTTCGCCTACTTCGTAAGTCTTCAACCGGCAATACTATTGGAGGTCAATTATAATGAATAATTATTATAAGTAACAATAAAAAAATATTCCATACCTTCTAATTTAAATATTAAATTCTAAAGTTCAATATATTAATTGGATAGGAATGTTAAGCATGTATATTAGAGCTGGTATCTAAATAAAAAATAATTATCCTTATATCGATTACTTATAACTATTATTAATGGCTACTCGAAAGAGCACATTGTAAATTGCCAAATATGCTTATAATAACAAAAAAAACTGGTAGAGCAAGTTAGATAACATAGAGAATGCGTGCTCGTCACAACGATAATAATAAAATTGTTTCTTGATCCGGGTCTCGTCGGACATTCATGTATCGATATTAATAAACAACTTTATTACCTATTTTTCTATCTCTTTTTATAAAAATATCATATTACTATCAAATGATCACAGCAACCCAATTCTCGTTAAATATATAGCTATACATATCAATTTAAACAAAAAGATGTAAACATAACAGCACAATTCATTATCATCCTGCACCGGTGCAATGCAGTAGCGCGAGTCGATCGATAAACGAAACGCACGCACGAAAAAAAAACCTATCGGTTCCCGCGTTTTTTCACGTCAAAACCGGCATATAAGAGCTTTTATTTTTCCAATTTAAAAAAAAAACACTAAACCACCTTTTCTTTGTAAACGATATAATAATTTTCATAGTACGTTGCGAGTACACAATAATTAAGTTACATAGTGCAAAACACACGCGACGTTAGTACGTTCGTGGCGTAACTGACGACCGGCCGGGTGGGAAACGACAGGACGCTAGAGCGCGCGCCCAAACTATAATCTAGCGAGTTGAAATAGTAGGGTGATAGGGAGCGAGATGCGAGAGACAGATGTGAACACAACGGGGCGGGTTGCGGCCCATTCATGTCCGTTAGGGGAGCGTATCGTAGCTTCCGCATTCATAGGATGCAACGCAAATAGAATTTGGTATTTCGAATTGCTTTATTTTAGGGTTTATCTTTGAATTGAACATGTAGTAATGAATTCTATAAGGTACAAAATAAATAGTCATATTGTTTCATACAAACTTTATTTAAATCAAAAAATAAAGTCTACAATAATTCTTTACTTCAATAGGTATTAATATATATAGTTATAAATTTGCTTCAGCTTTCCCCATCTCCATAAGCCATCTACGTAACCACCATGTTTTTCATCACAATCATCATCAAATCTTACCCTCAACGGTACAAATGCTAGCGTACACTCAAAAACTATAAACGTAACACCCTCTCACGTGTAAAACTTTACGCTGAAAACAAACTGGGTATTAACTAAACAATGTATGGGAATCTTGTATCTATCCAATATATTGCGTATTTTCTTTCGATTTTTCATTAAACTTTGAATATCTAAACACAATGTTATAATTTACGCAAAGGTACGATATGTTAAGAATAAATTATATTAATTCCGCTAATATAAAAAACTTTCCCAATATAAATTTAGTATTTTGTTAATAATATAAAAAAACAAATCAATATCCATTATATTAAAAATTCAATTGATTTTTGTTAATGTTTACATAACAAAAGTCGTGTAGACGACTCCCATACGTCTCATTGAGTGTAGTTAAACTTGAAATTTTCTAAAAACCTTAACACATATTATAATCTTAACATATTATATTATATCATCTTTTACATGCTAATTACACTTCATAAAATTTATTCTCAATAAAAAATACATAATATCTCATTTTATCAAAGAACACTTTTACCTATGTTTTTGTCGATTAGTCGGTAACAAATGAGGCACATTATATTACATACTAACGGCCGCCGGCCGGCAAAGCCCGAAGCTCGGCAGTGGCGAGAAACGTAACCTACGTCGGCCGGAAACTGAGCTATACAATAGTTTAAACTTCGTCAAAACTCGTTCAGTAATTACTAATCGAAATACTTAAATAAAAAAAAACATCTTTAAATAAGCTTTTATCTATAGAGGTACACATATGTACAACCTTGGACAATCTGTTTTATAATAACAAATCTAACTTCTTACCACAAAAAGATCATGCTCTTGATAAGTTTCTTTTTTATAATATTAAAATTAATTATTCAACAAAATTGCAGTACACAAAACCGTTTTTGGTCTTTAACATAAATCAATGGTTCCGTGATCACAATATATTACTTTGACGAGAAAATCGTATGTATAATAAAGATGGTAATGTCACAAATAAAAATAGAAAGAAAGTCGGAGGATTTGTGTGAGTAACGTAATAAAAGCACCAAGAGCTATTATTATCAAAGTAAAATATTCAATTCAATGTCTTGAGGTCAATAGCTAAGCAATATTTCTAGACAACGGTTGTCTCTATGGTATGGTGCTAAGTGCTAACAGAAAACTAAATTCACTTCCATGTGTAATTGACGTAAGTGTTACTATGGAACAATCAAACTTAATAAAGCTTCGATTAGGAAGTACACAAATAATTCCTTTCTTAAAAGAATAACTTCGGAAATCTTAACATTACATTTGCATAGAAAAAAATATCCTTTTATGAATAATTTACAATTTTATTTTGGTGACTGTACAAAAAATATTCTGCTTATATCGATATATACTCTATTACTTATTTAAATAATTTTTGAGAAAGCACTCTTGGTATATTAATGGTTTTTTTTTCATATTTATTTATACTTTAACTAACAATTTTAATAAAAATCTTTACTTTGTGAAACAATTTATGCACTTGTCATTAACAACATATATGTAGTTGAAAGTTTCTATGTAGCCTCTGATTTGACATGATCTCTATGAAAATTAAATTTTCATATTTGCCTAGAATTAAATGCAACACGATAAGTGCTATAAATATAGACAAAATAAATATTTATTTATTATGGGCTTATTTTATCCGCCTGGTCCACACTTTCATTTACTAGTTGCTAAGCAGTTTACTTCTTTGTACTATTGATTACTATCAACGCGACTTACACATTAAAGACTTATACACATTTAGTATCGCGGAAAAATCAAAGAACGTTGGCATCGAACAGTAAAAAAGTCAACAAATACAGAACCTATATTGTCAGCTTGAAACGGGTCTAGCGGTAAAATAAAAAATTAACAACTGAAATCTAACCGTATACGACACAGTCATCTTTGGATCTCAAATATATATTAAAAGTCAAAGTACTTTGGCAGTACTAGAAGGCACCGTTGCAATCTACACTCACAGGTAACCATAACAGAACACCTCACACCCACACGCAGCGCGTGTCGCGCTACTTGCCGAGACGTCGGCGCAGGCGGTTGCGCAGCGCCAGCGCCGGCGCCCACGGCAACGAGCGCTTGCCCAGCGAGCGCGCGCAGCGCTCCGCCGACACGCGCGCTGCCTTGCCGCCGCCTGCGCCCGCGCCGCCCGCCCCGCTCGGCGCGGCCGGCTCGTTGCGCGACCGCAGCGCGCGCTCCGCCACCGCCTCGCCCGTGGTAGAGTGCACCTCGTCGCCGGCGCTACCGGCGCGACGGCGCGGTGGCGGCGGGCGCGGCGGCGACGGGCCCGCGGCGCAGGCGCGCGCGCGGCGGCGTGCGACGCCGAGGTTCTCCTTGGAGCGCGCCCGCGCCGCCTCGCGCCGCGCCGCCGGGGCCCGCCGCACCGGCCCCGGGGCGCGCGTCGAGTTTCCCGGGGGCGCGGGCGGCGCGCGCGCTGCGTGCTGCGAGCGCGTGGCGCGCCGAAGCTCGTCGGCGTCGGGCGGCGCACGCGGCTCGGGGACGGGCGCGCGCCGCGTGAGTATCACGACGCGATCGAGCGGCGCGGGCGCGGCGGGCGCGGGCGGGGCGCGCGCGGTAGTGAGGCGCGTGCGCGGGCGCGGCGGCGCGTCGGGCTCGTGGTGCGAGCGCAGCACGCGGTCGGGCGCGGGCTGGTCGCGCCGCGCGTCCCCACGGTGGCGGCGGGCGCGGGCGCGAGGCGGCGCTTCGGTGGGCGAGCTGGAGGACACCTCATTGATCTGTATGCGCACGTCGTCCGCGTCGCCGGCGGGCCCCGCTCCCCCAGGCTCGGGTGGCGCGGTGGGCGGGGGCGGCGGCACGCGCGCGCCCCTGACGTCACCCGCTCCCGTCTCCGGCAGCTCAGTAGCGACGGGTGGCGATACCACTCGGTTTTCACTATTATTTCTTAAAGATTGTCCATTCACAATTTCGGCAAAGACCTCAGATAGTGTGTTAACTATACGGGATCGACTTAACAATCGGGCCATGAAATATGACTCTGCTGGATTCCCATAATTACTAATAGCTTCCCCTTCTGCACCATTGTCTTCCTCCCGATTACTTTCCTCCCTGTGGCCGACAGAAAATCTGCCATCGAGAGTTGCACATGGTGGGAGAGGTGCGGTTTTATCAGGCTCTTCTGTTGATGGGGCAGACTTGTCCACATCAGAGTATCTTGTCATGATTGTGAGCCCATTTTGTGGCACTTGCCGAGCGTCACTTTCAACTGCGGCGTCCGATTTCGGTTCCTCGGTTTTAGCAGGAGGTGGAGGGACACTGACGTTGGAAGCAGGGACAGTCGATGGTATTGTAGATTGTGGTTTCTGGGCTGTTGTTCTAGAACGTAACACCGTCGCCCTGGGTGGGCCTGGCGGGTCTAACATTAATGTTACCACAGATGTATTGTCAGCTCTCATACGGGTATTAGACCACCTGCAAAGTAAATTATTAACATTATTATATGATGCAACATTAAAACAAAAGAACATAAAATAAAAATTTAGACATAACATACCTCTCTAGAGCATGATCAACTAAGCTTTTAGAAGGATTGAGCCAGTCTCTTGGTTGGTTTCCTCCACCTCCCACCAAAGCTGCTTCATTATGTTTTTCAGTGGCTTGTACTAAACTAACAGCACCTTCAGGTGATATCATATTCCATAAACCATCAGTGCCAAAAATAAGGCACCTAAAAAAAGAGAAAAATTGAATAAAAAAAAAATTGAAACAAATTAATATAAGTTAGATAATAGTACTTGACATTTTCAAATAAAAATTACCTAAACTTTGTGGGATCTATAGTCAGCACTCCTACATCAGGGTCAGGGCTGACAATGAATTCATCACTTTGAGGATTGTAACTCCACAGATCTCCTAGTGAACGTGCTACCGCTAGAAATGGGATTTCATCCATTGGAGTATTCTTTTTAATTGGTCCCTTGTGACCTAGGCGAGGTCTGTTCCATACAACCCTAGGCACACCAGCTTTTGATATGACTTTACCACCGCATCTCTGAATGCGTTCAATTTCTGCAGTAGACTCTGGTTTGTGGTCTAAAGTTAATGGCTTAGCAGCCCAATCATCACAACCTAAAACAAAAAGCCAATTTATATTTCTAAATATATTTTGGTCAGGTTAGGAAAAGGAAAGAAGACAATTGACAAAAAAATAACATTAAAAAATTTGAATTTATTTATAATTAAAAATTGATTGATTCATTACCATACAAATACTTAAATATATAATTTATATTTATAAATAATAATGGACGAACAATACACAATAATGATAAATCATAGAGACTTAACAACAAAATTACCACTGTGTAGTAAGTAAAAACACATTATTTTACAGGAATTTAATAGCAATCAAAATAGATGTTGTCCACTAATAATTATGAGATCAGCTACTATAAGCTGATATAAATAAAAAAAATATTTATACTTGGTATTGTTTATTATTGTATTTAATTAAAGACAGTTTTGTTTATAAGTTGAATAGAATATTATGACTGTAATACAGATTTAATAAAATGAAAGTCATACCATCTTTTTGATAGCCCAGTACAATTGCAGAATCCCCAACATGTCCAATGTAAATTTTCCCACGCCGTATAAATGCCACACTGGCAGTCGTTCCTGCAGTGCTTGGCAGCCCTGTTACTGTTTTGGGCCATTTTTCTGAAAGTTAGCAAATCAAACATTAAAAAAATCAAAAAAATATCATCTACACATAGTAAATTTAACATGATTTTTTATGTAGTTGTTTAATTTTCATTATTTATGAAATACATAAACTAAAAAGTAAAAACATGTATTATATTACCTCTTGACCTTTGAATTGCACAGTTTTTGGTAAGAGGCAAACACGAATCTATACAAAAAACTTAAACTGGTAAAACAGCTTTCACTTAGCAAAAAGTAGGAGGCATTATAGCTTGTGCAACAATAAAATTTGTAAATATGTACCATAAGCCTTAAAAAATGAAATTATAAACAAAACATTGACATTAGAAAACCTTTTTGTTGACTCAATGTCAAAGTACTCTAAAAAAATAATGAGCAAATACAACAAGGTCAAGAGAAACATTTCGTACAATCACTCTTCCCCTTCAAATCGTATAATTATCTTTGCAGAATACTGCTCTACGTAGAGATTAAAATAATATGAACCTGGAATTTGACATTTACCTACTTCTTTCCACATGTTCAAGTGGGTCAACATGTAACCATTTCTAATAGCTTTGAGCACATCCTCGTCATTATCAGACCAAAACTGTCGTTGCTTAACTATTGAGTCCATTAAATGCTCTTTAGCAAAGGCTGCAGCTTCACCTCCCCCGTGGCCATCGTATATTCCGAAGAAAGCATACTCCAAGTCCCTCTCATCTTCCGTTTGTTGATACGCAACGGAAAACAAATCTTCCATATACTTTCTACCACCTTGGCTACAGTGGCCAGTGACACGTAAATTAACACCAATTGATGCAGGCATTTTAACACCATAATACAAACTTAACTACAAAATATTATGATTTTAAAAAAACACAAACGTTTCCACATTTTGCATTTGCAATTACGCGACCTGCGAATGGAGCTGGACTGACGACAGGTCACGTGGACATATTGATCACTACGCGTGCCTACTGTATTACGGAAAATACCATTGGAAAGAAAGAGAGAGCTATAATATAACAAACTTCATACTGATTTGAAAAGAAAAAGACGCCATCATGCTTTCCGCCATTTTACCTCAAGGGTCAAAAAGATACTTAATATTTATAAAATACTTTTTGAAACCTTAATAACAAATTTAAAATTATTATAAATATTTTATATTTTTGTAAGAGATATTTTTAAATTTTAATTTAAAAATAACATATCACAAGTGTATTTTTGTTAAAAGTCCCATCTTGAAATAGGTAGCGTTCAACTTTACCTATTTAAATACAAATAATGAGAAAAAGGCTCGAAATGATCTGAACGTAAAAATATATTAAGATGTTGGTATACAACATTTTTTTGATACTGGCAATGACATTGGCAGAAAGTTACTGAATTATTTTTTTGAAAGAATCTTTTTATCACAAAAATGTTAACAGTATTGCATTACATAAAACACTTCTAATATGAAAAGCATTAGATAGGTATTCAAGTAAAATTAAATAAGTAATTCATATATTTTGGAATTTTATTTTCCATTAATTTTATAGTATATTAGAGATGTACTGACGAACATGGATGACTAGTGGCCGACTAGTCGGGAAAACCGACTATCCGGCCATATTAAATATTTCCAAATAAACAACTATAAATAATATAAAATATACCTATTTACAAATGAACATCTACAAATAATATAAAATTGGTTCAAAATATATCATATTGAAAAAAACTATAAAAAAAGTTTTAACTAAACTCTTACGTAACGAAGTGTAAAATGTTTATACATTAAATATAGTATAATATAGCAAAATATAGTATAGCATTAGTATAGCGATAGTATAGCATTAAGACCCATGTAAACACTACTTTAGTAAACCACTCATATACCATCCACATATAAACATTTTACACTTCAGTAAAATAATTAAATATTATATATATTTTTTCTTAATGCTTAAGTTCATAGTTTTAGTGGTCTAACTAGTTAAAAATGGCACAATGACGGTAGATGCTTTTAGTAAATTAAACAACTACCTACGCTGATGTATGTTACGGGAATCGAATCGTCGCATGAGCTTTACTCTACTAACCTCGCGCGGCGACGACAAGACAAGGTCAGGTGCAAGTGCAAGCGCAGCAGCCACCTACATTTCATCAATGCCAATGTCTCAACTTCCTACAATAATGTAGTATAAAAGGCATTACTTGGCTGCATCTTCACTGATTTGATCTAACATCGATCGACAGTCATTTTAGTAGTAAGAAATTTTAGTTAATAAATTAATTTTAAGTTAATTTGCATTTCTTTGCATCCCCTGGCTGCCTCTAAAACATAACTTGTATCTCGAAAATGTTTACATTGTATAACATATATATTTTTAGTATTATGTAACATTTAATTTATTAGCCATAAATAAATTGTGTAATAGGAAGAGGCTAGCGTCTGAGAAACAGGCTTGGCCTAGTTCAGACGTTAGTATACTTAGACAAAGATTTTGCTAATTATATAGTTTAAAAAAAATGTCTTGTAACCCTTTTGTATTTACGTCAATAAAGATATTATATTAATATTCGGCGACTAGTTGGTCAGAAGCACTGACTAGTCGGCCAAAGGGGGATTATTATCATAAATGAAAAATATTATTTTCATTAAATTTCATTTTATAATTTTTTGTAGGCACTGTCCTAATCAACTATATAAAGTCTAAAACATTAGTGTCTCCCGTGACCATGATTGCTGTAAAGCTTTCGAAATGTCGGCAACCAAAAATCAAAATAAATCCACGAAAAATACTTTTATTTAAAACTAGCAGAAACCGTGGCTTCGCTCGCGCTAAGACTCCAAAAAAACTCTACAAAGGTAAGTTTTATACAAACTATCATCCTTTTTTAACCTCTTTATGGGACGAATTTCAAAATATGCTAAAATACGTATTTATTTAATTCTATTGAAAAGAATTAATACCGAGCTGCTAGTAATTCTGATCATAATTTTTTTAAAGTTATACTTCTTTTGGCTTGTTTGGAAAAAAATATGAAAGTAAAATTTTTACAATGCGCATGCACACCGACAGCTAAAAAGCGACATGATGAATTCATCTGCATTCTTTTACAAACAGATAGTTGTGACATACAGAATGAAATCTTTACCTATTTTTGTTCTGTTACGACAAAGAAGTATAAGTTCTTACGTGCGTACAATGTACATAAGTACACACACGTATTTTTTTTTGAGTTGTGTTATAACCTGTTTTCCCATGGGAATAAGATAATGTCCCGCGGCAAAAAGTATCCAGCCTTCCAGCTATCTTTACACAAAAAATTACGCCAATCCGTTCCGACGTGAAAGAAGGACAAACAAACACAAACATGCCGCCCGAACATCTCAATATCCCGTTTTAGAAACTCGAAAGCAATGATCGGCTAGAAGGACTAGTCGGCTAGTCGGCAAAACTCGTAGTCTGCCCATCTCTAATGTATATGTAATTTTTGAAGTAAAACTTCCTTACGCGTGACTGTAGGGCAAGTCAAAACATTGGAAAAATGAGTGTCACAGATATGAGTTAGATTTATTATAAATAATTAAAATATATATATATATATATATATATATATATATATATATATATATATATATATATATATATATTAATTTATTACTCATATTATTAATCAATCATATTTTATAAAAATTATTATATTTAAATTTTAACTTGTTATAATTGCGGTATCTGTTATAGCACCAAAGAAGTTTTACTTCAACCATGCATAAAGGTTACTCACACTTTTTTCAAGTATTTAGTCTCAAAATTAGAAAAGGAACAAGAGATACAAGGAATATAGATATACATTATTACTACTATTTATTTTTTGAAACCACCTAAATTACTTTTATATCTAATTTTCATTCTTCGGTAACTTCCCATGGTTTTTCAGGCCGGTATTGATCCCAGGGAAGTGGTTTTTTATATACATTCAATTCTTCCAGTCTAATTCCTCCTTTAGTAACTTCGTCAATAAATTTTTCAATTTTTCCCCCTTTTGTTGCTTCTAAATTACAACTCATTTCAGTAATACCACATTCAATGCACCTTTGAGCAAAAACTTTACCAAGATTTTTATAGGCACATGTATCTGTCATACTATAAAGTTGATTACGGAGAGCTTTTTCTGATGTTTTTGCCTCAATTACAGGTCCATTAACAAAGTGAACCACTTCTGCTTTTACTACCCTGTTAGTTACAGTCAGTACTAATCTGAAAAAAGAATCATTAAATTATTGTATAAGCAAATTTTATAAACATATATGAATAAATAAATCAGATTTTATTACTAAAATCTATGCACTTGACTAAGAAGTTCATTAATTAGTATATTTAACTGTACATACTTATGCCAGAACTTTCTACCAGGTTTATCCAAATGGTATCCATCTGGTTTCCGAGCTATTCGCATTCGTTCCAAGTTTCTAGGATTCCTGTTTACAAATATAGCAGATGTTGAGTTGAGTCTTGCTAGTTTAGGAAGAAAAGCCAAATCTTTGTAAGAAAACATTTTTATGAAATTTTGTGTCGGAGTTTATTATACACAAAATTTCTTAGTACACTTTTAATATTTCAAATTATAATATCAATATACTATGAAAATAGAGGTTATTTTCATACATTTAAAGTTCAATAATATGGCTTCATCTGTCATTGTCCAATGAGCAATGACAATTGAGTATTGACATTTGACAAGGTGATTAGGTGACAGACTCACAGACGGCAAATTTTTATATTTATCTACCGATAGTATAAGTTATTACACAAATATATGAAACTAGCTCTTGCCAGCGGTTTTGCTCAACGTTCGCATAATACGCAGGGCTGATATGAAATGTCCTTTCACATAATGCAATCTATATCCTTGCTAAAATTCATTAAAATCTGTTCGGTAGTTTTAGAGCACACAACCACATGCACACACACAATATATCTTGTTTATGAATTTTTTACTTGTTGTCAATGCATTGAATACAAGATTATTTTTTGGCCAAATTTATACATATAATAAAATTGTAAATAAGCCGAATGTGTACGTTAAATATTTTTTGGAAAATGTTATTGAAATAAACATTATTATCAATACAGAGGACGAATCTATAGTTTTTTGATTTTTTCTCTGTCTGTCTGTCTGTTACCGCGTTACAGAAAAACCACTGGAAGGATTTTGATGAAATTTCGTATGGAGATAGCTGGTTATCCGGGTCAACATATAGGATACTTTTTACCGCGGGAAAATATCTCATTTTTGAGAAAAAATAATAAAACTGCAATATAAGAGTATACTAATATGTAAAACCTAAGAATTTGGTTTTGGTCACCTGAACGGGGGCGTAGCCGAGGGCAATGCTAGTTGTTAAATATTTCATATACAAAGAAAAAAATGCAATAATTTATTGTTCTAAATAATATGTATTTGAAATTACATTGTTGTCCTCACTGGGTTTCTGATGGAGAAGGATTTTGTTTTTTTCTCCCGCCAGATGTCGCGCTCACTGGCCCTCAGGTTATTGTAAAGTTCTATATCGTGTATGGATTTTTGTTTTCATTTTATTTAATATTATTTTAACGAGAATGACAAATTATGCAGTGCTAGAAGTTAGGATGTAAAAAAAAATGGATATCATTTGTTCCCAAAACACAAAAACTGAAGAAATTGTGGGCTAAAGCAATAACCGATGTATCCGGATACCTGTGACCCTAGCCTTTTGGCGACAAAGTCAGGTTTTTAGTGGGTAGGCTGCCGTGCGCTTACCAACTTTGCCCGGCAGGAGCCCCACATAACCCGTTCCACTTCCCCAGGCGGAGGGGTATCCGGAAACATAGTTTCCTTGACGTTAAAAAAAGGGCTAAAGCAATAACCCAAACAAAATTAGCGAAATCACAATTTTTATATTTAAAGCTATGTGGACATTATTTGACAGAAAATGATTTTAAAACTCTTAAATCGCGTACAGGTGATTCTTTTTTTTTAATTTTGTACTTTTTTACATATTAATTATAGAGTTTCATACATTTTTCATCCCCCCATTTTCCCTCCTTATGGGATTGAATTTCGAAAGATGCTAAAATACGTATTTATTTAATTGTATCGAAGAGCATAAATAACTAGTTTCAAGTAATTCTATCATAAATAATTCTTTGCCCATATAAACTTTTACTACCCTCTTTTACCCCTTTAAGCGATGGATTTCTAAAAAATTAAGTAAATATATTTCTTTTTTTTTATCTTAAAGTTAAACCTCACTTAGTGTGTATTTCTCATTAGGAATGACAGAGTTTGATATAATTTTTAATCCTCTTTATTACCCACTTAGGGGATGAATTTCCAAAAATCATTTCTTATTAGATGCCTACATCATATATGGAATACTTCCTCCAAATTTCACGTTTGTACGATCATAGTTTAGGCTATGTGTTAATCCATCAGTCTGTCAGGACCACTGCAGGATGCACTTCTCCTTCTCAATTGTTTCTTCGGCTGGTCTAATTTCCAGGTACAATAAATTACACAGGTAAGATGCGAACACAATAGAAGTAAAAAACCAGGTATAAAAGAGATATCATGTCAGACTGTATGTAAATAATTATAAACCCATACGTGTGGCGCCCTTCTTTCAAGAAAACTTCTCCATTTTTAGAAATACTTTAAATATATTTGTTACATACAAAAAAAGTATTAAAAACTTGATAATAATAACTTACTAGCCACATATCATTAAATTAACTTATAAATATCTAACACTGAGTCTACGTACAATTGACTTTTTATAGTTATCTGTTCCGTGATATAATAATCTGTATTGTATTGAAAAATGACGTATGCATATACATTGTTTCGTTATAAAAAAATATTTTTTTAGTTTTTACTTTTTACTGCACTCTGTGCTTAAATCACACGCAATGTTTTAGTTTTGCAGTTTTGCTACGAAGTGATAATTAGTTCTAACCTGGGCACGTTCTCTGACCATATTTTCTTGCATACGTATTTTTAACAGTAATGTTTTTCTGGTTATGAGGTCGTCTGGAGTTTTGTGCGCGAAGTGTTTGGCTGTTGATGTGAATTTTGACTACGGGCGTCAACATCCGGAAGAGTTGCAGGTTTTGTAATTTTCGCACACCCAATCTGTCCATCTGTTTTAATATTTGTTGTGATGTTGTAAAGTAAGCGAGCATTTTATTCGAGTGTCACAAAATGTCTTTACAAAAAAGTGTTAAAAGTGCGGGAGGAGAGAGGGACCAGGATAATGCATCTATATGTTCTTCTGTGACTACTCAACCCGACAGACATGGATTTTTTGGAGGAGCTCAGTATAGTCCAGAACCGTGAGTAAACTTTTGCCGTGTATATATGATAGTAATGCTTGAATTTATTAAGAATATGTAAAATAAACACAACTGTACTGATCTAAAATAAGTATATTACTTTTTATATTTTTATAGTGTACTTATTTCTCCATTCCATTTTGTATTAACTATACACTATACTGATAGCTAAAATAAAGTGTCTGTTTGTAATGTCCAAATAACAGCTTTTTATTTTAAATGCAGAAATTATATATGGTCCAGAAAAAAACATTTTTTTTAAATGTTTGTCTGTCTGTTTGTTCCGGATAATCTCCGAAACGGCTAGACTAATTTTGACCGGACTTTTACTGGTAGATAGCTGATGTTATAGGGAGTAACTCTGGCTTTATTTCTTTTAGAAAGAGAATTAGGGTTCCGCTCAAAAAAATTAAAACATACCTAGAGACGCACCCAAGCAAAGCGAGTGTAAGTCACTAGTATTGTTCAATAATTTTTCATCTGACATTATTATAATAAGAAAACAAATTTTATACAGTAAATATAGTTTTTTTTTTCATGAAGATGTTCATCTTCATAAATATTATGTTTAAAAAGTTATTATTCCTTATATAAAAACTTTCACATACACTAATTATCCGCTACTGTTATTAACAGTTACATTCACATGCATATATAAGTTTCTACAGTCAAATTTTAAAACAGTGTGAAGTATTATTGCATTCAACAATTAGAATGTAAGAAGTGAGTAATTATATTCTTTCATACTAATTATGTGTGTAATTTGAAGGTTATTTCACTCAGACCTAGTTTAATTTGCTTAATGCCTGCCTTACAATACTTTATATAGATAAGTGATAAGTGATCTTGAAATAAATTTTAGAAATTACATGGAAATGCTTAAATTGGTATTATCTGTAGTATAAATAAATATACAGATAAAATAATTTGTTTTGTAAAGCTGCAGGTGACACAGTTGTTGTTATCTAATCACAAAATAATAATTAATTCCTTCAAATATAACAAACTGCAATAATTTCCTAGTGTATATGCAATTATTGATTTTAAATGTTTACTGGCTGTTAGTTTTATAGTCAAAAAATTCTTAAATAATGAAATCCAATAAAGTAAAATCTATGTTGTTTGGTCTTTGGTTTATAGGCGTGCCATTCGGGCACAATTTACTTCACCAATGTCATGTAGAATGGAGAAGACACTGGAGAAATTGAGAATTGATCAGTTAAAACGAGATATTCACACTGAGGACTGAAAACTTTCTGTCATATGTGAGATTTATTGTATAATCTGGACCTATAACAAACAAGACATCACAATAAAGTATATGAAGTAATGTAATGTAATGTAGGGTGGACATAATTTTCCGCACTTAAACTCTAGGTTGGTCCTTTGTGCGTCTTGAATCCTGTCTAATCTAGTCAGCCCAGGTCCGCCCCGAAGCGCAGAAGTTTCCTGGGAACTTCACAGGCTTTGCAGAGTGACCTCACTGATCCGAGGATTTCTTTGCGTTGATGAGCCACTGCCTCGCATTCTAGGATCACGTGGGTGACGTGATTTTTCGGCACTGAAACATCCTCTGCATAGAGGACTATCAGTCCCGCCAATATATGAAGTAAAATCTATGCAAAAGAGGGCGCCAGATAAGGAGATGGGAAGATGAAATCCGCCAAACTCTAGGGCCACTGTGGACACGAGTGGCGCTAGATAGAGCCCAATGGAGACAGATGGAGGAGGCCTTTGCCAAAAGGCACACAGAAATCAGAGATATTTTGTAAATCCTAAAACAACTTTATCTGAATAACTCTGTAACTCTGACTCCTGTAATAAAGACTATTTTATTTTATTTATAAGAAAAACACAACATTAAAAATTTTTTGTCTATCTGTCTGTTTGGTCTGGCTAAACATCGAAACGGCTGGACCCATTTTAATGGTACTTTCACTGGAAGCTAGTTGATGTTATAAGGAGTAACTTAGGCTATATTTATTGTAGAAAAGAATTAGAGTTTTGCAAAAACGAGCGTATATTAAAATCTATCATAAGTATAAGTTTATAATAAGTGTAGGTCAAGTGACGTATCATTTTACGCAATATAAAATAGATTTATGTTATATGAATCACATAACATTATTCCAACCTATTATCTAATTGAGTTTTGTAACTGAATTCCTGTAGGGGAATAAACCAGATGTATGTATAATGTATGTGTTAAATGTTCATGATATTTATTGTAAATATTTATCTTTATTTAATAAAGGCAGTGGTTGTTAAGAAGTGGTAATGCGCTCGCTTGGGAAACCGAGTGAAGCGGGTTCAAATCTGGGTCTCGCACCTGTGACATTTTTATGTGCGTGATTACCACTTGTCTTACGGTGAAAGAAAACATGTTGAGGAAACCTGCATGTCTGAGAGAACCTAGCAAGTGTTCGAAAGACATGTGAAGTCCGCCAACTCGCACTTGGCCAGCATGGTGGACTATGGCCTGATCTTCCTTGTATTGAAGGGAGGCCCGTACCCAGTAGTGGGACGTTAAAAAGGGCTCAATACAATACAGGCCTATAACTTTGTAAGAGTATGTTAATATTTCATGGATGGTTAGTTGTGATATAGATATTTACTAAAATATGAAATGAAATAAACCTTATTCAATTAGACTTATCACAAGTACCTACTTTTGAATCTTCAATTTAATGAAAGAGTTAGTGTAGTCCGTGAGGAAGCCACCACCGGCTCGAAAGCACTTCTGCTGAGAAGAACCGGCGAGAATCTCAACAGTTGCTCTTTTAAATGTATGAAGTAAAAATGAGTTAGTATTTTGTTAATCTTTGGAAATACTGTCATTGGTTTAAACCTAATTAAATTAATTGTTATACCAATATATACAGTAGAAATGAAGGACCCTACAAGTTTTAAAGAACAGTTTCACAACTTCCATACATATTATGTTTCGACAGTTTAATTGGCATATAAACTAAATTAATAGTTACTTTAACCTTGATGTTGTGTCTTACTTTTGAATTATTCTATTAACATTATAACATAAATAAGAGTGTTTACATTAGATTTAAAAGTCTATTGGCTGATTTCACCAACATCACCTAAGTTTAAGGGATCCCCTAAGCATGGTTAGGGGGCTGTTAGGGGACAGTTTCTGTTTCATCGACAGTTAGGAGTGAACCTAAATGTTAAAATGCCACCTAAATATAGGTAGGTACTAAAAATACGGGCTCTGACAATGGTAAAACGAAATTTAATTTAGGGGCTAGTTTAGGGGAACTTTTAACCTAGGGATCCCATATGTAAGTGGTAGCTTATGGGATGTTGGTGAAATCGGGCATATATCAAGTACCATCATGAAACAATGTCAACACCTTCACTTCTCTAAAAAACTTTCTCAAGTGATGTGAAGGAAAAATCTAATATTACGCTGCACAAGAAATATCAATTAAGTATTATTAGTTGACATAAGCCTTGTAGTAAGATACATAAGTGTCAAGAGTTCTCACTACATGTTCAATTTAGATGAGATAGAATTACATATTTTTATTGAATAACAAATCATTCTAATTAAATCATGACATCATCACAAGTATCATGTTAATTACACACCAAATCTGTTTGATATGTTTTGTATAACAACATATAATTTACAATAAGCAATAAGCAACAACTACTTTGACTAGTCCTTGGCAATAAGTCAAAACTCAGTGGTTTTTGTAATGTTATATTTATATTAAATGTTTATAGTTTTAGTTTTAATTGTTAAATAAATAAAAAAAATAAAAATGATAAACATATTGCATATTGCACATTATTGTTAGCGAATGCAGTCATTATTTTTTATTTTTTTTTATTTTTGCTAGTTATAATATTGCCTTAAAGTAGCAGTTTTTGTACCTTATTGTTTATTTAACTTACCACATCCAACTCTTTTCTCCTCTTTATTCTTCATTATCTTATTGATACTAAGTTATATAATTGTATGTTTAAGTTGCTGCTAATTATCAGATAGAAGCTTTCTTTTATGATTGCATTAAAATGTTTTGTGTTTATAAGGTTTTTAGATTACATTTTTTATCCCTATTGAGATAAATTAATATAGGCCTTTATCTATTATCTATATCAGCAATACATTCTATATTAAAATTTTATGCACAGAAATGTTATCGCTACCTCCAAGTAAACTACATTCAAATTCAATCAACAGACATATTTTATTACATATATTTTTTACAGTAATTAGTTCATTTTCTTATTATAGCTTGAAAAGTTAAATGGATATCATAATTTTAAGTAGCATTTTAGAATGTTTTTATTTTATTCTATGAATGTACATAACATTGTTCAAATATTCCCACTCATATTTGAGTTTTCTAAAGTAAATTTTGCAACAAATTAAAAGAATAAATCTGCTGGTGTTATTTGATTTTTAATGCTATAATGGTAACAATATAGTTAGTTCAAGAAGCATAATATTATTTTCATGTTGCCCAATGGCACTATTTAATAATCTCACTAGCGACTCACACAGTCTTTGCTCGGGTTCGTCCCTAGGTTGCTTCCCCATGCAAATTTTCATCCACATTTTCACCCCCTTAAGGGATGATTTCCGTGGTAAAAACTATCCTATGTCCTTCCCTGGGTCTCAAGCTATCTTCTTACCAAATTTCATCTATATCGGTTCAGTAGTTTCGGAGCTTATTCGGTATAAACAAACAAAAAATCTTTCCTCTTATTAGTATAGATTATTCCACAAAAGTTGTCTCAAAGTTTGCTCCCAGCAACTTCCCTTAGTTATGTCAAGTATATCAAAGGATTGGCTAAACTGGGAATCCGAAATATCAATTATCAATGTATTTTACCTTTTCTGATGTTATGTTCAATGAGTCACAATATGTTGTAGTGTTTGTTCAAGTGTTTTGGTTTAAAATTGTTTATTATGAATATTATGGTAGATGAATATGCATAGTTTTTTAGTAACTTCATCCGCTGTAATAATTTTAATTCATTGAATAAATTGAGGATATCCAGACGTTATTTTATACTTTAGGAGTGCTATAACTAACATAATTTGTAAATTAATAAAATCTATTATTTCATATTGTCAATAGGTAGGTGCTATATACGATTATCTTATACTTGCTTCGCCTATGCCTTAACTAGGTATATACAGGATCATTTTTAATTCACTGAAAACCTTTTGGGAATATACTATTTACATCATAACAATAACATCTGTAACAAGAAAAATATATTAGCATCTGGCCAAGTTTAAATGAGTAAGGGCCACTTTCTACACCCCTCCACCCCTCCCCCGCCACCGGTCACGCGCTTTTTTTGCTAATTGCTGGACTATTGCCGTTTAAGAGCAATAAAAATATTTTTATATTTTGTAAAATTTTTAGAAATATTTTTTTCTTACAGATGTTGTTGTTATGATGTAAGCAGTATATTCCCAAAAGGTTTTCAGTGAATTAAAAATGACCCTGTATATCTCGCGTTTCTTAGAAACTCATGTTGGACCGCGATTTTTCTTCCGGTCAGAAAAGAGATTGGTAGCAACAACCACGCTTGATGACGTATTTCCATACTGAAAAAAGAACAATGTAAAACGAATCAATGGTTCGCGAGTTTTAAGCTAACAAACGGACAGAGACAAAACTTTGTGTAGTATATATGTATATGTGATGATCGAACGGTACATTGTAAATTCTCAAAGACGACTGCATAGTTTTTGTTGCAATGAAACCTAATGTTTCTGTTCTCGTGGGAAAACTAATTTCATTGGCGACGGGATTTTGCGCAAATCATTATCTATTAATATTATATACGAGTACTTTTTAACTGGCAATTATATGACTAATTGAATTTGATAACTATTGGTGATTAAGAAATAGAATTTTGCAGCAATCGTAAAGTATTTCAAGTGGATCGATCATTGACTGGCTGTTTTATCATATAGGTATTCAATTTTACTAAACTTTACGTGAATTGTGATATAAAGATTTGTAGTAATCATGTTGTACACTATGATGAGTCAATCACCTGGCTATCGATCGAACTCGAACCCGCGATAACGGTTGCATTGGTCGCGCTATACGATAACGGCGTAGCATAGCTGTGCGATATTGCCGTCGTGACATAAAGATTTTTTATTTTAGGACGTCTAGTATTTGGTCGCGGCTCTGCCCGCGCTGTTTAAAAATAACGGTTTGTCAAAAGAGTTTCGATATTTGTATGAATATATACAAATTTCCAAACTCTTTAGTGATACGAAGAAATACGTGTATCACATTATTCTAAATTGATCCCCTTAAAGTAAAAAAATAATAGTATGCAGTTATTGCTCTTTAAAGAGTAGAATCTGGACGACCGAGCTTCGCTGGGAGTTTTTGCCCAAAAAAAAACATTAAAAAAAAAACAAACTAGAAATTTGATTAAATACAAAAAAAAAACAAAAGTAAAAACTTCGTATCCGACCGAGATACGAACCCAGACCCTTATGGTTGTCAAACTTGTGCCTTATCCGCTTGACCACGATGCTTATGTCCTAACGTGCGAATTAGCGACCATATTTTGCGTGGAATAATGCGAAACAAAACCGTATGAAAACTCGAAAACACGCGTTTTCCCAGACATAAAAGTAATCTAGACCGATTTATCGCCCCCAAAACCCACTGTATACTAAATTTCATGAAAATCGTTGAAGCCGTTTCCGATATATATACAAGAATTGCTCGTTTAAATATAATAGATTAAGGAAATAGATATGTTTTACTTTAATTTTCGTTGAAAGTGTTTTGATAGTTTTAGAAAAAAATGAGATCATACAAATTTCATTTTGAGATAAAAAAAAATAAAAAAATAAATAAATCTTTAATCTTAGTTTAGAGACCGTAAAATTAACTTTGTTTTGTACATAATATTTTAAAGAATTAAAATACAATATGGTAAATATATTATATTTATAATATTGTTAAAATTTAAAGTTTAATAGACAGTTTAAACATTACATTTTAGTTAACAGTTTCATATGACTATATTATAGGTTGGAATAGACACGTGTTATATTCGTCTTGTAAAATGTACTCCTGTTACTTTGTGTCTGGTCTTCGCTCGCGCTAAAACTACAGAAAAATCTTAAATAAAAACTTTTTAACAAAAAAATAAAAACCGACTTCAAACAAAAGCACTAAAAAGTAAAAAATAACTGATTGGTAGTTTTCATTTACTATACATACCTAATCAAATATTTTCGAAGTCGGTGTGCTTTGCTTTGTATGGACTGGCACCGATTTCGAAAATATTTGATTACGTATGTATTCAATAGGTAGGCTTTAATTACTTAGCGAAAGCACACCGACTTCGAAAATATTTGATTAGGTATGTATAGTAAATGAAAACTACCAATCAGTTATTTTTTACTTTTTAGTGCTTTTGTTTGAAGTCGGTTTTTATTTTTCTGTTAAAAAGTTTTTATTTTTCCCTTTTTAGTGTAGACAGTAGTAGCAAAGTAAGAATTCTAACGTGTTAGGCTTGTCAAATCAAACAAAATAAGCCCAAACTCAAAGTATCTACTATTAGCCGTTGAAGAGTTCCACCTATCCACCTTCTGGCCTTGCCATCAGATCAGTTCAACAACACCGAACCACTGTACTATCAACGGAAATAGAAATACTTGCAAAGTTTCAAGTCAATATGACAATTAGAAGTAGGTTAAATTCATCATTAGTTGTTTTTCCACCCTTAGGGGTGGTATTTTTTTTTTGAAATTTAAATGGGACCAATCTGGAAGTATACCCTTTCAAACAAAACAAAAATTGTCCAAATCGGTTAATAAATGACGGAGTTCTGAGGTAACAAACATAAAAAAAAAAAACATACAGTCGAATTGAGAACCTCCTCCTTTTTGAAGTCGGTTGAAAAGTAGGTTTTATACAAACTTTCATTCCCCATTTTACTCTCTTATGGGATGAATTTCGAAAAATTCTAAATACATATTTATTTAATCGTATTGAAGAGCATTAATAGCAAGTTTCATGTAATTCTGATCATAAATATTTTTTTGGGTTTTGTTTTAACGTGTATTACCGTGGGAATAAGATAATCTCCCGAGGTAAATAGTCGCCTATGTCACTCTCCAGCCCTTCAACTATCTCCACACACAAAAATTACGCCAATCCGTCACTCGGTTTCGACGTGAAAGAAAGACAAACAAACACACACACATTCACATTTATAATATTTACATTTATAATAAGTATGGATATGGATTAGTTTTATTACTAATTTTTCCTGACTGTATTATGAATTTATTTTGCTATTATATAATATATTTTTTGCTCTTTTAATGTAAGGAACTACAAGTTCTAAAATATGTTTTTAATTCATTAATAAGCACTTTTTATCTCATTTAACCTTAGACTTTAAAGGTAAACAAAGCGCAATCAAAGAATGGTATGTTGTTCGTGCCATAAAAGTACTAAACTGTCAACTAGTAATATGTACTAAGTGACCATAAGGCGTGAAAGGTTGTAACTTGTAGTTCGCATGTGACCTATTTGTAATTTTTATTAAATGAAAACTTTATTTATTTACAAAAATATTAAGTAATTTATTTTAAGAAAAATAAGAGTATGAAGAGTATGTCATATAGCTTAATGTGCAACTCGATTTCTTATCTACGTTAATCTCAATTAAAAGTTAATCAGTGTTGCGGTAAGTAGGGTAGGCCACCGATGTCCACCACAATGTGCGTTCACCTCGTCGTGGTGGAGGGACTCATTAGTAGACGGGCGCGAAGCCAAGAAACGCACTGGGAGGCGGCCCGCCTCGGCGGGCGGCGTTCCATGTGGGTTACTCCTGGTACTTCTCTGATAGCAGAGTGAACCGTTGGAGCAATCCCTTGGCTGTTGTGGTCTACTTCGCTAGGCCTGCTTGTCGGGGCGTCGTGGTTGAGTGCGTAAGTGATCCTGCGACGCCCCATTCAGAAGGGGGAAGTTCTGTAGGGTTTTAGAAGGTAGTACCGGCTTTCTAGCCGGTGAGTTCCACATGCATGCTATTAAGTAGGAAGGTCAGATATTGTTTATTTATTTTCAGACTTCAAATCGACACATAATAATGTCGCTAATAGAATTGGCGGCTGATACGGGATTATACGAAAGTTTATTTTGGTGCTATTTTTTGGTATTTCCATCAAGTTTTTTTTTTTTAATAATTTAATATTAATTTGTTTTAGAAAGAGGACTGTATCGCCTAGCACTATATTGAAAAGAGAACAAAAATGGCTACGAATGTTGAACAATTGGGAGGCGTTTATGAGTAAAAATTACAAAAAAGTTCGAGAGAGGTGCCGGAAAGGTAAATTAAAATAAAACATGTGACATTAATTGAAATTCTTAAGCATTTGTGTCAATATATTCATTTGAACTTTTTTTTTTAGGAATTCCTGCCTCAGTCAGACCCAAAGCCTGGCTTTACTTATGTGGAGGTCAGTTACTACTTGAGAAACATCCAGACGAATATGAAGAACTTTTAAAGGCGCCCGGCGATCCAAAATGTATGGAAGACATTAGAAAAGACTTGCACAGACAGTTTCCATACCATGAAATGTTTATAAGAGAAGAGGGTCTTGGGTAAGTCGTCATATATATTTGCTTATAATTTAATTTCATGTAAAAACTTATTTTAGCTCCTAAGCGAATGATAAGAATGTACTATTTGTTTCCATTGCGAAGGAAATCTGTTAAGTTACTGTGATTCGTTTCGTTTGCCTTCCGATAAAGCAGGTGCAGTAAAACTATAAACATGCAATTGTTTACAAATCATAATTATTATGTAGGTACGATACGTACGAATTGAAGTTCGCCAGCAAAATACATAGGTCTTTTGTACATAGTGTTTGCAATATTTCAAGTTAAATGTTGAATGTGAATATTAAAATATTTGAAATATGAGTCGGTTTAGTATCCATCGTAAACAATACAGCTTGAAAGTGTTGTACCGCCCGTGTATTTGATAATGACTGTGCAGGAAACTGCCATACACACTGCAGTTTATCTGTGCAGGCTGAACTGCGCAGACATCACAGCGTACGTGACCATTTTAAAAGAAATAAGCTTTATGTAAAAATTAAGCTCTGCGCTACTTTCAGAGAATTTAAGAGGCCGTGAGCTAATGTTTTAGCTCAGAGAGCGGCTCTCTAGTTATAAAAACTTTTTATCATATTTTTTAACTACATAGATATTTTCTTCCTTATCATCATAATTAAGTAAGTTGTTGATAAATATGAAAATATGTTGTTAACTATACATAAATATAATAATTGCATTATATTTGCAATGTTGTGTCTAATTTAAGTAATCTTAAGTCATTTTATTTTGTAGTACCGTTTGTTTGGCTTGACCGGAAATTCGACTTAAATTTCACTTCCGTTATAATATAGTGTTGTTATTTTATGAGTTTGTTGTGACATATTTTCTAAGAATTTAGATATTTTTTCCTAAGTCCGATTAAATACAACTACATGATATATTAAAGTATTTATCTAGTTGTTTTATTAAAAAAATATTGTAAGCTGGCACCGACTTCGAAAATATCTGATTAGGTATCTATTCTAAATGAAAACCTCCGTTTAGTTATTTTTTACATTTTAGTGCCTGGAAGTCGGTTTTTATTTTTTGTTAAAAAGTTTTTATAGAGATGTCGTACTAGATTTATAGTCGGTTAATCATGGAGCACTATTTAGCGTTTATATATATGTATTATATAAATAAAAAAAAAAAAACAATAGTTTCCGACCTTACAATTAAAATATGAAATGTATGTTTTCCAGTCAACAAGAATTATTCTGCGTGTTAAAAGCGTATTCGGTTCTCAACCCCAAAGTGGGGTACTTCCAAGCGCAAGCTCCAGTAGCTGCCTTCCTCCTGATGCACATGCCCGCGGTGCAGGCCTTCTGGTGCCTCGTCAGCATCAGCGATAAATACCTTAGCGGGTACTACAACCCTGGATTGGAGGTGAGTGGACTACTGTATATCAATTGTAATAACGTTTTCAGAATATCTATACAATAAAAATGGTATGAAGTTCGTTGGTTAAAGTACATTACATGAGAATGGCTTGACTGATTTGGATGATTTTTGTATTGTTTATGAGTTTGAAGTAGAGAATGAAGTTTTTAGGAAAAATTTTTTAAAGAGTTGACAGAAAAATTAGAAAATTTGGAAAATAGGGTAGGTTTGTATGAAGTCTAGGGCCACGTTGAACTCAAGGGACTTCATTAAAATTAGATTAAGACATCGTCCCCGGTTAGTACATAATAAAAAGGACAATAGCACTTGACCCCTTTAAAACAGGGTCAAAGTTGTAAATAAAATATTTTGTAAGCATTTTTTCTAGGTGTCGCTTACTGGTATAATAGAAGGTATAAAACAGTTATCAAATTATATGTATCTTTGTTTAACGTCGCTCGAGAACGAGTGGGTGGGTTTTAATTAGATTTATTTAATGTGTGAGTAATTCAGGCGAATTATGAACATAATTAAGTTTCATTTCAATCGGTCAAAGAGATCCGAACACAAGCTCGGTGTTTTCCGCGATCCTATTTCAAGCGCAGATCACGTGGAAAACAAATGCTTAAATTTCAATATAATAATATACATTATATTTACTTATTTTTATTTTATGTATGTTTTTAAAATGGTTGGTTTATATTGAGGATATATGTAAGAGGATATATGTAATATTTTCTTAGATTTACACGAATGTTTGACATTATTAAATAAAACTATCTTTTCGGATTATTTCGCGGATTTATTTTGATTTTTCGAAACGTCGGGAACCAAAAATCAAAATAAATCCGCGAAATAATCCGAAAAGATAGTTTTATTTAATAAGGATATATGTAAATATATGGAAATACATAAGAGGATATATGTAACGACGACACGTTTGGCTCAGTTTCTAGTGACCCTACTTGCTGTGCCAGAGGTCGCGGGTTTGAGTCCCGCTGGGTGCATTCATTTGTGTGATGAGCACGAATGTTTGTACTCCAGTCATGGGTGTTTATATTTATAATATGTATGTATTTAAAGTTATTATATATATATATATATATATATATATATATATATATATATATATATATATATATATGTAGTGTATCTATCTGGGATCCATAACACAAGCCTCGTCGCTTACCATGGAACTAGATGGTGCTGTGCGTTTATGTCCCAACATTTATTTAAATATGATATGGTTTGTCTCAGCAAAATTTTAGCTCTAGGTCCAGCAGTTTGGCCTGGGCGTGAAAAAGGTGTTATTGCAAAAATAAGCGACTGGTATGATGATATTTGTAAATTAAGTGGGAAAAGTCGTTCCTTTAAAGAACTTCCGTAGTTGTTTGTCCGTAATGTTATTAATTACTAGCGACTCACCCTCGCTCCGCTCGGGTTCGTCCCTAGTGCCTTTTTAACGTTTAGTATAGATTACTCGCAGCTATTTTCCAGCGGTAAAATGTATCTTTTATATCGACCTCTATCATCATACCAAATTTTATAAAAATATGTTCAGTGGTTTTCTCGTGATACGCCCCCAGACAGACAGACGAAAATCCTAAAAACTATTGGTTTGGCTTCTGTATCGATAATAATGAATATTTCAATAATATTTTCCAAAAAATATTTAATGTAAGTAAGATTAAAATCAGTTCGAATTTTTTTATATGTACAGAATACAGATGAAGGAATGCCGAAAGTGCGGCGGAAAGACAGAAATGAGGCATCTCGGGCCGCTGTAAAATATATTATTAAAAATAGCGTTTTTCTTCGGCTTCGCTCGCGTTTTTGAACTATATTTTTATAAATAAAGCTTATGTATAACTGTAAAGTTTCATCAATATCCGTTTAGTAGTTTTAGCGTAAAAAAAGTAGTACATACATCCATATAAACTTTGGCGATTATAATGTTAGTAGCTCAGGCAAATAATAATATAAAGGAGCCTGCCAAAAAATATCAACGTTAAAAATAGTAGCGTGATTTTGTTTGTTGTTTATATTCGATTTTGCCATACAATTGTTTTTGTTTACTTTCTTCAAAGAACTAGGATTTTTTTATATAGGTATTAGTCGTTAACTTACAATTTCTCTATTCATTTTAAATATCATTTTCGATAACCACTTTCAGGGAACGTCGACAAATTTTTTTTTTCTTTTTTGTATTTTATTGAAAATAGTTATACTCAACTTTTGTCTCCAGCACTGAAAAAATATGTAGGTATTGCTCATTATAGCAATAAATTACCCGTTTTATTCGAAATTTAGAATGGTACATATAATAATTATCCAATTTAAAAAAAAATACAGATAATTCTGAAAGAGTATGGCTTATAAACGCTGTGCAAGCAAGACAGCGATAATATTTACACACGTAAAAATAGTTAGCGGTTTTTCAATTTTGGTAGTGAAGGTTCATGCAGGTAGTAGCGTCGCCTCGTACCTTTAAGTTTTGTCACTAAATTAAACAAATAATAATTTTGTAGATTATTAGCGCAAATATTAGGCACGCAAATGATCAGTTAAAGTTTTCATTTTAATTTCAATTCGAATATCGGATTTAATTGTTAATGCGATTGTACAGCCGAAAAAATGCTCAACTTTGTTACTTTTTAAAATAGATAGCATTGTTATACATTTCTAAATTTCCAATGAAACATGTAATTTATTACTATGACAGGCAGTAGCAGACTAGCACATTTTTTTTCAGTACTGGAGACCAAAGTTGAGTAAAACAATTTTCAAAAAATAAAATACTAAGTATTAATACTTTTTGTCGACGTTCTATAATTGTGTTTACCAAAAATGATATTTGAAATAATAAATCAACCGCCTGAGAGTATTTGACATAAAAATAAAAACAATATGTAGTTTTGTCTACGCACAGCAACATGAGATAAAAAAATGTTTTTTTTTTTTTCAAAAAAATTACAAAAAATAATATAATATCTTAAAAACGGTGAAACTTTTACTAAGGTTATTTTTTAATGTTGTAGGTCAGTCATCCTTTCGTCTATCTTCTCTTTTTTTGTCGTGATATTTATCTGACAGCCTGTGTATGATGCGCGCAGGTGCTACAGAGGGACGGCGACATCCTGCACGCGCTGCTGCGCCGCACCGCGCCCGCCGTGCACCGGCACCTGGCCAAGCACCGCGTGGAGCCCGTGCTGTACGCCACCGAGTGGTTCCTGTGCGCGCTCACGCGCACGCTGCCCTGGGACAGCCTGCTGCGCGTCTGGGACTGCTTCCTCTGCGAGGGCGTCAAGGTTGTAACCTATATTACTTTTTTTTTGCTTTGGAAACCCTTCATGCGGTGTCGGCCGTTAGTGGATAGGTAACTGTGATTGCTTTTACTAAAACTACAGCGGAACCCTCCATTGTGGTTTATGCATATCACGTATACAATAGGTAGGTATATCGGGTAGAGAAGCCACTAACATATTACTAAACTCCAAAAGAACATGCCCCATTTTAATGGAGTCATGCAGAATTACTTTATCGCTCATTTTTTTATCCGACAGCGCGACGCAAAGGAGGGTAATGATTATGTCCATGTTTTTAATTATGATTTTTTTATATCTTTTTTATGTGTGGAATTTTGAAAAAATCGGTCAAATCTTTTTTATGTACTACGTAGTTACGTACGTTTTACAGATGTATTTGTTCGGGACAAAGTCTTTTTAATTATAATAATATTAAATTTGTTTTCTGTATCTTCCTGTAATTAGACTAACATTTACAATAGTGTTTCTAATGTAACTGCTATTAAAATTGAGACTTCTGACTGGAACGGCAGGAGAGATTTTTGGATGAAATTTAATATACAGTTGGATTATGAGCTGAATTACATAGGCTACAGCTAAGTACTTAGATACGTAATAAGTCTATGAATAATAAGTCTCTATTATATACTTACTATAACTAGCGACTCGCCCTCGCTTTGCTCGGATTCGTCTCTTGGTGCGTTTTTAATTAAAATGGATTTAGTATGTTATCCTTAAGAGATAGACATAATCGTTGGCTTACTCTTACAAGGTTCTACGTTAATTTTAAATGAAGTTTAGTAATTTTTACATAGGACTTCGTTATTTTGTTATCGTAAAAGAAAACAACATAGAATATGTAAAATAGAATATTTTGTCGTTGTACAATCCAATGTTGTCCTTGGGAGTAGGGTTCCCTCTGGGTTTATAATAAAACTCCAGTGATTGGATTGTGGTTTAAAAATTTATTTTGTTCCATACCTTATATACATATCATCTTAACCAAACAATAGCGCGTTTTAGGTTACCCCCAATGCCATCTATTAAAATATATGTACAAACATTTAAACATTTAAATTTTGAATACAATGGAACGCGCTTTTATACTATGCCAGTCTTAACTTATCGTATAGAAACTTATACATACCGCCCACCATAAGGACATTTTGTCCTTATAAAGCATTGCTCACCATGAATGCTTTGAGAGAAAAAGCTACATTTATGTTGTAATTGGAAGAATACATAATTTAGATGTTGGTCGTTTTAACATAACATTTTTGTTTGTTTTAATTGTGACTACTCTAACAATTCTATCCAAACCCGGATGAGTATCAATAATCTTTCCGTATACCCATTTGCAAGGTGGTAAACCATCTTCCTTCACAACTACAATGTCACCAATGGAAGGCTGTGACGATTGTGTGGTCCACTTATATCTTTGAAGGAATTTAGTCAGGTATTCCTGAGACCATTTTCGCCAAAATTCCTGCAGCATTCGTTGGGTGTACTGCCACCTCCGAAGAGAACTTATGTGTTGGTGTTCATAGTTGTAATCAGGTGGAGTAACCAGCGATTCGCCTACTAAAAAATGAGCTGGTGTTAAGACTTCAAGCTCAGGATCATCAGAAATCACAGATAATGGCCTCGAATTTAAACAAGCTTCTATTTGAGCTAAAACCGTTGACATTTCCTCAAAGGTAAGTGTTGACTGCCCAATTACTCTCCTTAAGTGAAATTTGACTGATTTCACACCCGCTTCCCATAAACCACCGAAATTAGGCGAATGAGGGGGAATGAAATGCCAATTCGTTCCATTTATGGCCAATGAATCAGCAACCTCCGAGAAGATCCCTGCAGCTTCAGCAGCGAATAATTTTTTTAGCTCTGCAGCTGCACCTGTAAAGCTAGTTCCATTGTCACTCCAGATATCTTGACAATGGCCTCTGCGAGCGACGAACCGCTTAAAGGCTTGCAAGAAACCCTGTGCTGTAAGGTCGCTAACAACCTCCAAATGTACAGCTCTTGTAGACATGCACACAAATAGGCAGATGTAGCCTTTGTAAGCATGATAGCCACGACCTTTTGAGGTTCTTATTTGAATGGGTCCAGCGTAATCCACTCCGCTGCGCTTGAAAGGTCGGCATGGCGTTACTCTAGCTGATGGAAGTTGGCCCATCAGTTGAAATTTGGTCAAAGCTGCATTTTTTACACAAGTGACGCATCTTCTTGTGGCCGCCTTTACAAGTTGTTTTGCGCCCAGAATCCAATATTTCGACTGCAAATATGCCAACATTAACTGATGACCTCCATGAAGTGTAACTTTGTGGGCGTGATCAATGAGTAGATTTGATAGATTTGATGTACGTGGCAACAGAATTGGGTGTTTTCTTTCCCTGCTTAAGTTAGAATGCTCTAACCTGCCTCCAACTCTTAGCAACTGTTTTTCATCAAGGAATGGATTCAATACAAAAAGTTTGCTTTTCTTGCCTATATTTTTATGTTGATGAAGTGCCGTCAATTCGTCTCTAAAATGTTCCTGTTGAACAAACCGAATACATGCATTGAGTGCTTCAGATAACTCTTTCCCTGATAGGTAAGGAGTAGTTATAATATTGGAGTTTTTTGCCTTAGCAATAAAACGCCGACAGTAAGCAATAACGCGTGTTAACCTGTTGAAAGACGAAAATCTGTCTATGAACGAGGATTCAACTACTGCACAAAAAGTCTTAACTGCTTCTAAATCTGTAGTTATATTTTTTGACTTTGGATACTGAATTATCTTATCTACTAGAAATTCCGGTCCCTTCAACCAAAGTCGATCATTTGCCAACTCCGCAGGATACAGACCTCTGGAAGCACAGTCTGCTGAGTTCTGCTTTGATGTTATGTGTGCCCATTGATGCGAATCCAAAGAACACAAAATCTCTGACACACGATTTGCTACAAATACCTTCCACCTGCTAGGATGACTGTTGAGCCACGCAAGAACAATTGTTGAGTCAGTCCACGCATGCAAATTCATTTTATCAATACCCATGACCTTAGCTATTTCTAGAAGTAATCTGGTTGATAGAACTGCACCACATAATTCTAGTCTTGGTATTGATACCTGCTTTACTGGAGCTACCTTCGTGCGAGCAGTTACCAAGGAGCTGTGAATGGTTCCGTCATGATTCACTACGCGCACATAAACAACTGCCGAGTAGGCCATCTTAGAAGCATCGCAGAATCCGTGCAACTCAATAGATGCCTTATCTGGAGTCATGCCTAGCCATCTGGGTATGTGAAATTTGGATAAATTTTGAAGTTCTTCACGGTAAGTAATCCATTCATTTAATAAATTTGTAGGTACTTCCTCATCCCAAGCTAAACCAGCTAGCCATAGCTTTTGTATCATTATTTTTGCTATTACGATGCTTGGTGCTAACCAACCCAATGGATCATATAAACGAGAAACATCCGCTAATATTTTTCTTTTTGTCACAGGTTGCTGCAACGCTGGAAGATTTACCGAGTACCCGAAGGAGTCACTGGTGCGGTCCCAGGTAAGTCCTAGTATTTTCATGATATTGTCTAATTTTAGCTGCAATTCTTCTGCTATTTCTTCATCTTCATTTTCCTTTTTTATCTTTTCTAATAGAACATTACTATTGCTTGACCATTTTCGTAATTTGAAACCACATTTGCTTAACATAGAATTCATTTCACTGTATATTTTAAGTCCCTCTTCCACAGATTCACATCCAGTTATTAAATCATCTACATAGAAATCATTCATTGTTACTTGAGCTGCTAACGGATAACAATCGCCTTCATCGATTACAACTTGCTGAAGAGCCTTAACCGCAAGATATGGAGCTGAAGCAGTCCCAAAAGTAACAGTGAGCAGTCTGAAGTGCTTATCATTACCAGCACTATCTTTCCACAGAATACGCTGGAAGTCAGTATCTTGATTAGCGACTTTTATTTGCCGGTACATTTTCTCGATATCTGCTACTAAGCAAATAGGATGCTGCCTCCAACGAATCATAATATGACGCAGATCTGATTGCAGACGCGGACCAACTAACAAACAATCATTTAGTGAAACTCCATTCTTTCCTTTTGCAGAAGCATCGAAAACTACCCTTAACTTTGTAGTGTCCTTGTCTTCTCGTATCACAGCATGATGAGGTAAGTATACTGTATTTGGCTTATTTACTTCTGATTCTGGTATCTTTTCCATATGACCTAACTGTAGATATTCTTCCATTACTGCTTCATATTTATTACTGAATTCTAGATTTCTTTTTAGCTTTAATTTTAATGTATTCCATCTTTTTTCAGCTACTTCCTTAGAAGAACTGAACATGCAATCTGGGTTTTCCGTCCTGAAAGGTAAGCGAACTATATATCTACCGTCTTCATCTCTTTCAGTAGTACGAGCAAATAGTTCTTCGCAAACTTGTTCTTCATGTGTCATTCTTTGTTGCTTTGTTAGTTCCAGGTCAGATTCGAGTTCCCAAAATTGTTTTAGCATGTCGTTGTCGTCAGTTCGACAATGAAAAGTATTAAACTCCGTATGATTTTCCTCCCTGGTTGATGTAGTTACTTCACCCGAGACAATCCATCCAAACGATGTGTTCTGGACTACCGGTGAACCTTGAGGTCCCTTTCTAATACCCTCCTGAATTATCTTGTCATAAACTTCAGCACCTAACAAAACGTCTATTTTGTTTGGAGTGTGATAATTCGGATCTGCTAATTCTATTTCAAGGGCTTCAAGCCATTCCAATGCAGTTATTCTCTTGGCTGGAAGAAAACTAGTGATTGTTTTCAAAACATAAGCCTTTACAGTGATATTATAATTTGGATCAATCATTGACTTAAGTTGAATAAAGACCATTGCTTTTGGTGACACATTACTATTACCCCCTAAGACTGAAACTTGTTCCCTTATAGGAATTTTCTTTAGTCCCAGATATTGGACTGTCGCTTCAGTTACGAATGACGTCTGTGACCCCTGATCTAACAACGCTCGAATTGTATAATGTTCTCCCGTTTTCGACGCGGCTTTGACTAACGCAGTGGCTAGCAACACCTGATTACGAACTAGTCCTGTCGAAAAGAACGTTGCTAAAGGAGTTGTCTCCATCTCGTTCTTTGATTCTGAACTTGATGAACCAATGTTACCATTATTATTTTTAGTTATTTCAGCGTTGGCTCCAGAAATACCTGAACTTGGTGGATGTAATAGCGAGTGATGATGACGTTTGCAAATACGGCATTTGTTTGAACTTTGGCAGGATTTGGCAGAGTGATTATTACCTAAGCAGTTGAAACATATGTTATGGGTTTGGACAAAATTGCGTCGAGCGTCTACAGTTTCATTAGAAAAACGCTTACAATGTATAATCCTATGATCCTCAGAACAAAATGCACATTGAATCTTATTAGCTGAAGCTACAAAAGTTCTAAATTTATTTACATTATTATTATATTGAGAATTTTTGGTTACAGTAGCTGATTTGGTGTCCAAGAACTCTAAGGCTCGATAACGATTTGTAAGGAATTCAGAAAATTGGTTAAAGGTTGGTAGTTCTTCAGATGAATTATTATTTGTTACAGAAAATTCCCACTGTTTCCTGGACTCCGAATCGAGCTTTAAGGTAAGTATATGAATAATAATAATATCCCAAGTGCTTACATTTATACCTAAATTGGTTAATGAACTTAAACAATCATTAGTTGTATCAATAAGATTTTTTAAACAATTCGCTGACTCAGAAGTAATGTTTCTTTGACTTAATAAACGTTTTAAAATAAAATGTGACAAATATCTTTTATTATTATATCTAGAATTAAGTAATGACCAACACCTTTCATAATTTGAATCTGCTATAGGTATCTGTCTGAGCAGCTGTTCGGCCTCACCAGATAAATAACCTTTTAGATAATGCATCTTTTGTACATTGTCTAGTTGTTTATTAGTGTGCACAAGTGATACAAATAAATCCCTAAAAGTGGTCCATTCAGCATATTGACCATTGAATGTTGGAATAACTATACGGGGTAATTTAATATTAGATGAATTAGCATTATTTGTAACTGAAACATCATTACTAGAACGATCAAATGAGGCAAGTGTTTGTTTTAATTCAGTCATATGATCGATATACAATTCTTCCACACTTCCCGCTATATCCTCTTTAAAATAGTTATTGTCAAAACCTTGAGATAACTTAATTATATGATTATGGTTATCACTAAACTGAGACCATAATTGGTTTAGAGTTTCCATTCGGATCTCTACATACTGAACAGTTATGCGATCCTTAGGAGACTTTTTGTAATTTATCCGCGCTTTATGCATACGATCATATAAATTTATTTGAACTTTAATTAAACTATCCATTATAATTGAATTTCTAATATTTCACCTCAAGTACAAAGTTTCAAATTTTACAAGTCTTTTAATTTAGCTCTTATTCTATATTACACTAAATGTTAAAACTATGAAAATGTTCTAAGTCCAAATTTCTTCACTAGTAATATTTACTAAGTTAATACACTCCTAGCAATAAAGTTCAATTTCACTAATATAGTTTCTTCATAGAGAATTCGTTAGAGTTAAATCACCAATTGATTTAAAGTTCAATTTTGTTAGATTATTTTTCCACTACTTATAACTTTGAAACACTTACAGTTTCTTGTTGATCACCTCAATGGACTGTATACTGCACTGACTGTCCCACGTGACGAGTCTCGTGCTCCGCTCCTTCCCTTGCGCCAACAGTTGTCCTCTCCTGACAGGCGCCTTCTCCAGGCACCGTCTGCAGTGGCGAGTTGCACCCTTGCAACTTGGCTGCTGCTGAAGTTCGACCAGTTCGCACAAGCGATTCGGCCAAAGTGATGTGATGGCGTAGAGTCTTCCCTGATCCGACTCTCGAAGGACCAAATGTACAATCCAATGTTGTCCTTGGGAGTAGGGTTCCCTCTGGGTTTTTAATAAAACTCCAGTGATTGGATTGTGGTTAAAAAATTTATTTTGTTCCATACCTTATATACATATCATCTTAACCAAACAATAGCGCGTTTTAGGTTACCCCCAATGCCATCTATTAAAATATATGTACAAACATTTAAACATTTAAATTTTGAATACAATGGAACGCGCTTTTATACTATGCCAGTCTTAACTTATCGTATAGAAACTTATACAGTCGTTATAGTGCCGCTATCTAGTGGTTTGTTTTTGCAAAACTGTAGCTAATGACACATAGAACCTTGTAGCATTAATAACTAAATAAGTACTAAAATTGTATCATAGAACCTTGTAATAGTGAGCCAACGATTATGCTATCGCAGATTTTTCTGTAGACCTATATAAGATACACAATTCCATCATATATTTTATTATATCTCAAAGGGTTTAGGCAGCGTATTCGTTGAAAGCTCCCAGACGGCTAGTTTTTTCCGACACCTCCCAACAAATATCGTTATATTTTAGCCAATGTATACAAAAACTTAACAAATTATATACTAAAATCTTCCTTGAGAACATAGGACAGAGTATCCATTGGTGTGAAAACAGCATGAAAATAGGTGCAGTAGTTTTGGGGTTTATCGCGAACAGACAGACAGATGCGGTGGAGGACTTTGTTTTATAATATGTAGTGATAACAATAAACAATTCCCAGGTGCTATTCAAGGCCGCGCTGGTGATCCTGGCGGGCGCGCTGGGCCCCGCCAAGGTGCGCAAGCGCGCGTGCGGCCTCTGCGAGACGCTGGAGGCGCTGCGCCACCCGCCCGAGCACGTGCTGGCCGAGGACTACCTCATGTACCACATGCCGCGTCTGAACCTCACCGAGGAGGACTTCGAGTTCGAGCACCAGCGGCAGACCGCTAAGCGACGCGCTATGGCCAATAGGAGGTTGGTACCTTGTTGTGGATGGGAGAGTTGGGGGAAGGGGGGGGGGGTCATTAACCCAGTAGTGGAGCCAACGGACACACAGGGAGGTTGCCCAGTTCAGTGAGCGATGTGGTCCTGGTACTTCTCTGATAGCAGAGTGGACCGTTGAAGCAACCCCATGGTTGTGTGATCTGTCACGGTTTTGATTGTTTGGATTTACCTGACACGATCCTGGCATGGTCATGGTATGAGACGGTGTAGTGGGCAAACACCTAAGCGTTAAGCGATCCTACGACGCCCGTAAAGATGAAGGTGGTTCTGTTAGGTTTTAGTGGGTAGTACTGGCTTCTTTAGCTGGTGACTCCCACATAACCACCTGTATGCATGTAGATGGTATGTATTTCCCAACGTTAAAAAAAGTTTACATGTAATGAAGTCACCGTGATCTGACTGCTTTGCTGGTCTAGTGGCTATCATGTATAGCTGCTATCGCGAGACATCACCAGCTTTGTAACTCTGGGCTATTACTGAAAACTTTTAAACAAAAAATACGAATAAAATGTTGATTTGGCTGGAACTCTGAGTCAAACCTAGGGCCTCTTGTTTAGTTGATCTGCATTACATAACAACTAGATCAATGACACAGAGGCAAAAATATATAATATGAAGTCTTCAATAACCAACTATATTATTTATTATGCTATAATTAATTAAATTTATCTTTTAATTTCCAGTGGTAGCTGATTCAGCGAGTGTTCCTACAAGCGTTATTCAAAGAATAACGCACGGGACATATTCCACACTCTGTAGACGAGTGTTTGAACTGATAAGTTATATATATAACAACTTCTATGTGATAAGGACATTGCGTGTAACGAACTACGAAAACGACACAAGTGTTATATATTATAATAAAGTGACAAGTGTGAAAGTGTAAGTGCAAGTGCAAGTGTCACTGCCGACGAAAAGCACAAGTGTGGCAATAATTAAGAGTAATAAATTGTGCATAGATAGTAAATGTTCTGCTGCTAATGAATTTGTCAAGTTCAATTTTTAATTTTGGATAGTTTTCAGTTAAACGTTTAGGGAATTATTATGGGGTAATGATTTTCAAAAATTTCGAAAAACTGCGTTATAAGGATTTTTGAACATGAATTCACTTTTCTTTAATGTCGGGTGCATTAAAGTAAATTTACCACTTTTGCCATCAACGCCATTTTGAAATATTTACTTGTAAAATGTATGCATCGAAAATAAATATTAGGTCATTAAAAAATTTAATTGATAATTTAATAAATTGTCAATTCTATTTTTTTCTATAAACTGTTTCCATAATTGATGTTTTATTTTACTGAAACACATTTTAAATAAACATATATGACGTGTCATGTCATTAAAATGTCTTTAAAATACAAAACTTGTTTGGTTTGTATGTTTATGAAATGTTATGTGATATGACAGAAATGGAAATGTTTCTTTTTTCATATCATATTCCATCACAAATTTGATTAGGTGATAACATGCGTAAAAGAATAAAAATTGCAATATTTATAAATGAGAAAAATAATTATGTCTTAAGTTGATGGACAGATTTATTTTATAATACTAAGTGCAGCTTTTTTTTTGTATTCATTTTCACACTATTTATATTATAGGTTTAAGTTGGTAACTACTTATCTCGAATTCCACTCCCAACCATTTATATTAAAATACAATATTACAAACAAGCTACTTTAAAGTACTTATCATTTAATAATATCTGTGCAATATTTATTCTACAGTTAAAAAAAATGGCTGGGATTCTACACAGTATTTTTATCAAGTCCAAAAATAAATGGGACTCGTAAGAAGTATAGTTATTAAGTTTGATTTTTGTTTTAATATACATCTTTTATTATCTGTTCTTTTTGCTATATGCTATATATTATTTATCTGTGTATATATGTAAAAATGAAACTTTTAATAATGCATTGTGATAAGTGTTTTTAAGTGTAGCGAGTAACATATCTTGAAAATCTATATTATATTGATTTGAGGGGTTATGTTTGTACATGGATTTTTTAAACAAAGTTATGTCCAAATGTAAGTATTTGTATTGACTGAATAAAAAATTTTTTTTTTTCAATATCACAGATTATTAGATTTGTTAATACATTTTTTTACTGAATATTATACGCTAATATGTAACGTGATCGAAGTCGCGGGCGATTGCTATGTCAGATATTTTGTAAGATTAAAATAAATGATAATAAAACCTTTTCTAACACGGAAAGTACAACTAGAATGTAATTTTTCAGTATTTTTTTTTTTACTTCTCAGAAGTCGAAGTTTTTGTGATTATGTAAGGTTTGACACCAAATCATTATAAACAATTAACATATTTAAGTGAAATAGAATCTACATATTATAAAGAATTCTTTTTGTATAATGTTAAGAAAAGTAAGCTTGTAAATGTTTAATGTAATATTAATTTGTCGAAGAAACATTCCTTTAAAATTTTAATTGTGTTAAAGTTTTCATTTTTAAGTTGCTGATTGTTATGGAAACAAAAACCATACTAAATAAAAATTGAAAGGATAATTTCGTAGATTTATATTTTAGGAATTTTCTGTTTTATTTTTATAAAGGGCCGTTCATAAAATACGCGTTTTCAACACATTTTCTGCGACCAATCCAATATTACATAATAAATAATGGATACGTCTTTGTAAAATTGCATCTCTCGCCCTTCCTCCGTAAGTGCGAAAGTATTTTATGAACGGCCCCTAAGTAAGATTTTATATTAAATAAAAAAATAGATTTTTTTATCAAATTTTGAACATTTCGTACTCCAGAATTTTAATAATTATAATTAAAAGTCATATTTGCATAAAATTATTTAGCTGTATATAATTTATGCTACTACCGTCACGTAGACGTTATAGAACTATTCACTCTTATTTAAGGACAAATATGGAGTTATTATAACATTGTGTTCTTTAAAATATATCAAAGGGATTCATTCCTCGATTGCCTTCTGCAAAAATATACTGATCGCTGTGAAGTCTAAACATAAAAATCAGGCAAGATTTAAATTTTAAACTTTTAATTTAAATAAAGTTTTAACAAAATATAAATATTATGCAATATAACACAGACATATTATGTGAATAGGTTTTAGTCTATTTGCACATGCTTTAGAGGACACAACTCATAGAAAGCTAGCTTGTTTTTTATAGCTTTTGAATGTTGTGTGAAGCTGATTGTTATTACAAAACCACCTTTTTATATTAACGGTGTGTCTATTCGTTGACAATCGGTTAAAAAAATATTATTTGTCTGACTATTTTTGGTGTGTAGTTATATATTTCTATAAAAAAACATTGGGATCTAAAAGAATTCGTTTTCAGTTCAGTAGGTTAAGGTTATTTAACGTTAGCACAGATCACATAATACTATACTAATATAGATGCCTCATCCCATACAAAGAAACTGGACAGCGCTAATACGGGCTATTTTTGTTTGCTTGAATAGATAATAGATGTCGTTGATTCGCAAATAGTTAAACTTTTTATTTTATAAATATCTGCAAACTAACTATTGGTAATTATTGTAAAATTCATTCTGCATTCGAATATATTATTTTTTAGATTTTTTGACTGTGATAAACAATTCATAAAAAGTAAAAAACTCCAAACCCATCATCTGCTTGCTGATATTTCAATAATCTGTAAAATTACGCAAAATTGATTTTCGGGCGCGTTATTTCTTTTCCCTTCACTTTGAATATTTTTTAAAACAATATCATAGGATTTTGGGATCTATTTTTTATCTTTTGTTAATTTAACACATCTTTTATAGCAAATCGATACATGTAACGTGTGACGTTTATTTGAAGTTTGAACTAATTTTTCTTTGTTCGTGATGAGACCCGTATTCTTACAAACCGACAACAGTAGGGCGGATTTTTTTTTCATCCGATTAGCAGACGAATAGCAACACCCTTTTTTTTAACGTTGGGAAATGCATTTACGCACGAAGTGTGGGACTCACCGGCAAAGCCAGTACTACCCACTAAAACCCAACAAAACCTTCCCCCGTCTTAATGGGGCGTTGCAGGATCGCTTACGCATTCAACTACGACGCCCCGACGGCAGGTCTGCCGAAGCAGACCACAACAACCATGGGGTCGCTCCAAGGTCCACTCTGTTATCAGAGAATTTTTAACTGAATTTTACTTTTCGTATGATTCAGTTCCAATGAGATAACTAATCAGCTGCCACAACATTCTATATAGAAGAAGTATATATTTGTGCACACTTCGAATGTAGGCTATGACTTAGTTAAGTTCACGCATTAGCGTTCTATCTTGGTGCATAATGTTTTCCTCATATTATTTAATGTTTTGTTTATTTTTCGCGTATCTGTGCTTTGTGACTGGAATTTAAAAAAAAAATTTTTTTTTGTTGAAATGTATGTATATACATATATTTTTTTGTGTTTTAACAATTTCAATGATGTATTATATCGTCACCTTCGTGGTTATTTGTTCCAACTACCAACTCTTGTACTTTTGAGCAGTTTTTTCTCTCTATTTTAAAAATTGTTTTTGCTTTATTTCTAACATTTATATTGAGATAAAATACATTTTTTCGTTTTTCTTATAGTAAAATGTGTATTTTATACCAATAGAATTAACATTTAAAAGTCAATAATTCTGTACTAAAAGCCCTTTTGGTAAATTAGACAAATAAGCACTGAGACGACAAGATATCAGTTTTTTAATTATATTATTTAAAATTATAATAGGGTAAAAAAGGAATGTAACAAATGAACATTAAATACAAAGAACATGTAAATTTACAATGCAATGTAAGGATGAAATTATTTTATTTCATATTTGATGTACATATCTGCATTCTTTGTGATTTCTAAATATACTTCAAGTCCATTTTAGGTGGTGGTTTTAATATTCTAAAACTTTTCCAGTTACAAAGCACATCGACGTTTTGTTTCGATTAGAATAAAATATAAGAGATTTTATTGTATTTTTGAGTGTTGTGTGTTTTTGTTCTGGAAGGATTTTTATTTAATGTTGCGTACTTGCTGTAGTTTTTATTATACGATAAGTGGCTTTGAGATCGCACAATGATCTATCGTTTCATAGTATTGTTTTCTAATATATTCCCAAACGCGTAGAGCTTAAGTGATTTATTATATAAATTTTTTCTTATAAAATATCACCGTATTATTCGGTACAAAATTGGTACTGTTTTGTTTCAGCATTTATCTTTGCTTATTCTGAAAGCCTGATTCACTTAGTTGTAATTATATATATAGCGTTCAGGTATATTATTATACTTTTTGTTATTTAATATAAAACATCTACACACAAGACATTACAACGAGCACAGATATCATTGCTTCTAAGTGTTCAAGCAATTAGTACGAATGACCAATTGTTACATTTTTGTTCTTAACGGTAGGTACCATATTCCATATTCACCCACATTCCGTATTTTCAGACTGTTTTATCATTTTTTGTAATGTAAATCTAAGGTTGACGAAGTGATTCTAGACCGTATTTTTATACTGTGCCGATTTCATTGTAACGCAATATTCGTGTTGTAAATAAATATAAATCAAGTTCATTTTTGTATACTTTAAACCCTTTAGTTTTTATATTAATGGCGTATGGAAAAGATTGCGATTCTACAGATGCCTATTTAATCGATGAACTATAAAGTAACAATCTTCAAAAATATTTTTAATTGGATGTATTAAGTCCACATGATTTCAGTATGAAGATATTTCATGTCGTAGACGGAATTAAAGTTTGCTAGTTTGTATGTTTGTTATTCATTAATGCTGAAACGGTTAGGCGGACATTGATCAAAAAAGTACTAGATACGTTTATTAACATACAATCAGCGATAAAAAATGTCCTCACCGTATGAGCACTCATTTGAACATTTGAGCGTGCTTTACATTCTTTTTTGTGAAAACAACTTTAATCCTTGCATTTAAGGTTCAATTTACATTGTTGTACTTATATTTCAGCTAGGATAACTACCTAAACAATTGGTGATAGTTTTAAGAGAACTTTTGCATTAGATTAATTGCTTTTGCATATCTAGTAGAGGGTATACTAGATAGGATAAAACTTGATAGACGAGACGATAGCCATAGAGAGATAGATAGATGGAGGACACATAAGCTTCAGAAAGGTACATAGGAATTCACCCAAGTGAAGCAATGGGCCTATGCACACGACTCCAACGCGCACGTGACTTTTTCTCGCTGATAGAAAGGCAAATGCACATAGTTTCATACACTCTGCCACGGCGACAGTATCTTGAAGGTACGTCGTCTTCGGATTGATTATGTATTAAAATTGTTCATATCGATACAAACGCGAGTCGACGGCGTGATAAAGTCGTCATGTGCATCAACCCTGAGCCGCTAATAAATAAATAAGAAAATTTTGTGGTAGAGACATGTAATGAAACATGAGTAAATTTTAGCATTTATTTGTTGTATAAGTACCTATATTATCAAACACTATTTATAAATGTACATAAATAATAATTCAAATCAAACGCAAAATATTGCTTAGGATTTATTTAAAACAACCATAGCCTATTGTGAAGCGTATGTTCGAACGTGTCTTTCGGGACGAGCGGGCTTATTTACAAGATATGTATGTAATAAAACAAGTTAACTCATTATGCATGCACGCAATGGGAAGGCCACTTTATTGTAATGTTTTTAAATACTTTGCTTTCTTTTTTAAAATATTTTTAATGTCCGTTAGAACTTCTTGGAGTCCATTTTTTAATTTTTGTTCGACGGGACACTGGTATTTTTCGGTTATGTCTAATTTCATTAGTTCGTCTTCTAGGGTGAACCCGTAGTTATAACTAGGCCAATTGTCAAATATGTCCTCGAGGAAGGCAATAATGTCCTGCACGTCGTCGTTAATCTTGCTCAGTAGTTCGGAGGTGAGTATTTGGTCGGGAGATTGGTTAGTTTTCTTTTTGGATTTCTTCGTATTCGCCGGAGCGGTAACTTCGTTACATACACCCAGCAGGAAAGTGATGACGCCTATGAACTGTAAACACAAATTATTTAGCTATAGTATTTTACACAATGTATCATAAAAGATTAACTCTAAGTAACATTGTAAAATTTACAAGCTTAAAAATAGCAAATATTACTAAACAAAAATTAGATTTCACTAGGTACTTTTTATTTTTTTGAGCGGGACCCTAATTCTTTTTCTAAAATAAAAGATATAACATCTACTATCTTCCAATGAAAGTCCCGTCAAAATCAGTCCAGCCGTTTCAAAGATTAACCGGAACAAACAGACAGACAGATACAGATTTTTTAAAATTGTGTTTTTTTTTATAAGTACCGTATATAAATTCATATGCATATAGTAATCAAAACGTTGTTATTTTGACATTACAAACAGACAATTCAATTTTATTTATCTGTATAGATTACAAGAAATTTAGCTTAAATTAGCCTTTGAAAATAAAACAGATTCTCTGATCACTTAATCCATTAAATAAAACAAATAAAACGAAATACCGCTAACCTCTAAATAATTAGACAGCGCTTCGAACGTCTCCCGCAGCGCCCACACGTCGGCGGCGGCGCCCAGCGCGCCCAGCGCGGCCAGCGGCTGCTTGCTGGCGGCCAGCAGCGCCCGCAGCGCCGCGCCGTGCTCGCGCGCCGCCGCGCCCGCGCCGCCGCACAGCGCGCGCGCCAGCGACAGCGCGCGCGTGTACAGCTCCCGGTACGGCACCGGGGACGTCACGAACGCTGCGGGTCGGTGGTTGGTTGGTTATATTGTTTTATTATTATTGGGTGGACATTAACGAGTTCAATGAATTAATTTAAATATTTTGCATTTATTAATTTTTTACTCAACACATTTAACCATCTCAGTTAGCTTACAGAATATAATGTAGACATCAAAATTGCAATAAACATTTAATCATTATTAAAAATTTAAAATAAATCTATATTTTAAATAATGAATTCCCAGTATAAGCATAAACTGTCAAAAGTAATCAAGTTCAAAACAAACTTTTGTTCATAGGAGCAAGACAGACAAGTACAGTACCAATGATCCTGCTGGGGAATGGGTAGTGAAGCGTGGGCGCGTGGGGCGCGGCGAGGCGGGCGCGGCACTGCGCCAGCGCGCCGCCGAAAGCCGCCACGCAGCCCTGCAGCTCCTCCAGCTGCTCCCGCTTCTCCTCAAAGCTGCGGTTATCCGAACACTCTATACACAGCGCTGGAAAACATTTATAAAGTGTTTATATCTCCCGCCAAAAAACCGAGAAAAATCAGAGAATAATACAAAAAGATGCGAAGATTATGTGAACCGATTCCACATTCACGTTTCTCGTGTTTTTCTCGCTTTCTTGCGAGATTCTCGCGTGAATGTGGTGTGCGCATAAGATATATTATCCTGCCCAGGGATAACGCGCTCGCTTGGGAAACTGAGTGAAGTGAGTTCAAATCCCGGTGCCACACCTCTTGATATTTTCATGTGCGAATCATTTTCAACATTATTTCCATTTGTCTTACGGTGAAGGAAAATATAGCGAGGAAACCTGTATGTCTAAGAAAAGCGATCTAATTTTCGAAAATGTCAAGACATGTCAAGTCCGCCAACTCGCAATCGGCCAGCGTGGTGGACTATAGCGAGATTCCCCTCGTGATAAAGGGAGGCCCGTGCCCAGCAATGGGACGTTAAAAAGGACTGCATACTATATATATTTGTCATTTTTAATTTACTGAAAACCTTTTGGGAATATACTGCTTACATCATAACAACAACATCTGTAAGAAAAAAAATAATATATCTTAAATTTTACAAAAATAAAAGTATTTTTATTGCTCCTTCTAAACGGTAATAGTCCAGCAATTAGTAAAATAAAGCGCGTGACCGGTGGAGGGGGAGGGGTGGAGGGGTGCAGGAAGTGGCCCTCACTCATTTAAACTTGGCCAGATGCTAGAACTTTACCGTTTAGAAGGTGCAACAAAAATATTTTTATTTTTGTATGAAAATAAAAATTTAAGAAATATATTTTTTTCTTGTTACAGATGTTGTTGTTATGATGTAAATAGTATAATAATAGCAAAAGGTTTTCAGTAAATTAAAAATGACCCTGTTTATAGTGAACCTCGCAGATTTATAGAGGAACAACTTGGGTGGTTTAGTGGCTGGCATATGTGGATACAATTCCGGACCTTCTAGTTTCGAGTTCTGGGTCGAGCCAAGTTTAGTTATAGAATTTTTCTATCAAGTGAAACGGCTATAAATTCTGGGTTTCACACATGTAATATTTTCATATGTAAATCATTTTCAACATTATAAATTGTTACGTTGAAACAAGAGATCATGAGGAAACCTACATGTCTGAGAAAATCTCACTACCTTCCGACAGGCATACATACATCCCTACAGCCTAATCTTGAATTGTAGGAAAGCCCGGCAGATGGACTTTAAAAAAACTTGGCTGTACTGATATAAACATACCTATAGAAGAAACAAGGCCATCCTTAAGCCTCAAGTACGCCACGTCCTGCTCGAAAGTGCGCGACTTCAGATCGGGGTCCACCATCTGCGGCGGGTCCCAGCTCACTATCGCATTGAGATCTCGGTTGTCACTGGAAATAAGAAATTAAATAAATTTTATTTTTTCTACGATCATCTTATATTATTAAAATACGATTTATGTAATTTATTTCGTGTATTTCGGAACTTAACGATTTTTATGATATATGTATATAGTTTACATACATTATACATATATCAATAAAAAGTCTCTAAGTCACGGGGAACCGAGCTATTGCAAAAACACCACATGCAACACCTTTTTTAAGAAATGTTAGTTTTGAATTTAACGTTTTTAACCGACTTCCAAAAAGGAGGAAGCCTTTTTGAAAGTCGGTCAAAAAGCTTAAATTTTTCTCAATTCGACGATATATATTCACACAACATATCAAAAAATTGGCTTTGCATTTATAAATAAATAAGCCTTTTTTGGATACACTAATTGAACTGTCATGCTATTATTACGTCACATCCAAAACAATAGCATACGTGTGCGCATGTAATGTGTGTGTGCGTACGAGTGTGTGTGTAGGAGTATGTGCGCGTGTATGTGTGTACGAGTGTGAGTGAGTATATAAGCACGTCTCACGTGGGCGGGCAGGGCAGTCGGGCGGGCGCGTGCAGCGGCGCGGGCGGGCCGGCCAGCAGCGGCAGCAGCGCGCGCTCGCGGCCCGCCAGCGCGCACCACGCGCACGCTTCCAGCCGCTCGCCCCACGCGCTCAGCTCGACCAGCTTCTCGAATGTTCCGTACTTGTACGCGTAGGTTAAGTGCTCCATGCTCTGAGGGAAAAGGGTTTGGTTATAACTAGTAATTCAAAAGCGAAACAAATAAGATAAAATGTGAATAAAACCTTTTTTTACTGTCCCATTTCTGTGCACGGGCTTCCCTTCTATACGAGGGGTTCAGGCTATAGTCCACCACGCTGGCCAAGTGCGGGTTGGCGGACTTGACATGTTTTTCGAAAACTTGCTAAGTTCTCTCAGACATGCAGTTTTCCTCACTATGTTTTCCTTCACCGTATTCATTGTCTCATGCAAATTTCTACAATATATATATCTAAATACTATCAACCTCAACAGCATAACCTCTAAACATCCTTAGCATGGTGATAAAATGATAACTATACTGTATGTGCTGAATGAACCAAACACCGAGATTTTGCGCTTCTACGTCCGTGATTAGTTACAGATATGAGGCTTAGGCCGCGATTACAATGCAAGTCATAATTAGTCTGTCGTTGCATTCCGTACTGTTCAGACGTCTCTCGTGTAGTTACCCGAATAATTATCAATGTAGGAGTGACAATGTAGGAATGACAGTGATACATCGAAAATTAATAAATAATGTTTACAAATATTTAAACATATAGTTAATTTTATTTAAAAATATAGTTGATTTTGTTTGTATGTTCATTTTATTTTATTACAAATTAATAAAATTATTAATAATTTCTCACTAACGCATTAGCAACATGAACAAGCCCTAAGATTTCAAACCAGTTGCAAGTGTTAGTGGGCGGAGCTAAACAATTTTCTGTCCTTATTAGTTTGTATGCTAATGTGGGACAGAGAAAGCGCTTTGCATGGTTCACTCCGTGAATAGAGTATAGAATACTAACGTCCTTGGCGTGGTGCTTGTGGAAGGCGTGCGTGTCGGCGAGCAGGCGCAGCGCGCGCGCGGGCGCCAGCGCCGGCGCCAGGCGCGCGGCGTGCAGCCAGCCCAGCGACACCAGCTGCACGTGCTTCGCCTCCAGCCGACGGTAGATCGACTCTGCTGCTACTGCATTGCCTGAAAGGAGTTAGGAATATATTGAAACTGTACTTAAATTTCAGACATTTGTATTCGGCCGTTTTAACTTCCCACTGCTGGGCACCGGCTTCCCTACAATACGAGAGGGATCAGGCCATAGTCCATCACGTCGGCCGAGTGACTAGATACGTCTTTCGAAAACTTCCTAGGTCGGACATTTATTTCTATAAAATAACATTATTTCTCATGTTCCCATAGGTTGGTTGTAAGAGATCTCTTGTAGAGGACACTTTTGCCCACACTAGTCCCTGTATTGTTTATACTACAAAGGTAATGTGCTATAACAAATATCATAAAATATAATAAAATTCGCTTAGAAACATACAGAGAGAATCTTAAACCTAGAAAGAAAGTGAGAATCTCTCATTGAATATTGGTGAGAGAAAAGCACTTTCGGTAGAAAAATAAATATTAGTCTATACATATAATAAAATTGTAACTATGTCGAATCTGTACATTAAATATTTTTTGGCAAATCTTATTGAAATAGACATTATTATCGATACAGAGTCCGAATTTATAGTTTTTATAATTTTTGTCTGTCTGTCTGTCTGTTACTGCATCACGAGAAAGCCACTGGACAGATTTTGATGAAATTTGGTATGATGATAGCTGGATATCCGGGTCAACATATAGGATACTCTTTAACGTGGGAAAATATCTCATTTCTGAGAAAAATAAAAAACTGCATTGTAAGAGTATACTAATATGTAAAACCTAAGAATTTGGTTTTTAGTCATCTGAACGCGGGCGGAGCCGCGGGCAATGCTAGTATACTATAATATTTAATATTTACAACCAATAAAAATAACCTAGTAGTAAGATGGGCATAAATATTTGAAATGTCATTATGTGTTCTTTACACTATATTTTGCATAAAAACAATTCCTAATAAATTTGTTGAAACCCATTCATTCATTGAAGGAATGATTGATTGGTCAACTCGTGGTGTGGACATAAATAGCCTAAAAATGTTCAAATTGTAAAAGACATTATATAATTAGATATTCAATATATTTTTCAAATACGCATATGAATATTACACTTTTGTATTGAAATTTTAAATTACAATTAAATGACTTACCAAGTATATGATAGAGAGTGATGAGGAGTAGTTTCGCATGAAAATTGGAAGGCGAATTGTGTAGCACCAGCTCTAACAAACACAGAGCTTCCACTATAGGTTGAGCATTCTTCTCTTGTACCGCTGGAAATTACAAGCCATACTTAGTATTATAAATGTGAAAGTGTTTGTTTGTTTGTCCTTCTTTCACGTCGAAACGTAGTGACGGATTGGCGTGATTTTTGTATATAGGTAGTTGAGGGCTGGCCTATATCAATAGGCTACTTTTTTCCCCCAAAAAATTCAAAAATTTCATACTAAATTTATATGTATTTTTTCCAGGGGTATGTTTACGCAATATTAACGATAATGTGAATCGATTTTCATCATTATTGTTTTATTAAATAGACTTAAGGACAGTATTAGATTAATTAAATAAAATAAAATCATCTGTAACAGTAGAATAATTACTTTTGGTCATTGAAGCAGTTTTGGAGTCCATATTGAATATGTTTTGTTCAATTTAATTATTACAGTCATAAATAAAAACATTGAAACCCACCAGCATAGAAATAGTGATGCGCAGCGAGAGTCCCATAACCATCAGCGGCGCAGAACTCAGTGGGCGTCGCTGTTACCAGCCGGCGCGCCACGCATCGCAGGTACTGGCGGCGCAGCGCCGTCGCCACCGACAGCTGCTCGCTGGCGGACGCCACTGGTGCCGTCAGCCGCCACGCGCAAATGCACGAGATGTGGCGCTGGATGTCGTCCGGCTGGGGGTCGGCAGACCAGACATTATATTTTTAGTTTTATTGGTAACTTACATAAGTTTTGTATATTAATATGAATGTGTATTTTATTTTGTGTTTTTTGTATGTCTAACAATAACTGATAAAGTAACTCAATTTATATATACAATTAGAGAAGCCATTTTTTTTATTTCTGACAGAAAACACGTTTTTATCAGTATATAGTGTATAGCACTCGGCAGTAATGAAGCCATCCTATCCTATTAGTGAAAGAATTTACAGAGATTATTCCATATTTTAAATGTTAACTAAAACCAAACTTTAACGCGAAAACTTTGTCATTCCACATGTTAATATGGTATATATTTTACTTTAAGTAAATTAAATTACAAACTCTTACTCACCGACTCAGGCTCACTATTCTCATCAAAACCCAAACAAGTCAAGAAATCTCTGCACCGATCTTCCCTCTCTTTTTGTGGTATCATTGCTAAATAAGGCTTTAAATCAGGTACAGCACAAGGTTTATTCGCAAAGACCCTTAAATATTGTATACATAAAGCCACTCCACTACCTAGCAGTGCAGTGGGGTCCCCATCTACCGACAACCGCTTCCATAACTCTAGCCTAGCTAAATAAGGACCTCTTAAAGTCCTCCCAGAGGACATACTCTCTACAAGCTGACAAATAAATTCATGACACTTTTCTGCTGTATCATCTGCGGAATTGTCACCATCTGACTCAGTGTTACTCATTAATTGGAAGACAGAATCAAAATAAGGCAGGTAATAATCCCAACGATCCTGATTATCCCACAACAGCTCCTTACAGAGTAAATTAAGCCGTCTCCAATGACCTAGTTTCTTTAAGTATGGTATGCTTGCTTGCGCTGTTGACCCAGGGACAAGCTGAGAGTACAACGGCCCTTCTATAAAATTGAGGATATCTTCCCATTTTTCTTGCAGCTCTAAAATCATGACATATAAGCGAGCCTCTTGTTCAGCTTCCATTTTATTTTCTGATATAAAATTGTCCACCATCCTTTGGGCTAGAGTTAAGAGGATTCCTTTCTTTGTAGGATCATCTGTGGTTTTTGCCTGGAAACATTCTTATGAAATTTTCAAAACACTCTTTTAAATAGCTATTATATATTAAGTAGTATTGGTAAATTATATGAGAGTTTAATGATGAGAAAAAAATCAATTCAATTCTTTGTTATTTGGCTTTTAGGCATGCCAGAGGGGCACAGATTCCTTCGCCAATGTTGTGTAGAATGGAGAAGACAGTGTAGAAAATGTATTAACCAGTTAAAAAGAGATATTCACATTGACATCTCTTTATATAAAATATGAGCAACTAGATATGTTTAATATAAAAATGCTATTAATTAAATAGCCATTGTACCGTGATTAAAAAGTAGTTATCTTTATGTAAATAGACAAAGACAAAACAGTTTAGTACACCCCTAGTATACTCCTGGAGGTTTTCAGCAAGACCAAGAGATTGCTGAAATTCCTGGAGGAACTGGGTTGGCAAGAGTAACACGAATGGAAAATTTCCCACAAACGCAAAATAGGCGCGCAGACGTCGAGTTGCGGAAACAAGCCCGAATATACCATACCATACCAACAGTTTAGTACTTTTTTCTACTATTTGTCAATCAATTTTCTTTTTCTATTTTGTTTCATAGCTACTGATGATCTTTAATGTTATCAATAAAAAAATTTGGATACAGTTAGTTTTTTTATATAGATAGGTAAATTCTAATCATATCACTTTTTTTTCAAATTTTGCAATAATGATTTTGGTCAATTTTCGACCACCAGGCAAACATTAGTATAAATAGATATGTAATTTAGAGACAAAAATTGTTTTTGATTGTTTTGCATCAAATTTATGTCAACTCAAAAATTATTTATCACAAAAATTTTAATGTCTATTAATCATTGAATTTATGTTTGATGTGAGATTTGATTATCTTATCCTCTATTAGTAGATCAGTGTTCAAACATACATTTAAGATAAAATACTTTAAATAATTCTTAAATATAATATGTATAATGTTATGTACATTAATTAAAATACAAAAAGTATGCTTACTTGTAAAACAATGCTCATCACAGCCCAAAAGTAGTATGGATTTTTAGGAGCAAACTTGTATAATGCCATTGCTGCTCTTTGTTGAGACCGATAATCTCCCACTCTCACATAAGACATAAAAAGGTGTGAATGTAACTCTTCACTATTTGGTTCTGCTTTTACTGCTGCTTCATATAGTTCACATACCTTGTGGACTAACATAGTTTTATTGTTTTACACATTTTATTTATATTTGAGGTTAAAAACTATTATAAATACATATCACTGCTTGATTGAAGAATATAAAATAAATACAATATGTGAAATTATGCCCAATAAGAAACATTAGGTATAGGGAGACAAGTAAAATAAAAAATTAAAGAGAGGGCACTCCTCTTGTTAAAGAGGGCTATTTCACTAAATACTGTAGCTAAAAACATATCAGATTCTTATTTTCTACGTGTTAAGTATAGCAGTAACATCATGTATGTATATTTAGTTAAGAGGATTATTTATTGAACAACTTACATTGTTGAGATTCCCTATAAGATATAGTCATAGCCTGTAAAGTGGAATCATCACTTGGCTTTTCTTTAGCAAGTGCATCAAGTACGCTGTGAGCCTCCGGTCCTTTTCCTAACCTAAATAACGCTAACGCTTTCAAAGCCCTAGCGGCTTGTAATGATGGACTTTTTTTAAGAACCTTTTCCGCCTCTTGCAAGGCCTTCTTGTTGTTCCCATTGTCCAACCAGTCTGAAATAGAAGCCAGTACTATCATTCAAAGCACTAATTATAAAAAGAAACAAAATAATAGCTTAGGTTACATATGAATTTTACCGTAAATTGGACGCAATCTACGCTCAACAATACCACCGTCATGCATGTGCTGTGGCCGTACTGCCATTTTTCATTTATAAAAGTACTTTGTCGTAAAATAAATGCTCCTATAAGCTTTTTTATAGTTTTTTAGCAGCACGTTTGTTTTGAGATTGTCTATGGCGATTTATTGACTGTGACATTTATCTAAAATATTGCCATATCCAAAAAAGTGACTTTTAGTCTATAGTAAATATTTTTTAATGTGATTTATTATAATTTTTTTTTTGTAGAAATAAATAAAAAATATTACTTATATTAAATTAATCCATAGCTAGTAGCAGTGAAATCAAGCTTCACCGGCGTAAAAATTATTTTTTTACAAAATATTTGAGAATTTTTTCTATTATTATCTTAAAAAAAGTGTAAGAAGTAATGAAAATACTTTTAATGCCAAATTGATATAATTTAAGTTAACGCTAATGTCATTTAGTGATATATAAAATCACATTTTATTGACTAAATTAAGTATTATGGGCAGTGCCATCTATTAACAATATTTAGAATAGTATCTAATGTGATTCTCATGAGATCCAATAAATAAATACTTTTTTAACCTACTTAAAAAAAGGAGTTTATCAATTCGATACGTATGTAAATTGTAATATTATTGGAACAGCAAAATATTCACTACCGACTAACGACTCACCCCCGCTTTGCTCGGGTCGGTTCGTCTCTAGGTAAGTATTAATGGTTAGTATGGAATAGACTATAATATATTATATTATGATGTACAGCTTATAGCCTTCCTCAACATATGAGCTATCTAATGTAATTTTTTTTAAGTCGGATTAGGAATAAAACAAACAAACAAACAAATAAAGAAACTGCCTCTTTATAATATTAGTATTGATGATAACCTATCAGGGTATGGGGTCTCATCACGAACAAAGAAAAATTAGTTTAAATATCGTCATTATATCGTTATATGTATCGATTTGTTATTAAAGTTGTGTTAAATTAACAAAAGATAAAAAAATAGGTCCCGAAAAGGTGTATTATTTGTTTTAAAAAATATTCTAACCGAAGTGAAACAAAATAATGCGCCCATAAATCTTTGCGTGATTTTACTGATCATCTAATCATCATCTGATCTGAAATATTTTATATCAGCCATCAGATGATGGACGTGAGTGTATTTTCACAGACGGCGCTATTACTTTTTATGAATTGATTATCACGGTAAAAATTATTAAAGTCACTGTTTTTTATTCGAATACAGGACGATTTTCATAATATTTATTATACGTTAATTTGCATATACCTATTTATAAAACAAAATAGTTTAACTATTTCCGAATCAACAACATCTATTATTTATTCAAGTAAAAAAAATAGCCCGAAGATTAGTCCGAATTAGTGCTGTCCAATTGCTTTGTATAGGATGAGGTACACATATGCCTAATAATTAAAAATTAATATTATGTGACTCGTGATTAGGATGTTAGCAAATATACAAAATTTTATAGATGTACATATGTATGTTTGTCCACGCATTTCTTCGAAACTAGTAATTGAATATTAAATTCCAATTAACCCTGTTTGTAACTATTTTAAATTTTTGTTAGCGAATAAAGCTTTATTTTATAATTATTATGCTACTTACTCAACTTTTTGTTATATGAGCACCTTTGGATTTATAATATTATATGCAGGCACCGCCACATTTTGGTAAATTAAATTACTAACAGTAGCCTTTACAATTCTCGATCAAATATCTCTGTGCACTAACATCATCCAGATCCGTGTGAAGGTCTTTCACATTTATAATACTAATGTGATACTACTTTATTTTGTAAAGTAGTCAAATTCTTTAAAACGATACTCATTTAAATAATTTTATATCCTAAAACTAGGGCTTCTATAATAGATCAACTAGAGTTGCCTATTGACTAATCTCTTACCTCTTTCCATTACTTTGTAATAAGTATAGTATTAAAATGAAACGACTAAATTGTTTTATAATATTTAATTTATTTATAAATAAAGTGTACACGATATTCCTCAAACTAACTTCTTCCTCACATTCCCACTGGACAACTATACTTGGACTGCTTTAATAATTACAATTTACAACACAATTAATTTTATAATTTATAGTAAAATAACTGATAAATTAACAGATTACACAATTTGTTTAATTATTTGAGTATGAAATATTAAAAGAAATAAACGACAGAGTGTTTATTTCAATAAGTTACATCTAGTAACGTAATTTAAATAAAATATTATTCCAATGCACAGCTCTACAATCACACTTTATGAAACAACTTATATCTAACAATATTCTATTTATGACTAAAAAAAGGCAGTGGCAGTTGCATTTGAATCTCAATAACATTATTTTGCTCTTAAATCTACTGTTTCGAAACCGGACTCAGGTATTATTTTAGGGGCAGATATTTCTGGTGGGTGTTCCCTTGAAAGAGACATTTTTTTATGTCTAGGAGGAGGGACGGGAGCAGGTGGGGGGACTTTTGATTTTAAAAGATTCTTTATCCTCATGCCTCCTCTGTAATAATACAGGTAAATGCCCGCCAGCACGCCGACTGCAATGAACAGTGCGAGGAGTGCGATAAGAAGGCCATACCAGGCACTTCCAGTAGATTCTTCTGGAGTTGGTACTGATGGTCTTCTGCTCGGTGGAACATATGGTGGCCTTGGCCTTTTGGTTGTAGTTGTAGTAGTAGTGAAGTTAATGCCTATTGCTATGTCAGCGCATGCTCTAAATTCTTCCTGAGGCCCGCAGCCAACTGCTCCCGTTCCATCCGCACATATACCCCAATTGTTTCCAGCGATATATCTCCATTGCATCACGCAATGAGCACATTCTAAACCTTCAGGAAGTTCATACTTCATTTCATACACTTTATTTCCCTCACGTGGGTAGAACTTTGTTTCATCTTTTCCCTCTAATCGTAAGGTGTGTTTATCCATACAATCTTGATTTGTACCCTTCGGTTCATCACACAATCTGAACTCAAAAAATCCGTTGTGATTTGCCGTTAATTCCACTTTTATTACTATGACATCTTTCGGAGCGTATCGACGGACGATCACGCCTTTGCCAAATCTGCCTCCTAACTCGTGGGGGCGAGGCTTTGGAGCATCCCAAGCGTCACCACAGACACCACATTTGCCATTATTTTTATTCCATTGTCTAGCAAATCCTCCACAGTACAATTCATGATCATTATAATTGTGTGGTGTGTCAAATCCGTAACGCCATGCCGATGCCCGAGACGGCGGTTCTATGAGCCTTCCATGACCGTTGACGCCTTTCTCTAATAAAACAAGTATCGCTACACCATACCATAGTATCTGAAAAAATAAGAAATAAAATATTATTACCAAAATTATAAATATTATTTGGAGTTTTTATTCTAACGAGTTTTTAGATTTTTATTTAAGTAAATTCGAAACTTTGTGAGTGCTTGTATTTCTTACTGAACGGAATTTAGTGAAATTCGGAATAATTTTCCTGACTCGTTATGATGTATATTTTCGTTAATTGTGATGAAGGATGATTGCAGACGGTAATATCTAATTCAAACTATTTTTTAATGTTACGTTATAAAAACTTTTAAGTTCGAGGAACTCAATTGAAGCAAGAGAGTCAATTGATGATTAAGTCTCGAGATAATAAGTTTGTTATTTTCGACTATTGCTCAGTGATGAGAACAGGGGATTTTTAAAACTGCCAACATAAATTGAAAGAAAGTTACCAGAATGACCTTATTTGTAAAGCATATGCATTACAAGGGTAGGTAGGCAAGACTCGCCCTCAGTGATGGTGTATGGTTATGTAAGCTATTCGTACCGCCTTCAGTAACTTAGCAGAACAATATTCTCTACGGTCAATCCTAAAGTTGGAACCATGTCAAAGTAAGTAGGTCCTTCATATTTAGTGCTACTTCATCACAAATTGATAATTTCATGGTTTTTCTTTATTACATAAAATTACAACATAGATAAAAGACCTGAATTTAAATGCGGCCACTTTCACGGAGATTAGGAATATTAAGGTCCGATCCATACTATGGTGTCGACCACGGTTCGTTCTCGGTACAATATCGATCTGGGCCGGCAGTCTCGACATAGTTAGCGATCGCTATTTTATCGATTCGTGCCGCTAAGTCGTAATCGTTAATGAATACGACATAGAAATCATTGATGATTACAACTTACCGGCACGAGTCGATAAAATAGCGATCGCTAACTATGTCGAGACTGCCGGCCCTGTTAAGTTATTTTTAACCCCCGACGGAAAAAGAGGGGTGTTATAAGTTTAACGTCGATGTCTGTCTGTCTCTGTGTGTGTGTGTGTCTGTCTGTCTGTGGCATCGTAGCTATTAAACGGATGGGACGATTTCGATGTGGTTTTTTTCATTTGAAAGCCAGTTTCCTTGCGGTGGTTCTTAGCTATGTTTGATTAATATCGGTCCATTAGTGCATTTTGGCGAATGATTACTCGATTATGTGCTTCACGCGTGCCAGTGTAATCGTTAAATGACAATTAATTTACGTAAGTTTTTTTCTTAATTTTGAATTTATTCTATAAGAAACAATGAGTATATACTATATATTTCAAACTATCAGTAAGAGTCAAGTTTCAAGTCAGCAACCTTTTTGGTATAAAAATACTTTATCAGACCGATATCGGAACGAGAGCGGATTGTGATCGGGCCTAAATATCTATTTTAAAAATCTTTTTCATCCATTTCTTTTTTTGTCGATCTAAATAATATTAAAATTTAAATAGCAATAAATTACACATTACATACACTTTATCATTAAAAAAGTTTAAAAACCTAATTCCATTTTGCTATTAGGCATCCTAGCTATTAAGTGGCAATGTTAGGTCATTAGCACAAGCGGTTTTCTAAAGGTCCGCTTTAAGCAGGATGTCAGGCTTACAGCTTTCTTACAGACTATTTGTGCTATTCTAATGTGATGATTTAATTGTTAGGAGTCGCGGAACAAATGCGTGTCTGTCAGTTCAGTGACACTTGCGTGTTGTTGTTGTTGTTGTAATTGATAAGAAATAAAATGTCTATGTTATTTATAATTACTGTATCTATACAGTATACCTACTACTATTATAAAGAGATTTATTTTTTTAATTATAATGTATGGGTAAACTAAAAAATCGCTGAACCGATTTAGACGTATGAAGATATTTAAAACCTTGGGAAGGATATAGGATAGTTTATATCCCGGAAATTATCCCTTAAGGGGGAGAAAGGGGACATGTATGTTTGTATGGGGAAGCAATCATATCTTAAGTAAGGGATATAAAACTCATCATACCTATGTACAATTAACATATATAAATATATAGACTAATGTATAGCCTATCTATTCCATACTAACCGTTAAAACTTACCTAGGGACAAACCCGAGGGAAGCTAGGGTTAGTACCAGGTATACACTAGATATCAAACATGAGAAACTTACAATTTCTGGTAGCTTATATCGTAGTAAATCGATAAAATCATAATGTAGTAATATCGATGAAAGAAGAATAGAATCGGAAATAGTTATATAAATATTATGCACTTCTTCTGCTTATACGATATATGCTTGCTTTCCAATACAAGCTTCCATCCCCATTTTCACTCCCTTAAGGCATGATTTGGAAGGAATAAAAAGTATGTATATTATCTATGTCCATCCGAGAGTCTCAAACTATCTTCTTACCAAATTTTATCTAAATCGGTTCAGTAGATCCAGAGATTACCCCCTACAACGTCACAAACTCACTAACTTTATATTAGTATAGATACTCGTATATTTGAAACAAAATATTTATATATTTTTTAATAATACTTAGTTATGTACAACAATAACGTAACCAGCCAGAAATAAAATATTTAATATATGTAATCATGCTCAATTGTTATTCAATTTAGGTATAATTTTTAAATACGAATATATTAGGTATGTGTAAATTATAATTTCAGATCAATAAACATTCAACGAGATCGATCAAGTAGAGTCAGAAGGTCGGTTGTACTTTTCGCATTTCAATACACCTACTTCATAATCTCATTTTAGAGCAATTGAATATGATAAAATATAGTATTAACGTACTAACTACATACGTAACGTAGTAAGTCTAGTAACAACAATTCATGTTGATCTGTAAAACAAGGCTATTCGTTTTTGAACGAGTTCCAAAAAGGAGGAGGTTTAATGTTAATAAAAAAAAACACTATATCAAAAAAACATAGTGTGTTTTCTATTAGCGACTTTTAGCATCGCAAATAATTAATTAGATTATTTTAGGAGAATGCAAAAGCAAATCTTAAATTTTTTTAATTTAATTGACATCAAAGTCTTATGTATGTATTCAGCCCCTTTTAACGTCCCACTGCTGGGCACGGGCCTCCGGGATCAGGCCATATTCCACCACGCTGGCCAAGTGCGGGTTGGCGGACTTCACGTGTCTTTCGAAAACTTGCTAGGTTTTCTCAGATATACAGGTTTCCTCACGATGTTTTCCTTGGTTTTATATATAATGTTCACCATTCACTCAAATTATTTAGAAAATGCGTGCTAGGTTTCGGCGGCGTTTTCATTTAACTAGTCAAGGTAAAACATCTTTATAGTCAATGCAAGTATTCTCACCGAAACGAAATCGAACCCACGGCCTTGAGCAGTGTCAATAAGACTCTTTATACCACAGTGCACTACGACACACAATGTGGTAATCTGAAAATAATATTTTCAAAGTAGGCCAAGTAACTTCTTACATACGTAATGGACCGTGCTGCGTGCAATAATATTATATTGTTTTATATGTATGCATAAACTAGCATTACCCACGGTTCCGCCCGCGTTCAGATGACCAAAAAGCAAATTCTTAGGTTATATTAGTATACTCTTACAATGCGGTCTTTGTATTTTTTTTCAGAAATGAGATATTTTCCCGCGGTAAAAAGTATCCTATATGTTGACCCGGATAACCAGCTATCACCATACCAAATTTCATCAAAATCCCACCAGTGGTTTTTCTGTGATGCGGTAACAGACAGACAGACAAAAATTCTAAGAACTGTAAATTCGGCATCTGTTTCAATAATAATGTTTATTTCAATAAGATTTTCCAAAAAATATTTAATGTACAGATTCGGGTTGGTTACAATTTTATTATATGTATAGATTACATTGTATTTTAATTATTTATTCTTTCTAGTTGGTGGTGGTTAGGTCTCTAAGAGAAAGCAATCCACAGTGGATTCATTGCATAAACCACTTATATTATATCACTTTGCGTATCCACGAATTGAATTAATAATAGTTTTAAAAAAAAAATAAAAAATATTTGGTGTTTTTTTGTTCGTATATTTTATTTTATAATCAAGATATAAAAAAAGGCTTATTATTTTGTTTAAGTGTTTTTATCAAGTGATTCACACGGAGGTTTTATGTGGTTACTTTGATGTGATGTAAGATGTTAACAGACTTTGTTATTACTATTTATTAAATTGTTGGTTCATAGCAATATTATTTAACTATTTTTCTTATGATTTTATTGGCATAGTTTCAACATGGAATAGAGATGATTTACAATTAAGTTTCAAAGTTACATCTATACTAATCTTATAAAGAGGTAAAGTTTGTGAATTTGTGAGATTGCGGGTTTGTGACGTTGTAGGGGGTAATCTCTGGATCTACTGAACCGATTTAGATGAAATTTGTTAAGAAGATAGTTGGAGACCCTGGGAAGGATGTACGATACTTTTTATCCCGGAAGTCATCCCTTAAGGGGGTAAGGATGGGGATGAAATTTTGTATGGGGGATCAAGCTAAGGACGAACCCGAGCGAAGCGAGAAGGTGAGTCGCTAGTACAATATAATACTGTGTATCTACTTTATTCTTAACAAAACTTAGCTCTAAATGATTATACCTAATTATGTTTATTACTGGACAAAACATACTCATCACTAAATTGCTTGATGTTTTAGTGATTACTAACATTTTAATTATAAACTTAAGATTAAGCACACAATAATTTTACGTTTATCTAAGATAACATAAATTAATATAACCGTGAGATTCTCTAAAATCAGATTTCGTATCTACTATTGTGGTTACGTTTTGCAGCAATCGTTTCTAAAATTTATTTTCATTTAACTTGCTTTATATTTATTATACATTCATACCATATTAAATATCTTGTTTAAATTTCTTTTTAGGATTCTGTAGGCAAAGGTATTTTTAAATCTAGTAAATACGTACAACGTTCGTGCAATATGCATTAGATATCCTTGAGCTGCAGGTTAAAGTTTTTACAGATATTTGAGTTTCATCACAACACAAAAAAAAGCAAAAACGTTTTTTTACATTTTTGTGCAATTGTTAAAACAATATTATATATACAACACTTGGTGTGACTATAATACAAATTCTCAATGAAAATAACTAATAAAAACTGAGGGTTTCAATATAAGCAAATCTGACTCGCACTTGACGAATTTTTCATTAGGCATTATTAATAGTTTTTAAGTCTTTGCATAAATATACATTTCAGTAATCAATACAAGGGAAGTAGGAAATCAGATGTTCAAGGTGCGTTAGAACCACACGCTCTACATAATAAGTAGTTAAGTATTATAAGGTATCGATTTCGCCATTCTTACATTTATATTATTAACATGAATCAATAATGAAATGTGTTATAGAGTTAATCATCTAATTATTTTCCACTAAATAAATTATTCAACAAATTATAATGAATTGTTTCGTTTGTTTCTTTGATTTTGTAACTAGTGACTCTACTATCAGAAAAGATCATTATTTTTTTCGACTTATTTTCACAAGTGTCACAAGCTTATTTTAACTAAAAGTTCATAAATAACCTTTTACCTATCAAATTATCCCTCTTTCTATTGGTTAAAACCGTATGAAAATCCGTTCAGTAGTTTTGAGATCAACCCGAACAAACATACACTATCTTAATATTATTATTTTACTTATTTGAATATCGCACAATCCCGTGGCAATGCACAAATAGTGTTACCACACTTTGAAATAATTGTGTAGCAACTGGGGTCAGTGCAATACGTGTAGACTGTAGAGCGTGTTTGTTATTCGACACTGGGTTTCGACGATAAAATATATTTCAATTGTTAACATATTGCATACTAGTGACCTAACCTTGCTTTGTTTCAGCGCGTTCCTATTTAAAACTATATACTCACTAGCAGAACCCGCGGCTTCGCTCGCGCTAAAACTACAGAAAATCTAAAAAAGTAGGTTTCATACAAACTTTCATCCCCTATTTTACCCCCTTATAAGATGGATTTCAAAAAAATACTGTAAGACATATTTATTAAATTGTATTGAAGAGCATTAATACCAAGTTTCAAGTAATTCTGATCATAATTATTTTTTGGGCTTGTTTTATAAGGTGTTTTTCTCGTGGGAATGAGATAATCCCCCTCGGTAAAAAGTAGCCTATGTCACTCTCCAGCCCTCCAACTAGCTCCACACAAAAATCATGTCAATCCGTCACTCCATTTTAACGTGAAAGAAAGACAAACAAACAAACAAACACACTTTTACATTTATAATATTAGTATGGATTTACAAAAGACGATACTCTACGGGAAATGGGAATCATGTGATGTATCAGATAAAATGCCTAAGCTCATGCCCGACTTATAGATATACCTATTATCTCTACAAATAGACGTATTCTGCCACGTAAAAGAAAGACAAACATATCAACTGACAAATATTTAACAAATAGAAAATAACAATATGTGATCATCTATTTTAATTTTTTTTATTAAAATATATATACATTAGAAAATGGTAAGACAAAAATAAAGTATAGCAAATGTAGTTTTTTTATACTACTTATTATCTTATTACTCACTGTATTAGTTACTAACGACTCACCCTCTCTTCGCTCGGGTTGGTCCCTAGCTTGCTTGATGCTTCCCTATACAAACTTTCATCCCCATTTTCACCCTCTTAAAGGACGATTTCCGGGATAAAAGGTATCCTATGTCCTTCGAAGAGTTTCAAGCTATCTTCTTACCAAATGTCATCTAAATCGATTTAGTAGATCTAGAGATTATCCCCTTCAACGTCACAAACTCACAAATTCACAAACTTTACCTCTTTATAATATTAATATAGACTAATTATTATCACATGAATGAGTTTAGTAGCCAGTATATGCTCGATTAAAAATTTTTAAATATTAACTTCATATCTAATCAATAGCCGTAAAGTTGCAACGGTTTTATTAGTATGCGTGCAAAGGTACCGCTTTCGTGGCGGACATCGTAAAGAAAGTGAAACTATCATTGGACAATGCAAAGTTAAATGGTAGAGTCGGAAATATCATAAGTTTTTATTTGTTACAGCGCGTAAAAAGTATTTTAGATCAAAAAGAAAAAATATCTATCAACTTAAATGCTTTTGATGTTTCTAGAATATCAAGAGGCATTATATATATATTTTTACGCATATTTGGATGAATCAATGCGGATGTGTCTAAGAAAAAAATACATTAAACGATACTGAAGCTGGAGCTATGAATCAAATTAACATTTGGAGACGCTAATTGGTTCAATGACGCTGGATTGATCAGAAAATAACATTAGTTTAATTGAATACATAATTTTATTAAGTAGACATCTTCATATATGAGCATAAACAGTTTAAACAGGATGTGCGTTGCGACGTTATGACACGAAAATATGTTATCAATACATTGTAATATATATTCTACTTATATATAAAGATGTAGTTTGCGCGTCTATGTTTTTGTATATAGGATTATGGGTTGAAGAGCGACATAATATGTTACTTTTTGTACATAGATGGGACAAGCGACTTATCCTCGCTTCGCTCGGGATCGTCCCTAGTTACGTTTTAACGTTTAGTATAGACTTCTCAGAGATGAGATATTTTCCAGCAGTAAAAAGTATCCTATAGGTTGACCCGGATAACCAGCCATCATCATACAAAGTTTCATCAAAATCTGTCCAGTGTTTTTCTCGTGATGCATTCCCAGACAGACAGATAGATAGACAGACAAAAATTCTAAAAACTATAGATTCGGCCTCTGTATCGATAATAATGACTATTTCAATAAACTTTCCAAAAAATATTTAATGTGCAGATTCGATTCAGTTAGAATTTTATTATATGTATAAATTAGTTATTAATATTCTATTGTATTATAAATATACCCTAGTGGCCCTATTGTCACTAGTAAGAGAGGAACTCACTTGTCTAATTACACATGACAGATTATCTATACATATAATAAAATTGTAACTAAGCCGAATCTATACATTAAATATTTTTTGGAAAATCTTATTGAAATAGACATTATTATCGATACAGAGGCCGAATCTATAGTTTTTAGAATTTTTGTTTGTCTGTCTTTCTTTCTGTCTGTCTGTCTGTTACCGCATCACAGAAAAACCACTGGAGGGATTTTCCTGAAATTTGGTATGGTGATAGCTGGTTATCCGGGTCTTTTTACCGCGGGAAAGTATCTCATTTCTGAGAAAAAATACAAAAACTGCAATGTTAGAGTATACTAATAAGTAAAACCTAAGAATTTGTTTTTTGGTCATCTGAACGCGGGCGAAGCCGCGGACAATTCTAGTAACCTATATTTCTCTACCTTTATTATGACAATGGCAATCAGGTATGATGCTTACAAAACAGTACTAAAAATGCAAACAAACAAACATAGATGTTTATTTAGGTACTGTTTATTTGGATTATGTAAGAAGTGTATCACTGCAGGCATGTATTACGGTTGCGGCTTACGTAGACAAGTCATTGTTATTCAGTGAACGAAAATAAGAGACATTTCTTAAGCAAAAGACCCTGCTACCTTTCACCGATACTTGATTGAATTTTGCAAGTTTTAGCGACATAAATATAAAAAAAGTCTAATTCAATTAATTTGTGTCAGCCTAAAATATTGCAATGTTCACAGAAGCGATAAAATATGAAATAATTTTAATAAGTATTTTAACCCGACTGAAAGGAAAGGGTTATGTTTTTCGCGCCTATCTTTGTAGTTTGTATGTTTGTTTGTAGTATTCTTTATTCTCTCATATCTTCCAAACCACTCGATAGATTTCTTTAATTAAGGTATCGTTAAATTCGTCTCATTAGTCCAAGTGTTCTTATATAGGTGACATAAAATTGAATCCAACGCTGTATATTTATTTATAGACTAGCGGCTCACCCTCGCTTCGCTAGGGTTCGCTCGCCTCTAGAAAAACACTAATAGAGATCTATTAATTCCCACGGGAACCGTTCATTTTTCCCAAATGAAAAGTAACCTGTTGTTTCACCGGTAATATAAGGTATCAGAATGTTAAATTTTACTAAATTAGGTGCATAAGTTGTATAAGTTATTATAACTTTTTAACTATCCCACGGACACTATTTAATTTTCCGGGATAAAAAGTATCTAAAATGTTGCCCGGGGATATAAGGTACCACCATGCAAAATTTCATTTAAATCGGTCCAATGGATTCGGAGATTAGCCCGTACAAACAGACAAACAGACAGAGAAACAAAAAATGTGAAAAAAATCTGGATTTGTTCTATTTGTCTTCTGATATCCCCCTGACTCGGTTTTTAGCATTTTTTTGCTATGTACAGACATTCGACCGCTACTGTTTTATTATAGTATAGATAGACGAGTGATTTTAAGCAACTTTTAATAACAGTTTCACAGAAGGCATTTCATTTTTGAATTTTCATTTTAATTTTGATGTATGTACCATTGGATATGAATTAAGTTTATATATTTTTTTCCAACCATAAACTCTATGTAAGCAATTAATATTATTTTTTGCTCAGTTGCTAAGTAAAAGAAGGACAAACAAATAACTTAAAGATTTTCTTAAAATATTAGTAAAGATTTATATTAATACATAAGTAGGTAATATCGGACTATAAATACTCGTACGTAAGTTAGTGGTTTTTAAAAAATGTTGAGTTCGCATTGATAAATATTTCTTTATTACAAAACAGTTAAGTGTCGTGAGCAAGTTTTATGTTTAAGGTAACTTTTTATGTTTTCAACCAGTTACTGGAACGAGGAAAGTTTTGGGTGAAAGTTGTTACACACTTAATTGGTCAGATGTCTAGAATTACAAAGCCATTCAAACTTTTAAATATATGAACTTTATAGTAAAAAATCTCTTATTTAAATTATTAGTGATTTGCAAAAGAGAAATTTTAGTAAGAATAATCACCTTATTTTAATAAAAATCAAAATTTAATTTTGTGTACAATTTGATTAATTAATGCACACATTTCCATATTAAGCTTTCGATCTTAGGGAGAGGAAGAGAGAGAGAGAGCGAGAGACCGAGAGAGAAAAAGAAAGAGAGAGAGAGCTCTTGCTCTCTTTACTGAAAAAAACAGAGACAGCTATTTCTTAATAGGTATTTATAGAATTATTTTTACGCTTAAACTAGAAACAAAACTACACTATAATTAAATAAAGTAAATAAAGAAAATATTAGGTCAATTCTGAAGGGTCGCCGCATGATTTTAGGTAATTAATAGATAGCCTATATTAAAAAGCCTGCCTTAATGAGTAGGTTGTGAAATGCAAGAAGCTGCTAAAAGTTCGTAGAATAGAATCATCAAAAAAATCATTTTATGGTTTATATGTAAAGATATATATTTCGACGACACGTTTGGCTCAGTTTGTAGTAGCAGCGGTCGCGGGTTAGAGTTGTATTCATTTGTGTGATGAGCACAAACATTTGTACTCCAGTCATGGGTGTTTATATTTATAATATGTATGTATTTAAAGTTTTATATGTGTAGTATCAACTATCTGGTATCCATAACGCAAGTTTCGTATCTTATCATGGAGCTAGATGGTGCTGTGTGTTAATGTATCAACATATTTATTTATTTGAAAGTACAAGCACCTAAGTACTACCTAAGTTATATTATCTGTTATAGTTAAAGAAAACTAGTTATAAAAAGTTTCTCTATGAGAAATACAGTTGTTAACCATTGAAAGACGTGCGGTGAACGAATCATAGCAATTACAGAGAAAACATAAGCCATTCAATGTAGATTTACGCAAATAATATTCTGAGTTAAAGTACAAATAGATTTCTCCTTTACTGCTGTAACTAAAACTTTATTTAAAAAAATAAGTACCGCCATAGCTTTACATACATATAATTTTTATTCTATTTTATTTTAAAGATAATAAGTTGTGTACAGATCAAAAATAGCTTACGTTGGTCCATCTCATAGACTCGTGCATGTGTGCATTTATAGGTATTAAACTAGCTCAGATCTGTGCTAATACGAATGCTCTCTCCATTTTTTTCACGCATAATGTCCAGTGGACCTTAATTTGACAGGTAAGAAATCAGATGTAGGAACAATGACTTTTAATACTCTCCGAAGTAACACGGTATAACCACGGTAATGTAACATTACCGTGGTGTAACACTGCCAACTGTCCAATTCTAGGCATTATGTCTTCACTTAGTTCAACCCAGAACTCGAATCCAGCATCTCAATATGATCAGTTGGACATGTTAACCACTACACCAATGACGCAGATTTACATATTTAAAGCAGGAGTTATGTAAAGTACGTGTATATTGTACATATAATGTATATCTCATTAGAAATGCACACTTGTTCTGGCAGTAGCTAAAGATCTGATCCAATTTGTTAAACATTTAAACTATCTACAAAATCTTTTAGAAAGTTTCGCCAATTTTAAATAATTAGGGGTCTGCCCTGTTCAAATTGTGTTCCGTGAGAATGTATTCCAAATAGCTGCTATTTTTATACAAATCTAAACATAATTGACCTGATGGCATCTCCTGAGAACTTTGCTTATGCAATGCAAGCCGTTAGCGTAATAGAGTTTTAAAGTAAAAGCTACGTAGTGTGAATTTTCGTTCTAAATATACGAACGTGAATACGTGTCCTAGTAGAAAATTAAATAGCACGTATGAAATTATGATAAGACATATTTTATTCTGAGAAATATAATATTACTGATATAAATTTACCAAGAATTTACCTTTTATATTAGATATGGATATTAATTAAAACTTTAACTTTATTTTGATTAACAACAATGTTTTTTATAATTGAAATTTTGAATTAAATTATTTTTTTTTAATAAAGCCTTCAAGTATTTCACCTACAAAGCTATTTATTAGTGTTTACCTAAACAATAATTCGACGACACGTTTAGCTCAGTTTGTAGTGTTCCTACTTGCTATGCCCGCAGTCGCAGGTTCGAGTCCGGTAGGGGCATTCATTTGTATGATGAGCACGAATTGTACTCCAGTCATGGGTGTTTACATTTATAATATGTATGTATTTAAAGTTATATATGAATATGTGTAGTGTATCAACTATCTGGTATCCATATCACATAAGCCCCGTAGCTTACCATGGAACTAGATAGTGCTGTGTGTCTCAACATATTATTATTATTATTAATCATAAATCACAAGTAAAATCATACTAGTAAATATCTCATCGGTAAACGACCTAAACTCTTCTCACGCTCACTACGTATTCATATTATATGAAAAATTACTTTCTTAATAGTATAAATATTACTGAGAGTTATTTTGATTAATGAAAGAAAAAGAAAGTCATAAAAAAAGGTAACTTAATATAAATACCATATATCATTTAATATAACCCATATATCATTTAAAAATAACAAAAATTAAATAATATCACAGGGGAATGCGTGAAAGCTTAATCAATATATTCTGACTCACCCTCGCTTCACTCGGGTTCACCTCTAGGAAAACAAAAACAAACCTATCCCACGGGAACCGCAAATTTTTTCGGAATAAAAAGTAGCCTATTATTCCGGACTATAATCTATCTCTGTGCCAAATTTCATCCAGATCCGTTCAGCTGTTCTGGCGTGAAAGAGTAACAAATATCCATAATACTCACAAACATTAACATTTATAATATTCATAATAAGGATATAATTAAAATTCTACAAATTATGTTGTAATAATAAGGATATAATTAAAATTCTACAAATTATGTTGTCAATTATAATATATATATCTACTTGACATAATTTGTCGACTTTTAATTACCTACTGTTAATATACTAACAAATGATATTTTACAGCATACATATTATTCTGTTTATTTCTTTTGCTAATCTATACTAATAATATAAAGAGGCAAAGTTTGTGAGTTTATGACGTTGTAGGGGATAATCTCTGGATCTACTAAACCGATTTATATGAAATTTGATAAGAAGATAGTTTGAGATCCTGGAAAGGACATAGGATACTTTTTATCCCGGAAATCATCCCTTAAGGGGGTGAAAATGGGGATGAAAGTTTGAATTGGGAAGCAAGCTAGGGGCGAACCTGAGTGAAGCGATGGTGAATCGCTAGTACTTATTTAATAAGCACTCAGACACTTTAAGAACAACCTCAGTAGTAATAATAATGACATAGAAAACCCGTTAGATCAATGCCAGTAATCGCACTTGACTTACTGGACGTGAAAAAAGAGAGACAGCAAAATGAACGGTTGAGATAGTACACAGCGCGGCGTTATAAAATTTACGTAATAGATAAAAATGCTCTATCGAGTTAAGTTTAATTGAAATTCAAGTTTAATATGTATACTAAATATATTCTTTAAACACTCTCACTTATTGTATGTGTATGATGTTTTTCTTTCACCGTAAGGCAAGTGGTAATCATGTTAGAAATAATTCGCACATGAAAATATCAGAGGTGCGAGACCCGGGATTTGAACCCGCTTCACTCGGTTTCCCAAGTGAGCGCGTTACCACTGGGCTCACTTATTATTAAGTATGAACCTAAATTTAGAACTTATAATCGTCGCACGTATAAAATATTAATTACATATAATTTTGCCTAATAGTAAGTCAGCCAATTCCACCCAGCTTAATTTTTAGAAATCTAGCAACCCAACCATTGATAAATATGTAATATGAAATTAAATAAATGATTAAAAATTAATTATTTAAGAACATCTATTTTTTTTAAATTAACACAATTAGTCATTATTAACTATATATAGTATCTTGTCTATTTTTATCTTGGAACTTTTACTTTTATTGACTCTATCATGAAATTCTAAGAAATTGAACATCCACTGTTTACAATGCATACATTTCTTTGAAAGAAATTGGAGTTTGTGAGTATCACCATTGTTCTACATAGGGGGAAGAGGGCAAAATGGTAACATTTTTTACCCGATTGTGGCAAAACCCAAAAGAGGGTTATGTTTTTGACCTGTATGTATGAATGTGAAACATTAGTACACGAAGCTTATTTGCAGCAAGAATAAAACTTGTATAATACAATGTTCCTTCGTTAACTTGTTGTCATATGTTCAGTTCTCTTTTTACACAGTCGGGTTTTTTATTTTTGTATTCTTTTTTATATTTTCTATTTTATTACAAAATTTTATTGGTCTTATGTAGTCTTTATTTTAATTCTGTATTGATATTTAAAATTCTATGCTTTTCTGATTTCTAATTTATGAATAAATTATAATAATTGATCTAGATACGTACATATTAACTAGGTTTATTTCAAAATGTTGTCCGTAACTAAACGCCCTCACCAAAGATAAAATAATGAAACTGGATTCAATAACTTGAAAGTATTCCGGCTTTGACTTATTTATTTACGCCCTCGTAATATTAGTATTATATATATATATATATATATATATATATATATATATATATATATATATATATATATATATATATATATATATATTATTTGAGACAGCGGTAGCCCAGCCCAAATTCCGGATCTCGCAACTCTCAATATTCTCATGTGCGAATCATTTCCAACATGATTACCACTTGTCTTAATAGTGATGGAAAACATCGTGAGGAAACCTGCATGTCTGAGAGAACCTAGCAAGTTTTCAAAAGACATGTGAAGTCCGCCAACCCGCACTTGGCCAGCGTGGTGGATTATGGCCTGATCCCCCTCGTATTGAAGGGAGGCCCGTGCCCAGCAGTGGGACGTTAAAAGGGGCTGAATATAATACAATACAATATGTATTTATGTATATAAATTGCGTAATATTTAATTTAATCGTATTCTTTCGGGCATTACATTGTTTATATTTATGGTAAACAATAAGACAACACAAAGCCCAAGCAAAAATATTCTAGACACGTTTAGTGAAAGTGGAACATTAGTAAGGTGTGATAGATTTTACTACATGAATCATGTACTTAAATTACACATGTCTATCAGTCCTTAGAATATGATTCAGAGCCTTGTCCAGAAAACAGTTAAAATGCACACAACGTTGTCAAAACCGCAGTTGAAAGAGCCATTCATAGTTTTTGGTGAACAATGTCGAATGCCGCATGTAAATTTATTAATCCTTTCTACTGGCATTAGTCGGAAATGTCAATTGTTAGAACGAGAACTTTCATAGAAAACAGCCAATCTATTTTATTGCAATTTAGCGATGTAATGCATATGATTTAAAATATTACAGAACCAATACAAATCAATTCTTTTAAAACACCTACAAGATTATTAAAAAACGTTTAAAACAATAATTGTCTAATAAAAATGTAATGTGAGACTACCATTAATTAATTACCACACTAAATGAAGTATATAAATAGATATTTCTTTTTTATTCGTATTAGTGAGTCAAAATTACCTATAATTGATACGTCATCCTCAATTAATAATAAAGTAAATAATCAATGACTCTACAAATAGAGTTCGAATTGAAAAACTTATATTCAAGCAAAAACAAGTTTATAAAATTAAGAGTACACGGCCGTGAACTTTATCTAAGTATACGAGCAGAATGACGCAGCTAGATGAAAATGGTCACGTTATATGCCGTCGCGTAATTTTGCAAGGAAGAATATATTTTTAATTTTATTTAAAAATATCAAAACATATTTTGGCGACCGAATAAAATTAACAAAGTGACTGTACGAGTAATATATAATTATTTGTCCAGATACTTTATTTTGTTTTTATTTATTTTAAATTTAGAGCATCTGGTTAAAAGAGTATTTATTTGTAAGTTTTAATTTTCGATTATGTGACAGCCCGGACTTGGATAACGTATAAGGTACTTTTTATAGGTTGAGAAGGCAAAGGCGGGATCTACGAAACCTAAAATTAAATGCAACTTCAGATCCATGACAGTACCTAATACATATGTATCTATGTAATCTAGTTAAATTTCAATCTTTAAAGAGATATAATAATTAGACTTATGTAAATATTAAATAAGTATGTACTTCTGCGATTTTCAAGACGACTGTAATTAAAATTAACCTATATTTAATTATGAAAATATAATATTTTTTATTATTAATGTAAGTTATGATAGATACTAAGATTAAATGATAAATTTTCGTGACTTGTTCCGTGTCATTAGCAAAAAAAATTATATTAACTATTCGATGTTTATAATATAATTTCAATGATCCATTGATAATGACATTTGGGTAGCTCTGACCACTGTCTGGTAAAAACTGTATCGTCTTACTCTCCACCAGATAACGATTCTACTGGCGTTAGACGAGTATGGCAATACAAGTCAGCAGATTGGGATGAGATGCGACATTTTTTTGCATCCTTTCCTTGGCGGCAGGTCTGCTTCTCTTCTTCCAATCCGTCGAGCTGTGCGGATGCTATAACTGATGTGGTGCATCAAGCGATGGAATATTTTATCCCGTTCTCTGATGTACCCGTTGGTGGCAAAGCTCGCCCATGGTTTAATGCCGAATGCATCTTTGCTGAAAAGCGTAAGCAATCGGCTTACCTTGCTTGGGTTGATGCTCGAGACCGCAAAGCTCCGGATGTAAGATCCAAGAAGAGAGCCTTTAACTTAGCTGCCAAGTCCCACAAAAAGACATTAAAGAAGGCTCGTCTTGACCGAATTACACATTTTGGCGCAAAGCTCTCTGCCCAACCATCTGGCAGCAGAGCTTTTTGGTCCCTTACCAAAGCTGTCGAGACGAACTTCTCTCGGCCCTCACTGCCACCGCTGGTAAAATCTGACGGATCCCTGGCTCATACGGCAAAGGAAAAGGCGACTTTGCTTGCCTCTCTTTTTGCCCAAAATTCATGTCTAGACTCTGGCAATGCTACTCCACCACATCTACCTCACTGCGGGATCTCAATGCCTGAAATTGCGATAACTAATAAGGAGGTTAAGAGAGTATTGTGTCGTCTAGATGTGAATAAAGCCAGTGGTCCTGATGGTATACCAGCGATAGTCCTTAAAACATGTGCTCCCGAGTTGTCTCCGATACTGACACGTCTGTACCGCCTTTCTCTTAAGACTGGAATAGTGCCTAAATCCTGGAAGCTTGCCAATGTGCAACCAGTGCCCAAGAAAGGAAGCCGTGCTGACCCTGCCAATTATCGTCCGATCTCAATCACCTCCATACTCTGCAAGATTATGGAGCGTGTATTGAACACTCGTCTCATGGCATACCTAGAACAGAACGATCTCCTCAGTGATCGACAATATGGGTTTCGCCGGAATCGGTCGACTGGGGACCTTCTAGTGTATGCCAATCACACCTTTGGCGAAACTATTGACCGAGGCGGGGAGGCGATTGCCGTCTCCCTCGATATCTCAAAGGCCTTTGACAGGGTCTGGCACGCTAGCCTTATAAATAAGCTTTCAGCCTATGGCATATCTCCTGGCCTGATCGGCTGGATTAAAGACTTCCTGAGCGACCGATCACTCAGAGTTGTGGTTGATGGTTGTTCATCACAACCCTTAAAGACCAACTCAGGAGTTCCTCAGGGGTCTGTTCTCTCTGCAACCTTGTTTCTGCTGCATATCAACGATCTGCTTATACCCGGTATCTATGGGTACGCAGACGACAGCACTATTGTAGAGAGATACCTGCCGAATCCTCGGGCCAGTAGAGATCAAATTCAGTCCGAAAGAGAGGCCATGGTAGAGCGGTTGAATCTCACACTCAGGACAGTCTCCACTTGGGGCGATGCCAATCTTGTGAGTTTCAATGCCACCAAAACACAGGCGTGCCTGTTCACCACTAAAAGGAGTCCTTTCACCTTGACTCCTACTTTCCGGAATGTGCCTTTGGAATACACTGAACGTCTGCAGTTGTTGGGGATGGACATCAGCCCCAACATGAGCTACGGGCGGTTCATCGAGTCTAAGGCTAATGCAGCTGCGAGGAAAGTTGGCATCCTTGCAAAGGTCCGACAGTATTTCACGCCGGGACAGCTTCTTGTTTTATATAAAGCGCAAGTCCGGTCGTGTGTGGAATACTGTAGCCACATATGGGCTGGTGCTGCGAAATGCCATCTGTCAGCCTTGGACTCGATTGAGAGGCGTGCTCAAAGGCTTATAGGTGACCCTACGCTGGTAAAAGCTAACTTACAAAGCCTCGATCACAGACGTAGGGTTGCCAGCCTTTGTGTATTCTATAGGTTACATTTCGGAGAGTGTGCGCAGGAACTACATGAATTAATTCCCCCATCCCCTTTCCATCATCGGACAACCCGACGAACGGCTGGTCTCCATCCTTATGTCGTGGACATTCCACCCGTCCGCACGAAGCGTTTCGCTACGTCATTTATTATACGTACGGCTAAGGATTGGAACAACCTGCCTGCGTCGGTGTTTCCGTCCGATTATAATATGGGTGTCTTCAAGGCAAGAGTGAATAGGTGGCTACTGAGTTAGTGCGACTTACCATCTACGACTGCGTTACCACTTACCATCAGGTGGAACGTAGTCAAGCACTAATTCTGAATATTATAAAAAAAAAAAAAAAAATTGCGAGTTCAATATTCCAAAGCAAACTGACTCAATGTCTGACTCAACATATCTACATACGAGTATGTAACAGCTGATTCTTAACAATATTATAATACTATTTAACTCTACTCATCTTGAATTTGTAGTACGAGTATATGTTTAATTCGTAGTACATTCGTAGTAGTACAATTTTACTATAGGTATAGAAAACTAATGTGAGTAGGAGGAAGGAAGAAAAAGCTCAATATTATAAAAAATATCTTTTTAATTAAAAATCTGACTTTTAAGTCATAATAAAAATTTTATTATCTCATTGTTAGATTTTACAATTGGGGGTGGGTTTTTTTGAACTTTTTAGGATTATTAAAGGAAACATTCAAATTTCAAATGGGCTTAATAAAAATGTACGCTCGAATGAGTACCTCCTCCTTTTAGAGTCAGTGAAAACAAAATAGGGGACTTCCCGTCTTAATAAAAAAACACAATGGATGAAAAAAGGGTACATCAGTAGTCAGTAAATTACTTGTGTAAACGATACCAATCTTACAATGCAAAATTATTTCTAATACATGCTATAATATGTAGTATTTTTAAATATTTCTACCACATAGGAAGAATTTTATATTTAAAAAATATTTATAAAATACAAGACATTATACACCGAATCTCTCATTAGTGAAAGGAAACGGGTTTCATAAAAAAGAAATGGAAAGTTTAAGTCCATAGCGATGTTAATTAAACAAGTCTTAAAAGCTTATTTCGAAACAATAATTTATAATATAATATTTACATAAAATAACGTTGCAGAATTAAAAAAAATATTTAAAGTTCGGTTAAATTTTTGTTTACGTTTCCTTTTTATGCAATTTATTAAAAAAAGATACGTCTGTGACCTTTTTCGTGCTCCGGACCAAAGAGGTCACACAACAGCCGGATTTCTAACGGACAAGTGAAACCTTTATAAAATCCTCCGTATCTGCCAGTATATAAGAAGTAACTACCATAATAATGTCCCCCCAACCGATTCGGCCATAGCGTCGAATCTCATTGAGACTAGCTAACTGCGCAGGAGATATTATAGTGCACAAGTGTACGCGCAGACACAACGTGCACTCTTTACACCACCGGAGTATGAGAGTGACAGGAAGTCACTCTCATACTCCGGTGGGACGACTACTTGACACGACCAGTGAGAGTCAAGGCGAAGAACCAACGGTTTCACGAGCTTCGGCTCTCTGAGACACGGGGGTGAAACATTGTCCACTTCCCAACTCTGAGCAGTTACTGAGGCTTACTAAGCAGAAAGACTCAATAACTAAACTTGGCCCGACTCGGGACTCGAACCCAGGACTTCCGGATGTGTAGCCGTACATGCTAGCCACTACACCACCGAGGCAGTCTTGTATCATAATATGTATTCTATGTGTCTCTCTTGAATATGAGGGGGATCACGCTGGCCGAGTGCGGGTTGGCAGACTTCCCATGTCTTTCGAAAACTTGCTAGGTTCTCTCAGACATGCAGGTTTCCTCACGATCTTTTCCTTCACTATAAGACATGATATCGATGGTAATAATAATTAAAGTCATTAGGATTGCTAACGACTTAGAAATGAGCGAAGTAAGGGGTTTGGTAGGTTGGCAAGTTTGTTGTATTTTAGAGCATAGATTAGCCTATACAGTATTTAAGTAGATGTAAAATAAATACATCAAATTTATCTTTTTATTTCTCATCTTTAACTTGTTTACTATTCACAGCGCAAAGGTGATTTACGATTATTGCCGTTTTATCATTGAAATATGCAGAAATCTTTTGTTAAATTATTTCACACATTAAATAGATATCTATTTGTTTTTATTGTTTCCGTAGTAACCCAGAACATAGACGATTGTGCCATTTATGTTACAAAATAGAGATACAGCTTTATCTTATTGTAATTACTCAATTGGCCAAGCCCGTATAGCTTTGTATACTATGTGGTAACCACAGGTAGGTAAATTATGTGTTCAAAGTTCCACGATATGCTATTTCTGTGCTGATATCTGTACTAACCTATCTTAGTAAAGTTACAGCTAAGTCAACATTTAAATTTTAAAATCACTTTTTGTCTTTTCGCTAGGTCCCTACACATAAAATTGGCGTTTTGTCGAACTGGCCACTTTGATCTCAAATATCTGGCGTTTGGTTAGGTATTCCAAATTCCAAATTTTAAAATAGATTTAGGCTTGTGTATTTGTGTTTCAAATTTAGTGATTTGTTTTGACGCCATTTGATTTTTCTTTCATATCGTTCTGTTAACAAATTGGGAAAACTTAAAATATCCCGTTATTTTCGAATACTGCAGAAACAGCTCGAAAGTTAATGAAGTGTATGGGAAGCTACTATTTAAGGAAACACGGTACGTTTTTGGTTCCAACGTTTTCGTTCTGGAAATTTGACCTACAGAACAAACTCCGTGGACGTCTGGAGACCCTAGTGACAAAGAAGATTTACAAGTGATCATGGAAGCGGATCCATCGCAAACCACATCAGAATTAGCGGCAAGCTTCGATGTGAGTGATAACTAATAAAACAATTTTAATTCACTTGAAACAAATAGGAAAAGTGAAAAAGCTCGAAAAATGGGTACCGCATGAATTGAGTGAAGCACGCCACAAACACGCGTCGAGTGCTGCGTTTCATTACTCAATCGTCCCAATAAAGAGGGAATTTTAAATCGTATCGTTATTTGTGACAAAAAATGGATAATTAAGCACTTATGATAATACTATTACGCAGAAAAATAGCTATCTTCCTACAATACAATACAATTTAAATTTTAAGTTACATAAAAACCAATATAGCAGAAAATGTTACAGTCAATCAATCCATTTCCTCACTTTTTAATTTTATTTATGTAAGCCAACAAGTTAGATGTTACGTGAAAGTTATTGAAATATTAAATTTGCTTTGTTTTGATCGGTAAAAATAAATACAATTAGTTGTGCGATACACGTTAGCCTTTCCTTACGCTAATGACTGCAGCTATTAATTAATATCGAGTAACGGAACTGAATTACTGTTGATCTAGCGTTTGATTTTTAAATTGCTGTTTTATGTCTATAAAAAAACTTAAATCGTCAGTGAATCTTTATTTAGGACTTATGTACAAGTATTTAAGGCGAAGAAACAGTCACTCCTTAAAAAAAAACAAACGAAAAATTATTTTGCTATTGTCTGTGGCACAAAATGGTATGTTTTTATATTTCATTTTTTACTCTCGAAAAGGTAAATATTACGTACTATACGACATTTATTCTATAGATATTTATATGCTATATAATTATTTTATTTTACAATTGAATAATATAATAATGATTCTCCTTATCTTTTCCATTTTTTTTAATTTTTTAAGTTAAAATGTTTATATGACTGATGCGTCTAGTTGCTACTAGGTAACAAGATCGATTCCCGCGTGTACCTTATACTCTCGTGGAATTGATGTAATTTGAAATTGATGAAAAAAAACTACAATAAGTTGTAGAGTGCATAGTGTAAGAAATGTAACTAATAACTTCATTTAATATTAATAACTTGAATCAAGGTTTACGCTTATAGAACTCTAACAAATAAAGCTATATAGTATATTTATAAAGAACTTTTTTATATTTCTAAAATATGGGAAATATAAAATATACAAGATTTTAACAAAAATATTTCAAAAGAAAATAATATATCACTATCTTAAGTGATATTTTTTTATACAGTTAATATTCATACGTTTTCCTATTTAATTACTGTAAAATGAGAAAGTGACAGGTGTTAATATCGTTTAAATTAGTCTAACTTTATAAATACACAGCCTTACAAAGACAATGAACTGAGTACAATAGGAGTATGACAAAAACGTGTAGAAACAACTTTTTCTTTCAACTGTAAAGGGCCCTGAAAGGAACTTGTAAATGTTAACTATAACAAATGGTAACCTTACGTTCATATTTCACAGGCTTTGTCGCGCTCGTTGGAAAATTACCATAAACGTCACAAAAACACAACTTTCTTCTCAAGAATTTCGAACTTCGATCACAATACACGCCAGTTGGCAGCCCGTCCCTATAACACGTCCTAGCCTCTCGATTGCTATTCGAATACTACTCGTACTCGAGCCTCGAGGTGGTAAAACTTATACACTTTCTCATGCGACCGCGATTTTAGCACGACAAAAGTGGCCTTTGCAAATGTTAGGCTAATGACTCCTAATAGGAAACAATAAAATATCAATTACTATATAGAGTAATAGAATATTTGATGCAGGCCAAGGTATTCTTTTTTTATGAAGTACTTTTTACTTAGGACAAGAAGTAAATCTATCTTATACATATAATAAAATTGTAACTAAGCCGAATCTGTACATAAAATATTTTTTGGAAAATCTTATTGAAACAAACATTATTGCCGATACAGAGGTCGAATCTATAGTTTTTAGAATTTTTGTCTGTCTGTCTGTTATCGCATCACAGAAAATCCACTGGAGGGATTTTGATGAAATTTGGTATGGTGATAGCTGGTTATCCGGGTCAATTATAGGATACTTTTTAACGCGGAAAAATGTATTATTTCTGAAAAAAACTACAAAGTACAATGTAAGAGTATACTAATATGTAAAACCTAAGAATTTGGTTTTTGGTCATCTGAACGCGGGCGGAGCCGCGGGCAATGCTAGTTAATTAATAAAAAACTAATTTTGATTATTATAGCGGCTGTTTGGTGTAGTCGGTTAGAGTATCTCTAATACAGAGGTCACGGGATCTTGATCCTCTCAAGACTAATGTGTAGACTACATAGTTGTTTTATAAATATTTATTTATTGGTTATTGGTACTTGTGTATTGTGCATTGTGCATGTATATATTTTATATATGTTTTATACACTTCCGATACTGGACAACTTGTAGGAGACCGTTGTGTCTATTATTTATTCTTTTATTAGCTTTCCGTGCCCGAAGGGTGTCAACGGAACCCGATTACTAAGCCTCCACTGTCCGCCTATTCCATTTTTTAATTGGAGTTGATCGACTCTACATTTTACTTAGTAAGCCGTAAATTATTTCTTATTTTATTTATATACATATTATATTTTGAGAAGTTAGGTAATGTGAAAGTAAATTAGAAATTTGAAAATAATTACATTAATAGATAACTAAAGAATGCATTTGAATAAAACATAACATTTATAGCCGGTGCCAAATAAATTAAAATATAAAATTTTCTTAAGATATTCATAATTAATATCTAGAAAATATATTTAATATACTAATTATTTAAAACATTATAATATTTGAATATTGGAAATTATTACATTCGTACAGGAAATCTTAAGCGCCATACTTAATGACGTGTCTGATTATTTGCTCGACTGGCCACCAGTTTGAGCAATGAAAATTGAAAACCGAACCTCAATATTACGCATTGCATGTCTAATAACAGATTATTAGCTATGCAACTCAAAAGTTATTCGTGCGGCTTGGATATGTGGTGTGTTATATATTTATAATATGTATTTATTTAAAGTTATATATGTGTAGTGTATCAACTATCTGGTATCCATAATACAGGCCTCGTAGCTTACTATAGAACTAAATGGTCCTGTGTGTTAATGTCCCAACATATTTATTTTATTTATTTTTATATAATGACCGAACATTTAAAAAAATCTAATTGTATATACAGAGATATGAGCTCTCTATAAATCTGATTTATGTTTTTTTAACTCTTTCATGATTTACGAGTAAATTTAATTAAAAAGGGATCACACATGAAATTCTTCTTACTTAAACCAAAAGAATTATTTTTTACAGTTCTTTTTTTTTTGGAGATGTAATTAAATGGTTTATAAACCTTATTTTTTTTTCTTTTTAATGCAAAAAGATTTTGTTTTCTAGTTCTTCCAAAAAATGTATCTATTATAATCTGTGCGAAATTAAACACTTTATTTTTTTTAATTAGCATTAAGGTATAATTAGCATGCTTATACATTATACATTCAGGCATGTTATACACGTGTAAATAACTATAATATATATTAGAAATAAAATATATATTAGAAATTAAAATCTAGAGTTTTGTTGCTCACTCATTACCTAGAACACGATATTCTTTAATATTGTTTTCCGCTTCATTGACTCTTAAGATTCAAATTAAATCTTCCTCATTATTAAACGTAACGTGTTTAAAATAAAATGCTTTTAGGTCCTTTGAGCATCTTGTGTTGGTTATCCTACTCTGTCCTCTGTGGTTATACCAACTTTGTTAAACTTTAAATAATAATAATGGTATTTATTAAATATGTTAAATTTTTTTTGGGTCAAAGGTGAAAATTTAAAAATTGATTTAACTCATAGTTTTATAAATCATACTATACTTATTTTAACTAGAAAGGTGTATTGATTTCAAAATCATTTTATTCACTTGTTGAGATCTAATTTTTTCCTTAAAACTTACACGGGAGGAAATTTACCCTTAAGGTACCATTAAAAATGATTTAAGAAATCAAATCCTCCTACTTGATGAAGATCAAAAATAATACCTTTTTCTCCTGTTTGTCAACCTATTTTATTTTCTTTGGTTTAGTAGTTATTAGCGAGCTTTATGTTAAGATTTTTTTTGTAAAAGTTTTTTTTTGTACAGATTAAATTATATAAATAGTATTCATATATTTTTTACTGAATTTTTCAATTATTATGGTCCAACCACTGGCCAAAACGAGTTTAAATTATTATTTAAGCAGCTGTAGAGCACTTTTCAAGGCTTCGCTTCCATGATGTTACGGAATTTCGAGCACTAGGGGTCTAGCGTATTAAACTTAACTCGTTGTCCTTGAACATGCTACTGACCGACAAACCCTTTGTCTCACTTAACTGTGTGTCATAGTAGATGATAAAATTATAACCATAGTTTAGTTATGTCCTAAACGATCTGTTTTTGTTTGTACAGCTTGCTCTTATTTTTAAATAATACACACATAAATAAGTTTATTTACAATAAAGAAAATTACAAATATACTTAATTATATATACAAGACATAAATTGATTATTCAAACATATACTTACGTTTTGTAAAAGATTAGAAATGTTTTTTACTATAGATAATAAATATTTGGACTATAAGTATATGAAAAAAAACGTGCGTGTTTATTTATGTACACACGTAAGAAGTTTTACTTTTTAGGCGTAGCAGAACAAATATGGCTAAATCCCGTATGTCACAACTCTCACTCGCGTTCAGCTAACTTTACATGTCGCTTTCTGGCTGTCGGTGTGCGCGCGCATCGTAAAAATTTTACTCTCATATTTTTTTCTAAACGTGCCAAAAGAAGGATAACTTCAAAAATATATTTCAAGAGTTAAAAGAGACTTCAAATACTGCTTACTTAAGTGTTCTGTACGTTACTAGCTCGGTAGTGTAGTGGCTATCATGTACGGCTGCACATCCGGAGGTCCTGGTTTCGAGTCCCGGGTCGGGCCAAGTTGAGTTATTGAATCTTTCTATTTAGTAAGCCTCAATAACAGCCTGGAATTAAGAAGTTGACGGTGTTCCACCCCCGTGCCTCGGAGAGCACGTAAAGCCGTCGGTCCTGCGTCTTAACTCTCACTGGTCGTGTCGAGCAGTCGTCCCACCAGACTATGAGAGTGGCAGTTACTTTTACTGCAAAACTAAGTAAATTCTTCATCTCAGAGGTTAGTTATTTTCCTAATATGTTGGTAGAGTTTTTGACAAACAATAAGTGTATTTTAAAAATATTGGGTAAAAAATCAGAATTTGAATTTTGATATAATTAAACAATTGACCTTCAAACATCCGCCTCTTTTATATGCCTGACTTGAGCTTCTTGTATTTCTAGGAACCAGTATAATTTTAATAGCCATATAACATTGATCCAAGTTTGACGACGTGCTTGGCTCAGTTAGTAGTGACCCTACTTGCTGTGCCAACGGTTGCGGGTTTGAGTCCCGCTGAGGGCATTCTTTTGTGTGATGAGCAAGCACGAATGTTTGTACTCTAGTTTTGGGTGTTTAATGTTTATATCTATAATATGTATGTATTTAAACTTTTAAAGTTATATACACGTGTAGTGTATCAACTATCTATTTAAAAAAAATGGTTAAGTTTAAGTTTCATAATTAAAATCCTAGGAAAACAGATAAAGAAGGAAAAGTAAGACCTACCTTAAATAAATCGTTGACCTTAATGGCAAAGCTTTAAAAATAGAAAATATGAAAGCTCGAAGAATAAAATTGAAAAATATATGGTTGAAAATAGTCTCTTACATGTATATGGAATCCTGGTACTTGATGTTATGATTTAAACGTGACTTTACAGAGCTTTTACATACTACTGATAAATACAGGTTTAATTTGCTAGTTTCGTAACTCAATAAATATATTTTATTATTTTAATTATATAAAGTATACTAGTATTGCCCGCGGCTTCGTCCTCGTTCAGATGACCAAAAACCAAATTCTTAGGCATTATAGATTACTATACTCTTATATTGCAGTTTTTGCATTTTTTCTCAGAAATTACAGATTTTTACGCGGTAAAAAGTATTTTATATGTTGACCCGGATAATCAGCTATCACCATACCAAATTTCATCAAAATCCCTCCAGTGGTTTTTCTGTGATGCGGTAACAGACAGACAGACAATAATTCTAAAAACTATAGATTCGGCCTCTGTATCGATAATAATGTCTATTTCAATAAGATTTTCCAAAAAATATTTAATGTACAGATTCGTCTTAGTTACAATTTTATTATATGTATAGACTAGCGGCTCATCTTCACTTCGCTTAGGTTCGTCTCTAGAAAAACAAAAAGAAATCTATGTATATAAAAACATATCTATATAAATATAATCTATCTCAATCTATCTATCTCTCATTAACGTGTAGGGAAACCGTACATTTTTACCGGGATAAAAAGTAGCCTATGTGTTATTCTGATATATGAGCGATACCTATTATTGTAAATTTTCATTAAAATCCATTCAGTAGTTTTTGTGTGAAAGAGTAACAAACATCCATACATTCATACAGCTCCAAAAACTTTCGCATTTATAATATTAGTAGTCACTAGCTAGTAGGATTTCTTTCTTTCAATTACATTATTATACAGTGTGTATGTACATTGTACAGTGTTACCTCTGGGATTCTCAGATTAGTTTGTATGGTGGAAGAAGACAAAACCGGAAAGGTGTATAAGAGTGTATGAGAGAGAACCTTAGTTATCTAAAATAGTCTACGGTAGACGTCATGCATTTTAGACACATTTAGTCCGTCAACCACTTATGACGAGTGTGATGGACTATGGCCAATCATCCATTCATTCATCCCATCGAACGAAGTCCAGCAGTAGGGCGTTAAATAAGCTAAAGAATTAAATATTATGCTATTATATAAGCCTTCTATTTAATCTATACTAATATTATATAGAGGAAAGATTTGTTTGTTTGTTTGTTTGTTTGTTTGTTTGTTTGTTTGTACCGAGTAGGCTCTGAAACTACTGCACCTATTTAGATGAAATTTGGTAAGAATATTGTTTGAGACCCTGGGAAGGACATAGGATAGTTTTTATCCCAAAAATCATCCGTTAAGGGGACGAAAATGGGGATGAAAGTTTGTATGCGGAATCAATTCAATTAGAAAAATATGGAATTATGTTGTGAAAACATTGCAATATTATTTTTTGTAAGAGAGTAAAAAAGTGATTAGTTTTAAATGGTTTATTAAAAAAGGACATATTGAAGACAACGTACAGACGTACTTAAAATATTAAATTATTTGCATAGTTTAACCTCAACCTCAATTCATCGATTCTAACCTATTTAATCATAGTTACACATTTTAAACTCTATTCTAGTGAAAATAACGTATATTTTGCAATTAAAATTTTAATCAAATGAGACGACAATATTGCACTAGTACTCGAAATGGTAGACGAAGAAGATAGCATCAAGCGCTTTAGACTCTAGAGTATGAACTGGCGTTGCACTCTACATACCTATGGCGTAACAAAATGAACTAAAACGAGACGGGTATATTTTATAGGGGATGAAAACTACAGGGTAGATATATGCAACCTGCTTGGAAGTGAGATAAATGGTGTACAGTAGTGCATTTCATATATCGAAAGGATCAAGTATCTCCTATATTATTATGACAGCCTAGTACCCCATGTTTTTGATTCAACGTGACTGGGGTAGAGCTCAACAAAATGGCTGGTTACTTTTCGATATATTGAGATTTCTCCGCCTTGATTGTGTAAGTTACACCGCAGGTCATAAATAATGACGACACGTTTGGCTCAGTTTGCTGTGACCCTCTTTGCTGTGCCAGCGGTCGCGGGTTCGAGTCCTGCTGGGGGCATTCATTTGTGTGATGAGCACGAATGTTTGTACTCCAGTCATGGATGTTTATATTTATAGCATGTATGTATTTAAAGTTATATATGTGTAGTGTATCAACTACTACGAGGCATGTGTTCTGGTATCCATAACACAGGCCTCGTAGCTTACCATGGAACTAGATGGTGTTGTGTGTTAATGTCCCAACATATTTATTTATTTATTTACTATACTAGGTCATACATACATATTGAAATTACTTATTTCTTTGTAACTAGGTATGTTTAAAACCCGTGCAGATAAAGAGTGGGATTTAAAATCGCCGCTCGATAAACCTGCACTGTCAGCTCATAAAGAATTGCTGCATTGCACAAAACCATAGGGAAGAAAAGGGACTAAACTTACTATAATTTATTGTTGGTACTAAAAACTTTAAGGTTAATACGTTGGCTGGAAAGAAACTTCCAACGAATTTTTTTTTAATGAGTGAGTCAGTCAGTGAGAAATACCGAGTTATTTTAGTGTTTTTTTAGTGTATAGATATTCGTTTTTGTTGCAATTTTGAATTTAGTCGCACTACGTTTTTTTGCTTGTTACGTTTACTCTTTTATTTACTGCATAATATTTTTTTATCACAGACAATTGTTGTAATATCTGTGTTTTGTATATCTATAACTTGTTTTCATCTTTTTAGATTTTTTGAAGTGAAAACTTCTGTAGGTAGAGGTTTGGATGGGGAGTTATTTCATGTAAGTCGTCATCGACATGGTCACGTGACGTGTTAACGCTAACACTCAGAGTGCCAATAGATGTCAAAACCAGATAAATGTAAACGGTTTTAATTTACAAATTTTAATTTAAGATCAAACAACTAATTTGAATCTCCAAAAATAACAAATGATTGTTTATTGTTTTAAGTTTTTACTTCTGTTGGCAGTCTCATGACTCCTTTTTTTACACAGTCAGGTTTTTTTATTATAATAATTTGCGAACTCGTCCGACACGTTGCCGTGTGTCTAGAAATGGCCAAACATAAATCATTTCCTACGCATTTATAGTAGCCTGGTAGCTGATGTTTTGGTTTAAAGGGGACTATACAGATATTACCTACAGTTCATGAATTTTTTTGATAGAACAATGTTTTGCCCATAGGTATGTTTATTATCTCTTTCTCACAATAGAAAATATATGGAAAGATGCCTATGTAAGGGTAAGATGTAATAAGAGGGTAAAAAGGAATATTAGTAAATTCTTTACAAGTAGATTTCATTTAATTTTTTCTACAAATAACGGTACAGTTTTCATAATTTTCAGTGTAGTAACAGAATGAGCGAGACAACTTTATTTCAAAAAAGCTCACAGTGATATAGTGTACGTTTTCATTTTGCACGTAAATTCATGTGCTGAAGCGAGAAAAGCATATGTGTATCTGCATTAGAGGGAGATGCAAGACTGTAAGACAGGACCACCTAGGATGAGCATAGTGTATCTCCTACTTGGTACTGATTACCTGGTACCTCATATTTTGATTTAAACGTGACTTTCAATTTAAGGCAGAGACTCGCAGAGACGACTGTCCGGCATAACGGCAACAAATCAAATGCCGCAATCAGTTATAATTAAAGTTTAAACATTCCTCGTTTATGGCTCATTCTATTGGTGAAAATTGTATCGAAATCTGTTGCATGGTTTTGAAGAAATAAGCAGAGAAACAGACAGACAGACAGACAGACAGCGACTTTGTTTTCTACTTTATATATACATATTATGTACTAGCTAGCAACTTAGCTTCGCTTCGCTCGTGTGCGTCTTTAGGTACGTTTTATATAGATAAAAATTATTACTGTGAGCGTACCTTAGGAGATAGACACAAAGGTTAAAGACTTACAATTTTCTAGTACAATGTTTTGATATAATCAAATTGCTGGATTTTAGGGGCCAATTATTGTCTTTAAAAAACCTTTTTTTTCTTCTAAAGATATCAAGTGGGGTATCAAATTAAAAAGTTTTTAAAAAGCTATCATAAACATATAATATACAATTTGTATATTTAAAAGTAATTTGCGGAAGAAATTTTCTAATTAAATTTCAAATGTCTGACTGAAAAAATAAATAGATGGGAATAAGTTGAAGAAGAAACAGTATTATGCAGTCGGAGACATATTATATACATAGGTACATTGTGTGTTGTACATATTCCTTGATTTTTTAGTTAAAACTAAAAAGTATATAATATATACATATAAATTACTATTGAATTTTGTACACTTTTACTTTTGTTCCGGAATAATATTCCTCGCGATCATTCAGAGTAACGGTAAACAAAAAATCATTTGGGATTTTTTTACTATTAAAACATGAAAAGAAAAGCAGGTACACGCGCGCGTATCTATTAGCAGCAGCCAGTAAAATGTAAAATAAAAAGCACACTGTAGCCTGTGTTCAATGTATTGAAAAGAGACAAGAATATTTGGTCCATCTATCGAAATTGTGTTGAAAAGTTATCAATCAATGTGAAGCTATCGTAGTGAACTTTAAACAACGAGAGAAAAGGCGTACATCCTTGCTATTCATGGTGTCCTGGTAGTCTATGTTTTGGGTTTAATGTTACGACACCGACGCACTAGGCGTAACGGGATCTATCTCTATTTGTATCTTTTTGTCCCTTTTATATCGACCGAAATAAATAATTTTGAAAAGCGTTTAAAAAAAAAGAATATTAATTGAACCTTACTCAATTTATAAGAAAAAAAAAGGAAAGTCCTTTAACTCCCATAACGTGTGTATGTTCCATAACTTACTTAATAGGTAGGTACTATGTACAGGGGTTATAAAAACAACATAATTTAATTATGTTTATCATTTATATGTTTTGTATTTTAATATAACGTCGCAAAAGATTGATATTGTGCGGATCTCTTGGTTATTATAAAGGATAAAGGTAATTAAGGAAATCATTTAAGTACAAATCAATAATAGTAAGACCCTAATTCTTAAATTAAAAAATCAAAACCCCTAACACAATAACCTTTTCATAGAGGCCATTTCAATGAGCCTAAACACGATATCTCTGTAGTATTGAGAAAACAGTTAAGTATCATACAGATCCCAGAAGACGCTGCAGCATCAGGCCACGGTTACCATATCGTTGGAACTTGCAATGTCATTAAGTAACGGAATAACAATTTTCTAATTGATTCGATTCTGGGACTTGTTCATATATTTTTAATCTCTCTCGTATAAAAAAAGGCTGATAGCCTGCAAATAGCTGAACAGATTTTTTTTAAAGCGAAAAACATTCGTCATCAAGTCACTTTTCAATAAAAGAAAAATAAACTAAAATCGGTTCGCCGTTTGGGCGCTACGATGCCATAGATAGATAGATAAGCACGTTTTTATAAATCCTTTATTTTTGCGTTAGGGGTTAAAAACTCTTAATAACTCGATTTTCAATGTGAGAAATCAAATATACAAACTACCGGTACTCGAATAACCAATTAAAACACTTGAGGAATTTTTATCAGACAAATTAATTGAATTCCATATACATTATTGCTTCGAGCTCGAAGTATGTTTCCTACTTCCGTTTGCACCTCTTGACTTTTAAGCAGCATTTATTTCGATACGCTGCTTAGGGGATGTAGCGTGAAGGTAATATTAATTATATAGTAAGTTTTATTTTTTAAGTTTTCTTGTATGAAATCTCAAAAAATAAATATAAATGAGAACTCTTATAGGATCACTCGTGGTGTCTTTATGTGCTTCATATTTTCTTAATCCGTATATATACGTGTATATATATATACTAGCATTGCCTGCGGCTCCGCCCGCGTTCATATGACCAAAACCAAATTCTTAGGTTTAATATATTAGTATACTCGTATTAGTATATTAGTTGACCCGGATAACCAGCTATTACCATACCAAATTTCTTCAAAATCCCTCCAGTGATTTTTCTGTGATGCGGTCACAAACAGACAGACAAAAAATCTTAAAACTATAGATTCGGCTTCTGTATCGATAAAAGTGTCTATTTCAATAAGATTTTACAAAAAATATTTAATGTATAGATTTGGCTTAGTTACAATTTTATTATATATATATATTATATATATATATATATATATATATATATATATATATATATTATATATATATATATATATATATATATATATATATATATATATAGATTACATACAACACAGCACTGAGCACAAAACACTTATGTGAACCCCAGTTCACAAACTCACACTTTTAAGTTAATATAAAGATTTCATTCTCTTTATTTCTAAACCAAAGAGTTCATTTAATGAAATAATTTAAGTGAAAGTTAATTTTCCAGCTATAGCGTGATTAATAAATAATAGTTATCTAACTTATGTAATGTTACAAGGATCACTCGTAACATCCGTATCCGTAAAATGTACTATATTACTGAAATCAGATTATTTATTATTTCATTAAAATTAATACGGTTTAATTAGGTAAGTATATTTTTTACGGAAAATTGATTGCTATAAATTGTTAAAAACAACTCGGGTTAATTATATTGTGATTGACATCTGGAACGAAGATTTAGTACTTAAATAGATAGGTACTAATTATCATCTGCCTTCCTCTGAAAATACTTTTCGTTATAAATAAATATGTTGGGACATTAACACACAGCACCATCTAGTTCCATGGTAAGCTACGAGGCTTGTGTTATGGATACCAGATAGTTGATACACTACACATATATAACTTTAAGAATAATAATATATATTATAAATATAAACACCCATGACTCCAATCATGGGTGGTACCAACATTCGTGCTCATCACACAAACGAATGCCCCCAGCGGGACGTGAACCCGCGACCTTTGGCACAGCATACTTGCTCTGCCAACCCTACCGGGTCACTGCAAACTGAGCCAAACGTGTCGTCAAGTTTATTTGTTTAATAAAATCCAAATCTAAATAAATACTTTTGGTTATGTAGACATCACCATTGCATGCACTGACAGGCGAGGTGGGCAGTACAAAAAAAACGACATAACTCATGAATGGTTCGTGTGATTAATGTAGATTATTTTTGATAGTCATAACACGCGAGTAGAGCTGGAAGTGAAAGCTAATAAGTAATAACTAAATTGTTTCATTGTGTTCATATGACCTCCTCTTCATCATTTATTTTATATAATGTTATTATTTTATTATTAGAACTTCTAAAAATATTAATCAAATATCATCTTAAAATGTCTGGTACTGAGAATAGATTAATTTCCGTGATCATCATCACATCGAGTTTCCTACCTCAGCACTGCTACACAGTATACTCTTCTCCAGAGAAGGTATAAAGGAAATAAAGTAGTTCACTTGAAATATAAGACGTTTACAGTTTTTAATAGTATCACGAGCACATTCCCAAAATGTAAAGGCTTATAAGAAAAAAATCGACACCTTCATAGAGAAAAAAAACACGATTGATATTTTATTTTCCAAAAAAATATTGTATTGTAATCAGCCCTTTCTAACGTTCCATGGTTGGGCTTCCCTTCAATGCGAGTGGGATCAGGATCAGCAGTCCACCACGCTGGACAAGTGCGGGCGGACTGAGCATATCTTTCGAAAAATTGCTAGGTTGTCTCTGATATGCAGATTTTTCTACGATGTTTTCCTTCACCGCAAGACAGAAGTGGTAATCATATTGAAAATGATTCGCACATATAAATATCAGAGGTTCGAGACTCGAGAATTGAACCCGGTTCACTCGGCGGTTCCGGTTCACTTAAGCGAGCGTTACCACTGAGCTACCACTGCTTTTTTATTTGGAGGAACATTAATAAAATTACTATAGATAAGTTAATAACAATCTGTCTCTTCATACAAGGAAGGATGCAAAAATAAAACACTAATAATAATAATATGTATGATTTATTGAATGTAAATGGCTGAATACAGAATATACAGTTGAGGCTAGGTTCTAAGGCGTTTTATTTTTTTTTTAATATAAATCTTGGCGTTTTAGGTTGAGGCAGTGTTTATTTTATACTCTAAAAATCTCCTATAATTTGTAAAATTACAAAATTTGTATTTTAAAACGTTAACTTTTGTGACATTTTAATATATTTTATTTTGTGAAAAATTTGAAAAAGCTACAAAAACAACTTAAACGGGTTTTATTCTCATATTGTCTAGCTCTTTTTAAATTATAATTAAATATATATTTATTCTAAAGAAGTACCTATTAAATAACTTGCCCACAACCAAAAATAAACAAAAAATATATATAGTTTAAAATAAGCATTTATTAAATGTTGAGTTGATATCATATGAATAGATGTCCTTAAAGTGAACATAGATTGATAATGCCATATAAAATATAAAGATAAAAATAATAATGACAGGGTTCAGCCAGCTGAGTGATAAAGTGCACGAACACTATAAGTTCCATCATATTGAAAAACATTATTATTAATTCACAATTCAAAAGGTATTAATAAATCTTAGAAGAAAAAAGTAAAAAAAAAAATGTTAGTAATAGTTTACTTCCACTAAATATAATGTGAACAGTTTTCGGCAAAACTGGTGAACCCTTAACGGATGAGAGTAGAAGAGCAGGCCTTAGCGCTTGGTAACCTGCTGCCAGTCTTCCGGATTGCGAGCTGGAAAAAAATGGATATTAAAATATATATATTTTACTACATTTTCGCAAAAAATATGTCTATTCTAATATTATAAAGAGGAAAGAATGTTTATTTTGTTTGTTTGTTTGTATCGAATAGGCTCCGAAACTACTGAACCGACTTAGATGAAATTTGGTAAGAAGATAGTTTGAGACCCTGGGAATGACATAGGATAGTTTTTATTTATTTATTTATTCAGGTAAAAACAGTCGTAAACAATAAATCTAAAACAGTAAGGATACAATTAGACCTATATTACCCTAAATTATTACAAATGAACTGATTTGTCATCAAAAGTGACGGATGCTAAATAAGTATGTTTACAAAAATAATAAGTGAAACTAATTAAATAGAAAAATATTAAATAAAACTAAATTGAAGCTACTAAAAAAGAAACAAAAATACATATGTCTTATACAAGATTTAGAAATAAATAAGTTTATACGAAATTTCCGAAAAACTAAAACATTGATTGGTTTGTACCTACTGGCAAAATATAGAAAGCAATTATAGTAATAGTAACAAATAAATTTTAATAATATTATCATAGTACAAACAATAAACAATAAAAGCCCATAGTTAGAATATTATACGAAACACTTGCTTTTTATACATACTTAGTTTACACGAAAAAATATCAACAACAGTTAAATTTATAGAATGAACAAGAACGCCTGAGAAAGGTATTTTTTGCATACCTAGTATGATATGAAGGTATATGAAATGTATCTTTGGAACGAGAGGAAGAGGAGCGGGGAATTTTGAAAAAGATGAGGTTTAATAAATCTGTGGAGTTTACATAGTTATTAACAATTTTGTATAAGTATATGGTATCTAAATAATTACGCCTGGAGTGCAAAAGCTGCATATTATGTCTTGTCAAACTCTCCTCGTAGTCGGTATAATAAAAACCAGTACGATAGTCCAGAGACTTCACGAACTTCCGTTGCACTTTTTCAATTCTTTGGATGTGTACCATATATTGAGGACTCCAGACAACACTTCCGAATTCGAGAATGCTTCTCACATAGGCGTTATATAGTATTTTTAGTGTATTACCTCGAGTAAAAGGTTCGCTTAGACGGAGGATTAATCCTAAACGCTTAAAAGCTTTAGCTACAATTTTTTCAACATGAAGGTTAAAGTGCAGTTTGTAGTCTAGCGTGACACCAAGGTCACGAACTTCGGTGACTCTGTTCAATGACTGAAATCAATCACTGAATCAATGACTGAATGAATGTGGTGACTCTGTTGTTGTGTTGTGTGTTTTTATCTCGGTAATATCCCTTAAGGGGGTGAAAATGGGGAAGCAACCTAGGGACGAACCCTAGCGAGGTGAGGGTGAGTCTCTAGTTGCATATAAAATAAGAGCGCATAGGTTTTAGTTATAATATTAAAAAAATATACATATATTGATACTTTGAATTTAGGTTGTCTATGATAATTAACATATATATCGAAGCAGCATAATTTTCTCTATTATTTTCTATTATTTTATCATGACTTATACAGTAAGCGTTATATGGGATGTGTTGGTTCAAATAAGTCGTTGCAATCAAAGTAGTATTTCAAATGAACAATAATTACTTTGTACATAGTTACACAGCCATATACCACTTCACTATTAGCACGTATAGACAATACGGAACGCAAGACAGTTTCTACTAGTGTTCACTGTGCGACCGATCAAGCGTAACTCCGCCGAGCCCAGTCGACGACATATATATGCATTAAATAACACTCACGTTTCTCTTCACGTCGCGGTGGTGGAGGACGGCGTTCACGGTCATCACGGCGGGGTCCATCGCGGTCGTCACGGCGCGGCCCATCACGGTCGTCACGGCGCGGTCCATCGCGGTCATCACGGCGCGGTCCTTCTCGGTCGTCACGACGCGGGCCATCACGGTCATCACGACGTGGGCCATCACGGTCGTCACGCCGTGGAGCATCGCGTTCATCACGCCTTGGACCATCACTGTTAATATATATTTTGATTTAATTTTGGTTGACTTATTATATTCATTCTTTATAGTATTTGAGAAAACAAGATACATCTTAATATTAAATATAAGCATACATGGGGTACACAAAAATATATCTCACCGGTCATCTCTCCTGGGCGGGTCGCGGTCGTCCCGGCGCGGCGGGTAGCGGTCGCGGTAGCCGTCACGCTCGCGGTCGCGCGGCGCGTAGCGGTCGTCGCGTCGGTCGTCGCGCGGCTCGTCGCGGCGCCCTTCGCGGGGTGCGTCCTTTGACCGCCAGGTTGATAGACGTTCCTGAAAATTATAATATTCTCATAGAAACTACCCTCTTTATTTATATGGTTATTTAATTTGATGTAAACAAAGATTTCTCTTAAACAATGCTTTGATCATTAATATTTTCTTAGATTTATGCAAATATTCGACATTTTAAATTAAATAATACTACCTTTTTGGATTTTTTCGCGGATTTATTTTGATTTTTGGTTCTCGATTTTTCGATTGCTTTACAGCAATCATAGTCATAGCACATACTACAGTTGTAGACATCTCAAACGTTATGATGTAGTTGTTATAGACTGTATGCATGTAATATAATAACATATGAGATGTCTACAATCTTAATCTCTCTCGTGATCATGATTGCTGTAAAGGTAGCTCTAATCGTTAAGTTATAAAAAAAATCAAAACATTTCAATAAATCAATTAAAAGTTAATAATAATAATAAATATGTCAGGACATTAACACACAACACCATCTAGTTCCATGATAAGCTACGAGGCCTGTGTTATGGATACCAGATAGTTGATGCATTATACATATATAACTTTTAAATACATACATATTATATATATATATATATATATATATATATATATATATATATATATATATATATATATATATATATATATATATAGTACCTGGGCGACCGAGCTTTGCTCGGAGTTTTTGGCCAAAAAAAAACATTAAAAAAAACAAACTAAGAATTTGAATAAATACAAAAAAAAACCAAATTAAAAACTTTGTGTCCGACCGGGATACGAACCCAGACACCTGTGGTTGTCAAACTTGCGCATTGGCCGCTTGACCATGATGCTTATATCTGAGCGTGCGAAATTATCGAATATAATATTTTGCGTGGAATTATTAATTTATTGAAATAATGCAAAAGAAATCACAATAATAATAAAGCTGTATTTATTTATTCATTTATTTATTATAAAGGCTTACTAACTAAATTTACATAAAAACATTTATTTAACATTATAATTTTACCTATCTGTATATAAATTTAATTTAGAAGTATGCACAGCTTTTTATAAAAGTATTCCATTAAAATTTTATTTGGTTAAGAGTATATAAGGAGCCATTTTAGTTGTACAATAAAAAAATGTCTATATCACATTGCTGAAATCTTATAATTTTTTAACTAATAATTTTGTAATCTGGAATTAAATTATTTTAAAAATCTTCATATTATTTGAAATGATATTGTATATATATAAATTATCATTAACAAATAAATAAATAAACAATCACAATAAACTAAATAATTCAATTGAGTAAATACTAAACATTTCACAATAATAAATATAAATAAAATTTCTTTCCATACATTAATTCTGACAATAGTTATAAATTAGGTATTTAATTTCATAATTAAATGTATTTATTTAGTAAATGTCTTTTTCATGTATAGACCCCTCTCGGTTATAAGCCTCCTCCAAAGTAGCCCTGCATAGAGCTCTCCGTTGGAGATTATGCTTGTATAATGATTGCAAAGGGTTTCTTTTCAAATTTTGTTCCAATATATAATTTGTTTCTGATATGCCTATAAAGTTTATAATTTTATCTTTGTGTTCTTTTGATTTGTTGTAGGAAATGCTGCTTTTAATTCTAGAAGTTTTTCTGGTGAAGATATGTATACCTTTGTTCGTTGTATGTCTGTTTTTCTTTGGAGGGTTACAGTCGAACTCCCCCATAGTGACCGGCCGTACTGGGGGATAAAGATGAGGAGGTTCCTACTGTGTTTAATATACTGTATCCTGCTGTGTTGTTTTTAGTTGTTCCTGGTTATCATTTGTGTGGTTGAAAGTTAATTTTGGTTTTTGTAATATAAAGTCTTTAATATTAGCAGGTTTGGTTTTCTTTGTATGTTGTTTATTTGTTAGTTTTTGTTTATAATTGAGGTAAGGCGTTTCTGAAGATACAGGCAGACTTCTTTTATTTGAGTATTGGCGAGAAGTGTTCTTATTATTATCCACAATAATTAGTTTGTCATATTTAATGAAAGCTGTTTTGCCTAGGTTTTTTTGTTTATCTTCAGTTGGGCTTGTAACTCCTTGCGTTTGTTTAAAACTTTATTTTTCCTCTAGTTCATGATAGGATTTTTCACCTTTTTCTACTTCAAACATAACCAAGTTCTTGCGCCTAATATGTCTTACTAAATTATTTATTGAGGTACTTTGTTACTGGATTTTTTTCTCAAGAACTTCAATTTTTATTTCTAAGTATTTAAAATTCTCATTTAAGTATATTATTGTTGATTGTATTTTTAAGGTCTTCTTTCATTTCTAACATTTCTGTTTTCTGCTGTCTTATTTCTTGTTGTATGTTTATTAGCAACTTTTTATCTCCTCCATATTAAGTGTGAAGTTGGAAGTAGAAAAGCTGATTGAAAAATAGCACCAATTATACCTAGTTGAATTGCAATTTTATACAGAGTATTAGTTTTTGAGGTTATAAATTTATGTTTTAATATTTAACACTTTCACTTCACAAATTATTTTGTTTTATTGTCATCACACACAGAAAAGATGGTTTTGCACTGATAGTATCTATATGTTATGTTTGTCACTTTTGTATTTGTTTGGTAGGTGAATTTTTAAAAGCTCATTTGTTCTTCAACACATCTATACTTGGTGATGTTTACATATTGCCCATAGATTTTATCGATTAAAATTTCTTAAAATTATTATTAAATTAATTAAAATTTAGAATTTTTCTTTAGATTATTTCCACTTAAATATTTTAAACTTGATGTAAATACGGACACGATATTGACAGTTGCACAGTGGCGCCTCCCACCCACCAGAAGTGACAACTGACAATGCAAAAATTGTGAAAATGCAAAAGAAAACCGCATGAAAATTCGAAAACACGCGTTTTTCCAGACATAAGACTAATCTAGATCGATTTATCACCCCCGAAACCCTTTGTATACTAAATTTCATGAAAATCGTTGGAGCCGTTTTCGAGATTCAGATTATATATTGATATATATATATACATATATATATACAAGAATAGCTCGTTTAAATATATAAGATATACATATATATATATAAACACATATATATTTATAAATATAAACACCCATGACTGGAGTACAAACATTCGTGCTCATCACACAAATGAATGCCCCCAGCGGGACTCGAACCCGCGACCGCTGGCGCAGCAAGTAAGGTCACTACAAACTGAGCCAAACGTGTCGTCATAATAATAATAAAACAGAGTAGAAATGTACAAGAGGCGGCCTTATCGCTAAAACAGCGATCTCTTCCAGGCAACCTTTAGGTGTAGGAGATAGCAAACTGCAAGAGGGAAGGGGTGTAAATAATAGAGTAAATATATCACAATATATAAAAAAAGTACACTAGAAAAATGCATAAGTATATATGTTGATACTAATAGATACATATACATATACTTACACAGATACACATACCTATATATTATATATAATAATATATAATAAAAAATAAAAAACAAAACAAAAGGCAAGACAAGACAGTTTACAAAGAAAGATAAGTTAAAAAATAACAATAATAATAATACTCTACTACTAAGTTAGTATGTATTCTTAAACTGACTATGTGTTTACGTACGGTAGGTGCCGGTGGTGGCTCAGCGGGGCCACGTCTCCAGCTGCCGGACTCTGGCCCACTAGAACGACCCACGTATCCACGTGGCCTGCAAAAATATAAGGAAGTAGTATTACTAAAGTTTATCAAAATATGACTTAATCCTATGGAAAAATATACAAGATCTTTCCCTTTACTTGTACTATGACACATTACTACTTTGCCAAACATGATTCTAGGTTAACTAGAAGTAGGTATTATTTGATACGGTTTTGATGACCCTTATGAGTACCAAATTATACGTCATAAACGGCTGATCTTTTGTTCATGTTAATTTTTTCTTATCTCCAGAAAGTTTGCAAAACTAAGTACGTATTTCACATTAATTTCAATATGATTTTCGCTTCACGCGTTCCTGAAAAAAAGGATCTTGACAGACATAGACAGACAGATGGACAAGGAAGTGATTCTATAAGGGTTCCTTTTTTCCTTTTGAGGTACGGAACCCTAAAAAGCATAATCACCTCTCCCTCTCGCGCTCGCGATCAGGCTCGCGGTTGGCGGAGCGCCAGGCGCCTTCGTCGCGCGGCCGCTCGTCCCGGTAGGCGGGGCGCTCGTCCCGGAATGCGGGGCGCTCGTCCCGCGCGCTGCGCTCCTCGCGCGGTTTCTCGTCGCGTCTGGTAAAGTTTTTAACATTATACCTAACTACTTTCTTAGATTTACGAGAATATTTGACATTTTAAGTAAAACTACCCTTTCAGATTTTTTCGCAGATTAATTTTTATTTTTGGTTCCCAACGTTTCATATGGTTTACAGCAATCATGGTCACGGAAAAGACTAAGGTTTTAGATAACTCAAAGGCATTATATGCATAGTTGTTACAGACAGCCTACCCACAAAATAACAAAATGATTTCAAAAAATGTAAAAACTGGCACCAAAGTACCATACGATATTTATTAATTTTAAACATATTTATAATTTTAATAAGATTTTTGCTGTAAAAAATTCGAAACGTCGGGAACCAAAAATCTAAATAAATCTGCGAAAAAATCCGAAAAGATAATTTTAATATATTACATAATATAATGTCACTATACATACATTAAGACAATTATAAAATAACCTTTCGATAATAATATTTTTTCATGATGACTTTGTCAATAATGAATAAAATGTTACAAGAAATTATTATTTTTTAATAATCTACGCTTACCTTTCATCCCTTGGTGGAGGAGCGCGACCGGGTGGTGAACGCGGACGTTCTTCCCGTGAAGGTTCGCGTAAACGATCTAAAAAAAAAACAATATTATACCCAACGATGGTGTTTTATACCCAACGATGGTGTTTGTCACTTTGTACAAAATTGCTTATTCTAAGACTAAGATCACTCACTCTTGCAGGATGTTAATTCTAAAAAACATTGAAGAATTTGTCTCAGACAAATATTTTACATATCAGTATATTTGTATAATAATTTGGGGGTAAAATATAATAAAATTTCCCCACCAAAGGTTTGCATAGACTGTATGACATAGCGATCAGTTTAGAGTTTAATATACATAATATATATTGCATACTTATGTACCAACTCCACTTGGGTTCGTCTCTAGTGAAAATTTAGGTTTGTATGAATTTTTCATGCGGAATCATAAAAAAATTAAAATAAAAATTTTTCTCCAAAAAATTAAGAAACTAATTTTGAGGTGGACCACCACTTAGGGGTATGAAAAATATAGTTTACGTCCTATTCTCAGACCTACTGAATAAACACACAAAATTTCATAAGAATCGGTCAAACCGTTTCGGAGGAGTTTTGTTACAAACACTGTGACACAAGAATTTTATATATTAGATTATTATATCAGATTTAGATACTCACTTGGCCTCCAAGTGTCCTTCTTCTCGGGTTCCTTGGGCGGTTCTTTGCCTTGACGCCAGCTGCTGCTGGTCGAGGTAGCTTTGGGCGGGTCGTGTTTGCGCGCGAGTTCGGCCTCCAGTGCGCGGCCCTTAGCCTCCGCACGTGCGAGCATTTCTTGTTGTTCCCTAGTTTGATAAATATGAGTTAAAATAATGTACTAATAATTATGCCTTTAAAGTTGAAAGATCATTAAAATCGGTTTAATTTTAAAATTATCGATTAAAAATAAATAATCTTTTCTCTTTACAATATTGGTACAGAAATATTATGATATTCATTTTTCCCAACATGATACAACTTGCAGCACCAAAACACACAACAATTCTACGAAAACTATACCAGGTGCTCTACCGAAAATCATTATTTGAATTATGATTTGAAATCTTGTTAAGCTATTTAACATATCCGCTATTCCGAGAATATTGCCAAATATATAGCTTTTTACATAAATAAAAACGCATGAACACATTTATACACACTTTTCCTTTCTCTCCTTGAGAGCAGCGAGCTCCTCTTGGTGCTTCCTCTCCTTCTCCTCCCGCTCCTTCTTTTCCTGCTCCTCCGCGATGCGGCGCGCCTCCTCCGCCGCACGCTCCTCGGCGCGACGCTTCTCTGCCAACCACTGCCATCGAGACACAAAATTATTGCAGATATGTAATTAAATTAAAATTAGCGTTATTTGTATGTACTTGTGTATGTATATGTTTGTTACTTTTTCACGTGCTTAAATAAGGTGGAACCTTGTTGAATGAATCTTTGCACACAAGTTGACTGTTAGGAACTTATGGATGCACCCAAGCGAAGTGAGGGTAAAACCCTAGTACATAAAAAGCTAAAATGAAAAATAAAATAAAAATGTCAACTATTATATGTATCGATCGGAATAGCAAGTTTATATCCTTAGTTATTATATTGGGTATAGCAATATAATAAAATTTGATACTGAATAAAATATTCTGAATTTGAATTTGTACGAATAACCCACTTCTTGGCGGCGTTTCTCGATGCGAGCCAGCTTGCGCTGAGCCAGGCGCGCCTCGCGCTCGGCCGCCAGCTTGGCCTGGAAGGCGGCCAGGCGCTGCGTGTGCGCCGCGCCGCGCTCCGACCGCAGCCGCGCCATGAACAAGTCACGGTGAGCCGCCATGCGGGACAGCCGGGACTCTGTCGCCACGTCGCGTGCGCGTGCCTCTGTTATATCACACAATATATGTATAAGTTACTTGTGACCAAAAAATAAAAATACTTTCTTAGATTAACGCGAATATTTGACATTTTCAATAAAACTATCTTCAGTCAGTCCAGTCTCTCCTGTCTCTCCCGTGACCATGATTGCTGTAAAGCATTCGAAACGTCGGGAACCACAAAACAACATAAATCCGCGAAAAAATCCGAAAATATAAAATGAAATAAAAATATAAAAGTACTTCGAAAACTCTAATTAAATTGAATATCATACAGAAATGAAGTTTGTGAAGGTTTATTTTTACCCTTTTTCTACACCAGTTGGAATTATACTCCCATGAATGAATTAGTCTCTAATTCATTCATGTATACACCTTATGTATGGCACACCACAAGTAATATATGTATCTATCTATTCAGCCCTTTTTAACGTCCCACTGCAGGGCACGGGCTTTCCCTCAATCCGAAGGGGATCAGGCCATAGTCCACCACGCTGGCCAAATGCGGGTTGGCGACTACACATGTCTTTCGAAAACTTAATAAGTTCTCTCAGACATGCAGGTTTCCTCACGATGATTTCTTTCACTGTAAGGCAAGTGGTAATCATGATAGAAATGATTTGCACATGAAAATATCAGAGGTGAGAGACCCGCGATATGAACCCGCTTCACTCGGTTTCCCAAGCGAGCGCGTTACCACTGGGCTACCACTGCCTTTTTACTTTTTTTTATAGTTTGAATTTCTTATTTTGTGTACTTTTATTAAAATTGTCACAGATATCTATCTACATAACAACTACAAGAAAATCATATAACACAATTTTACTCACCAATAAGCTGTTGAATCCGCTCCTTCTCTTGTTGTTCCCAGAATGCCTTATCCTGAACTTGTTTTTCTTCCAGACTCTTCTGTAGTAATGGGATCTCTTCTATACGCTTAGCGCGCTCAAAGTAGTCCACCTTGATAATTTAATACAACATATTATAAAAGCACAAATAAAGTATAATTTTAAAGTTAATAAATTATACAGTAAGAAGTCTCTTTTAAAACATGGCACAAGTAAAATATTACCTTTTTCTCTTGTGATTTCAAACGAGCTTGCAACTCACGACGTTCTTTCATTAGTTCTTCAGCTTCGCGTTGAGCAATCGCTTCAGCATCCAACTTCTTCAAATCCTAACGAGAAATATAATAAGATATGTTTTAAATTTTATAATGTATTTTCTTAAATCAATTATGAATGATAAAGACAATTTCATCTCTTCATTAGGCATTTCCAAAACCCTTTATTCTATTAATATTATATATATCAATGACAGTCAATTTAGAAGTTTGTGTTTTTATCACGATGCCACTGAATATATTGTTCCAGACTAGCAAATAGAAAAATTTTCAGTGTGATGCATCCATCCAGGCACTTCAGTTTTAATGTTACTTATAGTTTTGAACTGGCCCTGAATGAGAAAATTGTCGGAGAAACAACTCATATTTTCCAAGTTACAAAACCCACCTCCTCGTCCAGCTTTTGGAGGACCTTCTTCCCGTGCATGGTCTGCGAGATGTGAGCGATGCGCTCGCGCAGGTGCCGCTCCTTCATGGCGGCCAGCTCGGACGCGTAGCGCTTCTTCTCCCGCTCCTCGCGCTCCTGCTCCTGCCTGCGGGCCTCCGCCGCCGCCGCAGCGCGCAACTGCTCTTCTTGACGGCTGTAGGAATTAAATGTTATTTATTTATTTTTTCATAACTTACTAACTTACAAAATGACATAATTTAACACAACTATAAATAAATAAAAAATAATAAATAAATATGTTGGGACTAATGTCCCAACATATTTCTTGATTATTATTTATTTATTTTGTGCTAATGCACACAGCACCTTCTAGTCCCATGGTAAGCTACGAGGTTGTGTTATGGATACCAGATAGTTGATACACTACACATATAACTTTTAAATACATACATATTATTAATATACTTCTCTATTTTCTATATAAATTTAACTTAAAAGTAGCTTTTCATTATATATTTGTGTGTATGTTTATTGCTCGTTCACGGAATGAAATTCATTACACAGATAGACATGTATACGGTAACATTAGAGCATTGACTATAGCGATGATACACGCTAGTGTATTATCATATTAAATTAATCCACTTTGCTAATATTTGCGTTTACCACATACTTTCTTATGTTTTGGTGGAGAAAGTTACATAATGTAAATATAATCATTATATTTGTATGTAAATATTGCATGGAGTTGTGAACAATAGCACAATTAAAACTAATTATAAAGATCTATTGTCTAGTTTTTATAGAGTATATGAAGAGAAGACAGACAAATTTAAAAAAAACATATTTGTACAGGCATTAATTAACACAGACCGCGCTTCATGCGCCGAATGTCGCGTCTAGCCGGCGTCTGTAATATACCTCCAAGGCCTACCACTTCAATACCATGTAAAAGTATGAAATGGGATTTAATTTGGAGGTATTAATTGTTTAAAATTTATTAGAAAATATATTAAGCACCTAAATTATGTTTTTAAAATTTCACCAAGTCTAAAATTCAAGAAATATTAAGCAACAAACCAATATAAAGAATATGTACAATGTATCAAAACTATAGATTATAATATATAAAATATCTAATATTAAAAAAGCCTAACGATGATTTAACACAATCATTTAATATTAAACTTCCAACACAACCTATTAAAATACATAATAACCATTCACAAAACCTTAAACAGACATACCGTAACTCCTCCTCCTCGCGCACGGTGTTCAACCGCTCTATGTACTCCTTGCGCTCCTCGATGATCTTGTGCCGCTGCAGCACGCGGTGGTGCTCCGCCTGCTTGTTCTCGTGGTAGTGCTGCACCATGGCGAGGCGCGCGCGCTCGCGCTCCGTGCGCCGCCGCGCCGGGCACAGTGCCGCCGCTGCGCGCGACAGCACCTCCGCTGCACGGACTAGCTGCTCGCGGACCTGTATGCAGAGAAATAAACTATATAATATACTATATACTTGGCGACACACTGGGTATGCGGATCTGGTCCACAATTTCGTGAATTTTAATTTTTGTGCAGAACCCCGATTCTTTTAAACTAAACTTTCCTAAACTAAACTAAAATCAGAAATGACATTTTTACGTGCAATGCCAACTTATCGTTTTTCACCTTAGTTTTACATTTGCGAGCATTATTTTCAACACGATTAATACATTTTATGTTGGTGTATGATAAAAATTTAAATTTTTAATATTACATTTGTACAGGCATTAATTAACACAGACCGCGCTCCATGCGCCGAATGTCGCGTCTAGCCGGTGTCTGTAATATACCTCCAAGGCCTACCACTTCAATACCATGTAAAAGTTTGAAATGGGATTTAATTTGGAGGCACTAAAAGTTATAGAGTTATTAGAGTTAAAAGGTAGCATGGTTTGCATAAGAAGTAATATTTTTTAAGTGTTGAGGTTGTATTACCTGCTCTGCCGGAGTAGCTTGAAGGATCGCTCCGCCACACGCTTCGTCGGCCGCAGAGCACCACTCGCCGCCACCAGCCTCTACACCGAAGTGTACGCATCTACAGATGAATTACAAAAAATGATATTAAATTATAAATTTACGTATTTAAAATCTTAAAAGTAATATTTATAGGACTTTTGTACACAACGACTTTTTAAAGTGTTTTTGAATTGTGCGTGCAATGTTCACAGCTTCTTAACTTAAAAAGAGGAAGATAGTATCATAGTCTTCCATCGTTCTCTCATTACATACAATATTCTAATACATTTTTACAAGTATTAAAATTACTTTGTTAAGAATCAAAAGCAAGTCTTACCAGTCTTGTGGTAAATCTACCACCCCATCTATAAAACACACTATACGTCAACGTCATAAGAACCACACAAGACTTAGTAATTTTTTTTAATTTGTTTATTAACAAGTAATTTTCAGTACTATAAAATAATTTATTAAATAATGTAGTATTTATTTTCTTTAATAATTAAATAAAAAACCATACTTACTTCTTAGCATGATCGACACGTATCTGCATATCATTGTGACGCACGCAGTCCACGAGGAGACGTTCAATGTGGAACAAATCATCCGTAGCGGCTAGTTCAAGAAGTCTTGAAAATTCGATGCACGCGTAGCATTGGGCGACTTGACGGATAAGACGGACGAGAGCCACGTCAGTTAGGGCCGTAGTATACTGGGTAAGATACGAATCTGTAAACAAATTATTTATGCTAATCAATGTGCTGTTGATCTTAAACAGCTCATAATATGAGCTTAATAAAGTGATAAAAATAAAATGTAATTTATATTAAAATTTCATAATATATTTTGAGTGTCTTAAAAATATGCTAGGCATGAAATTAAGTATGTATGGAGCCCTTTTTAAGATCCCACTGCTAGGCACGGGTCTTTCTTTATGTGAGGGGCATCAGGCCATAGTCCTACCACTACACTCCACTTGCTATGTTCTCTCTGACATGCAAGTGTCCTTACGATGTTTACCTTCACCGTAAGACAAGTGATAATTAAAAATATATATAGTATATTGAAAACGATCCGCGCATGAGGATATCATATGTGCGTGACCCGGAATTGAACCTAGTTCACTCAGTTTCCTATGCGAGTGTGTTACCACTGGGCTAGCACTACCCTATGAAATTTTATAAGAAGTAAAAATCATGAATAATACAAGGCTGCACGTCATATAACAAACAAATAAATAACTTACTAGATTCCTCTTGCAGTGACTTGATAACACTTTGCACATTCTGGCAAATAGAGAGCGGGTCAAACTCCACCTCGAGCCAGGAGTATAGCTGTTGCAGCTGTGGCGACGCCAGCGCCACCACGTTCAAACGTACAACATCTACAAGTATATAATAATAATATAGTATTTATATCTTACTGCATTATATTACGCTCTACTCTATACTTTTTAAAGTAAGGTAAATAGTTTTTTTGCCTTTCCTTTGCCAATTCGTGGCATACAGACAGGGTTGTCGATGCATAACTCAGTGTAGTGTTATAAGTAATAACTTATCCATTAGTGAGAAAACAAAAACCAATATTTAATTTAGATCCTGTAAATGAAATACTGTCTGAATAAAGGCTATTATTATTATTATTAAATAGTGTTACTATTATTAGGTAAATAGAATAGATCAATGAAATATTTGTCAATAAACAACTATATTATATTTGTACAGGCATGAATTAACACAGACCGCGCTCCATGCGCCGAATGTCGCGTCTAGCCGGTGTCATAATATACCTCCAAGGCCTACCACTTCAATACCATGTAAAAGTTTGAAATGGAATTTAATTTGGAGGCATTAATACTAATATTGATGAATCACAGATAAAATTATTATTTAAAAAAGTGTCATAATGCAGAAAATGTTTAATATATTCTCTTTCTATAATATTTCATTTACCTTTAAGTAAGCTAGCTCTTGTCGGCGGCTGAGCCAGGCCAAGCAAAACCGCTAATCTCTGCGCCTTCTCTACTGGACTCTTGTCGGTTTCGACAAAACGATCAAACTCTGGATGTAAGGATGGCAGCGGCACAGATAGCACAGCCACTAGAACTCGGCAAGCCATTCTGTGTAACAAACATATTTAAATTTGTAATTTTCTATGAAATCTAGGCTATTATGGCAGAATATGAGTTGTATTTCATAGCAACTAAATACATTGGATGGAAGTAAATAATTTTTATAAATATTTTTTAGGTAATATGTACATTGTACATTTAATAATAATTGACATCAACATAATTTTTTTAAGATTATTTATTTAGATTACTATTATGACTACTGCTTTTCACAAGGCATCTTTATTTCACTTAACTTTCTTTTTAATTTGAAGGCCTATAATGTAATAGAAAATAAATTTTTTTCTGCCTATCACATCAAGCCACTCCTGTAATGTTCTTTTAATAATTACAATTTAAAAATTATTATTAGCAGCAAAATAAACCTGATATATTATCAAATAAACATGATTGCAGATTTAAATATTATATTTATACATATTTACAATTCAAGAAATTAGTAGCTTACTTTTGCAATTCCTCTTGAGTAATGTTCTTTTTCATCTCTCTTGATAATTGAAAGTGCTTTAATAATGCAGCGGCATGGAACAGACAATGACCTGCCTTCCAGAAGACTAGAGCTAGCTTCCCATAATAATTTGCCATGGTCTTAGCTACTGGTGTTTTCTTCGACATATTCATGAGGTTGTGGATGTCTTCTATAGCTTTGTAGGCTTCCTATAGACATGAATTATTAGGAAATCAATAATAGTTGTACTAGCTTAACTGTATGTGTAGGCGGTATGTATGGTGGTGTTATAATAGACATATTTTTTAACATTTGTATGGTATGTTGATTTTAACTTGAAGCTTGAAAAAATCCATACTAATATTATAAATGTGAAAGTGTGTTTGTTTGTTTGTCTTCTTTTACGTCGATACTGAATGACGGATTGGCGTAATTTTTTCTGTGGAGATAGTTGGAGGGTTGGAGAGTAACATAGGCTACTTTTTACCGCGTGATATTATCTAATTCCCACGGTAAAACATGTTATAATACAATCCAAAAAAATATTTATGATCAGAATTACTTGAAACTTGGTATTAATGCTCTTCTATAAAATTAAATAAACAAGTGTTTTAGCATTTTTCGAAATTCATCCTATAAGAGGGTAAAATAGAGGATGAAAGTTTGTATGAAACTACCTTTGTAGAAATTTTGTAGTTTTAGCGCGAGCGAAGCCGCGGGTTCTGCTAGTATATTATATTTTTAATACAAACTATAGCTTACTCCATTCCATATAATATAGATTATTTATATGTATTTATAAAAATAGCTAAATTAAACTGAAATAATTATTTTCAAATTTTTGATAGCATATTATTAGCTGCCTGTGGCAGTATATTATCCCTCCAAGGCCTAACATTTGACAACTATAGTTCAGTAGGAAATGGGATTTATTATGGAGGATGATGTACTGGTTTTATTTCAATAATAAAATTATACCCCAATAAATTACCAGTAAAACACACGTTGAATATAATCCCTTTGATTAGATAGGCAATCAAATGGCGCGTGCCCGGCCGCCCCGAGCTGTCCCGCGCCCCGCTTCTTACCACCAATTTGACGGATAAATCGCTTCTGCGCAGCTTGACAGCCAGCAGTTTTTTTAGATGACGCGAGTTATTTAAATATTACATTGTAAAAAAAAATATATATTACAATTGAAACATACCTGCCACAATTCCATTTGAATGGCACTATCCAGTTGGAACAGTCTGGTTTCGAGATTCAATTGTTGTGTCTCAGGTTTTGTCATGCTAACACTTCCTGGTTGAGCCTGCACAGGGATTGTAAGTTGAATTTTTACAATTAAAGCAAATATTACATAAAACATATTATGTAAAATAATCTTTACTCATTTTTGTTATTTACTTTTAAAAATCATTAAAAATATTTATATATTAATTAAAAAAAAATAAGTATTCATGCACCATTTTACTCAAATATATCCTACATTGTTACATTTCAATAATTACAATACATATTATACATATCAAATTCTTCACTTACATTGGACTTCCATATATCTTCAAGATGTTTTCTCAATTTGTCACACAGCTTCCTAAATTCTGTTTTACGAGAATATTTCAAGCAGAACTGGAATGCCATGCGGGCAATGTCATGATAGAGGGTTTCCACATGGGTATTTGTTCTTAGCAGCTCCAAACATTGGCAGTATGACTCCCATAAAAATTTTACCTATTAAAATATTTAAACTATGTAATATGAACTTAAAATTAAGGAAAAATACCTATATAGCATAAACACGTTAAGTTATACTTCCCAAGAAATTAAAATATTTATAACTATGTCTAGAGATTAACATTGCATACACATTAAACTATTATACCTGTATCCTTATAGTTTACACCACATAAAATATCATTCCATAGAATTAACAAACAATAAATTCATGGATCTTACCCATGGTGTAAGAATAGTCCTATCAGATCTATCCTGAGCATCTTCACCTGACACAGCACTCAGCAGAATACTTTCAGGAGTAGCAAGATTATCCAAATCATCTGTCTCTATGACAGCTTGTGTGGATTGCTGCCTTGCAGCTTCGGTACGCTCTTCTGCCATCCGTAGGTATCCTCTGTAATACATTGTGTTAGTTAATTAATTGGTATAGATTTATGTTATAGAGTTTATTATATGATCAACTGTTATATTACAAACTAAGCAAATAATTGTTACATTGTTGTATGAAGATATATGTTTAAAAATATTATGTATAATGCATTTAATTTATAACTGAGGAGCATTTGATAAAAGTTTTCAAAACTAATAATAAATACCTATCCTAAGCTGCTATTTCTTTTTGATGTTATTTGTTTATTATCAATAATGAATTAAAAACGATAGATATTTTAATAAATGATTTTTTTTTTATATTATAGTAATATTTTAAGTTATATACCTTATAACTTGCTCTAAAGATCCAACATTGACGGATTGGAACATGTTCCTGTATTGAAACAGACCCTCTTTTGCGATGTGGGACTTGCGTAGATCCACACAAAGTTCCAAATATTTGAACATAATCGGCTCCAGCACCGACTCGGACCAGTTGTACGCCCATTTTTTGTTTCTGAAGACTTCTTGCAAAGTATCTAAAGCTCGAGCCGGTTTGTCCAGGTCCATAAACTCTAAAAGACATTATGGGATATAACTAGGGTTATGATACGTTATGCAATGAGAATTCTCCTTATAAATAAAACAAAGATACAAAATAATAGTCTCCGTCATGTAGTCATTCATTGTAATAAATTAATAAGTATGGGGTAGAAGATTACGAAATACAAGGTCTCATTATTTTCTGCAACGTGGTATGATAGGGTCATAGATGTACGTACCATTTGCCCGTTTAAGGGCATTTTCAGGCCTTTGACCATATCTTGCCATGTTGTATGATGCACTATTCATTCATTTACACAGATTTAAAAGACAAACGCGGATAAAGAAGAACAAAATAAGTTATTCTTCTAAATTATCCACCGGCCTGACAAGCGACGGCGGGTCAAAATGGCCTCCACATTGCTGAGCAGTCAGCAGTGAGCACAGATAATTTATTTGATAAAGTATAAAGGTAAAACCAAAGGATAAAACTTAAAAAAAATCGTATACAATACATAGATAAAAATAATCTCATAAAAATATAAAACGGTAACATATAAAAATAACTATATGTAATCTGTTCCTGTTTTCCAATTACAGAGCATAAAACCGTACTTCGGCTCACAATGCCGAAGTGTGCTTAATGCTTAATTCTAACGTGAATTAGTTTTCAAGTGCACCAGCAGAGGGCACTAGGTTCAGTGTTGAAAGAAAATTTTTAACTAATATTATGTCATTATAATATATAATAATACATATCGTCGATATTATAAATTATATAATAAACTAGCGTATCACCCTCTCTTCTCTCGGGTTCGTCCCTAGCTTGCTTCCCAATACGAACTTTCATCCCCATTTTCACCCCCTTGAGGGATGATTTACGGGATAAAAAGTATCTTATGTCCTTCCCAGGGTATCAAATTATCTTGTAACCAAATTTCATCTAAATCGGTTCAGTAGATCCAGAAATCATCCCCTACAACGTCACAAGCTTACAAACTTTACCTTTTTATAATATTAGTATAGATATATAATAATATATAACTAATTATTAATTATTAAATAAAATTTAAAGAAACATTACTAACGATAATGTAAATAAAATTTTGATCAATTCCACCTTGAAGAAAAAACACTTTCAAATTGCTGTTTAAGCGGAGCGTTGCTGTAGTTGGAACATCCGAAGTTTGCATTATGCCGCATAATGCGCTTTAGCACTCTAATTGGAAAACAGGGTATATAATGTTGAGGCATAATGTTCAAGATCGAATTTTTCAACTATAGCAACGCTCCGTACAATCGAGCACTTTGAAAAGTACTGCTATGGCGTGACCAACATTTTTTTTTTTGTTGACGCTGGGGAAACCCATCATGGGGACCCTACCGGCCGTCAATGGGTAGGGTACTGTGAGACTCCTACTCACTAAAACCCACAGCGGAACCCGTCGCCGCAGTGCAATGGGGTGTGCAGGATCGCTTGCGCATTCACTACAACACCCCTGCGGACAGCCCGTACCCCGCGGGCCTGCCTCGCCTAAACCGGGATGCCCTCGATTCACAGAGCATCCCGACCACCCCGATGACGTGCAGGGGAGTCAACGAGAGACCCCCCCGCAGTAGCTCCTCTAGGGTGGCGGGAGAAGATGCGCATACCGGCGCCTCCTCTCCCCCAGCCGACGGCGACGAAGAGGGTCTGCTAAGGCGTTAGCCTCGCGTTCCCTCTCCGCCGTCTCCTTCAGTGAGATGACGGCCTCGCTGAAGGAGACCATCGCCGACCAGGACCTCTCGTCGCGTAGCATGGCCCCCACCACGCTTCGCAACGACAGGTCTCCACCCACTACCGCCATCAGGGCATGGCGCTGGGGAGCCCAAGCGGCGCATACCGCGAGGGTGTGGTGCGAGGTGTCCTCGGACGCACCACACTCGTGGCATGCGGGCAACGGTTCCCGACGCGCAATTTGACACAGATACTTACCAAAGCACCCGTATGGCGTGACCAACTAACTCAGTAGCAGAAAATATAAAAAGTGTTTTTTTCGTATTGTTCATGTTTGTGCGCTATTATGCTCAGGGATATGTAACCAAGTGCCAACATTATGAAATTTTCTTATTTTGATTTGCGATAAATCTATTATTGAACAGATGTTTTAATTTATTCAACAATATTCAATGTTTGGAAAAAACAAATAAAAAAATGAAAAAAAAAAAGGTTTTTTTTTCTATAATGGATTCTGCCAGTGTCACGTTTTGTGAGGAAGACACGAATGAGATTGAGCGGTACCTAATAAGTAATAAAAATTAATAAGCCAAATTGATGGAGTCTAAGCTTCGTTGGCTATCATGCACTGTCAAGTGTCAACTGTCAAGTGAATAATAATAATTAATAATTCTTAATCTTCTATATTCTGTAATTTCATTATTTGTTTTCTTGTTGTTTATGCCATTTATGGTATGTGATTAGTTTAATATTTATATTTTTTGTACGTAATAAAACTAGAGAAAAATCTAAATAACTTGTAGGATAAATAATAGTGTTCATGATATTTGAATTTTTGCTACAATGGAAGACAAGAAATTATGGAAAAAGAAAGAAGTATTTAAATTTATCACTAGATATAAACATTATCGAGAGTTATGGGATACTAAATCAATTATTTATAAAAATAAATTAAAACGGACGAAAGCGCTACATGCTCTGGCTGCTGAGTTTAATACTAACGTTGGGGAAATAAATAAAAAAATTCGCGTCTTAAGAAGTCAATTCTTTTGTATGTATAAAAAAATGTATGAGAATAAAGATGAAAATGGTATTGAAAGTGCATTTGTGACTAAATGGGAATATTATAGGCCATTGCAGTTTATTTTGGTATCAAGGGAGAACAATGAAGAATTTATGGAACACTCGGTTAGATAATATTCTTTTATTTTACAATTACCTAATTAAAGAAAACTAAAAACTAAAACAACCTACTAACATTTATAAAAACATATCTATTTAATTTTGGAAAAATATTTTTCTTAAATAGTTATATTACCCAATTTTTTATTTTAATTAATTTTTCTTAATTTTTAGGAACACAAAGAAGACATAGAAAAAAAGTCTAATCACAGTGATTTAGAAGATGAAAATGAAAAAGATACTGAAATTTTATTAATAGTACAAAAAAGAAGACGGTCTGATGAATCAAGTTCAAGCTTAGAAGAATCTGTGAATAGTGTTCAAAATAATGAGTTACGAATATTGAAAAATAATGTAAAGTGTAACTTGAGATCCAGGTTTAAAAAGAAAAAAGTAAAAACGTTTTAAATATGTTGGTATTGAGTAGTGGATTTATAATTATAAAATATTATAATTTAATGCATGTATTTGGTACTTGCCCAACTCTACTATAGATATAAGTTACCTTTGCTTTATAGTTTATATAGTCAATGCTCTGAATGCAGAGCTTCTCTTATAATTTATTAATTCAGTATTTGTTCAATAAAAAAACCTATTCAAATCTCTTCATTTATTTATTCTCAAATAATTTGTCACTAAACAGCGTCTAGCAAAATGTTAGATATTATTTTACTTTATTGAAGTAGGTATAATATTTTAATCTTGGTTCAATTTCATAATGGTCTGATTTTTAAATTCTTGAAAAAAAAAATCGAGTGAAGCGACATCTACTCCTTGGTCGATCCTGATGATTTGGGTCCACAAGTCACTTGCTTCCTTTCTGCAATCTTCTAGCAATGAAGGTGGTTGTCCAATAATGTAATAGTCATGTTTGACTTTAGCAATAGAACCTGGAGCTTAGACATGACGTTAGAATGGAAGATAACGCATTTTAAATAGTGACCGACCGAAGATTCAATTTCGGTCAAAAACAAGCGGAATCTTTGGCTGTGCCGAAACTCAGTGTTTATGAATTGTCCTGCTTCGTTCGGGTGAGTTCGTGAATCGTGGTTGTTTGCCAGTTGCCGGCGTGATTGCCGATTGCGTCAAGTTATGGTTATGTGTATATACAACCACCACGGGGTCTCGTGATGAGACCAAGAAAAATTAGTTCAAATAAACGTCAATAGATGATGTTACATGTATTAATTTGTTATTAAGGTTAGTAAAGTTTGTTGTTAAAGTTGTTTTAAATTAATAAGAGATAAAAAATATATCTCAAAAAAGTGTGATATTGTTTCTAAGCGAAGTTAAATGATATAATGTGCCTGTAAATCAAGTTCAAATTTGCTTAATTTTACTGATTATTGAAATATTAGCAAGATATCAGATGATAGGTTTGTGGTGTATATTAACAGATGGCGCTTTTACTTTTTATGAATTATATAAAATGGTTCAAAATTGTTAAAACCACTGACATTTTTTTATTCGAATGCAGGATAAATATTACATTACATATATATTTGAAGATATTTATAAAATAAAACAGTTTAACGATTTACGAATCACGACATCTATTTTCTATTGAAACAAACAAAAAAAGCCTGAAGAATTGCCCGAATTAGTCTGTAGGGATGTGGCATCTGTACTAATATAGTATTATTTGTGAACTGTGCAAGCACTTTTGTAAAGTGTGAGTAAAAGTGTATGTGTATGAACTATGAGTGTATACTGGTCTCTGTGGACTGCCTCGGTGCCTAGTGGTTAACATGTACGGCACGTGGTTCTAAAGTCCTGGGTTCAATATTACTTGTATTACAACATTACTATTTCTCTGAACACGACACGGACTACTATGTCCACTAGAATCTATCAACTGCGTATCATACCCGTACATAATGGTTTTAATGACCGTAGCATCCGCGTGTCAACCCCGTATTATCCGCGTATCATTCACGTGTCATATCCGTATGGTTCTCGTTTTTTCAGTGTAATAGTTCACCTGTGTTTTCGCGTGAGGAAGTCGCGTCAGGAAGAGCGAGTGAATATTTTTGTTAAGAAGATTATTTCCTATACCTATCCGATAGCTATTAGAAAATTGTCCGGCAGAGAATTAACAATGATAGCCATTATTTTAGACAAGGAAGAAAGAGAAAAGAAAAGTCAACAACGACGAATTAAAGGCGATAGTGGAAGCTGACGATACTCAATCTACGGCTGAGTTAGCAGCAGCTTTCTACGTTAACATCAAAACAAGATTGGTCCATTTTCGTCAAATTGGCAAAGTAAAAAAACTTGATAAGTGGGTGCCGCACGAACTGAACGATCGCCAGCGCGACGAACGCGTTGAGGTATGCCTTACGTGTCTTATTAACAGACACAGAAACGAAAGGATTTTGAACCGCATTGTCACTTGTTGAGATGACAAATGGGTTCTTTTCGATAATCGTCATCATGTTGGGTAGACCCTGGTTCAGCACTTCCGCAATGCTTCAGACGAAAACTTATCCTTAAAAAAGTCATGGTCACTGATTGGTGCTCTACTGCCGGTATTACTGCAGAAGTGTACTAGGTGAGGAACTGGACCAAATTATGGAGAAGCTTGCAAATCTTCGGCCAGCCTTTGTTAATCGCTCGTCCCCGCTGCTTCTACACGACAACGCTCGACCTCATATGGTACAGCAGACAGTCTTTAAGTTATAAGAGCTAGGGTTGTAAGTTTTGCGCCATCCACCTATTCACCAGACCTTGTGCCGACAGACTTCTAATTTTTCCAAAATTTGGACATCTTCTTGGCAGGGATCGATATCGATACTCACAGTACAAAATGATATCCTTTGAAGAGTTTGTTGGCGCTTGTACACCTGGCCTTCTTTAAGAAGGGCATTGAAACATTACCACTGCGCTGGCAGAGATACATCGATAGCATGGGTGTATATTTTGATTGATGGAATTAAAAAATATTTATAAAAATATAATAAACTTTTTGTATATTAAACGGCAATTTCATAGGTAAAGAGCTAATATTAAATAATGGTATAGTTAATTATTATTATTCAATTTGATTGAAAGTCTTTTGCATTCTTCAGAGGTTCTAAAATAAAAATGTTATTAAATCGGTAAAGCAATTTTACAACTTATTAACTCAGTTAAATCAATTTTTTCTGTATTTTTGAATTATTTTTTTTTTTAAATTTTATATTCAAGTAGTTATGTTATCAAATATACCTAGTATAAACTATAATTTAATAATAATTATTATTATTCGATCTGATATATATATATATATATATATATATATATATATATATATATATATATATAAATATATATATATCTGAATGATATTGATTGGCAATCGATTTTTGATGCTGGAAATATTAATGACAAATTGTAAATTTTTAACTCAATTTTGACTAACCTCTTTGACAAACATGCTCCTTTCCGCCCTATTAAATTAAAGCATCTTCCTGCACCATGGCTTACACAAGACATTAAAATTTTAATGGCTAAACGTAACGCAGCTAAATCTAAATATAAATTAAAACCTACAGAAGAGAATCTGCTGAAGTATAAACGACTCCGCAACCGATGCAATAAAGCATGTAGAGACGCTCAACGGAATTACATCCATACTGCAATAGATAATGGTAATCCTGCCAAAACCTGGAAGCTCTTAGAATCTTTTGGTATTGGTCGCAGATCTAGAAGCGTCTCTTACAATACACTTGATCTCGATGCTCTGAACAGATTTTTTGCCTCTGTCACTCCTATGGATAATAATGTAAGACTTCGCACACTTTTTTTTTTTTTTTTTTTTTTTTTTTTTTTTTTTTTTTTTTTTTTTTTTTTTTTTTTATTGTCGGGAAATGCATTTACGCATACCATCTGATCCCCCAGGTGGTTATGTGGGGCTCACCGGCTAGAAGAGCCGGTACTACCCACTAAAACCCGACATCCCTTCCCCCCGCCTTAGTGGGACGCCGCAGGATCGCTTGCGCATAACTACTACGGCGCCCCGGCGGCAGGTCTGCCTAAACGCTAGGCAGACCACCAAACCAATGGGGCTGCTCCACAGTCAACTCTGCTATGCCAGAGAGGTACCCGGAGCAGCCCCATTAAACCCCAACCACCGCCCACCGAAGTGGGCCACCTCCAAACGGCTGCAGAGGACAGGGAGAGCGGCAACGCAACACCGACACTCCTCTTCCCCTGCAGCCCCACCGCGTCCGCCATCAAACGGTGGCGGCCCCGCTAGGCCGCGGGAGATAGGGACGAGCGGCGCATCGCAATACCGACACTCCTCTTCCCCCGCGGCCTCCCTACCGTCGGCCCACCTCCAGACCAAGATGGCTGCCGACACCAAGACTTCGCACACTGAGCCAACTCCATTCAACACCACGTCCTAATCATCCCATGTTTAATTTTACCCCTGTTAGCACTATCGAGGTTAAGAAACACATCCTAGCAATTAAATCTAATGCTACTGGCAGTGATGGTATAAATCGCAAAATGATCCTCTTACTTCTTGATACCATTACTCCTGTACTTACCCATATTTTTAACTTCTCTCTTTCCTCCAATGAATTTCCCTCTACCTGGCAAACTGCTCGCATTATTCCTATTCCTAAGACGAAAAATCCCTCTTGCTTCTCCCACTAACGTCCTATTTCCATTCTCCCATTTTTGTGGAAAGCTTTAGAACGAATTGTGTTTAACCAACTCAGTGGCTATTTAGACCAGCACAACATACTTTCTCCGTACCAATCTGGTTTTCGAAAAGGTCTTAGCACTGTGACAGCCTTACTCAAAGTATCCGACGATATACGATTTAATATGAGCGAGAAACTAATCAGCATTGTAGCCCTGCTTGACTTCAGTAATGCTTTTAACACAGTTGACTTTAAACTCCTGTTAGCTGTTCTTGAATCCATTAATGTGTCAAGCGACGCCATTAGGTGGTTTAGCAGTTACCTGTACGGTCGTCAGCAGTGTGTCCATATTGATAATAAATCCTCCACCTACTTTCCTCTCTCAGCTGGGGTTCCACAAGGTGGTGTCCTCTCACCTCTTCTGTTTTCTATATTTATAAATACAATTTCCACACTTCTTTCATGTCCCTATCATCTTTATGCTGACGACTTACAGGTTTACGCTGCGGGTCCCTCCAGTGAACTCAATAATACTATTGAACGGCTAAACAGTGACCTACACAAAATTCATTCCTGGAGTACAACGTATGGGCTCCGTGTTAATCCTATCAAGTCACAAGTCATTATTATTGGAAGTCAAAAGTTGACCAACAAGATCGACTTTAATACTTTGTCCCCTGTTAGATTTGGCAATTCCGACCTAGCATACAGTAACGCCGTCAGGAACCTTGGACTGTTTTTCGACAACTCCTTCTCCTGGATTGTGCAAATTACAAAGGTTAGTAGAAGGATTTTTGCTGCAATAAGTTGTTTGAGGCGATGGAAAAATTTGTTGCCTATTAAAACTAAAACTGCACTAGCTCACTCACTACTGCTACCAATTTTAGATTATGCTGATTGCTGCTACCTCGACGTTTCAGAGGAAGAGCTTAACAAGCTCGAACGTTTGCAGAATATGTGCATCAGATTTATATATGGTTTACGTAAATTCGACCACATCTCCGAATACCGTAAGCAATTAAAGTGGCTTCCAATCAGATTTAGGCGCAATTTGCACGTCCTTTCCATCCTTTACTCCATCCTTTATAACCCAACTACTCCCACTTACTTAAAGGAACGGTTTAATTTTCTAGGTTCGGACGTCTCTGGATTGCAACTTAGGTCTCAGAGCGACAACCGTTTGAAATTACCATCTTGCACCACAAATTACTATGGTAATTCTTTTACCGTAAAATCTGTAAAGCTATGGAATATGCTCCCCAATGATGTTCGCCATTCGAAGTCACTAAATATTTTTAAACGTCGTCTAACTAATTATTATCTGTCTTGTTAGTTATTGAGTATATATGTATATACTATGTATTCATATGTAGTTATGTATCTATATGTATGTGCTTAGGTATGTATGTATGTATGTATGTATGTATTTATGTATCTGTTTACGTATATATTATACGTGTATGTATATATTTTTGTCTTATGTATGTATTCATGTTTGTAAACGTAGTTCGTCATGTCTGTATTTAGTGTTAATTGTACCGTCCCGTCTTCGATTCTTCTAATCCTTTCACCAAAGGTTGTCTGTAAGAGATCGCTCGTAGCAGTAAGACCGCCTTTGCATGCCTATTTGTTATATTTTTTTTATTTTTATCTTCTGTACTCTTTTTTTTTGTGTGTGCAATAAAGAATTTATCTATCTATCTATATATATATATATATATATATATATATATATATATATATATGTGTATATATATATATATATATACATATATATATATATATATATTATATATATATATATATATATATATATATATATATATATATATATATGTGTATATATAGATTCAAGGTGTAAAAGTAACGAAAAATAGCGTACCCGTATGCATTCATTACTATAGCATCAGTACTCGTTACTTTTGAATCGTTACTCGTTACTTTTGATATCCGATAGCATACTCGTAGAGCATCGCATCGAGTCGTGTTTCGTATGTATTGCGTACGGTATAACGTTGACGTCGCGTTGTTTTCAGTGGAATAATGCACGATCAGCAAACCATTTCCATTGGAGAGTTACATGATATCCAGAACCCAGAAATTTTAATTATTTATAAATCTATATAATTTTTAAAATTTTACTAACAATATTTTTTTATTAATAATTTTTTAAATTAAATAATAAATAAAAAATAGATAATTTAAAAATGAATAACGCCATCTATCACGTTAGTGTGACGTAGTAATGCATAATATATTATTTAAGATCAATTGCGCGAACGATTTATCAAATCATAATCTGTATGTATTGCACATAATCACATGATCATATCTCACGTAGGATAAATAGATAATTATTGTATTACAATATTGTACACAATTATTATTTTAAGAGCGCGACTGTTGAGTTTCTCGTCGGTTCTTCTCATCAGAAAACTTCATTCCGAGCCGGTGGTAGCTTCTTAACGGACTGACTACACTGACATTTAATTTAAAATGTAAAATTGACGGTTCAAAAGAGCTTGTAAAAGTCTATATGATGTAAAAGTGTGATTGTAAAAGTCTATATGAATAAAGTATCATATTTTGATTAGATTTGACATAATCATTCAGTAAAATTTTAAGTATTTGTTGGATAAAAAACTAAAAATGTGTTCTAAATATAATGGTTGTTTCTAATTGAAAATTGTTTCTAAACAAAATTTATAAGATCTGGAAATCATGCAACTTGAAAGAAATAAATAAGCTCTCTAATTTACTCATCAATGGTATTAACTAAAAGTTGTATTTTGTTGAATAAAAAATCAATAAAAACATCAGTACGAAAATTAGTACGGAAAATGCGAGTAACGAAATGCATTCGTGAGTAACGTTTCGGTACTCGGTACTAGATGGCGTACCCGTTACTCAGTAACGAATATATACGGTTTGCTACAGCACTAATATAGATGAATTTGTTGCTATTTTTGCTTACATACTTTAAATAAAATAAATTTAAGTCAATTTTGACATTAGTCATTACAAGACCGTACCTACTGGCGGAATTTAAAATGTCATTTTCAATTTGTCAATGGAGAATGGAGATTTAGTATTTTTATAGGCTAATAAAATGCAACTGGTCACAAAAGTGTGTCTCTATCGAAGCCCCTACACAATTTGCTATTTAACAGAGGATCGTCTTCTACTGCCTAATGATCACAGTTACAAATCTATTGGTGTTAAGCGTAATACTAGCGATTTAAATGTTGGTGATCATATTGAAGTAAAAAGCGACTTATTAACAGAAGCAAATTCTAAAAGACAATTGAAGTTGAACACATCAGCTTTATTTTTACAGCCTTTTCTTAAGGAATGTATAAATTCAGATGTGTATAGAATAAATGTAATTAGATATTTAAATAAATTAAGTGGCTGTCCAAACAGTGGGACCGTATTCTTAAATTTGATTCTAGAACCTCCAGATAAGGAAGTTATTGATTATGCTTGGTAAGAATAATGTAATTTTTTACAAGATAGTAATATATTATTGAATTGTAATTATTTCAGTCACTGTGAATGTATAACCTTTCATCAGATACATTATTTTTAATTTTTTATGAGTTCTAATTTTTTTTATGCTTACATAAATTTACTTAAACTTATTTATTCTTTTAGGAACACAAGAATTTCACGTTTAGTATGGACTAGAGTAGAAATAGAGAATGCATTTTCTTGGCTTTCCACTCTTGGTGGAGCTTACTCTGCTTTAGGTGACTATTTTGAGTATTGTGTGAGTATTTATTTCTATATACTCTGGAATTTTATAACATACATTATATTCATTTTACTATTGAAGTTTTAAACATTTTTAAAACTTATATATTTTTTATTCTGTATTAATGCGTTGTTGGTCTAGTAGCTAGCATGTATGACTGCAGATCTAGGGGACCTGGGTATGAGTCCCAGGTGGAGCCATGCTTTTGGATTTTCAGTTTATAAATTTTCACTACATAAATATAAACTAAATGTCTGATTTTTTATTTCTTGTTAATAAAATTATGAACTTTTATTTTTAGGCTGAAGAAGCAGGAAAAATATCAATGCGGCAATACAAACTATCTAAAATGCTAGGTGATGACAGTTTAGCTGCTAGAAGTAGATTATATTCTGCAATAGCATATGCCCAAAAGGGAAACATTAAACTTGCTAAACATATAGTTAGGAACATTGCTGCATTTGCGAGAGAAACTCATGATATAAGGTTGAACAGAATGTGCCAAGGTGTGTGGGTCAAATTAAAATATTTACAAGATATAAGGAATAATGACTTGGACAATTGCAGGCTAAAAGTGAAGTGATAGTTTTATATTAATTTTTATATCTTGTATTTTGTTTATTAGTAAATTAAATTATCCAAAAATACATATAAATAAAAGATTATCTTGATTAGAGTTATTGTTTTATAGGGAATTGAACAGATGTGGATATCTTAATTTAATAATTTTGATACTTTAAATCAAAAACATTATCAGTTAAATATATTTATTTTTTACTGTTTTTTTTGTTGATTTTTTTCCCTATGATACAATTAAGATTTATGATCACAATATTACATAATAATAAATATTATGTTATTTTGTAACATAGGTATTTACACAGTTAGATATTCAATATTATTAAAACAAATATACCACACTATCAAACATGATTATTACAAATTAAATTTTATTACTGTGATGATGAAAGTGAACAAATAATTGTTATGTAAGTGATTGTAAATAATAAATGAATTTTGCAAAGTATTATTTTATATTTTTCATTTATTCTGCTTTGCTTTGCTTAGGTTCGTACCTATGTATATAGTTTCACAATAATATACATAATATATAGTTTTATACTCTTCGGCGCGTCGCTAGTTCATTAGCAGCCTATCTTTTACTTCAGGTCAAAGTCTATTTAGATTAAATTTAGTTTGAAACTTAAACAGTTCCATATTTATAATAGTAGTCCACTTTGGGCCCTTCAGTATAACTACTTTAGGACTGGGAGCACACTCGCAAAAAGGCAGCAAATTCAAATGCCAGGTTTATGTGCGAATTAAATTTTTAACATAACATTATTTTGTAATATGGTAAATTAAAATATTATAAGAGAACTCATATGTCTTCTGTAGAATGTAACATGTACCTATGTAGTTTTCGATATCAGTAATAAGTTTACAAATCCACATAACGCGCTTAGAAGTGGAATGATACAAGGGGATGTATACTAATATATAGGATAGAGAATATTTGATTATAATATAATCATATATTCTCTATCATATATATTAACTAACTATATATTATATAGTATTATAGGCAGTGGTAGCCCAGGTAACGCGTTAGCTAGGGAACCCTGTTGAAAAACTCCAATAGAATTCCATCAAAAGCAACAAAAGCCACGTAGAAACCAATAAATGTCTTTTGTCGCTTTTGATGGGATCCTATTGGAGTTTTTAAATAGGGAAACTCAGTGAAGCGGGTTCAAATCCCGGATCTCGCACCTCTGATATTTTCATGTGCGAATCATGTCTAACATGATTACCACTTGCCTTACGGTGAAGGATAACATCGTGAGGAAATCTGCATGTCTGAGAGAACCTATCAAGTTTTCGAAAGACATGTGAAGTCTGGCCACACTTGACCATCATGGTGGACTATGGTCTGATCCCCTTCGTATTGAAGGGAGGCCCACACCCAGCATTTTGACGTTAAAAACAGCTGAATAGATAGGTAGATGATTATTAAAATCTATAAAGTATAAAAACAATCAGTATATGCTGTGAAACACTTTATTGTCTTAGTACAAATAGCACATGGCGGTAACTACTTAGTTGCTGAACACGATTTGTTTATTACTATCTACAAAATCAACTTTTACAAAAATAATATATGTACAACAAAAAATTAGAATTTTGGCCTAAAAATTCAGTTCAAAAATTTTAACCTAATAAAGAAATCAGTGCTTAATTATTCTATTAATTTAATTAAGTAAAGAATAAAGATCTATAAGCAATTATTCATAGCTTAAAGCTTGAATAATCAAATGAATCCCTAAGATTACAATTCAATAATATTTCCATATGAATTCTGCCGTCATAAAAAAGAAGGCCGCAACTTCTTCAAAGTTGATTTCGAGATATTTGAAGTTTTGTCTTAGTACTTAGTAGTACTTTTGACGTAGTTTCAATGAAAATGGTTATGACATCTCCGGATTCATAAGACCTAGAGCTTTATGAGTAAGAATATCAAATAGCATTTTTTTTGCTGATTCCGAATCTGCATTTAAGTCATTTTTGACCAAATTTTTAGTTAGGACCTTCTTTATTATGACGACATAACTGGTATTCGTGTTAATAAAATATAGTGTGATAGAAATTGTCGTGTGAATAAAATCCATGAAAAATAACCACACAAATTAAAACTAAATAGATACATTGTTAGAAGCAATGCATAAAACTTAATGTATCTATTGCATAACAAAAGTAACATTATGAAGTAGTGTATATATGTAGTATTTACCGTTAATTGCATGAAAAGAATACAAGCACCTAGTTTATTTTTTTAGAGAACAAAATAATTGATATAAATGTAACACACGAATTTACTTAATTTATTTCTCATTTAAGAGAAAAACGTTATTTTAGCTCAAATTTAGATATTAAAAAGTGTATTTTATCTAATTTGTACTTTTAAATACTTTTAAACGATGTTTTCGGTGTTTTTCGCGGATTTATTTTGATTTTTCGTTCCCGACGGCGTTTCGAATGCTTTACAGCAATCATGGTCACGGGAGAGACTAAGGTTTTAGACGTCTCGAAGGCGTTATATTATACTTGTTACAGTGCCTTCCCACAATTTAACAAAATTATTTTAAAATATTTAAAAATAGCATTGTAGTACCTTACAATATTTGTTTCGAAACGTCGGGAATCAAAAATCATAATAAATCCGCGAAAAAAAAACAAAAAGAAAGTTTTATTTAAAATGTCAAATATTTGCATAAATCTAAGAAAGTATAATTTGTACTTAACTTTGATGTTAGTTACTATCTAGTAGCACCACGCAGAGAAAATAAAATTGCTACAAGATTTTTGAACTCTTTATCTATTTAGGTAATTTTTGTTAAGATTATTATGATTTTATCAAAATTAAAAGAGCCGATAATGGTATTAACACAGACTATATATAACACACACAATACTATACTAGTACAGAAGCCTCATCCCATACAAAGAAATTGGCCAGCGCTAATTCGGGCTATTTTTGTTTTCTAGAATAGATTATTATTTATTTAAGATTGTCGTTGATCCGTAAATAGTTGAACTGTTTCGTTTTATAAATATGTGCAATCTAACGTATGGTAAATATTGTAAAATTCAATGTTTAACCGTCATAAAAACAACTCATAAAAAGTAAAAGCGCCATCTGTGAATATACACAACAAACCCATCATCTGATTGCTGATATTTGAATAAACAGTAAAATTACGCTTTGATGAAATGGGCACATTATTTCGTTTCCCTTCACTTAGATTATTTTTCAAAACCATAATCATCGATCAAAAAAGTACTAGGTACACAATCAGCGACAAAAAATGTCCTCACCGTATGAGCTCATATTTGAACATTTGAGCGCGCTTTTTTTTGTGAATACAACTTTAAGCATTGCATGTAAGATTCAACTTATTTTGTTGTATACTTATATAGCAACTAGAATAATTACTTAAACACAATTGGTGACAGCTTTAAGAGAAATTTTGCATGGGATTGTGTATCTAGTATTTTTATGATCAAAGACTATAACTTTTTTATATTTTGTTAATTTGTAACTTTCATAACAAATCGATACATAATTAATATACTCGTAGTAGAAATTACTATTACAGCAATTACATAATTTTCATTAAAAAATCATACATATATATATATACCCTGATCTTTTTTTAACACTTTTACTTTCCATTATTAGGACTACTCATTGCAATTTCAAAACAAAGTCACAGTGCTTTTTTTTAACCATCTTTGCTAACATTTTAACCATTAATCTAATTCTACTGTAACAAGTTAACAATACAATACTTGCAAGTGCCCGCGGTTTCACTCAATTTAATAAAAACTGCTATAAAATGGAACTAAAGAGTGAAAAATTAATGGCAAATATTGATATATGAGCATATCATTTGATATATTGAGCGTGTTAAATTTATTCCTTATTACATATGGGGCAAGCGAGAGTGCCCATGGGGTCCCACGCGGGCAGCACCGTCGGGGTTTGCTTGAACACATTAAGAACTTCTGCGGGAACATGCTTCTTGTCTACAACCACCTGAAATTATTATTAGATAAGAGCATTTAGTAACAACAATAACAACAATAGATAGTGGTATCTATACAGATAAAATTGATGTGTCTTATAATATCAATATAACAGCTTTTTTACATATTAGTATACTCTTACATCGCAGGTTTTTATATTTTTCTCAGAAATGAGACATTTTCCCGCGGTAAAAAGAATCCTATATTTCTGTGATGCGGTAACAGACCGACAGACTTAAAGACAGACGAAAATTCTAAAAACTATAGATTCGGCCTCTGTATCGATGATAATGTTTATTTCAATAAGATTTTCCAAAAAATATTTAATGCACAGATTCGGCTTAGTTACAATTTTATTATATTATAGTATATACTATGCTTATAAAAAAAAACACAATTTTTAACATTTCTGTCTGTTTTTTTGTTCCGGCTAAACTCCGAAACGGCTGGATTGATTTTGACGGGACTTTCACTGGCAGATAGCAGATGTTATAAGGAGGAATTTAGGCTACTTTTATTTAAGAATAAGAATTAGGGTTCCAAACAAAAAAATAAAATGTACCTAAGAGACGTATCCTAGCGACGCGATGCCGAGTCGCTAGTTATAAATAAAATAGGTGTGTCTAACAAGAGCTTTATGGACGGTGGGTCTAAAACAACCGAAAGAATTGTGATATTCTTAATCTATACTAATATTATAAAGAGGTAAAGTTTGTGAGTTTGTGACGTTGTAGGGGGTAATCTCTCCATCTACTGAACCGATTTAGATGAAATTTGGTAAGAAGATAGTTTGAGACCCTGGGAAGTCAAGCTAGGGATGAACTCGAGCGAAGCGAGGGTGAGTCGCTAGTATACATTATACATAATTAAAATCATGGTAAATTTACGAAATTTAAATATTTCGTATATAGTAACATTAACACTCTTTTATCAAAATCTCTTGTAATAGTTGTATTACTTTACATAGCAAATAACGGCTAAAAGCTATGAAGTTATCTTATGAAATTGAAATAGAAACAAAAATGTATAACTGTTTTATGGAATAATCAATTCAAGTAATAAAAATACATACTTAAATATATAATAATAACAAATAAGACTCAAACTGGCAACACTAATTATAAGAGCTTACTTTTGCCCTCTATACATTTAAAAAACTTACCTCAAAAACAAATTCTCTAAACCACGGCTCAGTCAGCAAAAGATACCCTTTGTCATATTCCTTATCTCCATACGAATTTTCTACTCGGAACTTCGTAGGGTTGCCATGTTCCTACACAAAAAATAAAAAATATATAACATTAGGTATAAAATAACAAACGAAAATATCGATATTGATTATCGAGGTGTGGATTTGATTCCAGGTTGAGGCAAAAATATTTTCTCTATTTTATTACCTGTATGATTCTGATTAAAAACAAAATCAATTACAGTATCTCGAATCGAATAATATACAAGTAATATTTAATTATCATTAAAAAAAGATACCCTTACGTAAAAAAGACATTTTTTGCTCTAGATAAGTCGAGATTTTTGTTTTACATATAAGTGGTACCAAAAATATAATAATAGTGAGCAAGCTTCAGTTAAAATAAGCTCAATTTTCTCATTGAGCTCTCACATCACACTACTATTATCTATACATATAATAAAATTGTAACTAAGCCGAATCTATACATTAAATATTTTTTGGAAAATCTTATTGAAGTAAACATTATTATCGATAGAGGCCGAATCTATAGTTTTTAGAATTTATGTATGTCTGTCTGTTATTTCATCATGGAAAAACCACTGGAGGGATTTTGATGAAATTTGGTATGACGATAGCTGGTCATCCGGGTCAACATATAGGATACTTTTTATTGCGGGAAAGTATCTCATCTCTGAGAAATCTATATAAACGTTAAAATGTAAGTAGGGACGAACCCGAGCGGATCGAGGGTGTATCGCTAGTGTGTATTATATGTGTATGTTTGTAATCCTTCTCCTTGACACAGCTGGATGGATTTGAATGAGTACACAGACAGACTACGACTGAGTAACACATAGTCTATTATACTGATACTAAAAAATGGCAAAAGGCGCCAATTTGAATAAGAAAAACGACAAATGTTCTATCATAGTACTATTTCCTACACCTTAAAGTAGCCTGGAATAATTCGCTTTTTAGCGATAAGGCCGTCTCTTGTACCTTCTCCTATATTTTGTATATTTTCTTTTTTGTTTTTGGCTGTACAATTGGGTGTACAAGAGTTATTATTATTATTATTGACTGATTCCGGCCACGGCGGTCAATCTCATTGAGACTAGCCAACTGCGCAGGAGATATTATAGTGCACAAGTGTACGCGCAGACACAACGTGCACTCTCTGTTCCTGTCAATCTATACTCCGGTGGGACGACTGCTCGACACGACCGGTGAGAGTTAACTGCTTTGCTGACGGCTTTACGTGCTCTCCGAGGCACGGGGGTGAAACACCGCCAACTTTCCAACTCCGGGTTGTTACTGAGGCTTAATATACAGAAAGACTCAATAACTAAACTTGACTTTACCCGGGACTCGAACCCAGGAACTCCGGGTGTGCAGCCGTACATGCTAGCCACTACACCACCGAGGCAGTTAATTTTATTATTATGATATTATAGTAAGCGTACATCAGTCCCAACAGCTGTGAAGACCATGGCGTGCGTCATGCAGGAGTCGCCGTACAGCAGGCGGTCGGCCTTGTTCAGCCCGATCTGCACCTCGGTGTTGAATAGTAGCTTGTAGTCTTGCCTGAGATTTACATTTTATTCATTTTTATTAATTTCACTTGTAACTAACTATGTACATAATTAAACTTTGAAAGTCGATTGGTAATTATTTAATTTTTTGTTACAATTTTTGACAACAATAAGTGTATTTCTGAAATACTAATCTATACATATAATAAAATAGTAGAGGTCGAATGTCTGTACATAGAAAAAATATATGCTAAAAACCGAGTCAGGGGGGTGTAAGAGAAATAGAACAAATCCAGATTTTTTCATTTTTTTTTGTTTCTCTGTTTATGTCTGATAGTGAGATCTTCGTTAAGCGTTTTAATCCAACGATAAAAAAAACTTAGCAAACTTGAATAACAAATTAATCAGTAAATAATAAATATGCTATAAAATCTTTAAGTATGTATGTTTGTATGACTTACGCATCTAAATCTTCTAGAGCGTTCTTTCTCTCAAAACGCTTGGACACCTCGCAGCCGAACCAGACCGCTTCACCGGCTTGTATACTGTCTTTTACTACTCTGTAAAACAAAAAAAAATAACAGATAAGATACTTCTTAATAAATGCTAAAGTTTGTGCATGAGTCAGTGTATTTATGTTACTCGTTCATGCCGAAATGGCTTTGTTCAAATTACCAATACTTATTGTACTTTACAGTAGATACTTTTTTTCCTCTATTTTAAAAACAAAACTTTATGTCTAAAATAACTCAGTCTCTGCTTTGATTGCTGTAAATCATTCGAAACGTCGGGGACCAAAAATCAAAATAAATCCGCTAAAAATCCAAAAAGGTAGTAGTATTTAAAATGTCAAATATTCGCGTAAATTTAGTAAAAGTTAAAGTATTACTTAATAAGTGTCTCGACAGGCTGGTTGTTGTATGCGGTCTGTCGGCCGCCCACTACGTTGCCGAGGCACTGCAGCGTGTAGAGGCGGCCGAAGGGGTTTGCCTCGCGCGGGTCGCTCACGAGACACACCTGGATATGGGGATATAAATGATTACATATATATTCATACTAATATTATAAATGTGAGTGTTTGTTTGTTTGTCCTTCTTTCATGTCGAAACAGAGTGACGGATTGGCGTGATTTTTTGTGTGGAGATAATTGGAGGGCTGGAGACTGACGTATGCTACGTTTTACAGCGGGAGATATAATACGTAAAAAATCTAGAAAGCAATGTATATTGTATATTACCTTATCATTAACATCAAAGACCGGTCGGACATGTTTGTCGTAGAACTCCTGAGGCGTGAGATGACCGAAGCTGTTGTAGGCTTTCTCCTTGTTGTAGTATTCAAATGTGAACTTTTGTGGAGGAGTTCCTGTAAAATACATCAGAATAACAGTCTTACGGTGAAGGAAAATATTGTAAGGTACCTGGCATGTCTGAGAGAACCCAGCAAGTTTTCGAAAGACATGCTCAGTCCGCCTGCATTTGGCCAGCGTGGTGGACTATGACCTGATTCTCCTCATATTTAGGCCCGTGCCCAGCAGTGGGCTGAAAAAGGGCTGAATGCATACATCATAATATAAATTAGTTTTATTGAACTAGATACTGTTCGTTGTAGGAACTTCTGGAGAATCTAACCTGTGTTCATCCAGAATATTGCTATTTTTATTCTTTTAGCTCGTATGCGTTAAGGTATTGTAGCGTGCAGAAAGTACAAACACATTCGCTCATTCACAAAATGTATTTATAATATTAGTGCATAGACTCTCATCAGCAACAAACATAGATTAGTTCCAATAAATATTAAAACATGGCGTCATATTTTAATCTGTCTATACATATAATAAAATTGTAACTTAGCCGAATCCGTACATTAAATATTTTTTAGAAAATCTTATTGAAATAGGCATTATTATCGATACAGAGGCCGAATCTAGTTTTTAGAATTTTTGTCTGTCTGTCTGTTACCGCATCACAGAAAAACTACTGGAGGGATTTTGATGAAATTTGGTATGGTGATAGCTGGTTATCCGAATAACATATAGGATACTTTTTACCGCGGGAAAATGTCTCATTTCTGAGAAAATATACAAAAACTGCAATATAAGAGTATACTAATATGTAAAACCTAAAAATTTGGTTTTTGTCATCTGAACGCGGGCGGAGCCGCGGGCAATGCTAGTGTTTCTATATTATTTTTGCATAATATGTGTAGATTAAGACTTACCGAGACATGTCGATACAATGTTATATATAACAGCTATCTGTCTATCAATTGCGCTCTGTATCTCTTCATCGGACGCATTATTGGCCACTAGTCCTCTTAATTCTTTGGCATATTCGCGCAACTGTAACATTTTATTATAAAATTTAAGTAGTTTTTTTTTAAATGCATGTATCTTATTGTTTTAATTTTTTAGAGATAGACATATAGAGTGCGTGTTATGTACGTGTTTACTGATTAATGTTATGCTTTGCATTTAAAACCTATAATTATAATTATTAAGATAAAAGAGCCTTTGTGAAAATACCTATATCCTATTGTGTGCTTTTGATAATGTATATCCTGTTGGTGGTAATAATATAATAAGTAAAATATAAAGGAAAAATGTAGCAAATTTAAAGTCACCAATGAATTTCAAAAGTTAGAAAATTTACTAGAACCATAATTTGTATAAAATTTCAACATTTTTATATTGACGGACAAATAAACTCAGGGTTTGTGTCAAATTAAGAGCTTTAAAAGGCTATATATTACACTATCTAATATTACATTATGACTTTTAGTAGAAAACCTATTACAATTAAATCAAGTGCGTGGGCGGAGCCGTGTGCAAAAACTAGTATTATAATCCATATATAATTTCATTACCTTAGTTTTAATCAAAGCATTCATATGCAAGCTCCGTCTTGAACTGAAGGTTTCTGGGAAGCATTTCTTGGGCATTAAGCCGTGTTTGTTCACCAGGTTCACTATGAGATCCCATTGTCCACCATCGTTTATGGGATCCTAAACAAGAAAAAAACTTTGTTAGATTGACAATAGGAAGCATTTTTTGAGATAAGCCATGCATTGTACATTGCAGAATGGTTGTATGTGGATTATTGCTATTATTTTAATGATCACAAAATACGAATCATTACCTTTATTTTATATACAAGCGTGCAGAGCCAGAAGGTCAAACTATATTTTTTGACGTTTCAATATACATTTAATGTAATGAACGAAGTATGTAATACTAGGTGGTTGAATGCCTAGTATGTACTGCTGCTGAACTGGAGATCCTGGGTTTGAGTCCCGGCTCTGGCCAAATACAGTTAATGTGCTTTTTTTGAAACTTTCATAGGCTTAAATCGGCCAGGACATAATATATCTAGAAGATTAGTGTCATTGCTATTTTGTTCATATTTTTTTATTTTTCTGGCTCTTAAGATTTCCTAAGCCTAGTTCGGTTTTATGATATCAACAGACATATGTACGTACATATAGTTTGTAAAGTAATAATGCAAATTTAAACATGAAATGGTACTGGTGACGTAACTAAGGAGATAATAACTGTTGCTGGCGGAATGCCATTCCAAATATAAAATGTTTCAAAAAAAAATTTATTAACCTAGAATATTAAAAATCGGCCAAGTGCAAGTGCTTAAATACTGTCATTTTTATTTAAATTTTCTATTGACATTAATTCTTTTGAATAAACTTATTGAGTAGGTATGGTTTTCAATATTACTATTAAAAAGTGAAATCGTCATTTAATCAGCTTTTTGAAACTTTTTGTTACATAAATTATATCTATCTACATACGTAGGTGGGTAAGGTAGTATGGAAAATAATAATTTAGGGTGTTTAATACAAAAGAGAACAATTTCTTCATTCTATTCTAATGTATGTTTAACTGGCTCGCTTTGAAAGCTATTATTAACAAGAAAATTGAATTAGTTCCGACAACGTCGAGGTAGTAATTTGTATGTTAGTATTATAATAAGAATATCTTTATATATATAATTCTTCTGTGAGTGTGTATGTCACTGAACTTCTCTCAAACGACTGGACCGATTTTGATGAACTTTTTTGTGTGTGTTCAAGGGGATCTGGGAATGGTTTAGATTTACAATTTTGTCCAAAAAGTTTGAAATTTTCAAATTAAAGACGTGTAGACAGGACAACGTCTGTCGGGACCGCTAGTAGTTTGTAAAGTAATAATGCAAATTTAAACATGAAATGGTACTGGTGACGTAACTAAGGAGATAATAACTGTTGCTGGCGGAATGCCATTCCAAATATAAAATGTTTCAAAAAAAATTTTATTAACCTAGAATATTAAAAATCGGCCAAGTGCAAGTGCTTAAATACTGTCATTTTTATTTAAATTTTCTATTGACATTAATTCTTTTGAATAAACTTATTGAGTAGGTATGGTTTTCAATATTACTATTAAAAAGTGAAATCGTCATTTAATCAGCTTTTTGAAACTTTTTGTTACATAAATTATATCTATCTACATACGTAGGTGGGTAAGGTAGTATGGAAAATAATAATTTAGGGTGTTTAATACAAAAGAGAACAATTTCTTCATTCTATTCTAATGTATGTTTAACTGGCTCGCTTTGAAAGCTATTAACAAGAAAATTGAATTAGTTCCGACAACGTCGAGGTAGTAATTTGTATGTTAGTATTATAATAAGAATATCTTTATATATATAATTCTTCTGTGAGTGTGTATGTCACTGAACTTCTCTCAAACGACTGGACCGATTTTGATGAACTTTTTTGTGTGTGTTCAAGGGGATCTGGGAATGGTTTAGATTTACAATTTAGTCCAAAAAGTTTGAAATTTTCAAATTAAAGACGTGTAGACAGGACAACGTCTGTCGGGACCGCTAGTAGTTTGTAAAGTAATAATGCAAATTTAAACATGAAATGGTACTGGTGACGTAACTAAGGAGATAATAACTGTTGCTGGCGGAATGCCATTCCAAATATAAAATGTTTCAAAAAAAAATTTATTAACCTAGAATATTAAAAATCGGCCAAGTGCAAGTGCTTAAATACTGTCATTTTTATTTAAATTTTCTATTGACATTAATTCTTTTGAATAAACTTATTGAGTAGGTATGGTTTTCAATATTACTGTTAAAAAGTGAAATCGTCATTTAATCAGCTTTTTGAAACTTTTTGTTACATAAATTATATCTATCTACATACGTAGGTGGGTAAGGTAGTATGGAAAATAATAATTTAGGGTATTAAACACAAAAGAGAACAATTTCTTCATTCTATTCTAATGTATGTTCAACTGGCTCGCTTTGAAAGCTATTAACAAGAAAATTGAATTAGCTCCGACAAAGTCGGAGTAGTAATTTGTATGCTAGTATTATAATAAGAATTGCATTCTAGAACACATCAATCTACGGGCATGACGATATTGACTCAGATATCTTCAGATCTTAACACTTAAGATATGATAAACTTTTGTTCATTCGGTATTGTTTGCTTTTTACAAACTGTTTAAATAGTAAGACCACTATGTAAATAAATTGACTGATTTAATGATAGTACTTCTAAAACCAAGTAAAATCAAATGTAGTACATTATTATATTGTAAAACTAACGATTTAACCTCGCTTCGCTTGGATGCGTCCCTAGCAGTTTAAGAAAGGTAAATTCGAAATTTTTACAATTAAGATATATTTAACAGCCTATAATTGAAGTGTATTTATTACCTTAAGAAGAAAATTGACTAAGCGTCCTCCCAATTCTTCTCCTTGCTTCGCTGTCTCCACTATATTGTTTAACCAATAGTGAGATCTTTCTATTTTATCCCAGAAGAAGAGATAGCTGTAAATAAAACATAATTAAAACCAATTTATAAGGCATATAGCTGTGTTTCAATTACTGGATCATGGGCAGATTCTCCAAAGATAAATATAACATGATAATCCATCTAATAAGAAAATTTTGATTTTTGGCATCTGTACTAATATTATAAAGGGGCAAAGTTTGTTTGAACATGCTAATCTCAAGAACTAGTAATCCGATTTGAAAAATTCTTTTTGCATTAGACAGCCCGTTTATTGTGGGGGGCTATAAGCGATATGCTACTGCCCAACAGAGCGGAGCAATATTGATTTACGCGGGTGAAACCGCGGCGCACAGCTATTTCACATAGAATATGTTGTATTGGCATTATTCAAATATATTACTCACTATTTATTTAAACAATAAGTTGTGTATGCTAAGCAATTAACTTTTGGGGATATAGATGAGATTTTTGTTTAGTGCAAATTTATTTTTTTGTAATCATCTCTTATTGTGTTAATAAACAATTTATAATCTTTCACTATTATTTAACTTCCCTTTTTGCCTACCTTGTTTTACTATGTTTTATTCCGAATTATAGTCTGTCTGTATACAACACTAGCGACTCTCCCTTGCTTCACTCGGGTTTCTAGCTTGCTTCCCAATACAAACTATCATCCACATTTTCACCCCCTTAAGGGATGATTTCCGGGATAAAACGTATTCTATGTCCTTCCCAGGGTCTCAAACTATCTTCTTACCAAATTTAATCCAAATTGGTTCAGTAGATCCAGAGATTACCCCCTACAATGTCACGAACTCACAATCTCACAAACTTTACCTCTTTATAAAATTAGTATAGATTTTATCTTAAACAACTCAGCCATTTCAGTATGTATAAATAACAAAAATACAAACACGTACATACAAACTTTTGCAATATTAATTGTAGTTCAATATCTAACAAGTTACTTATCATAAAACAGATCTGGTTTCATCATTAGGTTTCATACTGGAAAAGTTAAAAATGTGCTAATTTACAATCATCACTTTCAGTTATTTAATTTGCCTTTGAAATCAGACAGTATCTACATTTAGGGGTATATATATTTTTTTAGGTAAATAATGTGTATGAAAGTCATTCATACCTTTGTGAAAATTCAAACTCTTCAATACCATATTTTTTCATAAATGGCAATCTCATAACATTGAGAACAGCAAATAGCCAACACCTGCCAGTATTTTCTTGATTTGTAACTGGTTTGCCTTCTGAATCAATCTGATAAGAAAAGATTCATATTAATAGGTATGACTTTGTATGAATGTCAAAAAGTAAGGATGTAAAGTTTTATAAATAAAATTGTTACCTTAATATTATAAACATGTAGAGATTTATCTGTCTTCCTTTTACTGATAGCTACTTCAAACGGATCAAACCGTGAACATGCATTTTGTGCAAGCTCATTCTTAGGATCAGCATAAAAATTGTTTCTTAAATTTTCTAATTTTTCTAGACTTAAAGGTTCTGTAAAATTTTAAAATACATATTAAAAAGTTAGAATAAAATAATAACAAAAGTAAAAAAAAATATGAGATTAATCATATTGCCTTCATGCAATTATTAACAAAAATTCTTATAAAATATTTATACAAAGAAGATAAAGTAAAAATGGCATATAATAAATATTCATTGCATAAAGTAAACTAATATTCGTATGTTTTGCTAGAATTAGTAACATTACCTGCCCTCTTAAATACCTATTAGCATATAAGTAAGACACTAAAAATGTATATTTATATAAATTATGAAGGTGTTTTAGGAGGATTCTTACACTATACATATCTTTTCTATTATAAAGTAAATTAATAATTTACTTACTGGAAGACATAGCTGCGGATAATATTCTTAATCTTAAAAGTGAGCTTGCTTTTAACAAAGCCGATTGTATGGAGTTAATATTCATTTAAGGCAAATAGCCAAATAAACAATTTTATCGAGCGGGCAGATCTGGCGAATACGTACTGCAAGACAATGAGAATTATGAGTACTGAGAAGGCAATGTTTTATGTTAAATTATAAAATTATTTTAATATTTAAATGTGTCAATTGCCAACAAAGCAAACGCTATTGGCTTATCACTTACGGGAGCGAGATAGGCGTACGATGATAAGTCAAATCGTTTTGCAATCACCTGTTTTCATTCAATGTTATTTGACATATTCACTCACAGATAAGTAAATTCAATACCACAGACCAGGAACAAGAAGTTCAATTCCATGTATATAAAAAAATATTGATGGTAGTGAACATAATACATGTACGTTCAGTAGAAGTGAATATTATAATAAATTATTATATTCTAAAATATAAAATACAACAAAAGTTGCCACTAATTTGTACTATGGCAATAATTTATTTAAAGGGCGGGAATATGAAAATGCTAGTTTTAAGTGGATATTAGTAATGATGCTACATTTATAAAGTATATTATATACATTTAATAAAATGAATTCTTTTTTTTTCTTTTAAAAGTAACGAGTTTCGACCAATAAACATGTATTTAAGACAGATCATTTTAGTAAAGAAGAAAATCAATACTAGTTCTAACACAGTAGGTAACACTGAAATTAAAAGGGGTGGCTTATAAAAAGAAAAGCAAACTACATTCATCTCAAACATTTACATGAGACACTGTGTTAATAATTATTTAAAAAGTAATATAAGTGTTTTTAAACAAAAATGGCTGTGAAGGCATATGAAGATGCGTGTATGAGGGCAGAACTGTTCGGCCAACCCAAACCAGATAGAGATGACTTTTTGTCAAAACATAAACATTTAGATGTAGTAGAATTTGAAGAAGTGGATATAAAAACTACAGAGGTACTCGTATATCTAGAATAAAAAGTATTAAATGCTTAAATATTATTATTTATGTAGACAGGTACCTACTAATTTAAAATTAAAATTTCAATTATACAACATACATACATGTAAATAGGTCAAGGTCGCAATTTATTAGCGCTATGCGGTTTTATATGTAACGCTTAGTTTTATATTAATATTAAATTTGTGTAATATAAATAATTTTCACTACATATTTTTTTCGTACGTTTGATTTTTCGTACAAATAAATTATAAAAGTAGTTCTTAAAAAATGTTTTGTAAGTACATATGTATTTTGTACTTTCAGAATACAGCGATGCTAAGTGATGATTTAAAAGGTGTGAGTGGAGGTCTAACCGAACTAAATACTATACTCAATTCAACGCAAACGAAGCTAAACCGCTTAAGGGTAAGATATTTATATGTACATATTTTGACCCCAATAATATTCTTTTATAGCTAGAAAATTATAGAAAAAACAGGTACTGGTATAGTAGAAATATGTACGTAATATAAGAGTGTTAACTGTTTTTAAACTAAGAAGTAGAAGTGTTGACAATTTCCAGTTTTAAATGAAGTTAGAGAAAATAATAAACTTCTAAATTTTTCAGGGAGTCTGCGGTAGCGTTACAAATTTATTTCGCATCAAATTATCATCTAAAGATAATTTATCGTATTCTAGTGAACCAAGTTACATCGGACAAACAAATTACGATAAAGATTATATACCACCAAAAAATATAGAAATTGGCTCTATAAACACAGGCCTTGGTCCCAATGACAATGAGATGACACCTCGCGCGGGAAAATTAAAACAAAATAGCGGCGATATTAATTCCGCATTAGCGGATTTAGAAGCTATGGAAATAGTTGAAAATACCTCGTTATTGTGTAAACCAGCGGTTGCAGATCATCGTAAACAAGTTTCATCTCAAGTGAGTAAGTTAGATAACTTGTTAATGCAGGCTGAAAGGGCAGAAGCGTCTTTGAAGAGTCAAAATAGACAAATGCGATCTTTTATACGATAATGCGATTTAGTTGAATCCTTTGAAAATCTTTAATGCCAAAAAGAATATTTATATTTTAAGTCAAGTAAACATGCTTAGTCTGTACAATTTTTTAGTAATAAAAGAGTAATATTTTTAAAAGAAACTCAAAATATATAAATATAGGTATTTGTTGAAAGTAATCAAATTACTTTCGTTATTTTGCTATTGTAATTTACATATGATTTATTTATTTATATGTGTAATAATTTTAATGACGCGGTTATTACATAATTGATTATTTTTAGGTTTTTAAGATAATAATATTTACTTTAGCATATAGAATAGCAAAGCTGGTGGTTATAAAAATATAGGTTTAGATTTTTCAACTGTGTGATGCGTCGCTGGTGCTTGGTTAACATAGATAGGTATTTAATATTTAAATTTAACAATTAATCAGAAGAGACAATATTACAAAATATATGAAATGCTTAAATTTTTCTCCTCCTATAACATATTACGACTTTTAGAATGAGAAATTGTAATCAATACGAATAAAAATAATACTCATAGTATTAGACAGGTCCATAGTATTAATTCCACTAAGATTTATTTTGAACAAAGAATCGCCAATATTTAATTTACATGTTATACAGTTTTTAACATATTACTTCAGGCTTTTCAAAAATGTTAGTAATTGATTAAGCAAAATTATTTATTATCACATAATATAACAACTATAATTCTGATATTTTTAAACGTTAAAATTGATATATTTATAGCATTGTGATAATGTCACTCATTCTGTATTTTAGAACTCCAATAATAAAATAAATAATATACATAAATAAAGAGACTTTGATTTTAAATTATTATCTTCATTAATATTTTACTCTTCATAATGTATTAATGTCGTTATTTTAAACATAATTTACAAGCCTATTAATCAAAATCTCATTTAGATCTAAAGAAAGTTTGAATAAATAAGCAAATTTTGTTTAATCTTCCTGCAAGTGAGATCAAAGTGTGATTATTATTCGACATTGGTTAGTCACACGGAACAAGGGCAAACAAAAACGAGACTATTCGAACCGTGAAATGGATTGTTATATAAATGATTACTCTACCATGAATCAATATCTTATAGTTTAGCCGCCGACATGATACTTCTATTCATTATCTCACAACTAGCAGTCGCTATAATAGCTAATTCGGTTCATAAGTATCCTTACGTGTTTCTTCTTGATGTGGGGAATGAAGAAATAGAGAACTTAAACACAGAACAAATAAGATTTACTATATTAGGTGGCTCTCTAGCGATAAAATATCCTGCTACTGGAGAAGGAGATACTATCAGGCATGTGAGAGTAAGTGGAATAGATTTCGGCACAAATCTTAAAGCAAGTATTGTCCAAGGTGGTCCTGGATACAAATACGTCGTGTTAGTATTTTTAGGTAATCCAGGTGTTTCATATGATGCTGTTGTGACACTACAAACTGAATCGAACGTTGATAGTTCTAATATGAACTCCGATACAGAAAATAAAAGTTCAGATTCTAATGATAGTGCCGAAGAAACGGATGATAGCACCCAACAAAAAACTACGTATTCAGAGAATGCACTTATAACGCAGTCAAGTTCAAATGTCTATAAGTATATTAATAGCGGACACTCTGACGTCAACGACAATGATAATGACAATGGTGATAAAAGGCAGAATAATGATGAAGAGGAAGGTGATGATGAAGATGATAAAGATCAAAGCAATCAAGATAATGGTGATGATGGTATTCAAAGTGACAGTTATTTAGAGGGCGATAATTCTGAAAATACAGCTGAAATGAAATCATTAGATAGTCAAAATGATGAACGATATGGGAAATATGAAGCGTTTAAACCTGTGATCATTGGCGGTGTAAGGTTTTATCCTCAAGCCGCTATTTATTCTCAAGATGGATATAGTAAGCCAATATATGATCAAGAAAACCATGTTGATGATGAAGAAAATGAGCGAGGCAATGATAATATAAATGACATAGATTATAAAGACAGCAACAATAATTTAAGTTCTGATTATGTATCACCTGTTGAGTACTAAAGTTTGTATATATGATATTATATTCTTAGATTTACGCGAATATTTGACATTTTGAATAAAACTATCTTTTCGGATTCGGAATATTCGAGGCCAAAAATCAAAATAAATCCGCGAAATAATCCGAAAAGATAGTTTTATTTAAAAATGTATGACTTTAATTTATTACTTCTTATTAAATGTATAGTTATTTATCATAATAGAAATACATATATAAAATGTCTTGAGCTACTCGTATATTATTTATTAGTAATGTTATACGTATATAAGTATGTATTTTTTTAAAATGCTTTTTATAAAATATATACCTATAAACATTTATTTTAAAATATATTTAGCTTATTTAAAAAAAATGCTGACAGGTGAATTTAATGACTTAAAAGGTACAACGGTACAGGTATTTGACCAGAATTAATTATAAAAAAAAAAATAAGAATATTAGTTAACAATTGGTGAAAATATCTCTTAACACATAAAAAATATACACCCAAAATTAGTACCTTTTCCGTTTTTGAAATTGGCCAAGTTTCAAGAAAAAAACATCGGCCGATTTCACCAACGTCACCCAAGTTTAAGGGATCCCCTGAGCATGGTTAGGGGGCTGTTAAGGGACAGTTTCTGTTTCACCGACAGTTAGGGGTCACCTAAAAATAAAAATCAATAATTTAAAATGCCACCTAAGTATAGGTACTAGAAATACGGGCTCTGACGATGGTAAACGAAATTTAATTTAGGGGCTAGTTTAGGGGAACTTTTAAGCTGGGGATCCCATACGTAGGTGGTAGCTTAAGTGATGTTGGTGAAATCGTCCAATTATGTCTTATTGCTAACATTACGTATATAAGTATATGTAGCTATGCGAAAATGGATACGGAATTATTTAAGAATTTATTCACGTCTTCCCAAAAACCGTTAACCGTTTCGTAAATCACTACCGATTCACCCTGGCATCACTTGTGTGCGTCACTACGAGCCTATAACAATAGCCGATCAAGTCTCTTCCCATTTTTTTCAACTCAACGGCCATATTTTTTTTACTTTAATTAAAGTTATTATGATTTCTGACAGTAAACACATTTTTATTGTAATAAAAAAAAAACTATAGTATTCAGCCGTAATTTAGCTTCCTATTAGTGAAAGAATTGTCAAAATCGGATCTGTAATTTCAGAAATTACATGTTACATACAAACTTTACGTCTTTATAATATTAGTGTAGATGAGAATTTGTGATTTGTCATTGATGAAAAAATTAATTATGATAAGGCGTAATTAATTTCTAATAATACATGTATATGCAGTTTATGTAGTTTAGTATATCAATGCTTTGCGGTTGCATTTTCCATACAAGTCTTACCACTCTTTTTCACTCTATGTATTATTACATAGATACTAGCGACTCACTCTCGCTTCGCTCGGGTTCGTCCCTTGGTACGTTTTAACTTATAGTATGAAATACAAATCTTTGAATTTCTCGGCTTTTCTGTACTATAATATGCATGTATTATACATATAAACCTTCCTCTTGAATCGCTCTATCTATTGCTGAAAACTGTATTAAAATCTGTTGAGTAGTTTAAAAGATCTAAGCGAACAGACAGCGGAAGTGACTTCATTTTATACTATGTAAAGATTTCTGACCTTATATTGAGCTAGAAATAACTTAAGAAAGTATGTATTTTGTTTTTTTTAGTTAAATACGAAAGTATATGATTATATAAATTATCTAAAGTTTTAGCCGTTTTGATTCAGTGGTTTGGTTTGGGCTTAAGTGAATCAGTTGGGATAAGGAACAATATACATATTTCATATAGAAGACAATAAAAACCTTATACTTAAAATTTGTGAATAATATAATAAATGTATAAAAAGTATCAAAGTATGACTTTTTAGGATATCATTGTTCTTCGGATAACATATTAAAATAGATTTTCTCGCCTCGACTCATCCTCGCTCTGCTCGGGCTCGTTCCTAGTTACGTTTTAACGTTTAGTATAGATTTTTCAGAGATGAAATCTTTTCCCGCAGTAAAAAGTATCCTATACGTTGACCCGGATAACCAGCTATCATCATACCAAATTTCATCAAAATCTGTCCAGTGGTTTTCTCGTGATGCGGTCACAGATAGACAGACAGATAAAAATTCTAAAAAATATAGATAAAATATTTAGTAAATATTGAATTGATTAATAGACAGATTTTGATGAAATTTGGTATGATGATAGCTGGTTATCCAGGTTAACGTATAGTATACTTTTTACTTAACTAGGGACGAGGGTGAGTCGCTAGTATGTTATATATCATCATGCTACTATCCAAGGGAGCGGAGCAGTATTCATAAATAAATGCCAAAAAATCGGGTAGACTTCCATACATTATTGTAATACTGAATCAAAGGTTTGAACGCGGGCGAAGCCGCGGGTACTGCTTGTCCAGGATATAAGTACGTTACATCATGATGACGCGGACGTAACAGATATACATTTACAAACTTTCAAACTACGTGACTAGCAACCAGCTCTCCTGCCCTGCATAAATTATATGTCTATCGTAACTGGTAAGTAAGTACTCTATCTTCGTATGCCAGATCGCTAATGTTCTACAAAACGATACGATAAAATATTGCTTTCATTACCAAGCCATCCCTTTAAAAAGCCTTTGTTAACTCTTAGCTTTGTCAATTTTCCAGCCCACTAGTTCCTGCGGCTTACAGACTTGAAAAGATAAGATTAAATGAAATATGAGGAGAACATTTTTATGAATGGGTTGTAATGAAACTTGCAGGTGTCACTCGAAAGGGAAGGGAATATCCCTACCTGCCCATCTAATCTATCTATACTAATATTATAAAGAGGAAAGATTTTGTTTGTTTGTTTGTTTGTTTGTTTGTTTGTTTGTTTGTTTGTTTGTTTGTTTGTTTGTTTGTTTGTTTGTTTGTTTGTTTGTTTGTTTGTTTGTTTGTTTGTTTGTTTGTTTGTTTGTTTGTTTGTTTGTTTGTTTGTTTGTTGTTTGTTTGTTTGTTTGTTTGTTTGTTTGTTTGCTTGTTTGTTGGTTTGTTTGTTGGTTTGTTTGTTTGTTTGTTTGTTTGTTTGTTTGTTTGTTTGTTTGTTTGTTTGTTTGTTTGTTTGTTTGTTTGTTGGTTGGTTTGTTTGTTTGTTTGTTTGTTTGTTTGTTTGTTTGTTTGTTTGTTTGTTTGTTTGTTTGTTTGTTTGTTTGTTTGTTTGTTTGTTTGTTTGTTCGTTCGTTCGTTCGTTCGTTTGTTCGTTCGTTTGTTTGTTTGTTTGGTAAGAAGATAGTTTGAGATCCTGGGAAGAACATAGGATAGCTTTTATCACGGAAATTATCCCTTAAGGGGGTGAAAATGGGGATAAAAGTTTGTATGGGAAAGCAACCTAGGGATGAACCCGGACGAAGTGAGGATGAGTCGCTAGTATGAAAAAAAAATGTGACACAGTTTTGAAAATCTTCTTGTTATTATTAGTTTTCTACAGACAAATACACCGCAAGCAATTATTTTTTAAGTTTACTTGCAAAAGGTTAATTCAAAAAGTTATAACTATCTGTTATCCCTTATGTCTCCATATGACCGTGCGTAGGCGTACACGTGTTGAATGACACAGACTCGATCTCCAAATGGCTTTAGCTTCCACGTGAATAATGTTTATCGTCTCAAGGTTTCTTTAAATAAGGAGATGAATTAGGTAGATTATTAACGTCCTTCAGTTCTATACGAGGACTCAGGGCTGCAATATTTGGAATAAGACCGTACATATAATTAACTATACACGTTCCCATTTCTTCTTTTATGTAATATATGTAAATACATTACATGTTTCTTACAAATACAAAATTCTATTTATTTTGCATAAATACTGATGTATAGAATATATTTATTTTGCAACAAGAAAAATCTTGAAGTGTCCTGTAAAATGTCGATGACATTTTTTTCAAAGTGAATGTGGCTCTGTCTACTCCTGCTTATACCTAGGTTCGATCATTACGACGGTAGGCGGCCATCATAGATAATAATAATAATAAATATGTCGGGACATCACCATCTAGTTCCATATTAAGCTACAAGGCTTGTGTTATGAATACCAGATAGTTGATACACTACATATACATAACTTCAAATACATACATATTATAAATACGAACATCCATGACTGGAGTACAAGCATTCGTACTCATCACACAAATGAATATCCCCAGCGGGACTCGAACCCGCGACCGCTGGCACAGCAAGTAGGGTCACTAAAAACTGAGCCAAACGTGTCATCAAAAATAGGATCTCAGTGACATACGTTTATGTATGTATACAATATTTAATAATAATTAATTTCTTATTTAGATACAAATTTATTTTTTCTAAACAGTCTAAAAGACAATAAGTTTTCACCAGCACGTGCCTATATATATATATATATATATATATATATATATATATATATATATATATATATATATATTATATATATATATATAATAGATGCTGCAACCTTTGAAGCATTAGGCAATTTCAATCATAGCGGTCCCAATACACCACAACGATCGATACTTTTGATAGCTACTGTGTCAATTAAAATTAGAGCTACGGTATATGAATATACATTTTAAAATAAATAAATATTGAAATTACGTTAAAAGTAATGTAACAAACGTAAGAGCAAAAGAAAAACGATAATATATTTAAAAAATCGATATAATTTCGGTTTTATGACTAAAAATATAGGTTTTAAGGCGTCTAAGAAAATAATGCAGTATTCAATAGCCTCCGCAACATTATAATACTTAATGAAGGCCATATTTTTCTCTGCATCTGCACTCGTGTTTCTTTATGTAATAGGCATATTTTTTGCCCTCTTTAGTCTGTTTCTGCCGAATTGCATTCGAAAAGAGCGTTATTATAATCCAACGAAGCTACTCGAAGTAGCCATTTGAAATTCTAGTCTGAGACATTGCAACGATTTTTCTAACGTTTTCAAAATACATACACTATATGTAAGGAATTTCATATTACTAATTAAACATCCGTTATGTAGGCTTAAGGTTTTTCGAAATTGATAAGATGAGATTGAGACTTTTATATGAGCAGATCACTAGAATAAAAATAGTCTTAAATTATGTCTTTAGGTACACATATTTAAAAGAAAGGTAAACAAGTGATCGAACGCTAACACTCAGTATTTACTTGTGTCTTGTATTTTATATCAGGAAAATATAGGCTGATATAAAATGTCAATATAATTCGCTTACTGAATACACATAGAAGTTAAGCTCTACGGAGGACGAATATGTTCATTTCGCATTAACGATATGAGTAGTTTTCCTAGTAAAATGAAGTAAAAATTCGATTGTAAATTACAATGTATTTTTTTAATTTTTCCACATCTTTACATAGTATAAAATGAAGTCGCTTCCGCTGTCTGTTTGCTTAGATCTTTTAAACTACTCAGTTTTCAGCAATAAATAGAGTGATTCAAAGGGAAGGTTTATTTATATGTATAATACATGCATATAGTATAATATAAGCCGAGAAATTCAAAGATTTGTATTTCATACTAACCGTTAAAACGTAATCGCTAGTTATCTGTAAAGATTTGAGCAAAGAAATAAATATAAATATGTTGGGACATTACACACAGCACCATCTAGTTCCATGATAAGCTACGGGGCCTGTGTTAGGGGTACCAGATAGTTGATGCACTACACATATATAACTTTAAATACATACATATTATAAATATAAACATCCATGACTGGAGCACAAACATTCGTCATCAAACAAATGAATGCCCCCAATGGGACTCGAACCCGCGACCACTGGCACTACAAACAGCCAAACGTGTAAAGAAAATAGTATAAGTTCAACTAATGAAAAACTATTTTTACTACTTAAATCAAAAGCTGCCCTCTCATCTAAAGGGCAGAGAATGTACATATATTTTTGACGTCGACGGTTAACGGTCAATAGAATTTCAGATTCGACGTTTCGAGGCAAACATGTCGCCGTTCCATAATTCTAATTTTGAAGGCCCGTGAAATATTAACTTGAGATGCGTTGGATACGTCCCGTCCTGATTGCATTTTATTCACTATGTTACATCAATTCAGATGATCTTTCGCGAGACTTCAGTAGGTATTTTTAACAATAGACTTGAGTACGTATTTTCAACACAAAAAATAAATTATATTCCTTAAGTGAATAATAATAGCGAGAATGAAAAGTAAATGTAAATATAAAAAATGTCACACTAGCTTCTAGCCGTGGGCATATTGCATAAGCGCCGGGAGAGGGGTGCAAGGGGGTGCACTTGCACTCTGTCTTGAAGGAAAATATATAGAAAAAGTTAAAGATATTTATGTAATATTGTATTAGTAAAATCCTTGTTTAAATTTAGATATCTGCGAAAAAAGATGATAAATAAGATATGAATGAAAATTATAAAGATAATCATTTAAAGATTAGACTATTAGTAGTTTAATGTGAAGAAGCAGATGCACCCTTCTGGAAATAATTCTGCCGCCGCCCATGGAAGTGGGATCATACGGGTGGAACCTACGTGTTAGGCGCATCTAAGTCAAGGTAATCTATCTGTTACTTAATTTGGTTTGTAAGTTATCTCCATTACGAATTTCGTTTAAAGTTTTTTTTATTAATAACAAATAATACAGTTACACAATTTTTTTGATGTATAAGTGTTATAAAAGTATTAAATAAGTTAAAGTAATCTCTTTTTTCAGGCTGGAAGAGATGTGATAGTAATGGTTATTATTTCCATTGCTTTACTTTTTCAAATTTTTGCATATATAACTTGATTGTGATCTATACATATAATAAAATTGTAACTAAGCCGAATCTGTACATTAAATATTTTTTGGTAAATCTTATTGAAATAAACATAATTATCGATACAGAGGTCGAATCTATAGTTTTTAGAATTTTTGTCTGTCTGTATGTCTGTCTGTTACCGCATCACAGAAAAGCTATTGGAGGGATTTTGATGAAATTTGGTAAGGTGATAGCTGGTCATCTGGGTCAACATAGGATACTTTTTACCGCGTAAAAATATCTCATTTCTGAGAAAAAATACAAAAACTGCATTGTAAGAGTATACTAATAGGTAAAACCTAAGAATTTGGTTTTTGGTCATCTGAACGCGGGCGGAGCCGCGGGCAAGCTAGTACCAATCTATATTTATAATTATCTTAAGTAGAAGCTTGTGTTTCTGGAAACCGCTAGAATGTTTCTGATTTGGTAATATAATAATTACTTCTTTGCACGACAATTTTGAATTACTTATAGATAATATCTACATATATTACATATTAAATTCCAATATATTTAAAATATTCGGACATTTATACCACAAATAAACATACTGTTTACCATCTTCTACATAAACAACTGCTGGACACTACATATTTAGCACAAAAACGGTCTCCGATTGAAATTTAGATGCCATGTCGAAAATAGAACGATCGCTCAGAGACCGCTGCCGAATAAGTAGTTCACGTGTTACCGTTAAATTTAAATGGGATATTCAAAAGAATTTAGAACTTAAGCTCAAAAATCATTTCCTATGTTTTAACATACAAAATTCATTTCACAAACATATATTTGGCAGTTTCATTGGTAGTACTTATTAAACGAGTAGGTAGTTATTTTTCACAATACTTAATTCTCTTATTGCTTTACACAACTTTTTTTAAAATAATTAATTATATTACTACCCTTCACTCGAGAAGCAAAAAGCATTCTCGTAATCTTTACTAGGAAAGAACCGCAACTGAAAAAGTAGATCACGTAACTGTGAAACGGGATTTAAATAATTGTCTAAATAATTCCCCGTGTTCTAGCTGGTGACAATATGAATTATTTACTCGTATGTTAGCAAATTTTGCTTTATATTTAATCGCTTGGTTTACAGAATACCAGATGCTAAAACAAGTTGACATTCTGTTATCGATATCGCTAATCGATAACTAAAAAATCGGTCAAGTGCGAGTCGGACTCGCACACGAAGGGCTCCGTAACATAAACGTTTTTTTTATTTGAATGGCTGTCTTTTTTTCGCTATCTTGGTTTTTTATTATTTGTTTTTATAGCGGCAATAGAAAAACACACTCTGAAAATTTCAACTCTCTACCTATTACGGTTCTAGAGATACAGCGCTCTGACAAACGGACGGACAACAATAATCAGGTAGGTAATATGATTCAAGTATTTTTTTTTATCAGAATCAGATCAAAAATCTTTTGAATTGCCATGCCATTTACTTTTTACACATTAAATAAATTATACCAATATGATCTTAAAACATAAAAATCATCACATGAAATCGAGTCTTTGATTTCTCTCTAGTTTTTAAACTTATTAACATAACATACCTTAGAAGTTTCCACAAATAATAGATATATTTCATCTGCAGGTATCAATCCAGAATCCGTTATGCCTTTGACACGGTTTGTCTGCGCCATGACCGTTGTTTATGTGGACTATATTTTGAAAAAAACAAAGGTTAACGAAATTCAGTATTCTTTAGGAGAAAAAAAATATAAGGAAAAATCTGCAACTATCTCGTTCTGTTTTATTTCCTAAAAAAATCTCTGTAGGTATCTACTTACATTTTTTTAATAATGAGAACTAGCATTGCCCGCGGCTCCGCCCGCGTTCTGATGACCAAAAACAAAATTCTTAGGTTTTACATATTGGTATACTCTTACATTGCAGTTATTGCATTTTTTCTCAGAAATGAGACATTTTCAAAAAGTATCCTATATGTTGACCCGGATGATGATGATGTTCTCCTGACAGGTTCGGCCACGGCGGCCAATCTCAATGAGACTAGCCAACTGCGCAGTAGATATTATAGTGCACAAGTGTACGCGCAGACACAAGTGCACTCTCTATTCCTGTTACTCTCATACTATGGTGGGACGACTGATCGACACGACCGGTGATAGTTAAGGCGCAGGACCAACGGCTTTACGTGCTCTCCGAGGCACGGGGGTGAAACACCGTCAACTTCCCAACTCCGGGCTGTTACTGGGTCTTACTATACAGAAAGACTTAATAACTAAACTTGGCCCGACCCGGGACTCGAACCCAGGACCTCCGGGTGTGCAGCCGTACATGATAGCCATTACACCATCGAGGCAGTTAAAAGAGACCCGGATAACCAGCTATCATCATACCAAATTTCATCAAATCCCTCCAGTGGTTTTTCCGTGATGCGGTAACAGACACAGACAAAAATTGTATAAACTATAGATTCGGCATCTGTATCGATAATAATGTCTATTTTAATAAGATTTTCCAAAAATATTTAATGTAAAGATTCGGCTTAGTTACAATTTTATTATATGTATAGATATCTATGTGCATAGATCAAAAATAGGTGTATTTCATGATTAGGTACCTATATTATCTTTTAATGATGCTAATGTCAATAAATAACAAGATAATTATTCCGAATGTATGGTTTTCAATATACTCGCAAATTATTTCAGTTTCTTAAATTAAATGTTACTTACCTAGTATCTACACTTAATTTAAGAATCTGCTACGTAAAAAGTATAATATTGCCTGCACAACTGACATAAGAAAACTTATGTATATATTTTTAGTTGTTACATTCAATTATTTCGTCAAATTGGTAAAACGCAAATTTTTTGTAGATAAAAATTAAAAATAATAAGTAAAAATAAACTGATAAGTAATACTAAATAGAAACTTTAACAATGATATAATTATACATTTTATTACTTAAGAAGAAACATTCACGATAATATACTTGGATTGTATAAAGTTTTTATGAAATACCCAGTTAATTTATCAGTCGAAAGTTAATCCCTACACGACCGCGGACACCCCGGCATGTCAGTTAACAATAGATTTCTTAGAATTTTAATTATTTTTTTAAAAATTTACCTGGAGGTGTGTAATATAGTAACTTTGTACGTGCAAAAATTAATTTTCAACAGAAAATACTTCATTCTGACATACGAGTACATACTAGTTTACCTTCGACTTCTATCGTCCCTTCATTAGTATTTGGTGGCAATATTTACAAAACTACCCATTATTTTGGCTATAAGAAAACCGAACCGCAGTTAACCTGAAATGAGGCTACCTAAATGTCAAGGACCTCGTAAAATACACTTGCTTAGATGAAATTTTTCGCAAAACAGTGTTATTATGAATTACGAGTAAACCTAACAATACATATTTAGTGATGTACATGAAATTAAAAGTCGTACTTGATTAAATATTAGGTTATATAAAAAAACTACGTAGGTACCTATGGGAAAAGGAAACAATAGATGATTGTGACTCTTATTATTATTTATTTATTTATTACTAGCGACTCACCCTCGCTTCGTTCGGGTTCGTCCCTAGCTTGCTTCCCAATACAAACATTCATCCCCTTTTTAACCCCTTAAAGAATGATTTCCGGGATAAAAAGTATTCTATGTTATTCCCAGAGTCTCAACTATCTTCTTACCAAATTTCATCTAAATCGGTTCAGTAGATCTAGAGATTACCCCCTACAACGTCACAAACTCAAACTCACAAGCTTTACCTCTTTATAATATTAGTATAGATTATACTTAATAATATAATTTATTTTTAACTATAAGGAATGCGACTTCTATCACTTTAAAAAGTTCCACTCTTATGGTTGGATCTATTGTAAGTTAGAATCATGAAAGTTAGTTCACAATTGGTAAATATACCTATTCTCCTTTTATGTAATTGATTAAATCTTTTGTAAAGATCGTGAATTTTACAGCACAAGTTCTCTAATCATAATTCATTACTTTTTGTTTTATTTTTATATAAACTATTTATTAAAATAAATATACACAAATATCTATTAAGTCTGAGCCGATTAATAGTTTTAAGTTTCATTAATTTAAATAGGCAAATAAAATTTTACATACATTTTTGCGTTTTAAGTGCGGTTTAAGCCAAAAAAGTATTTCTTATTTAACGTTGCTAGAAAGAGCCATTAGAGTAATACTGCCATATTGATCAATTGTTTTCCTCTATAAATATAACTTCATGAAATAAACTATACACAGCCATATTAACTTTAATGCAATGGGAAGTTTTCCAAACAAATATTTGAAACTCTATATATAGGATAATTAATCAAGGCAGGGTATGTAATTGTTTTGCTCCCATCTGTACAGTATACAATCTGCACTGAGTCAGAATTTATAATGGAACAGAATATGCTACTTTAGCGTTGTTATAACACAAATCATGAAATGTTTATAAATTTCTAAATAATACCAGGCATGATCAGTGTGTTGACATTCTGGGTTGTACATTAGTACTTAAACCAACATTTTTATTTGTTTAATTGTACAAACAACATACATACATAGATAAAACATGACTTAAATAATAAAATTAAAATATATGTAATTTTATATTAATATAAGTAAAGTTTCTACAATATGCGCCTTTACACATTAATAAATAATATTTTTGATTTTAGACTATATAACAATAAATACACATATCTTAACTTTGGAAAATGAATATTAAATGTCTAAAAGCTAGAATGCCCGTGAGGTGGACAGACCAAGTGAGGGCTGCGGTAACTGGTGAGTGTTCCCTTACACGAGTGTACAAGGAAAACAGCTGTTAGGGAGGAGTGACGACGAATTATCAAGCGTGCCACAGCGCTCAAGTGACGACCACGACCACTCTGTCAAGAGTGTAACTACTCAGAAGAAGAAAAACAAGAAATAATATACAAAATCAAGGCAATATATTTTGAGTCTGTAAGTATTATTAGACATTTAGAAAACCTCCAATACAGTAAACTATAGATTGAGGCCATTTTAATGAGTTTAAAACACAATATCTCTTCAGTATTTTAGTAGAGTTGAGTGCAGATTCCAGGTGACGCTGCAGCATCAGGCCAAGGTTTAAAACATATCCTTGTAATGTCATTAAAGTAACGGGATACCAAGTTTTGAATAGATAAGATCTGTGGAAATTGTTCATATTCTTTTACAGTCTAGAACGAAGCTGATAGCCTGAAGCGGCTAAGCGGTTTTTTTATTTATAGCTAAGAATACCCACTCTCAATCAAGTCATCTTTCTAACCAAAAAAAAAACTTAACTAAAATCGGTTCATCCATTTGGCGCTACGATGCCACAGACAGATACACAGATACACAAACACACAGATACACACGTTAAACCTATAATACTCCTCTTTTTGCATTGGGGGTTAAATATATATTGTTTTTAATTTTAATTTTTTGTTTATATTAAATATTCGATTGCTAATGCTTTGAAATATCACTAAACAATAAATTATAATGTAATGAAACGTATGTATGGTATTAGTAAGTTTTTCATTTTAATAATTTTCATTATATTTTCTTGTTCATTCTTATTGTCTTCATATATCAATTTTAACATGTCCATTATGTGTATTATGCAAGCATCAATAATATACGAGTACATACATTGAAATCTGAAACCACCCCTTCGGAGAGAGACGTGATTGTTATTTTGTAAATCAGTTTAAACTTATTTTAAATGAAATAGAGTACATTTTTGAATGTAATGTTGAAAAAAAAGACAGAGATAGTGATTTCATGTAACTCCTAAGCCTAGTCCTTGATGTTTTGATTTAAACGTGACTTTGCAAGCTTTGTAATTTCGATGTATGAGTAGTTTGATGTATCCCTAGTAGATAGATAGGTAGAAATAACTCTTTAAAAATGTGTAAATGTGGAAAATTGTTTTGTAACTTTAGTCACGGCAATACTATGTATGTATAACATAAAATAAATAAAATAAATAAATAAACCATTACCGTGTTTAGTCCCTTTTACAAACGTGGGCCTATGGTTTTTTTATTTTATTTATTCCTATATCATATAATAAAATATTAAATGAAAGCTAACTAAAAATATGAAAACAAGTTCACGATGGAATATACTCGTAGTAGGTATTATGCAGTCGGAGACATATACGTTTCATCCTTGCCGCACGATGTACTTACTCGTATGTATGTCCCCGACTGCATAATACTATATTCCATCGTGAACTTGTTTTTATCTTCTTAGTTAACTTTTATGCAGTCGGTTTTATTATTTTTATAATATATTTATTTACAGGTTTTTAAGTATTTTTAAGTAGGATAATTAGCGAGAATGGTTATTAACTAACTTTAAACCATTATATATCCTAAACTGTTTTTTAAAGTGAAAAATGATGAAAGTAACCAAAAAAAGATTTTTATGTACCTATTTAACGATACCCTACTTGACATAGTTTGTCGATTTTCATTTTTTTTACATTATGGAGTCTAGCAGCCTCCATATTTTTTATGTCACCTATCTATGAAGATTTGGACCGATGAGACGAATCTAACGATAGCTTAATTAGAGAAATCTATCGAGTGGTTTGGAAGATATGAGGGAATAAAGAATATTACAAACAAACATACAAAGTTAGGCGCGAAAAACATAACCCTTTCCTTGCAGTCGGGTAAAAAGTAACATAATGTACTAGAAATTTTTAGATTTTAAAAAGGCCTAATAAGCCGGCGATAGTATGTCTCTTTTGGTACACTCTCAATAAATATATTTATCTACTAGCATTGCCCGCTGCTCCGCCCGCGTTCAGATGACCTAAAACCAAATTCTTAGGTTTTACATATTAGTATACTTTTACATTGCAATTTGTGTATTTTTTTCTCAGAAATGAGACATTTTCCCCCAGTAAAAAGTATCTTATATGTTGACCCGTGTAACCAGCTATCACCATACCAAATTTCATCAAAATCCCTTCAGTAGTTTTTCCATGATGCGTTAACAGACAGACAGACAAAAATTCAAAAAACTATAGATTCGGCCTCTGTATGCATAATTAAGTTTATTTCAAAAAGATTTTCCAAAAAATATTTAATGTACAGATTCGGTTTAGTTAGAATTTTATTTAATGTATAGATTTAAAAAAAATTAAGAACCTCTCCGGAATATAAGAAATTCGCGAGATAATATTAAAGTGCTTTGTGATTATTTACAAATAACTATTTATTTCTGTGATTAAGGATTTTAACTTCCAATAGTCGCTTATAACAGAAAATTTTATAATTTGGGACTGGTATAGAGTATAATGAGAGCAAAAAGTCTTTAAATTCGTTAAAGTTTACATGAGTATATCTAACGTTGAAAGCTTACTCATACCTATTGCATGCACTGCTCCACATGTGAACGTAGAATTAATGAAAGATATGAAATACATATACCAGTAAACGTATCCGTGGTACGTTGTAAAGTTTCAGTGGCACTGATTATGTTGACGGACTTTGCGGGTTCGATTATAACTTAAAGTAAATTTTCAGTCACACTCCCCAATATCACTAGCTATATAATAACGGTATTACAACGAGCATCTATATATGTGTGACTGTGTGCCTATACATCAATTCTACGTTAGATTTTTTCCTCACTTTTAATACTTTATTACAAACATAGTCTCTCTCGTTACCATGCTTTTTGTAAAGTATTTGAAACGCGAACGAAAAATCAAAAGAAAACCACGATACAATTATACCGACTTGGTCTAATTAAGAGAAAGCACAATGACCTAAAAGGCATTGTTTCAGTACATAGAAAGTAGGGGAGTGATAGCTTCTATCTGCTTAGCTTTCAAGAGAGAAATGTATGAGAATTTATAGTATTTAAGTATATAGAGTACAGTACAATTTATAAGAATTAACTGAGTGATACCATGATAACGACTTTATAAGAGATAATGCATTAAGCTTTTACGTTGTTACAGTTTAGAACATATGAGATATGAAAATAATATTTAAGTACTATGTAAATATGACTTTATGCACTTGTTAAAAAATGTCATATATTATGCATATTTATGAATTCATGTAAAAAATTTCTAAGAAAACCCACAATAAGTATATAGTTAATGTTAAGAGAAATTCGAGATTTTATATACTTAATTATTTATTGCACTGCAAAAGTATAATAAAGTAACGAAGCAGACATTTGTAGGGCTAATTGTAGAAAGATTGTTCATTGCACTCCAGTTGGTGACGTCACCCACGAAAATAAAATGCCTACTGTCCTTGTCCTAAAATATATGCACTGGTTTAATGACCCTTCGTAAGGAAATGGTTACGTGAGACATGTATTACATTTTATTTCAACTTTTACGTTCAAATATATTTTGTTTATTGAGAAATCATTGATAAAGGACTCGCACACGACGTGGGTTTAGTAGGTATAGTGATATGTGAAGTAAAAAATAAGGACTGATAATTTAATTGGCAGACTAATTAATAGGTATAGCCTTCTTCTTCTTCTCGTGTCGATGGCAAGTTTTAAATGGAGTCAGCCCAAAACTCAGCCACGATCGTTGCTTTATCAGTGGCGTCCATAAGCTCCTGTAAGTTATAGGTAACAGGGCAAGCAGGGCATGCCAGTAAGTGCCTCATCGTTTGTGGAACAGGTAGGTAGGTATAGTGATATGTGAAGTAAAAAATAAATACTGACAATTTAATTGGCAGACTAATAATTTTTAGACTAATTTATTATAATATTACCTAGCATGGAAAAACGAAGGCAAGGCAGAGGTTACCCTACATTTTCCTTTTCAAACATAAAAATATCTCATAATTTTTACAATTAATGAATATTTTTTAACTACCATTGGATTAGTTTATTGGAAAGTATATTTAAACTTATAGATATCTCCTTAGTGAGATACTTTTGAGATCCACATCCAGAATATGTGGTAATTAGTTCCGAAATATCCAATCAAACTTTATGTCAGTATAAGCTGCTCAGCTTACAGTTACTAGAGTTACTGGATTCTTCTTGTCTGCAAAAAATATACGTAAAAGTAATAAATAAATGTATCTTATACATTGTATACGTAAGTGTAATAACGTGCGCTAACAATTTTTTCTAACTAACTCATGTCTGAGCAGCTGGGCACGGGAACCTCTTCAATGCGAGAGGGATCAAGACGTAGTCCACCACGCTGGCCAAGTGCGGGTTGGCGGAATTCACATGTCTTTCGAAATCTCGTTAGGTTCTCTTAGACATGTAGGTTTTTTTAGAATGTTTTCCTGTATCGTAAGGTAAATGGTAATCATGTTCAAAATGGTTCACATATGAGAATATTAGAGTTGCGCCATCGGGAATTTGAACCGACTTTACACGATTTCCAAGCGAGCGCGTTACCACTGGTCTATAACTATTTCACTCATTCGACGTATTAGGATGAAAAGCCTATGTCACTATCCATTCCATAAAAAGCTCTTCTCTCTACATGAGTAACATCGGTTCGATACTCAGTTGTTGCAAAGAAAACTGATAAACAGACTTTCGCCTTTATATATAACAGTATATAAGAATATAACAGTAATGATAAACAAAAACTGCAATGATCTAGATTTCAAAGTAATGCACTTCACATATGGTACGTACAGTATCTTTCACTAACCTTTTAAATTCTCTGACTGAGTCAAAGGATATTTATGGAACGCACTGTATCGGGTATATGAAAGAACTTTGAAAATATATGGCAAGGGTAGGTAATATAGAAACAGTTAAGTATGAAGTCAAAATCTATACATATAATAAAATTCTATCCAAGTCGAATCTGTACATCGAATATTTTTTGAAAATTTTATTAAAATAGTCATTATTATCGATACAGAGGCCACATTTATAGTTTTTTGAAATTTTGGCTGTTTGTCTGTCTGTCTGGGAATCTGAGAACACAACACGAGTAAACCACTGGATAGATTTTGATGAAATTTGGTATGATAATAGCTGGTCGTCCGGGTCAACATATAGGATATTATTTTTTACTGCGGGAATATATCTCATCTCTGAGAAATCTATACTAAAAAAATAAAAATTCGTTGTGGTATACTTCTCTGACGTTATTTGGTATAATTATATATAATAAAATTCTGTAAATTATGTCGATTTGATATTCCATTGCTTAAAAAAAATGGAAATGAATCTATAACGATCACACTTTCGCCTTTATTAGATTAGTATTAAAATATCTAGATTGTGATACACATCTGATAAAGTAGTCTAAATTAATATTTATATTTTATTTAATATTTAGCCACAAAATGCTTAGTAAAATAAAATTTTGTACAAGGTGGCTTAACAATTAAAAATGGTAGAAGCTTTGGGCAGAAACTGGTGTCCGTACTGGATAAAACTTGTATAACAATTATAAATATACTAGCACTGCCCGCGGCTGCGCTCGCGTTCAGATGACCATAAACCAAATTCTTAGGTGTTATATTTTAGTATACTCTTACATTGCAGTTTTTGTATTTTTTCTCAGAAATGAGACATCCTATATGTTGACCCGGATAACCAGCTATCATCATACCAAATTTCATCAAAATCCCTCCAGTGGTTTTTCTGTGATGCGGTAACAGACAGATAGACAGACAGATAGACAAAAATTCTAAAAACTATAGATTCGGTCTCTGTATCGATAATAATGTTTATTTCAATAAAATTTCCAATAAATATTTAATGTACAGATTCGGTTTAGTTAGAATTTTATTATATGTATAGATTGTCAGGTCAGCAGACGTTGTCCTATCCCAATGATCTTTAAGGTTACATAATTTTCGAATTTTCCAAAAATTTCGAGTAACTTTTACGATTATTACTTATCTGTTTTATTTTAATAAAACTTTCTGCGGGAGATTAATGGCATACCATATTTCTCAATTACTCATCTTTCATTAGAGTATTATTGGCTGGTATTGATCATTAAAAGTGATCCGTTATCGATCAAATTGAAACGTTTATTTTTCTGGGAGAATTTTCATCAGCACATTCAGAGACCTTCAGTTTGAATGGTTTGAAAATAACGATAAAATAAATATTTGAAGAAGAAAATATATCAAAGGGTTTTTGCAAGGACTATCTATTATGTGATAATATATTAACGATACTGTAACAAGGCTATATTTTATCACTATTGAACCTTTAGAGCTATAAAAATACCAACATGAGTTTTTTATATGTACCAACGCCACAGCTTGTTGTTCAAAAGCTATGGTTGGCTCTTTGCAAAGTTACATTCAGTCGAGATATTGAAAATATGTTAGCATTTGTATTTAATAAATGTATAGAAAAAAATAAGGTATAAAATAAAAAAAAAAAACAATTTTATATTTCGTCCAGACGTTCCGTGCAGAAGAAAAGAGTTTTAGTTCAGTTTTTGTGTGTCTATCTGGCTGTCCGTCCGTCTGTCTGTCTGTTTGTCAAGATCCTTTTTCTCATAAATGAGTGCAGGTAGATAGTTGAAATTATCCCTTAAAACTGTGATAAAATCAAAAAATTCTAAGTCAACTCAATCAAAAGATACGACCGTTTATGCTGCATATTTCACACTCGCAAGGAAATAAAAACCTATAGTACCCTATAGGTTGACCTAGACTCATGAAATTTGGCAAGAGCTATGTCTTATCTTAATAAAATCCAAAAACCTTAAATTTGTAGTTACATCATAAAAAAATGATATTTTAATATTTCATTCTACGGAATCATCGATGTGCGAGTCAGATTTGCTTTTGCCAGATTTTTGAACTGAGCCTTCAACTCTTTCTACCTGCAGTTCTGTTTGTTAATTTCAAAGTGTTAATGCGATTAAGTCGGATGATAAATGCAAAATGTGAAAACATGCAATAATATAATAAACGATAAAACGCAGAACACCAAATGCTACTGTTTGTATGCCAAGTCAATGAACAGTGAATGGGGTTTCGTCAAAATTACAGGAAACAGTGTAAGGGTTTCATGATTATTATTAAAATACAAACATGAAACATATTTCTTAAATTGCTTCCGTAATTTTAACATTTTACAGCAACAAATATAGGCAACGGTAGCGCAAAGGCAATGTGTTGAAGCTTGAAAAAATATTTGAAACGGGTTCAAATACCGGGTGTGGCAACTCGTGGGCGATTTATTTCGAACTCATTTAACCACAATGCATTAGGGTGAAGAAAAATATCGCCAGGAAACCTGAATGTCTGAAAGATTTTTCCTAGTTTAAAAAAATATATGACGTCCACTCAACTCTCACTTGGCTAGCATGGTTGCTACTATGAGCTGTACCTTTTCGGATTGAGGGGAGAGGGGTTGACCCAGCTATTGAGACAAAAGGGCTGGAAGCGTGAAAACTCAGTTTGCAATTATTTTGATAACTTTGTATAAACTTGTAATTATGTAAAGCAGTTTTGGAAGTCGGTTTTAATCTATTTCTACTTGTCGCGTTAATTTGAAACTTTGTTAGAAAACAGTAGGTATATCTTACATATAATAAAATTGTAATTGAGCCGAATCTGTAGGTACATTAAGTATTTTTTGGAAAATCTTATTGAAAGAAGCATTATTATCGATACAGAGGCCGAATCTATAGTTTTTAGAATTGTTGTCTGTCTGTCTGTTACCGCATCACAGAAAAACGACTAGAGGGATTTTTATGAAATTTGCTATAGTGATAGCTGGTTATCCGGGTCAGCATATAGGATACTTTTTACCGTGAGAAAATGTCTCATTTCTGAAAAAATACAAAAAGTGCAATGTAAGAGTATACTAATTTGTAACATCTAAGAATTTGGTTTTGGGTCATCTGAACGCGGGTGGAGCCGCGGGCAATGCTAGTAGGTACAGATATATAGTTCATCAAAGATATTTTGTATTTAAGTTTTTTTAAATAATTAATACGTGAGACCATGAACGAATTAGAGACAATTCGTTCATGCGTGAGACGTTTTAAGCAATCTTAGAAACTGCCAATGACAGTTAGGTATCATTTCTAAATAGACTAATTAAAAAAAATGTATTAATTTTACTCATTAATTGAGCTTACGAAGAAAATAATCAAACGTAAGCTGTTTGGTAACTTACTAATAAATATTAAGTATTAGAGAGATATCGTATATTTTAAAATAGAATCATTAATGGAAAAGCAGCTATTTTCAGATATCTTTCTCTGGATTCTACGTAATAGTTAGGTTTGTCCGCATCATTAGATATAATATTCAATGCTGTCATCTGGAGAAGACGTATCTACGTAAGCAGTGCTTTTGATATCTTGTGATTTAAATTGGAGTTATTTCTTCGGTTTTCAACTGCCTTTGTGGTATAGTGGCTAGCATGTACGGCTGCACACCCGGAGGTCCTGGGTTCGAGTGCCGGGTCGGGACAAGTTTAGTTATTGAGTCTTTCTGTACAATTAGCCCTAGTTGGGAAGTTGGCGGTGTTTCACCCCCGTGCCTCGGAGAGCACGTAAAGCCGTCGGTCCTGCGCCTTAACTCTCACCGGTCGTGTCGAGCAGTCGGCCCACCGGAGTATGAGAGTGCCAGGAAAAGAGAGTGCACTTGTGTCTGCGCGTACACTTGTGCATTATAATATCTCCTGCGCAGTTGGCTAGTCTCAATGAGATTGGCCGCCGTGGCCGGAATCGGTCGGGAGAACATCATCATTTTTTCGGTACAAAAAAAAAACAAAACCCGATTGTCGATCCTTTTCCATAGTAGATTCGTTCTTTTTCAAACAAACACACTCAGAAATATTTTTATTTATATATATATATATATATATATATATATATAATTATATATATATATATACATATATATATATCCTTTATTGCATATTAACAGAGTAACACAGATAATACAGAGACGAATGTGGGCAAAGGTGGACTTATCTCTAGAAGAGATCTCTTCCAGCCAACCTATGAAAGTGAGAAATAGTGTTATATGACGGGACTAAAAGAGTGCAATTGATTTAAAATAATTATAAATAATTATACAATTAAATAAGACAAAAAATACACATATAATGATCAATATACAATAACTTACATATTATACATACTATATACACATATACATACATATATACATACATATTAAAGTATAAATATAATCGTATGCATTTGGAATACATAAAAATAGTGTATCTAATAGTAAAATTAAGGACCAATTTGTGACAGAAGGTACTGTTTTAAATTTTTTTTAAAAGAAGTTATAGAGGGGCTTTTTTGGATGTATTTAGGGAGTTTGTTCCAGAGTAATGAGGCATATACTGAGAAAGAGTGCGAAAAAAAATGTGTCTTACTCTTTGGTATGTCGAGCATTGACATGACGCAAGACCGCCTGGAACGTGAGGGGATAGGGAGAAGTTGGATACGGGAACGAAGGTAGGGAGGAGAATTTGGGTCGTTCAGAATATTGAAGAGGAAGGAAAGGATGTGCATATCACGGCGAAGTCGGATTGGGAGCCATTTAAGTTGAGCACGAAAGTTTGATACATGGTCATGCTTACGCAAGCCAAAAATAAAGCGAATAGCTAGATTCTGGAGACGCTCTAGTTTGTTAAGTTGCTCCTCAGTCACATCCAAATAGCACACATCAGCGTAGTCAAGTATGGGGAGAAGAAGGGTTTGAGCAAGCATAATCTTGGTACTAAATGGGAGAAAGAATTGGAGACGCTTGAGAGAGTGGAAAGAGTGATGCATTCGTTTGCTGACCTCGTTGACATGAGCTACCCAGGTCATGTTACAATCCATTATTAGGCCCAAGTTTTTCACTCTATCACAATAAGGGATTGGAACACCAGAAAACTGGACTTGAGGTATTGAAGTCCAGTCGATTTTGCACCTCAGTCTACTACTGCCAAATATTATGCACTGTGATTTGCTGGGATTCACAAGAAGGCCGAAAGACTCAGCCCATAATTGGACTTCAGCAAGGTCCGAGTTTAATGCACCAATAGCGTCATGCAACTCGGTCAGCTCAAAGTGTCGGTATATCTGTAAATCATCTGCATACAGATGGAAGGGAGAAGAAATGACTTTTGAAATGTTATTAATGAAGATGGAAAAGAGCAAAGGGGAAAGTACGCCGCCTTGAGGGACACCAGCAGTAAGATCTAACCAATCCGATAATGTATCGTTGATTTTCACGCACTGCTGACGTCCGAAGAGATAAGAATGAAACCAGTCAAGAACAGTAGGAGAAATGTTGACCGCACGAAGAGTTTCAATTAGGATGTCAAGGTCGACAGAGTTGAAAGCACTGCTAAAATCAAGCAAGACCATCGCAGTGAGCATGGTGTTATCCATTGCACCACGAATATCCTCCGTGATATTCAGCAGGGCTCCCACCGTGCTGTGTGAAGAGCGGAAGCCGGACTGGTAAGGGCATAGGAGATTATGGTGAGACAGATAAGAGTAAAGTTGTTTATGAGCCAATGATTCTATGAGTTTCGATAGGATAGGAAGGATAGATATAGGGCGGTATTGGGAGAGACAGGTAGGATTCGAAGTTTTAGGCAGTGGAATGACGATGGCTTTCTTCCACACTGATGGGAAGACATTGCGTGTGAGTGAGAAATTAATGATGTGGGAGATCACAGGTGCAATATCCTCTAGTACGGGAAGAACCATATCAAGACTGATGTTGTCACTACCAATGGCTTTTGTTGAAATAGAGCGGACACACTTCTTTATATCATCTACTGAGACTGGTTTGAAGACGAATGGAGGTAGGTCAGGGGGGGCAAGATTGGATAAGAATGAGAGAGTAGCAGTTTTTATGTCAGAATTTAAAGTTATGGGTGGAGTAGTAAAATGATAATTTAAAGCATTAAGATCCACAGAACTTTGACAAGTTTCTGTGGTCTTGCCCACACCCAGTGACGATAGGAATCTCCAAACTTGCGCTTGACAGAGATCCTGAATCGTGGAATGAATATAGCGACGTTTGGCATCCCTACACATTCTGTTGCAGATGTTACGTAATTTTTTATAGGCGTCAAGGTTTTCAGTTGAAGGGTATTTTTTGTTCCTAGCTTTGGCCCTATCGCGCTTGGCCATGGTCCTCTTAATCACAGGCGATAACCATGGAGCGGGAGCATGCTTCATCCTTACTGGCCTAACCGGCGCATGCTTGTCGAACAGTTTAATCAGTTCAGCAGTTAAAGAGTCTACCATGGTATCGATGTTGTTCGCTGATAATATCGCTGACCAGTTGATGTTTTTAACATCCTCTCTCAAGCGTTCTAGATCCATATGCTTAAAATTGCGCTGAAGTATAACCTTGCCTCTAACCTTTGGAGGACGCACTTTGTAAGCGAGATAAATTAAGTCGTGGTGTGAGAAAGGTGCAGTCATTTGACCATGCGAAACAGCAAGAGTAGGTTTAGAGACAGAGATTATATCTATGAGAGATGGACGACTGTTGGGAAAGTAATGAGTAGGGCTAGTCATGGGGAGTAAATGCATATTAAATGACGATGTAAGGTTGTGTAATGCTTGCGTCCGACAATCATTCTTTAATAGACATGTGTTCAGATCACCCATGAAAATAATATGCTCATAACTCGGTACCAGACTATCTAGAAGATCTTCTAAGTCGTCAAAGTAATTGACTTTGTCATTAGGGCAGTACAAAACCCCCAAGAGAATTTTTCTATGGTGTATAGATAATTCTAAGAAAAGATATTCTAGATGACCTGTAGTAAGTGAGTTGGAACGAGAAACCACATGGGCAGGAATACCGCTACGAAGGTAAATACCTACGCCACCGCCACCTTGATCAGTGCGGTCGTTTCGAAAAAGTTGATAACCTGGAAGCGAGCAACTAGTAGAAGGGAGTGAGGGCTTCAACCAGGTTTCAGAAATAAGAATACAGTCGACTACGGCAGCACCAAAGGATGTGAGAAAATCGGTATAATGAGCGAGTATGCTCTGCGCATTGATATGCACCATGGTAAGGGAATTAGTATTAGTGGCAAAAATATTCGACAGTTTTACTTCGAGTGTTTCAAAATCTGAAAGAGAGGTATTAATACTACTTTCCGCACTTTCAGAAGTGCCGGAAGAACAGGAGAAATATTCCTCATACATATTAAAATAAAAAAAATAAAAAAATTATATACGTAAAAAAATAATAATAATAATAAAATATATATAAATATAGATATATAGTTATATAATAACTAAATAATGAACCAAAAAAAAAAAAATAACACTATGCTCATTTATATTATTAGTGTGTAAATAACTGTTAACATGTTTTACTTTTGATGTTTTAGATTTGTACTTTCTATTTTTTTATTTAATGGAAATATATTGTATTTGCCCGGAATAATTTTCATTATAAAAATAAATAATTTTCATCATCATAAAATGACTGAAGGTAATCTCTGTATAATATGAAAATGCTAACCCGCTCAAAGACGTCATACTGAATCATATCCATCATCAACTATATTTTGAATTCATAAACCAAATGTATATCGTAAGGTCGCTGAAAAATGAAACAAATGGATAATATTAATAATCATTTTATTAAATGAAATATTATATTTGGATTCGCCACCCAGTCGTCCTACGTTATTCAGTAAAATTTCATGTGCTTTGCGATTTTTTGGGGAATTTTCTTAATCTTTGTGTTATCATCACCCTCTAAAAGTCACAGTGAAAGTTTTCTAGTAGGTAAGTAAAATAAAAGTCGTAACTTAGGTTGCGCGTCTCCCCCCCCCCCCCCCCCTCCCCAACGTGCGTTCACCTTGTCATGGGGGGGGGGGGCTCAGTAGTGCCCGACAATTCAGCCGGACGCGAAGCCAAGAAACGCACAGGGAGGTGGCCCACTTCGGTGGGCGGTGGGAGGTGGCCCTCTTCGGGGGGCGGTGTACCATACGGGTTGCTCCTGGTACTTCTCTGATAACAGAGTGGACCTTGGAGCAACCCCATGGTTGTTGTGGTCTGCTTCGCCAGACCTGCTGTCGGGGCGTCGTAGTTGAATGCGTAAGCGATCCTGCGACGCCCCATTAAGACGGGGGAAGGTTTTGTTGGGTTTTAGTGGGTAGTACTGGCTTTGCCGGTGAATCCCACACCTCGTGCCTAAATGCATTTCCCAACGTTAAAAAAAAAGGTTGCGCGTCTTAAATCCAGCGATTTCTAGTTTGAAATATATAAGACATTCTGAAAATATTTTGTTATTTTATGATAGTCGTCTAGACTCTAGATGGTACAATAAGTATTTTTTTTTAAATATATGTCCAAGGAACATTTAGGATCAAATATATTACAGTTGAAAATACATTAAAATTAATCATTTTATTTTGTATTAATTAGGTGATTCGTTTTCTTCCGTGTATGTTAAAATGCTTTATAATGTGTACGTTGAAAAGAGATGAGTATAATTTATAGGGGATGAAAATGCAGTGGTCTACATAGCCGTGTATTGAAGTGAGACAGATAGTGTATAGATAGTGCACTTTATAGAAAATCTTGAAGACCTCTTACGTATGTTTGCTAGCCTGGTACCTCATGTTTTGGATAAAATGTGGCTGCTACGTCACCATTAAAGTAATATTTTTAGCAGCCCTAATAATTAATTAATTGCCAATCTTTTTTTTAATTATATTGTACATGTTTTGGGTAAAACGGGAACCATTTTGATGTGTCTTTATTTTATGTATTTGTAAAAAAATAAATGGAAATGAGAAGGAAAGAACATTTTCTATGAATCTATTGTAAACCTAATAGCTGATGTTTTGACTTAAAAATCAACAATCTATCTCTGTATAGCCTATGATGTAATAGTGAGGGGTTTCCGTTTTCCGCTCTTATTTTATGTAGTAAAAAACTTTTTAAAAACTTCTTCTCTTCATAACTCTCTCTCTCTCTCTCTCTCTCTCTCTCTCTCTCTCTTATTAAAATAATCTTTGTACTCATCCTTCGAGAATGGAAATAGAATATGATGAGAAAGAAAGAAATTAAAAATGTTGTTCTAAACTTTCATACTGCAAAATAACACTACTATAATTAATTTCTAATTACAAAATCACTTTTCAAGAACTATATCACCCTTTAGAGGTAATATTTGAAGTCTATGTTTATTTAAAAGGTTTTTTTTATTGTAAATAATGATAATTACTTGTACGCTGTTACTTTTTACAGTTTTCAAATGTTGTATTAAGGGTTAGAATGAGAGGCAAGATGACCAGTAGCCGATCAAACTATTCATATGTAAACTACACTGCATCCGTTACTTTTGCACTGAATTTCATGTGTTAAAGTGAGACAAGTATGTTTTTTTGCGAACGAGGGAAAATGCGACAAGCCCTCAATGAATGAATGGATACTATGCTTCATAGAGTGAATATATGTATCTCCTAGTTTTCCCTGAATACCTAGTAGTTCATGTTTTGGTTTAAGCGTGACTTTTACAGGGTTCCATAATGTCCGTAATAACATTTAATTTTTTCTATTGTTTATTTACTACTACGCCATACAACGCTGGCATAATTTTTATACGAGGCGGACAGTTGTCTTAGGCTACCTTATGTACCATTATTTAAAAATTAAATTAACAAAAAAAATCTTTTATCATTTGATATCTGACTGCATACGCCAAACAAACTTAACTTACATATACATAGTAGTGCATTTAATAAAAATATTATTCGATTATGCAAAAGATATAAAACAATAAATGACAATACTAGCAGAACCCGCAGTTTCGCCGGGGTTCAATCTACAAAAAAAAACGTGTGTGTACTTTATGTACAAACGTAAGAAGTTATACTTTTTTGACGACAACAGAACAAAAATAGCTAAATATTTCATCCCATATATCATAACTCTCTGTTTGTAAAAGCAATTCGGCTAACTTCATCATGTCGCTTTTTAGCTGTCGGCGTGCGCGCGCATCGTAAAATTTTTATTTTCGTAATTTTTAATTTATTTATTAATCCTTTATTACACCAAAAATAAAAATACAATATAAATGAATATATAACTTAAAAAATATTAGTGTAAAGGCGGCCTTATCACTAAAGTGATCTCTTCCAGGCAACCTATATTATAAAGAAACTCATAGGGTGACATGGATTATGGTTGGTGCAAAAAAAAAAAAGAACTAGTCTATAATAAACTTACTTAAACGGTACATACTATAAAGTACACACAAGCTTACATAAATAACGATAAGGACATACATAAATATATATTATAATATATAAGTACAAACAATAAACGTATATATTCTGCAATAAACTTACATAAACAGGGCTTACATAAATATACATAGACTTATAGCGATAAATAGTAGTGTTTAAGACGACGTTTGAATACTTGCACCGATTCCGACTGGCGAATGTCCTGTGGTAAGGCATTCCATAATATTGCAGCTTTTACTGTATACGAGTCACCATAGCTTTGGGTGCGACTGACGGGCAATGCTAATTTGTTGTCGGTTTGCGAGCGAAGGTTTAGGGAATGGATAGAACCAAAATTCTATTTTTTCTAATCGTGCCAAAAGAAGTATAACTTCAAAAACGTTTTTGCTTTAAGTTATATAGCTACTCACCCTCGCTTCGCCGGGGTTCAACTCTATGTATTTATATAATATTAAATTATTTGGATGTTGTCCATACAAAAACACTAAAAACGCGATTAAAACACGGGGGATGAGGGTAGGAGGAAATATTTATATATTTTTATCCCGGAATCATCCCTTAAGGGGATGAAAATGGGGATGAAAGTTTGTATTGGGGAGCAAGCTAGGGACGAACCCGAGCGAAGCGAACGTGAGTCGCTAGTAATTATAAAACTATACATTTATTCAATATGTACCTAATAATGTATGTATACCCACAACAATATGTATAAGCAACATACGAAACTAACTTACTTGTTAGAGCTGACATGAAATGAATAGTAAAGCAATATACATATCAATATATTACTTAACTAGCTGAACCCGCGGCTTCGTTCACGCTATAACTACAAAAAACTCTAAAAATGTAGTTTCATAAAAACTTTCATCTCCTGTTTTACCTCCTTATTGGATGAATTTCGAAAAATGCTAAAACACGTATTTATTGGAGAGCATTTATACTAAGTTTCAAGTAATTCAGAACATAAATATTTTTTGGATTGTATTATAACGTGTTTCCCGTGGGAATTAGATAATCTTCCTCGGTAAAAAGTTGCCTACGTCACTCTCCAGCCCTCCAACTAACTCCACACAAAAAATCTCGTCACTCTGTTTGGACGTGAAAGAAGGACAAACAAACAAACTCACTTTCACATTTATAATATTAGTATGTGAAGTATGGATTATTAGGAACTTGTTCACTTTTTTGTTAGCAAAATATGCCTAATTCCACATGAATTGTTGAGAAGCTTTGGGTAGGAATACAAAAGCCTAGTTCATTTCCAAGGCGCAATTTATGTTCTGGCGTTGGATTTTTTAATGTAAAAACGTAATAACATATATCAGAATCACTGATAAAAATGTAATCTCCAAGGCAGTTCCACGGTTTTATTTACATTAATTTAGTATTTAATTTTACATTTTTTAAAATATGTTTTGAGGACGTCGTGAGAGAAACTTTAATAAGAACTTCATGTTATACGGAGAAAAGAGACAGATATAGTTTTTAGGGGATGAAAATGCAGTGGTCTGTCTAACTGGCATTGAAGAGAGACAGATAGCAAATATAGAGTGCAGATCTGTTTGGAGTATCTCCTATGTGTTTGTGATGGCCTGGTATCTCATGTTTTGGGTAAAACGTGGCTATGCTAGCCATTTTCAGGTTACTTAGTACTTATTACACAATATCCATTGATATTATAATCAATAACAAAATTTCATTATCTGTCACACAAAATTATAAATGCGAATGTTTTTTATTAGTCTGGTATTAATATTATTATTATTAATAATATATTGTATTATTATTATATTATATTTTTTAAGCTTTAAAATCTCTTCAGTTACGAAGGTGATTTTTACTATACACGGGCCTGAGCCAAGTGTAAAGTAAGGGAGGGGGAAATTTAAAGGGGTGACTAGGATTGTGACAAAAACTTTCGTACTAATCGGCATGTGTTTAAGATTACTGCTTTCTGGAGAAGTATGTATGTGGAAGGATGAATATTAAGAATTTTAAGACTTTGATGTAGTGTTTTTGGAATAACTCCGGTGCTAGATATAATTATAGGTACGATTTTAGTGGAATTTACTTTCCATTGGGTTTTAATCTCGATCGCCAAATCTGTGTACTTTGATATTTTTTCAGTATAAGTCGAAGCTAAATTATGTGTATTGCAGATCGAAATATCAATTAAGTAGACAGAATTACATTCTTTATCAAAAATGGTTTTATCTGGTCTGTTGTTATGTATTGTTTTGTCGGTGACTATAGTTCTGTCCCAGTAGATTTTACATTTATTGTTCTCTAATACTGACTGCGGTTCATATTTATAATAGGGTAATTTTTTCGGGAGTAAATTATTCTGAAAAGCTAGGTTTTGATGTATTATAGCTGCTACTTGGTCATGACGATGTTTGTAGTCATTTTGTGCTATAGATTTACAGGCACCTGTTATATGCTGTATTGTTTCAGAGCTACTATGACAATGCCTACAGATATCTATTATATTTGGTCTTCGAATAATATATTTTTGATAATTTTTAGTGTCTATTACTTGATCTTGTATGGCAAACATGAAACCTTCAGTCTCAGGGAAAAGATCACCTCGCTTAAGCCAAGCGTTCGACGCTATTAAATCGACATGTGGCTGCTGTAAGTCGTGGCGATGTCTTCCATGTAGAGACTTTTCATTCCATGCTGCAATTTTATCTTTATTTTGAGTAATGGTATGAGAGGTTTGACTTCTTCTATCCTGTAGATTAAGAGGTGTAAAATGCTTGTCTGCTTCTACTATATTTTTATGAAATGTAGATTGCTCTGCCTGCTCGTGAAAAAAGTGTCGTAATGTAGCTATTTGTTTATTGTGTAAATTGGAAATGTCTATTAAGCCTCTACCTCCTTCTTCTCTAGGGAGCGTCAGTCTTTGTATACAAGATCTTGGATGATGCTTACGTTGTTTTGTCATTGAAGTACTAATTAGACGCTGTAACTTTATTAAATCAGTTTTAGTCCACGAAATGATTCCAAATGAATATGTGAGTATCGGGATAGCGTAAGAATTAATAGCTTTTATAGTGTTAGCAGAGTTCAAGTTCGTTTTTAATACTGAGCAAAGTCTATGTTTAAATTTGCGGATAAGATCTGCTTTCGTATGTTTTTGAAGAATTTGTCGGTCTTGTTGGAATCCTAAATATTTGTATGAATTGTTTTGATCTAATGGGTCAATTTTTTCTCCCGTATTTAAGATATAATCATTTAATTGAAGTCTACCTTGACAAAAAGAATAGGTTTTGCATTTTTCTATCCCGAATTCCATACATATATCGTTTGAAAATTGTTTAGTTATATTTGCGAGTTGATGTAAGGTATTTACGCTATGGCTATATAATTTTATGTCATCCATGTAAAGTAAATGTGAAATTAAAACAGAAGGGTGTGATTGGTCTTTTGCAATTGTGATGCCAAAATTATGTTTATTTAATAAATGTGAAAGAGGGTTTAAAGCGAGACAAAACCAAAGAGGGCTTAAGGCGTCTCCTTGAAATATACCGCGTCTAATTAAAATTTCATCTGTTTCAATTTCATTTCCTGCTGTAAGTTTTGTTCGCCATTGCTTCATTGCATGTGATAAAAAAGTAATTAGTGTTGGGTGTATATGGTAAAGTTAGAGAACTTCCAGAAGCCAGCTATGGGGTACTGAATCAAAGGCTTTTTGATAATCTACATACATAGTAAATATGTCCTGTTTATTTGCATATGCTTGTTTCATTATAACCGAGTCTATTATAAGTTGTTCTTTGCAGCCTTGGCTGTTCTTACGGCAGCCTTTCTGTTCATTAGCAAGGATATCGTTGTTAGTGACGTGTTCATTGATAAGAGCTGCAATACATGATGTGAGAAGCTTATAAAATGTTTGTAAACAAGTTATAGGTCGGTACATAGCTGGGTTCTGGGTTTGACAACTGTCCTTTTCAATCATGAATGTCAAACCTTGTGTTATATAATTTGGCATAGAATCTGGATTTTCGATGAATCTGTTTATGTGTGTTAGCAATAGTGGATGTAAAGTCGTAAATTTTTTATACCAGTAGTTGTGTATGTGATCTGAGCCAGGGGTTTTCCAATTATGTGTTTTGTTAAGAACTTGCACAAATATTTCTAAAGGTACTGCATTAAATATCATTTGAGGAATATTATCTTTTTCTGATATTGTTTGTATCCAGTCAGCTTGCTTATTATGTTGTACCGGGTTTGTCCAAATACCTGACCAATAATTTTGAAATTGCTCTTTTGTAGGTAGTCGATTTGACGATGTATTTTGTTGTATATTGTTAGTGTCTTTATTTAGGTTCCTATAGAATTTTTTTTGGTTATTAGCGAATTGTCTATTTTGTGTCTTTCTTAAAGTGCAATTTTCATATCTTCTAAGTCTGCTAGTCTTAGCTGAAAGTCTTTGTTTTAAGCTGTCAAGATATTGTTCATTTGAGATATTCGGTTCCTCATACCGTGAATGCACTTTAAATTTTTCTTTAATAGCCGCTACTTGTGATATAAGTCGGTTATTTCTATTTCCTCTAATATACTGGGTCATTCTTCCAATGTCGGCTCTGAGCGATTCTATTTTTTTCTGTAATCTTATTTTTATAATTTTGCTATTTGATGGAGAGGATTGTGTATTTTTTATTTTAGAACCATTGCACACTGCTGCGGAATAAGCTGCACAGTAGATTATTGTTTGTAGTGTATTGTAGTTAACGTTTGTTGAAATGTATTGAGGGAGGATTTTATTATCTAGGTAATGGACAATATATGTTAATCTTTTCGATGTTTTCTGTTTCGGTATAAATGGTCTTTTAGTCGGATCAGTATTTTTATAGTTATAAAGTGATGTTTGAAATATTTCCTGTATTTTGTTATTAAAATCTGATGAAGTCTGATAATTAAAAAATGTATTCATAGTATTATGTGGTTCAATGTAATTTATATTTGAATTTTGTGCATTACCATTTGGCAATGTCATCGGTGTTAGAGGACTTTGATTATTGTATCCGCTATTTTGTCCAGTTAGCGTTAATCTTCCATGCTCATCGGATGTTACTAATGTTTGTTCTACTTCCTTTCGGATTTCTTCTATTCTTGCTGGCGATAAAAGTCGATTATTTACAATCACACGTCTCTGATCTGCTATTCGTTGCTCGGATACATGTGATATTTGTGGGTATAGTTCTGTTATTGTAGTATGTAAAGGCTTTCGGTAAGATGTTCTATTGGAATCCCAACTGGTTATTTTAAAATATGTCCGTATTATAGCTTCATTGATGTCTTCTGTCCACTTTATTCTTGAAGATGATGAATTTGTAGTAGTTATAGCACTTTCAGTTAATAAAGAAATCACGGTACTGAATGAATAAAGCGTTTTTTCTACATCTCCTTTTATTTCATCTAAAACATTTTGCGGTAGCAGTTTATTTCTTACAATAGCCCTACGTTGATCCCCTATCCTTTGCTTTGAAACATCGTAATTTGGATATTTGTCAGTAAATTTTTTATGTAGTATATCTAGATGTCCACGTATTTTCGTCTCTATTTCTGTAACTTCAAGATATGTACGCCATATAAATTTATTCATATCTGAACTCCACTTTTTTCGCGTACGATTTAGGCCAGCGGTGGGTACAGTTTTTACAGCGGGTGCCATCTGTACAACATCCTCTGGACCATCAGAAATAGTTGATGAAGAGCTCGGCCTATCATATAAATCAGACAGACGTACTGATGATGTAGGAGAAGGAATGGAAATTTGACTGGGTGATATAGGCGGAGATAATACCTCCTTATTTTCTGTGAGTTCTTTATTACTATTTTTTTCATTGCAGGGAATTATTTTTCTTCTTCTTAGATTGTATCGTGTAACCTGATTACTTATTATTTGCTCTTCGTCGATCTTCTTATCAGTTTCTTTATCTGCGTCCATGGGCATAGCAAAAGTCGTTTGATGGTTTGAGACCGCCACCCGGAGATTCTTCTCTCCCCTGACCCCTCGAGGTATCTGCCTACCATCATTGGCATCCCTGTCGGAGTCCCCGGGTACTTGGGGATGGGCTGTTGGTTGCATCTTCATAATTTTATTTGGAATCTAAAACCCAACGTGCGTTTCCAGGACACGAGGGTGTGTAGTGAGCTATTAATAAACTCGTAGGCGCCACTGTTGGTATACTAGATACTCCTCCACTGCCGCCTTAAACCGTCATCCTACACTAATGACGATTGTTCTGCCTTCGCCTCTGTTAAACACCATGTGGGTGTTTTTTTGAGCCTAGAGGCAGCTTATGTTGGTAGATATCCCGCTACCAGACGGTCGCCAGAGCCTCGTTAGTTAGTGGCAGGGTGCACCACGGGCAGGTGGGGTTGGCATTTGGGATAATTTGAAACACTTACATTATTATCCCCTTACACCCCTTATTATTATTATTATTATTACTTTTATATCCTGTAAATTTGAGGAAAATTTGAAATGAAGAACATGAAGTTAACTTTAATCCCTCCACGACCGCGGACACGCCGGCGTGTCAGTTAACAATAGACTTCTTAGAATTTAATATTTTCTTAGATTTACGCGAATGTTTGACATTATTAAATAAAACTATCTTTTCGGATTATTTCGCGGATTTATTTTGATTTTCTTCTTTCTTAGAATTTTAATAAATTTCTTACAAATTTACCTGGAGGTGTTAAGGCTAATTAATATCGTCCAATATGCGAGCAAAGCCGCGGGCAATGACTTGTAATTTATAAAATTCGCTCTTTGTTAGAATAAGTCGTGATAGTTTCAAAATACTATAGAGCTTCAAGCTGCTGCTTTAGGAACGAGGTCTGGAATTTTTTTGGAACGCTAAAGCCAATTTATTCAATATTCGATTTAAAATTAAAAAAAATTAAATATATGAGAAAATACTCCCATAAAAAATACGATTTTTCAAGGAATGGAATGGAAAAACGTTCTTTCTTAAAAATATAAGTAATTTTTTCAGAATATATGTAATTTTCATAAAAAAATAGGTGAACACCTTTACGCGCAGTTGAAGTAGTTTCACTTCAAAAAAATATAAAGTTGAATTGAAAGTTTAATATTTAAAACTTAAAAATGAAATTTAATGTTAAAAAATGTTATAGGCGCTACTTTAATCAAGTACTTAATACATTCTATTCTAATAATTACCTATCTGACTAAACTTTTGTAATATATTGCATTCATACATTTCACACTGAATTTTATTGCGTTGAAATGAGTCGTCTATGAGTTTATTTTAAACACAAGAAAATTCGTAAAGGTCAATATAACTTAAATTCTATAGTTAAAGTTATATAGCTGATGTTACGTTTAGTATATTTTGACAGGTTGAATGCAGGTACCTCTTATCTATTTCTGATAGCCTAGTAATACCGTATCTTGAGCGTAACGCTCAAACGTCTTTGGGTACTACAGTCCCATGAACGAATTAGAGACAAATCATGTACAGTCCCCACTAAGTTTGCGGATTACGCGTGTTCGAAAATATGCTTTTTATTCTATGGTAATTCAGAGAGTCATATATAACCTGGACTTTTTACTTTTTAGTACAAATATATACTCTATGCTCTGAAAATTTTGGGCTGGTCATGTCCATCTCCATTCTACGTGACATTGGTGAAGTAATCTGTGCTCAAATGGCACGCTTTGTAGCTATTAACAAAAAATTGGATTGAATTGACTTTCACTTCAATGAAATAGAAATTTCTTTGACCTATGAATGAAAGATTAATTAATAATTTCGTATATGCCTTTTGTTATGGCGTTTTATATGTTGGCTGATTGGCTTGCTGACTGGTCCTTCACAGAAGAACTGCCTTCCGAGCCGGCGGTAGCTTTCTCACAGTCTGTGAGGTGAGATTACACCGACAGTCTTCAATATGTATGTACATACATACATATCTTTAAGAATTCAAGCTTAAAAATATTAGTAGTTAATGAGTTTTGGCTATATTTTTATATACATGAGTCAATAAAACAAATTTTTATGATTGTTTACACATGAGATTAATTCTAATGGAGTAAATATTTTTTTCTAACAAAGGTATAGTATAGTTCATTCATTCTGAGACGAGAACGTGTGGTGTCCGTTCGATGTCAAAAAGTTAATGAAAGAGATGGACATTTCTTTGGTATCAAAAATATGCTGGGATAAAGTCAGTCAGTACTGTGTTGTACTGGGTCGTGCTTATAAAGTACCCCTTGTATGTTCCGCTGGACATCCTTTGTGTTTCTGATAGCCTGGTAGCCCATGTTATGGTTAAACGCGACTCAACCAAATAAGGGATTTTCCAAACTTTTATTACCTTTATAACTTAACTCTTCTTTCTAACTTTAACTTTACAATTCACAATAAAGAAATTATGAATTTAGTAGATAGCTGTTATAAAAATAGAAGTCAGATTAACACTTATTTTTTTTCTGTCTGTTTGTACATTATTGCTTTATTACTGGCCGGGTTTTGATAAAACATTTTTAACGGATCCCGAAATTCAAAATTACTTTTTCTTGTATTTCTATTAGACAATTTCTTGGTAATTTGTAGAATGATTTCCTTTTTTTACTAAATAGGTAGGTATAATTTTTTTTTAAGAATATTAACCATGTTTGGAGATAGGTAAACATTAGCCTCTGTGTAAATATACCGTTGAGCCGTTCCCTAGCAATAAAGTATAAAAAAAATTTATTCTTTATTTTCTTTAAGGGTTTGATAAAACCGTATCACCCTGATATGGACTTCAAAAATCTTATCTATTCTACTTTATTAATATTAATTGCACAATTAATGAAACACATTTACTGGATTTCGCATATATGCAAAAGTTTGTTTGTGTGACATATTATGTAATTATATTTTTTTATATTTTAAATGAATGAAGTGAATAAATAAAAATTGTGACCTATAAGTATGAATTAATTGTGTTAATTTATGTTTGAAGAAATTTCTCAATATTGAGTGTTTGTTATATTAAATACATGAACGAATTAACCACTGGACCAGACATATAAGCGGACGTACCTTTAACGGTCATGTCAGTAACCAGGGAATTTTAGCCTAGGTCGTTTGTTTTTTGTGTCAGTCTCAAGCACTTACTTGTCAACAAAACATCTCCCAAAAATGACTAAATGTTCTGTTAAATGGTGTAAAAACTATAACGGCGGAAGCAGCACTATTTCTTTTCACTTGTAAATACATTATTTTATTACATTTATTGTTATTTATCACAAAATTTAATTAAATGTAAAATAAAATGTCATATTATCCAACTATGTTAAATATAGTCGATATTTCTATGTATTGTTGACATCTGACAACCATCATAAACGGGTTGGATTATACCATTCAGAACAAATGACAAAACTGTCGAGTGAGTCCATTTGACATCGATTAGTGCTTGACAATGTCGAAAAATATATCGATATTTGACGAAATAACTGAACGAATTGTGTTATTTGTACAGTACAATAACATAAAATACTTTTATCACAGTATCCTAAAATCTGATGACAATAAATTTATAAAAATATTATGTATGTGTACTTAATTTTTTATTTTATTTTATACCACATTTATATACTTTGGAATATTATTCCATTGTAATAATAATAAAGATCATTTTATTTCAACACATAAATTACACAAAATCAAACAATAATGTTTTAACACTAAACTTCTGGGTTGGCGATTTGTAATAGAACACTTTACCACTTGCACTAATTATTTTACTTTCACGATCCAACACTCACTTTTTCACAATTTGCAATCACTTTTTCTTTTTCCTAATTTCACAAATGTTTATTAATAACTGAGCAATATTAGGACAGTGTCACATTTTTATAACTACCCTTGACAATCAATTGCCAATTAAAATAGTTCAATAACAGAATCAACAAAATCACTTAATTTAATTAAATTAGCTTAATATTTTTTAATCTTTACAAAATAATATTTATTATATATTAATGGAATATACACCCGTGTCGGCGACGGAAAACCTATCTTCGAGTAACGTGTGTATTAATATAGGGACAATGTCATTTTAGCGTATTATGAATAATTGTTGTAAATATGAAATCTCATTCTTATTAGATTTATTATGTTAAAATAAGTTCTAATTAGTGTAATAAGGTTAGTTTAGAGTATTTTTTGCTTATTTGAATCATATAAGACTATTTAACATTAATTTGAAAGGAATAGGTACGTAAGTAAAATGTTAGCATATAATTACGTAACTTGAAAATGAGATTTTTTGTTTCTTGCAATAGCATAATAGTTTATGTTTTAAATAATAGATTTTATTATAAAACTTATAATAAAACAAGAATTAGGTCGATAGGACTATCCGTTCAAAAGTTATAAGGGAAAATGTATAGTAAAAATGTAGCAACCTAGAAAGTTAGATAATTTTGTTTTAAGACTTTTTAATTAATAATTATATATTGAATATTATGTTTTAATATTGTATAATAGTATGTAAGGCATGTAAATAAATAAATATGTGTAAGGTGTTTTACTGAAAACATAAAATAAAAGGACTCTCAAGGTTTCGGTTTAGGGAAATTTTACTCGAAAAATGAGCTCAAAGTACGCGGCTCTCTGTAAGGTATTAACGGGCCAAATAAAAGGCGAGCCATTTCTCGATTCAAGTCAGTCGCAAGACAGCCACCGAAGAGGCAACAACTAAAAGGAAAAGGAAGAACCGAAACCAAGAGAGAAAAAAGGAAAAATTGTGTTTTTATTTCATCGCCTCTAAGTATAGTCTCCTGTCAACGAAGAAACCCTAGTGGATCGGGACCCAAGCTACGCATTCAGGGGTGCGTGGTGGCGTACATTACCAGCGAACGGACATACTGCCGTGTACGCCAAGAACGTCTGGGAGATTGTCCCAGGTCGACCTCCGGGTACTAGACATACCCTGGTTCTGGTCGTCCGAAACAACCCGATATTCATTTGTTTATTAACATTATTATAGGCCAACAGAATGTTGCTATCAATGCCATCGTATTTATATACATCAAATTAAAAAATAATTATTATTTAACGCATTATTATTGCCTCTTTAATTCATTTATTTTAATTTATTATAATAAATACAGATATTTTAAATTAAAAGATGTAAAATATGATGACTATGCTAACCAATGTCTAAAATGTCATTCATTGGTTCATCGATATATGTATTTATCGATTACGTTCAAACACTAGAAATATTGTATTGTGTATCAGTGTTTATAATAATGTAATAAAATCTTTGTGTGCGTTATGCGTCACTTGGTTGAACTAGTTTTCATACATTTGTATTTTATGTCAGGTCCAGTCTCTAATTCGTCCATGATTAAATATATGTTTGTTATATTATTATAAAAACTGGTAGTTTCTATTTTGTTTAAAACGTGACTTTGCACTTGTTAATACATAAATACATCCGTATAATATAGATATACATACATATGTATGTCTTTTGTAATAAAAGCAGAGGCATAGAAAATAAGAGAGTATATATAGATGAAGTAAGAAATTTTGTTACCTTTACAGAAAAATAAAATTGTAGTGTCTCTTTACAATGTCAATATAAACAACTTTTGATTAATTGCATATGAAAGTATATACGGTACATATAAGATTTTTTTTTAAATTTGTCTGTCTGTTTGTTCCGAATAATCTGCGAAATGGCTTCACCGATTTTGACGGGATGTTATAAGGAGAACCTAACTTACTACTTTTATATTAGAAAAAGAATTAGGATTCCGCTCAAAAAAATAAAATGTACCTAAGGACGTACCCGAGCGAAGCGAGAGTGAGTCGCTAGTGTCCTGTATGAACTAAATACAATGACATAAGAATTTTTATCACAAACGTTTGTACTGTTTTCATAATTTTCAGCTAGATTAAGAGTGAGTGTGATATGTATATACTATCAAAATATTAATCTTTAATTTTTAAAGCACGCATGCAGTAGTTATAGTGTACTCGTTTTTTTTTACACGGATTTTCATACGTTAAAGTGAGATAAATATAAGTAATATGCTTATTGCTTTAAACAAAATGGAAACTGCAGAAGCCTTTGCAACCTGCGTTGAAGTGAGATGCAAGATAGAACAGTCTGTGACCTATAGGATATGGATAGGTGTATCTCCTATTTGTTTCTGTTTATCTGGTAGCCCATATTTTGATTTAAGCGTGATACTACCAATTTACTGTGGACACAAACTGCGGCGGGTAAGGCGGGCAAAAAGTGTCGCAATTATTAATTACATTTATATACGGAAGTGTACACAATTCGGGTGTATGTCAGATGAGATATTCGTTAATTCAATTATTTTTTAATAAATTAATTTAATTGTATGGGTGATCTCATATAACTTTTGAGTGTACTTTTAGCTATAAGTTTTCCAGTAAAAAAACCTGTGTGATTCAGCACGGAAAACAACTAAAATTCATCGAATCAAATACGTTTAAGCAGCTACAAAAACATTATTTTAACGTAATATAAAAATTTGTATTATTATGAAATATTTATCAATCTATTTTTTTTTAAGTTATAAATGAAAACGTTAAAAAGTATAGATGATTGTTACACGTAAATCATAATCCATTAGTAAAATCAAAGGCACACCTTTAAACCATGTCCTGGACATATCCTGTTGATATTATTTGAATAATAATTTAATTTGGAAGTTATCAATAGATGGCGCTGTCTTAGAATAAAGAAAAAAAACACTTTTGATAATATAAAGTAAAACTTGAAAACTAACTAAAGTATGTGTATATTTGTATATTTATTATGTGAATTTGCCGAAATATTCATTATATGCCAGGGTGAATCTTGGCTTTTGCACTGATAACATTTATATCCATAGAATTTTTTTCCTTTTACAAAATGCATTTAGAAATAAAATGAATGTGTTGAAACGAGAGAAGTATATTTTACAGCGGGTAGGAAATGTAAGGGTTGAAGTAAGATAGATGTTCTTTGTATGTGTAATATGCGAGAATAACGTACCTCCTATATGGTTCTGATAGCCTGGTAGCCAATGTTTTGGAATAAATGTGACCTAACAATGTTACTTTGGCAGAACAGCTTTAAGCCATACTTTTATATATATATATATATATATATATATATATATATATATATATATATATATATATATATATATATATATATATATATATATCTGTTGTTATTATATCTATGTAATTCTATTTTTTTATTAACCTTTACTTATAGTAATGAGTTGTCCTTAATATATATACTATTTTAAACTATTGTTTGGCTGACAAAATTTAGTTGTATGATGATACTCTGTCTATATTATTCTTTAGTCTATACTAATATTATAAAGAGTAAAGATTTGTTTTTTTGTTTGTTTGTTGGTACCGAATAGGCTCCGAAACTATTGAACTGATTTAGATGGAGTTTGATAAGAAGATAGTTTGAAACCCTGGGAAGGAGATAAGTTAGTTTTTTTTCCGGAAATTATCCCTTAAGGGGATGAAAATGGGGAGGAAACTTTGTATGGGAAATCAACATAGGGAAAAGCCCGAGCGAAGTGAGGTGAGTCGCTAGTCTGAGAAGAAGCCTTTAATTGTAGGCACTAAATAAGTACAACATTCTAGAGCACTAGTGCTTCCACTATCTTGCTATTACTTCTTCACTTCTTCTTAACTTCACTTTTTGGTGTTTTCGAAAAACTTTAAATTCTATCTCTATTAAACATAAAATAAAGACAAATCGTGTGAAAAAATCTAATACAAAATATGATTTTTGTTGTCATCTTCTGGAAAACGTTCTGTTTCTTTCACACTTACGGGAATTTCTTAATAGCTCTCCATGCCATGGATTGATGATGCCATGGATATATTTAAGCATGGTACAGGTGTTTTCTCTTGCTTGAAGACGATACTTGTAACAACGAAACAATATCTATAATAGGCATCGATCAAAAAAGCACTAGATACACAATCAGCGATAAAAAATGTCCACGCCGATTGAGCGCTCATTTGAACATTTGAGCGCGCTTTTAATTTTTTTTGTGGAAACTACTTTAAACATTGCACTTAAGGTTCAATTTACATTGTTATATATTTATTTCAACTAGAATAATTACCTAAACACAATTTGTGACAGTTTTAAGAGATCCTTTGCATGGGATTGTGTATCTAGTACTTTTTAGATCGATGATAATCGGTCAATTTAAAAAGTTATAACCATAAATGAATAATACGTTTAAAACCCCCAATATTTTAAATAGCATTTTATCATCATAAAACATTTATTGCAAATGGCGCTGCATCTGCTCGCTTTTGAGGTTACTAAGATACACCTAAATGTATGCCCATTTCATTTTACGATGGATTTTGCAAGACCTTGCTGTGGAAATTGGAATCTTTTAAGGCACAAGGTACCATAATTTAAATATACCTATAGGTATATTTCACTCATAAATCCCTTTATGTACGGTACGCGTATCCTTATTTAAACAAATTGCTTTTCAAGGAAATGTGTTTTTATAAGAAAGTGATGAAAATGATTATTATAATTATAATTAGAAAAATCGCAATAAACGTTGAAATAAAACATAGTTTTAAAAATATGTTCCATTTTAATCTAATAAAACGTAGAAAAAAATAAATATTCATACCAAAATAAATATTCATACATATTATTAAACAAAATCCGACTAGATTATCCTTATGTCACTTTTTAAGGTGCGTGTCAACAGGCTTCTCCTGGGCAAACTCGCTAGATCATAGACCTTATCTATGCCTTCGAGCTAAGATGAAGGTCAAAAGTGAGCCCATTTTTAATAAAAAAACTGAAATGAATAAAATTTTTTTTAAAAAATACGCATTTTAATAACTAATAAAAAAACGTGTGTGTACTTTTGTACAGACGTAAGAAGTTAAACTTCTTTGGCGTAACAAACAAAAATAGCTAAAGATTTTATCCCATATGTCACAACTCACTGTTTGTAATAGGAATGCAGCTAACTTCATCATGTCACTTTCTGGCTGTCGGTGTGCGCGGGCATCGTAAAAATTTTACTATCATAATTTTTTCCAAACGTGCCAAAAGAAGTATAACTTCAAAGTTTCAATTTTTAAAAGGACGTAACATTCTTCAATAACATATTTTAAATAGACGTTTTGTTTTTTTGTCTGCATCTAATATGTGCTTAGACCTCTCTATAATTTAAAACGATTTTCGTGTTTATTATGCGTTTAAAACTTCAATTTTAAACTTCAATTCCTTGTGTTTAAGTAAGTCAAATTCTAATTTCCTTATAGATTGCTAAGTGAATTCCGTTTTTGTATATAAGTTTTAAGGTTAACCAAAAATGTATTGTTTTTTGTTTTCCTTGATTGTCGCTCATCTCTTACTAAATCCAGTGATCCGTTGCAGCCTTGTTTTTTATATTATGTCTTCCTTGTCACAAATACTTATAATGAAGGAGAAAAAATATATTTGTTTACTATGTTTTTTTGCAAAAGGCAGTTTGTTGACAAACCATAAAGTCCACATTGAATCAGTACTGCGTAATCTATGGATAATATAATAAAATTCTGAGTCGAATCTGTACATTAAATATTTTTTGGAAAATCTTATTGAAATAGTCTTATTATCGATACAGAGGCCGAATATATAGTTTTTAGAAATTTTATGTCTGTCTGTCTGTCTGCTACCGCATCACGAGAAAACCACTGGACAGATTTTGATGAAATTTGGTATGATGATAGCTGGTTATCCGGGTCAACATATAGAATACTTTTTACTGCGGGAAAATATCTCATTTCTGAGAAATCTATACTAAATGTTAAAACGTATTACGTAGGCAGGGACGAACCCGAGCGAAACGAGGGTGAGTCGCTAGTTTTTCGAAACAAAACAACAAAAGTTTTTTAAATAAAACTATCTTTTCGGAAATATTCACGCAAATCTAAGAATACATGACAGTACTGCGTAAGTTAATTATATAATATAGAATCATTCAATTTAATTTTAAAATGAAGTATTAATATTAAAATCCGAATGCATGTATGTTTGTCGTCCTTGTTTTATGCAGCAATAGATTTTCAAAGATACAGAAATAGTTGTTTTCTATTTATTTTAGTATTTCTTTTACTTAAATTACATTTTTTGTTATCTCATTATATTCATTACTATGATAGATCGTTTTAGTTATTACTGAAAATTTTGTAGTTATGAAAAATATTTGTTTGTTATGGTTTTTTATAAAAGGCAGTTTGTATAAAACCCATGAATTGGTATTGCATAATCGGTACGTATCTACTGTGTGGTTAAATATAAAAATATTACAGTAATAAAAATAGATTTTTCCTTTTAAGTTATTAAATAGTAATTCAAGTTACAAATCAATAAGCAGTATAATATTAGTTTAAAAAATATTCCAATATAACTATAATTTATTTTATTTTCATTTGTTTTTTCTTTGAATGAAGAATGAGGATAAGTTTATGATGATCCACTTCAACCACATTTTAGATCCTTTTTGACCGACTTAAAAGACAGAAGTTTAAGTTTTACATATTACTCAATATATTCAAATGTCTCCCATATTTATTACATACAACTTTCTAAAAAATACAAATCTGAATCTGGAAGAGCTAGTTTTTTTAGAGATTTTGACAGCAAAAACGCTCTAAATGTAAACACGCAAAAACTCATTATAACCGGTTAATATTGTTCATGGAACCTAAATTCATTAAAAACCGATCTCCCGAATTTAACCGGTTAAAGAACGTAACCGAAACCTTAAGCCGAAATACCTTTCGGTTTGGGGTCAATGACCAAAACCGGTTTAAAAATTGAAAGGGTTACCCAGCTCTGAATGTAAGGTTTGTTTATTCTTGTTATGCAACGGTTGTTGAAAATGGATTTATGGATAAGAATTCACTTTCTTATCTACCTTTCTGTATGAATGTATGAGTAGGTATCTACATATAATGTTGATATATGTAGAGTAATAATTCAAATGATTTCAACGTGTTGCCACACGAGCCGCATTGCATGAGGTGTATACTATTATTGTAATATATGTATATCATGATTGAAATAGCACATAAACGATTTATCACCATACTAGCAGCTCACTCTCACTTCGCTCGGGTTCGTCCCTAGTGAAAAACAAATACAAATATATCACGTGGGATTCGTACATTTTCCGGGATAAAAAGTAACCTATGTGCTATTCCAGACTACAATTTATCACTGTGCCAAATTTCATCCTGATCTGATCAACCGTTCTAGCGTGATTGAGTAACAAACATACATCTATTCAAACTTTCGCATTTATACAGTACCTAGTAAGATTTTTAAATATTTCATAACAATTCCTAAAATAAACAGTTCAATTTTTTATCTGGATGATATATTATCGTTATTTTAATACATTTTCAATGTATTTGTGATCGATATTACGATTAATCTAATATGTTTCATCTATACATATAATAGAATTGTAACTAAGCCGAATCTGTACATTAAATATTTTTGGTAAATCTTGTTGAAATAGTCATTATTAGCGATACAGAGGCCGAGTCTATAGTTTTTAGATTTTTTGTCTGTCTGTCTGTTACCGCATCACGGAAAAACCACTGGAGGGATTTTGATGAAATTTGGTATGATGATGGCTGGTTATTCGGGTCAACATATAGGATACTTTTTACTTCGGGAAAATATCTCATTTGTGAGAAATCTATACTAAACGTTAAAACGTAAGTAGGGACGAACCCGAGCAGAGTGAGGGTAAGTCGCTAGTAAATGTATAAAAAAAGTAAGTATAAATAGTAAAGGTCATTATAAAGAATTGCTTCCTTTGTAATAGAACCCACGTCCAAGGGCATAGAAGACAGTGCCATTCGGACCCATCATACCACGTAGTTACATATGTAAAGTTCCAAAGTCACGCATGAAATCTTATAAAATATAATAGTTATAAACTTAGTGTGAACAAAGCATTGTGTAGAGCCACGTGATCTTTCAAGTCTCCTAAGTTAATAAGGCAAGTGGGTCAAAGACATACAGTTCGGGAAGGTTGGTAGGTAGGTGATATAAATAAACGTCATTGATGTGTACATGGATAGGTGTGTAGATTTAAATAATATAGATCTTCTAAACAAACTTAAAATAGTATTTTAAGATTAAATCACAGTTACTTTTTCTGTACCACATTTAAAGTACAATACGTTTCTTGTCAGTAAAAATATTGCATAAATTATGTACAATATTTTCAATTTATCTTATAATATTAGATGAGCAATTCTTGTGTATCCATTTTGTGTATTTCGAAAACGGCTCTGACGATTTGGATTAATTTTTTTTATTTACATAAGGTTTTCTTTTTAATCTATCTACATATATCGTCATCTTTACATATGTAGTATAAAATGAAGTCTCTTCCGCTGTCTGTTCCCCTACATCTTTTAAACTATTCAACGGATTCTAATGCAGTTTTCAGCAACAGATAGAGTGATTCAAGAGGAAGGTTTATATGTATAAAACATGCATATTATAGTACAGAAAAGCCGAGAAATTCAATGATTTGTATTTCATACTTACCGTTAAAACTTACCTACTTAGGGACGAAGTAGGTGAGTCACTAGTATAATATTATATTTTGTGAAAAAAAACGGAATTTTTCACAAAAAAAAACACATTTTTTATAACTAATAATAATTATTATTATTCTTATGCTGACAATGTCATGTAGCTTCACCTGTTAAATGTTGGTGATGTTAATTTATTTAATTTGGTTTTAAAAAAATATTACAAACTCATAAAATATTATAGTCCATATACGTCCGTTCAGTAACTTCTTGATTAACGTAAGAAACAAATATATTTTATCAAAAATCTGTTGGTGCATAAAAGAATGACGAACTTACCAACATGTATTCGATTTTAATATTAATATTTCATTTCACTCATTTGAAAATTTTAAGTTAAACGATTCTAGCAAAATAATTACTTATAAGCAAAATTTCTTAATAAGGTAATTGGGTCAAAGGCATGCAGTTCGGGAAGGTTGTTTAGAGAAGATAATATGAGGTCACCTGTACCGTAGTAACTGCTTTAAAGGTTTTTCACAAAATTGAATTATATAAAAAAATTATTTATTGCTTAACAATACAAGTTCTATTTATCTACTTATTGTATTTATTATTAATCTTCGCCCCCGGTTTCGCTCGCAAAAATAGATGATGCGAAAATATTCTCCGTACCTACTCAAATAATGTGGACGGATTTCCCTGTTGACCTAAGTGATGTATGTGGGAATTTGATTCGCATCAGCGCCATCTCTAACATAATTCGTTGGCTCACTATTAGAAGGTTCTATGTTAATTTTAATAAGGTTTAGTAATTTTTACATAGAAATTCGTTATTTTGTTATCGTAAAAAAAAACAACATAGAACTATATAAAATTGAATACTTTGTAATTAAAGTGCTGCTATCTAGTGGTTTGTTTTCGCAAAACTGTAGCTAATGCCACATAAAACCTTGTAGCATTAATAACTAGATAAGTACTAAAATTGTAACATAGAACCTTGTAATTGTGAGCCATCGAATTATGTCATAACTACACCATGTAAAGACATCATACTCGTAAGTCTATCTCAAAATTTTAAAACAATCATTAATTGCAGAACTTTCAGAGATTTACGATTTTGCACAGACAAATATATATATATATATATATATATATATATATATATATATATATATATATATATATATATATATATATATATTTTCATTTATATAGATAATTTTTTTACAGCTTTTCATATTATACATAATATGTAGTTACCGACTTTCACTACACACGTTCTTGGTACCTAACAGTCATTTTCTTCTTAATTTCATTCAAATCCGTCCAGCCATTTAACTTGCAGAAGTTAAAAAACACAAATATATAAACTTTCTTATTTATGATAGTGGTCCCATTTTAAATTCTCGATGTTATTTTTTTTGTCAGGAACGAATAACAATTATTATTTAAAGTAATAATAATAATAATTACTTCACAAATTATGAATGAAATATTTTGAAATAATATGAAATAAATATGACGTAAAACAATTTTTATTAGTCATGTTTGTTTAATATACGTTTCATAAACCACGTAGAGCAGTTAACTTTTTACCTCTTAGGTCATATTTTACTGGATTCTCCTTGTGCTATGTAAAGTCATTGTTATTGTAAATCATAAATAAATACTATTGTCGTAGACATATAGATGCGTGTTGTCATATTTGTGGTCAATGAATGAATGGATTACAATGTAAAAACTTAAAAAAATATTTTTTACTTTAAAGCATATCCGTTAAGCCGTAGGTAGATTTTATTATGGTCGGTCTGCCTTGTTGATCTAGTTATCTAGTGGCTAGCGTGTTCAATTGCAGATCTGAAAGTCCCGGATTAGAGTCCGGATGGGACCAAGTATAGGTAGTGGGATTTTCTGTTAAGAAATTCCTAATGACAGCCTGGAGTTGGTGATGTTAGACAGCATGTTCTCACACGTCCTTCCTTACTCGGACTTTGAGAGTGGAAGGAATAGAGGCTGCACTTGAATTGATGCACACACTTGTGCAGTGTAATATCTTCAGTATCAATAATATCAATATCGCAATCGTTAATCGCTGGTATCAATAAGTTTCCTAATTGGTCATCGGCAGGAGGTCATAATATTTAATAAAAGTTTTTAATCGGTTTAAACGTTTTTTTTAAATATTTATATAAGTTTTTCGAACTAAATGAAAACGTAGTTAAGTTATATTTCGATCAAACGGTCGCGTACTTTAGTACAAATTGGGTGCCGTGTTCTATGCACTTGGAAATTAAACAAAGGTTATTAGAGGTGCAATAGAAATAAAAAATAAACAGAAGAAAGCTACCGGTTAATGAAACGCAAACAACAAATTGCAAATTGCGCCGCAAACTACATGATTAGTCTTGACTTACGACGAATTTCGAAATAAAGACGTAAAAGCAGAATTGTCATAAGATTAAGGTCGTTTCATAAAAATATGTGTTTGCCTCATGTATGTATGTATTCAGCCCTTTTTAACGTCCCACTCCTGGGCGTGGGCCTCCCTTCAGTACGAGGGGGATCAGGCTATAGTCCACCACGCTGGCCAAGTTCGGTTTGGCAGACTTCACATGTCTTTTGAAAACTTACTAGGTTCTCTCAGACATGTAGGTTTCCTCACGATGTTTTCCTTCACCGTTAAGTCAAGTGGTAATCATGTTGGAAATGATTCGCACATGAAAATATCAGAGGTGCGAGACCCGGGATTTGAACTCGCTTCATTCGGTTTCCCAAGCGAGCGCGTTACCACTGGGCTACCACTAGTCCAGTGGTAAGCTATTTGCCTCATACTAGAAACTAAATCTAGCTAAGATAAAACTTATGTCTTGGTGTTTTAACGCGCAAACCTCACAAAAAACAGAATTTATTCTAATCACAATCTGCAATATCTTGTATAGTAGATAAACTATTGGTTCTTTTTGGATAACTTTCTTTTTTGGTAAGCGTTAAACCAATTTAAATATAATTTTAACATGCATATCAATTAAATTTATTTAGGACATTGCACTGCTTTTTCTCTTTTTACTAAGACACGTGAAGTATGAATAAAAAAATATTTACAGTGCATTATTAAAACAAATACGGTGCATAACGCTAAGCTATTCTATGACGTGAGTGCATTTACCTGCTCACGTGTACTGATTCTAATTTATTTGAAAATAGTATTTTTTTTCTATATACCATTATTCTATTTTTATATTATTTATTAATATTTTTTGTAATAATACAACGTTAACGCCAAGGGCTGCCTTATCATCATAAAAACACATTGTGCGAAATCGTTTTAGAGTAGTTAAATAAAATTAAAAAAAATTATTTCTCTTATATTAACATAAAAAATAAAATTTTAAATTTTTTAAGTTCCAGCGCGTACAATGTAAGCATTGAATCCATATAAAAGTAATAGTGAGTGTTTGTCTGTCAATATGACGTTAGAAAAACTTGATAATAAAAAAAAATGTTATATAAAAATATATCGTGGGACATATATGATATGAGGGCTTATTATAAAGGGTAAAATTATATATTTCGAATAAATAGTTTATGGGATATTATAGAACATATATATATATATATATATATATATATATATATATATATATATATATATATATATATATATATATATATATATATATATATAATACCTTTTGATTGATATGCAATATTACGAAATTATCAATATTGCAATTATTACTTCATATAAGCAAACCAGCAATACACAAGCTTACAGCTCACGTGTACATGCGTGTACTTCGTAATTTTATAATTCACCCTCGGAATTTACACGAGACCTGCGACCTCTTCTACATACAAATCTAGTACAGGCAAGCTCAGCTGACGTAAATAATGTCAATTAATATAATATGAATGAATGATGTACATATGCATTGTTGAGTCTTCATAACATCGTCTTATTAATATGTTAAACTTCTATATAACCGATGTGTTTGGAGCGATTTTGATTTGAGTCGATTTTGATATTTTCAGGCCGTCTTCAGATTAGCCCAGGGGATGATTTTGTGAAGGGTGGTAGGGATCTAAAGTATGAACGCGATTGAAGCCGCGGGTAATGCTAGTGATTAATAAGACAATATGTTAAAATATTATGGGTTTAGTTAGGTATACGTACATACTCGTATGTGTATAAGAAAAATGTATATGCGATAAAAATTACTATTTCAATAAGATTTTCCAAAAACTATTTTATGTACAGATTCGCCTCAGAATTTTATTATATATATAGATAAGATTATGTATTTTATATATCGGATGGAAGTAAAAGGCTAGATTTGCTTATAAGAAATTTTAATTAAATCTTTTAACGCTGCCCCAATTAAACCATTCGAACGTACCCGCCATACTCTTATAACGCCATTACTATCGAAAAACCACCGATCACAATCGTTCTTGCTATACGCTCCATTTTACGCTAATTTTAAATCCGAAAGTTAGTTTTATTTAAAATATCAAATATTCGCGTAAATCTAAGAAAATATTACAGAAAGGCATCTCCTTTGGACCAAATGTAGGGAAAGTTTAATCGCAGCATATCTAATATAACACTTCCAATGTACATATAACACAACAACATTTTCATCCCCTTAAAGGACGATTTCCAGGATAAAAAGTATCCTATGTCTTTCCCAGGGTCTCAAACTATCTTTTTACCAAATCTCATTTAAATCGGTTCACTAAATCTAGAGATTACCCCTTACAACGTCACAAACTCAACAACTCACAATTCACAAACTTTACCTCTTTATTATATTAATATTAGTATGGATAAAATGAATCCTACCTTAATTTTTTTATATCTCTTTCGAGCTCCAGTGTCTCGTTTCACTTAAGAGGGCAGTAACTTCGAGCGATTAGTAAAATTATGTCAATGCTGTATTCTTTGACTTATCATTCAGTTCGTCGCGATCTGTTTCCATTTTTATCAAATAAACCGTATCTAGTAGCCTTCGAATGAATGAGTTTTGGAGGCGTCTATGAAATTAGATAACGGAACGGATGTTTGTTGTTGTGTCCTAAAACGTACCTTTGTTCTTTGTTGTCATTGAACGTTTTAAAGAAATATATGTATTATTAATATTGTGCTAACTTTATAACTGACTAGTATTGTCCGCGGCTCCGCCCGCGTTCAGATGACCAAAAACCAAATACTTAGGTTTTACATACTAGTATAATCTTACAGTGCAGTTTTTGTATTTTTTCCCGCGGTAAAAAGTATCCTATATGTTGACCCGGATAACCAGCTATCATCATACCAAATTTCATCAAAATCTGTCCAGTGGTTTTCTCGTGATGCGGTAACAGACAGACAGACAGACAAAAATTCAAAAAACTATAGATTCGGACTCTATATCGATAATAATGTCTATTTTAATTAGATTTTCCAAAAAATATTTAATGTACAGATTCGACTTAGTTACAATTTTATTATATGTATAGATTTTGATTTAAATTAAAGATAAAAACTCTTTTTTTTACCGTTTTAAAAAAATGCATGTATTATCTATTTATATAATAAAATTGTAACTAAGCTGAATCTGTACATTAAATATTTTTTTGGAAAATCTCATTGAAATAGACTTTATTATTGATACAAAGGCCGAATCTGTAGTTTTAATTAGAATTTTTGTCTGTCTGATGTTACCGCATCACGGGAAAACTACTGGAGGGATTATGATGAAATTTGGTATGTTAATAGTTGGTTATCCCGGTAAACATATATGAAACACATATGGAAAATATCTCATATCTGAGAAAAAAAAAAACAAAAATTGCAATGTAAGAGTATACTTATATGTAAAGCCTAAGAATTTGACTTTTGAACGCGGGCGGAGCCGCGGGCATTGCTTGTTAATAAATAATATTGTACCAACTTTATAACTGATTTTGATTTAAATTAATGATAAAAACTCTTTTTTACTCGTATATGTTTTAAAATTTTTATTACACTGTTAAATTACGACAATTAAATCGCCAGAAAGTCATCTTTATCTACTTAGGCTCAGCCTTAAACCTGCATTTCATTAATTAATAACTGTTAAAAGAGCTTAGACATATCAAGTACGCTTACTCATTAAAAGTTGATGACAGATTTGGCTCAGTTTGTAGTGATCCTATTTGCTGTGCCAACGGTGGCGGGTTCGAGTCCAGTTGGGGGCATTCATTTGTGTGATAAGCACGAATGTTTGTACTTCAGTCATGCGTTTTTATATTTATAATATGTATGTATTTAAAGTCATATATGTGTTGTGTATCAACTATCTGGTATCCATAACACAGGCCTCGCCTAAAGAAAATAAGATGAATAGACATTGTGAGAGAAAAAAATAGTAGGAACCTAAGTTAAATATTATTTTAAAACTTACAATTTTTTTATTCTGTTAAACTAGATACCTAAAGAGAAAAAATATTTTTTTTATAAAATTAAAATTTACGTAAAACTTTCTTCACAAAAACAATTTCACAATCGGCTTTTGAGCTTATGCCCGTATAATGATAAGTTTAATTCCTCAAAGGTTTTCTCTGAGGAATTATTGTAGATTTTTGCTCAAATACCTACTGGTCTGGTCCTGAAGTTTTTATATAATAATAGCCTGCTGGGTATTATATAATTTATTTTATATATAAGGACTTATATGTACACATTATATATTTACAAAAAAAAACTTGTATTCAGCCCTTTTTAACGTCCCACTGCTGGACACGCGCCTCCCTTCAATACGAGGTGGATCAGGCCATAGTCCACCACGCTGGCCAAGTGCGGGTTGGCGGACTTCACATGTCTCTCGAGAACTTGCTAAGTTCTCTCAGTCATGCAGGTTTCCTCACGATGTTTTCCTTCACCTTTAAGACAAGTGGTAATCATATTGGAAATGATTCGCACATGAAAATATCAGAGGTGCGAGACCCGGGATTTCAACTCGCTTCACTCGGTTGCCCAAGCGAGCGCGTTACCACTGGGCTACTATTGCCTTTTAAAAAAAAACTTAGTAATATTTAATTTTATTATTCTATACAGGTCTTAGTTGTGTGTGTGTGTGTGTATATATATATATATATATATATATATATATATATATATATATATATATATATATATATATATATATATATATATAAATGATAAACTTTATAATCATTAATCATCATTAATTTTATTGATTTTAATTTTTAGTACACTTTATGCACCTCTCTATTGTTTGAACTTTTTATTCACGCAGATAAAACATATTCGTAAGCCAGTTTTTGATTTAACCATTGTTTTCTATTATCAATATGTTACATAAAGTGTTTTTAATCTGAAGTTCAACGCTAATATTGTTGAAGGAAAGAATGTTTCGTGTAAATAAGATTACATTCCATGAAGGAAGAGTGGAACAAGTAAATAGAAGGGAGTAAATAATATGAGCAGTGTTCGCCTTGTGCTCAACCTCGGCTTGAGTGTTGGGATTACCGTTAGTGGTGTCTTACAGACAGTTATCGATCTAAATGCTCCTTGTTTAATGTATATTTAAATAAAATATCTAAATAACTTGAAATATTACTATGGACACACAAAAATACATACATTTTTATTTATAAATAAATTTTCTTTCATAGTTATCATTGAAAGTTAATAGCAATATTAATATGTATTTATAAAATATTAGCAAATACTATTTTTAAATATTTTCAAATATAAATACTTATAAATAAAAGATTATAATAAAAATGAAATGCTGTTCTTTCGTAGCATTCGCATCATTTGTGGCTCGACCTATTTGGCTAATTTAGTTTTTAAAATATTTATAATAGTTCGTATTCATAAATATTTATAATTCTTTAAATGACCTCAAAGATCATGAATCAATTTTTTGAAATTTTGGGATAGGACAAGATTTGGCAAGCTAGTATTGAATGAAAGTAGGTTAAGCCCATCGAAAATAAATCCATATCGGTTAGCGAGTATATAATTCTGAAACACAGAAGCATAAATAACGAAATACAATTTAACAATGCTAAGTAAGTATTTTTTACTAGAATATATTTCATCGATGTGATAAAATTCGTTCCTAAACCGATTAAAGCGCCATTAGCGGACGATATCTCGACCCGAGCTCGTTTCAAGTGTTCCAGATGCTATAGATGCTCCAGCTGTGTGCATGCATATTCTGGACATTTTATCCATCTTCAAAATCTAGCTATTAGACTTTTTATTAAATTCTAGTATGTTAATCATCTAAATATACCTAATACTTTCTAAAATGTACGTAGATATTCGACATTAAAAAAAAATTGTTTTTTTTTTCGACGGCTTATTTCTTAAAATAAAAAAAAAACAGCAAAATGTGAGAAAATAGTTTTATTTAAAACCATATCAATATCTAAAAAATGTAGGTGTGTTTATATTTAGTATATATCTGGGCAGAATCAAAGCGGGTCGCTAATCCAAACTAATATTATAAATGTGAAAGTGTGTTTGTTTTTTTGATTGTCCTTCTTTCACGTGGAAACGGAACGACGGATTGGCCTGATTTTTTTGTGTGGAGATAGTTGGAGGGCTGGAGAGTGACTACTATGCTACTTTTTACCGCGGGAGATTATCTGATTCCCACGGGAAAACACGTTATAATACAACCAAAAAAAAAAGAAATTATGATCAGAATTACTTGAAACTTGGTATTAATGCTCTTCAGTACAATAAAAAAATGTGTTTTACCATTTTTCGAAATTAATCCCAGAAGGGAGTAAAATAAGGCATGAAAGTTTGTATGAAACCTACCTTTTTAGAGTTTTTTTGTAGTTTTAGCGCGAGCGAAGCTGCGGGTTCTGCTAGTAGGAAATAAATCTTTGAACGCAATCTGTTTACGTTTATTTGCTCTTATAATTAATTAACTGTCAATAATAAATCAAATCAATTGTATGAAACGACGTGTTGAAATTCATTCAGACTTACTTAAGACGGGATATCATCCGTTATATTTTGAAACAAAACTTATTGAAGAAAAGGAAACATAAACATTGGAAATTTCCTATGAAATATATAATATTGAATAAAGTCATCGATGCATGGTATAATTATAAGTAACCTATAACCATGGCCTCTGTAAGCTGAAAAAAATACATAATTTTACGTATTCAAATTGGATAAAAATGCCAGCCATGGAAGATAATATTAATTTTATTTGTGTCTGTTTACGGTATCGTAACTCACGGATGAATGAATTGATTTCAATATTATTATTTTTTATTTCAAAGCGTACTTTTTCTTGATATCTCATTAAAAAAACTATCATTATTTTTTACATTTAATGTTTCCCTTACCTATTTGTGTCAGTTTCGTGATATATTTTGTCTCATCTAAAATTATATATTCTGTGCTTTCTGTAAATTTATAAACTATGGACGGTAGAGGTAAGGAGGAGTCTCTTATATGGGAGACAAGTTGAAAAAGTGTGCACCTGTATGCTGAAAATAGATGGCGCTGGCGTACGTAAAACTACAACATGAATTTAGCTGTTGTAGATGGAGTGAAGTATGCTGAATTCAAAAATTTAAAATTTTTCACGACTACAATTGTTAATGAAGTACCAGTATATAAAACCTTAATTATTTACATAGTTTAAAATTATTTAGTAAATATAACCACCCTTGTTTACTTCTTTATCTTACTCTAATTACTTTTGGCGCTTCCTTTAAAATTTATCCTACGCTACCGCAGCGCCACGACTTGGACGCGGCTTGTCGGACACTTTTTCATACACAGTGACTTCTTCTTACTTCTACGGTCCATGGTATAATCTTGTATTATTCAAGACAAAGTGGAGATAAACTACTAAAAAGAACAGGAGTCTTTGGGGTACTATTTATTATTAGATTGTGAAGCTTTTTTTATATCCCAATAACGTAAATAACGTTTAGCGACAATTAGGTCTAAAAAAAGTGACAAGGAGGCAATTTTCTGAGAAAGTTTACTCGCCCTTACCTAAAACTTGACAAAAAACAATATTTAGAAAATTAATTTTAACAGAATACCGCTGTGAATACAGAACATAGTTGCATTTGCCTTGAATGCAGCACTCGACACCCGCCGCTGTTACAAGGACTTTCCTTATTAGTTCCTTAGAATATACCAGGAAACTATAACAATTGTTCAAACATTTCAATAGCTCGATAATTAATCAATGTAAAATGTATCTTCAAAGATGAAAACCGTTATGGCTTTTAAAATAATAGTTCTCATTATGATTATCGTCTTATATGGAGTCTACATTAATATCAGTCATTTAGACGCGACAGTACAGCGTCGATACAATGAGTACTGCGTTTAGGGTGTAATTTGTTATACTTATTTAGTCCAAAATATATTATGTATTAGTTTATACCCGCAACTACACTATACACTTTTGTGTGTATTTAAAAGATAGGAATATTTATTATTATGCAATACTGTAGTAATATATTTAGAACCGAATAATCTAGAAATACATAAACTTCAATGGTTCTTAATTCTATATTTATTTAAAAAATATGTAAAACTTTTAATTATAATGAAAGAAAAAAAAACTCGTATAATAAGTGGGCGGGGAAGAAAATTACTGTACCTACTTCCGTCATCTTGATGTCATCTGTCTTTGCCAAGTTATATTAAAATCTGATCAGCAGTTTAGACGTGAAAAAGTAACAGACAGACCGAGTTACTTTTACATTTACAATATTAGTATTAAGTAAGACCCAATTTATGTAATAACTTTAAGTATTAAAGCAAAAATAAATAAAAGATACGGAAAAAATAACCTCACTTTTATCGATTTAATTCATAAAAGCTGTATCAATCTGTCCGATTTCTCACTGCGACAGACTGGAAAATTAAACGTTTTTCCTCATTACTGTTGTCAATTTACTTGTTGTATGGTCTAGGAATAATTAATTAACGAGTTCTATGAATAAAAGAACCTTACAATACCTTATGGATACCTTGCTCTTAAAAAGCATTCAATGAATATTGTTAGTTGTTACGTTTTTATTATTACGAATTTTTAGTAACATTATAAATAATGTTACTAAAAATTCATAGTAATAAAAACATGTTGTGAAATTAACCAGCCACCAGCACCATGTAGTTCCATGGTAAGCTACGAGGCTTGACTATGGATACCAGATAGTTGATACACTACACTATATAACTTTAAATAAATACATATTATAAATTTAATGAATAAAAAAAGAATTATGTACATAGAGCTCTAATATAGCTTTATTTTTGTTTACATTAAATTGTTTTTGTTTTTAAATTTCTCAATAATGACGCTATCTTTTAAGTTTTTAAATATTTACAATAAACATATACGCTGCATTATTAATTAAGTTTGAGCATAAAAAAATTCCTTGAGTTATTTGCAAATAAACCTAATCATACATTTGTTAAAATGTAAACTAAATCATAATCGTAAGGATTTTAGTAAATATATTATACAAATTTTACAACGTATATAAAATACTAGTGACTCACCCTCGCTTCACTCAGGTTCGTTCCTAGGTTACTTCCCCATACAAACTTTCACCCCCATTTTCACCCCTTAAGGGATTATTTTCGGGATAAAAACTATCCTGTGTCCTTCCCAGGGTCTCAAACTGTCTTCGATTCTATTCGGTTCTATTCGATATAAACAAACATACAAAAATTAATTTTTTCGCTTCGTTCTTTAGCATCATTATAGCGTTGTTTACTAAGACCTATCTCAATGAGTAAACAGTTTGGCACTTAACAAAACAATGTGTCTCAGTGTATTTAGACATTGCCATAATTATTATGTTTGTTATGGGAGATTAGACACTAAACAGACCAAAATTTAATAATTTAATGGCGATTAAGAAAGAAGGTTAATGTTTTAGATTGTATATAATACATACTGGTAGGTATGTACATATGTAGCCTGCCTCGATGGTGTAGTGGTTAGCATGTACGGCTGCACACCCGGAGATCCTGGGTTGGAGTCCCGGGTTGGGCCAAGTTTCGTTATTGAGTATTTTTGTATAGTAAGTCTCAGTAATAGCCCGCTGTTGGGAAGTTGGCGGTGTTTCACCCTCGTGCCTCGGAGAGCACGTAAAGCCTTCGTTCCTGCGCCTTAACTCTCACTGGTCGTGTCGAGTAGTCGTCCCACCGGAGTATGAGAGTGACAGGAATAGAGAGTGCACTTGTGTCTGCGCATACACTTGTGCACTATAATATCTCCTGCGCAATTGGCTAGTCTCAATGAGATAAGCCGCCGGCCGAAATCGGCCAGGAGAACATCACATATGTAGCACATTTAATTTGGTCTGAATGCATCATAGATGTGCATCATAGGAGTGAGTTAACAATATCATCAGAATTTAGAAAGTAACTGTTTGATAGTAATGTTGAATAATTAAAATTTCCTAATGTTAAACTACAAATTCATCTTGTGTTAGTTTACTTAATATGTAGGTATGGTAATCTAACTAATTTATTATATAATGTTTTATGTTAATTAACATAAAAACTTTTTAACAAAAAAATAAAAACCGACATCAAAAAAAGCACTAAAATGTAAAAAATAACTGGTTGGTACTTTTCATTTACTATATACATACCTAATCAAATATTTTCGAAGTCGGTGTGCTTTGCTTTGTATCGGCTGGCACCGACTTCGAAGACTCAATTTTAATGCCTCTGTGGGTAGGAAAATTGACTTTAGGGGGTGATTGGCACCTTGGATCGGTCTGTCTTCTTGTAAAAGGTTTTAAAATAGTTGTCTGGCGAACATATATAAAAATGGAGCATCAGAATTTACGTGAAGTTAAGTAATTATTTTGGGACCTTTAAAGTATCTGCAAAGCAATACAGCTGACGGAAAGTGTCTGGGAGTATTGACGACTTTATTTTTAACGATATTGTCTAAAATATACGTGAAAATCAGCTTGGAGAATGTACGTGAGGTAAGTAATCTCTTGAGGTACCTTGATTACCTGATACCTGGAAATTGGCCGTCTAACCAAGTTAGCAGGTAGGCATGTGATCTTAGTACATACTAACACTACCCAATCGTCCACATTTCGTTCGTCAGAAAATAGGTGACGTCTGGCGGCCCTGGGATTTTGGACTAATGACACAATAATCCAATCTATGAGACCAATTTTAGCAAAATTCTTCAATTTTTTTTAAATTAGTGAAACTCTGCATATATATATATATATATATATATATATATATATATATATATATATATATATATATATATATATAAGGCGTATGAAAGGCTAACCATGAAAATAAAATGTAAAAATAGCTGTCAAGATTATTTATTTATCCCTTGGAGTTTTAATTTTCCATAACTTAAGTGAAGCGTAACCCTGTACAGAACCCTGCCTTGATTAATATGTAAAAGAAAATTTCTAAATATGAGGTTATAATATAAATTATGCTAAAATATGTAACCCAAGGATCGAGGAAAGTTACGTTGATTTTAATGAGTTATGAGTAGGCAGATAGATAATAAAAAAAAAACATTGAAATGATTATTTTCCTTATATTGTCTCAACTAGACAGCTGTAATTGTTGTATCAATAACAAACCGCTTAAGTTAATATAAAAAAAGTCATTAATCTATTTGATTGAAGTGCCAATTTTAATATTAAAATTAATTTGCAAAAAATGTAAATAAAAAATTGGTTCTGGCTTATTTAAAAGTTGTATTTCTTGTTGTGTTAGTCGTTGTGAATTCTGTATATTATAGATGTTACTAGAAACCCGTCTTGTCTTTTTAATCTGTACATTCAATATTTTTTGGAAAATCTTATTGAAATAGACATTATTATCGACACAGAGTCCGAATCTATAGTTTTTAGAATTTTTGTCTGTCTGTCTGCATCGGCATCACGAGAAAACCACTGGACAGATTTTGATGAAATTTAGTATGATGATAGCGTATGGTTATCCGGGTCAACATATAGGATACTTTTTACCGCGGGAAAATATCTCATTTCTGAGAAAAAATACAAAAACACAAAAATTGCATTGTAAGAGTATACTAATATGTAAAACCTAAAAATTTGGTTTTTGGTCATCTAAACGCGGACGGAGCCGTGGGCGATGCTAGTAATATAGTAAAATTCTGAGTCGAATCTGTATATGAAATATTTTTTGGAAAATTTTATTGAAATATACATTATTATCGATACAGAGGCTGAATCTGTAGTTCTATAAATTTTTGTCTGTCTGTCTGTTTGATGAAATTTGGTACGGTGATAGCTGGTTATCCGGGTCAACATATAGGATATTTTTAACCGCGGGAAAATGTCTCATCTCTGAGAAAAGATACAAAAACTGCAATGTAAGAGTATAGTAATATGTGAAACCTAAGAATTTAGTTTTTGGTCATCTGAACGCGAGCGGAGCCGCGGGCAATGCTAGTGTTAACTATATTTCGTGTTAGAAAAACTCATACTAATTGTATTCTACAAAGCTTGTTTTATTCCGGGATGAAGAGTAGGCATAAATTCGCATTCGGATGAATTTTCAGCCCAAAGCCAAATTATGAAACCATATTTTGTCTATTCTCGACCACGTGGTCATCGCTAACACCTTCTTTTTAAATAGGTTTTGAGTTTTTAATTTCGTTAAAATAATTATTAAAAGTAGCTGTTCAGAAATCAGAAACAAGACAGCCACTCCAAATTTATTTATAAGTTACTTCTTCTCCCTGCCCTTTGGGAAATCCCAATCACTTGGGGTCGGCGCAGTAGGTACATCTTCTGTAGTACTGCTGATAAGGATTTGGCAAAAGTTTTACGGCCCTCCTTGGGAATGCTATTGTTTGTCGTGTAAGTCTTGTAATATGCACATTCGATTTTGCTTTCTTTTAAATATTTTTGTATACTATTTTACCTACTTAAAGTTTAAATGTAATTTTCGGATATATTTTGAAATAAATTTTGATTTTTTTCCAACTTTATTTATGAGCACAGTCTATGATTTTTTTTATGCACTGTGCTCCTAGGTACGTTTTAACGCTTAGTATGGAATAGATAGACTATATATTATATGATAATAATGAATAAACGGGCTATCTAATGCAAAAAGTTTTTTAAAATCGGATTAGTAGTTCCTGAGATTAGTGCATTGAAATAAACAAGCAAACAGACTCTACCTGTTTATAATATTAGTATAGATATAGGTATATTATAAACCCTTTCATTCTATTTAATCGACAGGTATTTACAATTATCTACTACAAACATCTATTAAGAAACGACCAGCCACTTCAGAAACACATGCGCCAATATATTTTAAGGTTTCTGATTGTTTTGTAATAGTGGAGAGGTCAAGTTAATTTGGTAAGTCGAGTATTTAACACTATCCATTGCAAGAAATAGTTGAATCTTTGCCAAGTGGGGCATGAACTCTGTTACAGATAGCATTATAACGTAGTAAACGTCATGAAATTATATGATTTAAGGTGTAAATACTTATTCTATAGTATGTATTACGTTTGTTGTATTGATGAAAAAATAAAATATGAATCGATGACATACTATGTCGAGATACCTACTGAAGATGGAGCGATATGTGGGCTGTTTCGTTTACGATGAGAAGGTAGGAACAAATAGCTAGTTGTTATCGTTACGCTTTAAAGAAATAATTATTGAATAAAAAAAAAATAGTATTCTAAAGGAAGCAGCTATCAGTTCTTAATTTTCCTAAAATTATCATAATATCATACTAACTTAAAGCAAAGTATTTATAATGAATGTTCACGTTTTATTTTAAGGCATAAATGGTCACATATGTTCTACCAGCAGTAGGTACCCACGGCTTCTCTCGCGCTAAAACTAATCCACTATTTTACCCCGTTATGGGAGGAATTTCGAAAAATTCTAAAACACGTATTTATTTAATTGTATTGAAGAGCATTAATACCAAGTTTCAAGTAGTTCTGATCATGAATATTTTTTTGGTTTGTATTCTCACGTGTTTTCCCGTAGGAATGATATAATTTTCCACGATAAAAAGTAGCCTATGTCATTCTCCAGCCCTTCAAATATTTCCATGCAAAAATCACGTCAATCCGTCGCTTCGTTTCGACATGAAAAAAGGACAAACAAATAAACAAACAAACACACTTTCACATTTAGAATACTATAGTATGGATATGTGTATCACATAAAATGAGGGTGAAACTATATACCATAAATTAATATAGTTATAAAGTTAGTAAATAGTAAGAATTAATTAAAAATATCTCAAGAACCTAAAATTATGAGGATTTTTAATAAAAATTATTAAGACAACGTTATGAGTAACTTCTGCATACTAGAATCACGTTTTCCAATATGCTATAAAACGAGAGTTTACTGTTCTAACTATCGTAGGTTTCACGTGATTATGTCGCGTGAAGCATAAATCATCAGTGTAAAGCATTCAGTTCACAAAACCGGGTCCGACTTAGAACCGACTCAGACCAATGCAACGTTGTCCAAGTATCAGATAGATCTAAGTTGATGTAATATTATGTTGTATCGATAGATAAGCAAAACTATTTCGATCGTATTGCGCAACCTTTGAAAGCTTTCATTAGCCCTCGTTTCGCCAAGCACGTCTCCAACCTAACAAAGTGTTACGTTTTAAATTTAATAATCCTAAAAGATAGTTTTATTTAAAATGTCAAATATTCGCGTAAATCTAAGAAAGTCTATTATTTTATTTATTTTATTATTTTATTTATTTCTATTATCTATTATTTCTATTATATCATTCAGTCTATCTCTGTGCTAAATTTCACCTAAATCCATCTAACTATTTCAGAGTTTAGTAGTAATAAACATACTCATAGACAATTACACACACACAACAAACGTACAAAATTTCGTATATATTATAGTAGTCCAATTAGTCGTAGGAAGGTGGTCAGTGGAGTAATCTGCTGCATGAGTTAATGTCGGCTCTAATAGGAGACGAAGTAATAATGTTTATATGCGGCATTTTCCTCGTAATTGAATCGTAGTGTAAGAACAACTTTAATAGATATAGTCATGCTTTATTTGGGAGACTACGTAAAAGAGAATCCATTGACGTTGTTATGTTTTGTCTATTTGGTAAGCAGTTCTGTACTTGGAAAACAATAATTTCCGATATTGCAAATCTAATGAAAGGATGGAAGTATGTACATTTGTTTTGTATAAATAATTAGGTATTGTATACAACAAAGCTAATAAATAAAATAAATAAATAAATAAACTGTCTTTGATTTAAGTAAAATTTAGATATGGATGATTTGTTTCCTGTATTAACCCACGAAATACTTTTTATCGATGTGTCTACCGCTCGAGCGAAGACGTGGTCAAAAAATATATCTTGAAAGCAATTATTGACTTAATATTTTACAGGTAAACTAATCATTTGTGTCACAATGAGGAGTTTCCATATAATTGTATAAAACTAGCGACTTACACACGTGCTTAATAATAGCTGATTGAATAACTCAACGGCCATTTATTTCAGACTTTAATTAAAATTATTGAATTCTGTCAGTAAACACATTTCTATCAGAATGGAGAATAAATAACACTTGGCGGTAACATAGCTACCTAATAATGAAAGAATTTTCAGGATCGGGTCAGTAGTTTCAAAGATTACCCCACACAAACGTACAAGCTTTTTATCATTTTAATATTAGTGTAGATATAAGAAATTAAATAATAAAGTCCTGAACGAGAGTTAAGGCGCAGGACCGATAGCTTCACTTGCTCTCCGAGACAGGGGGCTGTTACTGACAATTTCTTGATAGAAGGTCTCAATAACTGAATTTGGCCCGACTCGACAGCAATGGTTCCAATTTCGGGATTCGAACTCGGGACTTTTGGACTTGCGGCCTTACTTGCTAACCACTAGAACACCGAGGCAGTTAAGATTTTAAATGATAAAGTAACAAATACTTTAAAACCAATTGTGCTTAGGACTTTGAAAATTAGTGACACCCGCCATAGATCAACAAAGGCGTTATCGTTTATTACTTGCAACTGTTCAAATAACTACTGCAAATAAAATGAATTTATTATTATAGTGTTAAAATCTTAATTTATTACTTTAAAGTTTTGAAAATCTTATATTTTATAGTTATCGTGACAGATATAATATATGAGTGGAGCATCGAGCAACATGTGACTATTTTGATGGTGTTGTAAATTGTGTCGTGTGCAATATCTTGAAAAGCTATATATCATCAGCGAAATGTGCTTGTAAACCACAAATTATAACACGGTATGTTCATCTACATATTACTTATATACATACCTTAAAATCAAAGAGTCTTTAGAAAATTACCGGAAATATTTCAAAATAGCTAAAAACAAATGCTTATTGCCTTAAAATGTATAGGCATTTGGTGGTTTTCCTGACATAGCATAATGAAATAAAACTCAATATTTGTTTTTCCTTTTTAAATGAATCAGTTTAAAGTTGTAAATTAACATACCTACGCTATTTCCCGAAATTTAAAAAATACCTAAAGTGATTTTACATATAAAAGTACTCGTGAGTATACTGATGAGCTATGCAGCCCATGATAAAACCTATGTCTTTGTCAGATTTCATCGAAATCTGCTTAGCAGTTAAAGCTTGAAAAGTAACACACGCTATCCAGAATTATTTCCACATTTGTAATATTATGTTCTAAGGATTAATAAATATAGTTTGTTATTTAATTAGTCTAGACACCGTAGGGAGTGGAGATGAGTTCCATTGCATCGTATTAGGCGTGTAAGATTATAAATTTTATCTATTCTAAAAATTACTTATTACTATCTACATGTTTCATCATTTTTATGTGTTAAACGGTGGTGAATTTGGCGCATTGAATGAAAACAAAACAATATTAAAGGGAAATTTTCCTAGCTAATAAGGTTTACACCTACGGAGCGGAATGTAATGGAGGTGGAATAACTCCAGCAGTTAGCCGGTCGCTGCTCTTTTGTCGCGTTCATAAAACACTGTCAGGGCGGGCGGGATAGACTACTTCGGTTCAGAGACTAATAAAAAATATTACAACAGAAATTACAATTGAGCTATAAACAAACATAAATATTATTATATAATATTACTAGCGATTCACTATCGCTTCGCTCGGGTTTTACCGTTATAGGGTAGATATATATACATATCTACCTAAGTATGAATGGACTGCTGATCTTATCCGTAGTGCGGTATGTCATATCCGCTTTAATCTCTAGCTTCCCATTTACATACTGATTTAGCAGCAAAACATAAACTAGTAAAGCCTTTGACTAAGCAAGTCACAAAATGATCGTCATAAAGTTCAGATGAAAAATTGGCATTGTTCAACATTTTGGACATTACTGCTTTGATTCCTGCAAGTTTCAATTGAACATAAACTGTCATCGGATCTTGTAAAATAACTTGTGTACAAGTAAGAGTAAGTTTAAGGAGCGTACTGGAAACCAACATTCAAGCCTTTATTATCTCGAGAGCAGCAGAAATTGGAGTGCCGTCATTTTATATACTCGGTTCACTCCGTATGCGCAAAATCTTAGAGTTGCAGATAAAATGAATGTATTGTATCTAAATAAATGTAGCTGTTTTATGTTATTATGTCGACGCTTGATATTAAATGGCACTTACAGATAGCGATAAACATGTACTTTTATGGATAATATTTGTCCCAAGTGGGAGTTGAACCCGTGGAATCTGGCACAGAGATTGGTACTTCAATCACTAGGCCAAGAGGTAGTTGAATAATTATATTTGGTAGTGTTCAAATAATTAGGCAATACTTTTTTTTTCAGGACATTAACACACAGCGCCATCTAGTTCCATGGTAAGCTACGAGGCTTGTGTTATGGATACCAGATAGTTGATACATTATACATATATAACTTTAAATACATACATATTATAAATATAAACACCCATGACTGGAGTACAAACATTCGTGCTTATCACACAAACGAATGCCCCCAGCGGGACTCGAACCCGCGACCGCTGGCGCAGCAAGTAGGGTCACTACAAACTGAGCCAAACGTGTCGTCAAGTATAAAATATAATTTTTAATGTCTGTTTTAAATGGTCTATGCTAATAACAAATTTTCTCTTTGAGAAAATTTCGTCAAGTTATAAGGTGTAACTACATTATCTTAAAATATAGATAAAAATGAAGCATAATTTAGTAAAATATATTTTATTTTGCTAAATAAAATATATTTCCATGTGTCTGTCAGTCAATTTGTCATAATCTATTTTTTGTTGCAAAAATAAATCCAAGTTAATACCCTATATAAAATCTAATATATTTAAACGAGCAGTTCTTGTATATATGTATATATGTATATATATATATATATATATATATATATATATATATATATATATATATATATATATATATAATCTGAATCTCGGAAACGGCTCCAACGATTTTCATGAAATTTAGCCCGGGGGCGATAAATCGATCTAAATTAGTCTTATGTTTGGGAAAACGCGGGTTTTTGAGCTTTCATGCGGTTTTCTTTCGCATTATTCCACTCAAATTATGTTCGATAATTTCGCACGCTTGAATATAAGCGTCGTGGTCAAGCAGCTAAGTCGCAAGATTAACATTCATAGGTGCCCGGGTTCGAAACCCGATCGGGTATTTTTACTTTTTTCTTTTTGTATTTATTCTAGATTTTTTTTAAAGAAAATTGTACCTTTTGGCCAAAAACTCCGAGCAAAGCTCGGTGGCCCAGGTACTGTATATTATATATTAAAATGAGAAAAAAACACCTAATGAGTAATAAAGCTCGTGTCATTTAAAAACAGGCGTCATTTACATGAGATAAAAATAATAATCTATACATGTAATAAAATTCTAACTCAGTCGAATCTCTACATTAAATATTTTTTGGAAAATCTTATTGAAATACAGATTATTATCGATACAGAGTCCGAACCTATAGTTTTTAGAATTTTTATGTTTGTTTTGTCTGTCTCTGTGACCGCATCAAAGTAAAACCACTGGAGGGATTTTGTAGAAGTTTGGTGTGGTAATATCTGATCATCCAGGTCGACATATAGGATACACTTACCACGGGAAAATATCTTATTTCTGAGAAAAAATACAAAAATCTGGTTAGAATAAAACCTATGTGATTCTTTAAACATTTGCTAAAACTATAAATATTTGTGACAAACGATGATACTAAAAACATTTGCTTGCCCAGCGGGACTCGAACCCGCAACCGCTGGAACAGCAAGTAGCGTCTCTACAAACTGAGCCAAGCTTGTCGTCAAACAAAGATGAACTTTAAGAGTTCAAAACCCAGATGACCTATTAGTTCCATTAACCTTGTTGAGGAGAGCACTGTCACACTGATTGACGAGGGTTCTGGATGTAGGAGATCTTGAAATGTAACTTGAAAAAAAGATGTGAGTGGCTTGATATCGAGTGTGAATGAACTTTTCTAGCGTGTAATGAAAAGCTCGAAAGAGATCAGTGGGATAAAGTTTATTTAAAGAAGAAGAAGTGGTAAATTATTCGATTTCTTTCGCTTATTTTTTTTCTGAAAACTTTCTAAAATATTGTAAACCTCCATGTTAGATATTTATAAAATTAAATAAATAAATAATAATAAAATATATTGGGACATTAACACACAGCACCATCTAGTTCTATGGTAAGCTACGAGGCTTGTGTTATGGAAACCAGATAGTTGATACACTACACATATATAAATTTAAATATATACATATTATAAATATAAACACCCATGGCTAGAGTACATACATTCGTGCTCATCATACAAATGAATGCCCCCAGCGGGACTCGAACCCGCGACCGCTGACACAGCAAGTAGGGTCACTACAAACTGAGCCAAACGTGTCGTCAATTTATTTATACAATAAATGAAGTTTTCTCCGAAGAAAGAGCATTATTAAATACATACGTACATTTACCTAAGAATAACCATTTGAGCTGAAATTAAAACTGCGTAGTTATAAAAACTTACATTCACTTTATTAAACTTCTATTATTATTTATTAGGTACATCCTTGTTGAAGTGAAACTTCTTTAGAATCGTTGTGATTTCAAACTCGATGAAACGAAAATGCGACACGAGAAAGAGATAAACACATAAATATATAGAATCAAGCCGGCGAGAGAATGAGATAGAATACATTTCACGCTATTATGACTAATTGTTGCAATAATAACCGTTGTTATTGTCTGACAAATGATGTATAATATTTTATCCTTTCTGTTTAAGATAAATATAATTTATTGCGTCTGTTAACGCAACTCTAAGCCACTAAAGAAAAAAAAAAAGAAAAATATATGATTTTATAGAAATAAATATATAATTGTAACGTGCCTAACATACCTTATTTAATTATTGAGTTGTTTTAATTTAATTTATGGCCAAATATTTGCCAAAGAAGTAACTTAGTAGTAGCACTTCAACCGCGAATAAAGATTGTAGGCACCCATTATACATTTTAAGTCAAAAGTAAAAATTATATAACTTTTAATTTGTTTTAAACAAATCGTGATAAAAGTGATTCCACCTATTATAGATACTGGCTTATCGGTCGAGTGGATTTAAAGATTTTGTACTAAAACTACTCCTCATATAATATCTAAGAAAGAAGAAAGTTTATAATAAGTACATATCAAAGTTCTCATGAAAAATTGTAATATATTAGACACTAAATTAAAAATCTTTAAAACTTTTGTTTGTCTGCTTCTTTGTTTGTAGTTTTCTATATTATACAGATTTTATCTATTATATAAAAAATCTGTTGTACATATAAAAAAATGGAAAATAGTAACGGATCCAAAGGCACGAGTTCCCTTTCCTTACGCCATCTTAAACGCTCTACTTTAAGTGGGAAATCCCTATTATAAAATAAATAGAAATATAAAGATGGAAAACCACAGACAAAAGCTTGTTTTAGTAAAAATAAAGCTTACTTAAATGGGTCGTGTAGATTCAGAGAAACAGTTCGTGCTTACTTTTTATTGTATAGTCTCATATATAGCGATGATCATTTTTACTGACTCTAAACTAAAGTACAGACACGTGCGACCTCAGTGCATTAAAAACTAGCATATAAGAAGAAGACACTGAATAAGTAAAATTTTAAAAATTAAGTTAATTTAATAATGAAATCATATTAATATATATCATAAAGTATCTATAATTCTTTATTTTTGCTTAAAAAAGCACACCAGCTTAAAAATCATTTAAATGTAATTCCACCTGTAGGGGTGGATTACTTATATTTATATGGCGTACTCTGGTAGTATAACCTATTCATTAAAAATCCACGATTGGCGAGGATATTGTTCAACAAATATAATAATAATGTCCTCATGATTTATTTTAGCTACAGGGACGACAATTTGACACGACTAGTGAGAGATCAGCCGCAGAACTCACGGCTTTACATGCTCTCTGAGGCACGGGGAAGAAATAACGCCAACTTCCGAACTCCGGGCTGTTGTTGAGAACTTAACAAAAAAAGACTAAACTTGGCTTAACCCGGGACTCGAATCTAGACTTAACTACCTATATAAATATATAACACATACAATATAAATATCTATGTATTATGTAACATATGTATGTATAGACAAAAAACAACATTTACTTTATGAAGTCAATCAAAAACAGTTATGGATGTTATGTATACAGGAAAATTTCGCAGGAAAAGTACTTGCATTCTTTATGATATATGTACATGAAACCTACGGAGAAGAGGTTATGATACTAATTTGTGCCGTATTACTTGCACGGGTGGATGAACCTTACTCGTGGCGTGTACACGTGTTTAATATTGAACTCCTGAATTCAATGGAAAGTTTTACACTTACAGACTGTCAGCCTATACCGATTAATAACTTATTATGTTCTATTAGCGTTTGCCTGCGGCTTTACCCGTGTGGTTTATATTCAGCCCTTTTAAACGTCCCACTGCTGGGCACGGGCCTCCCTTCAATACGAGGGGCATCAGGCCATAATCCACCACGCTGGCCAAATGCGGTTTGGCGGACTTTACATGTCTTTCGATAACTTGTTAGGTTATCTCAGACATGCAGGTTTTCTCAGACAGACAGACACATACAGACAGACAGACAGACAGACAGACAGAAAGACAAAAATTGTAAAAATTATAGAGTCGGCTTCTGTATCCATAATATTTAATGTGCAGATTCGACTCAGTTAGAATTTTATTATAGATTGCTCCTTTTCTAAATATCTTACCGTGATTGTAGATAGCCTTTAAGCTCCATCAATAAATAAGCTAGAAAATGCAAAAAAAAGATTTTTTTGAAATTTGAGTGGTGGTTAAAGAGATAAGTACGAAGCAAAAATACACTTCCATTATAGCAGATATATAAAAAAATAGATCTGAAAGAAATTTTTGTTACTTTTTCACAGCTAAACTGACTCAGTGTCGATTTTATAAAAGACTAGCATTGCCCGCGGCTCCGCCCGCGTTCAGATGACCAAAAACCTAATTCTTAGGTTTTACATATTAGTATACTCTTATAATGAAGTTTTTGTGTTTTTGTATTTTTTCTCAGAAATGAGATATTTTCCTGCGGTAAAAAGTAGCCTATATGTTGACCCGGATAACCAGCTATCTGATATGAAATCTGTCCAGTGGTTTTCTCGTGATGCGGTAACAGACAGACAGACAGACAGACAAAAATTCTTAAAACTATAGATTTGGACTCTGTATCGATTATAATGTCTATTTCAATTAGATTTCCCAAAAAATATTTAATATACAGATTTGACTTAGTTAGAATTTTATTATATCTATAGAAAAATGATAATGACTATAGAAATGTTTTATATTCCACTAAACCTAACGAAATACATACTAAGCTGTATATCGAGGAATATATCGAGGAATCCCAAGATAATTTTCACGTGGATTAGTTGCATGTACAGTGATGCGCCAAGATTTAATATATTGGGATAGTTAGCTGACGATCGTCGTGGGATATTAGGGCACGTGTCTAATTTTCACTTTCTATTACGCTTTCTGTGTATTCTATTCTCTAACATGGTAATTATTTGTATAATTAGTACAAGATATAAGTTCATAGTGTCTCAATACTTTCTTAAAGGGAACAAACTCTATCTTTACCAAACATGGCAGTACAGTGAGAATTTATGTTTAATAATAAAATAATGACGGTACTTTATAGGTATGTCGACTTTATTATTATTTTTTAATTTAAAATCATTTTTTCTATTTTTACTGATTGTTTTTCTTACAATTTGTGTGAGACCTTTGAGGCATTCATGCTAGAGCTATTCGTTAAAAAGAATCATGAAAGTTGCTTTATAATTGGCATACATACATATATCATCTAACATACTCGTAGGTTAGGTACGTTAAGTCCCTTCTTTTTAAGAGCGTTAAAAATGAAACAACATATCGGGGTATTTAGAATTAAAATTTATATTTATTTGGGCATTGACCTCTCGTCAAAACACTTCCATTATGTCAAGACGAATGTTCTGTATCTCTTTTTACAATTTTGACTGTGAATAAGTTTTAAATAAAAGTATCTTTTCGGATTTTTCTTGCGGATATATTTTGATTTTTGGTTCCCGACGTTCCGAATTCTTTACAGGAAACATGGTCACGGGACTTGTCAAAAATATGGGAAATGTCAAATATTCACTTAAATTTAAGACAGTAATAAATAAATAATACTCGTACTTAGTAACAACTATTTTCATTCAAGTTTTATAATTTATCAATAACTTACCTTATTATGTCCCAAATACACTGTAATTTATTTGATTTAAAATATTTATTTTTCGCCTTATTTTAACTTAATATCAAAAAAGCACCCTAATTTTCAATCGAAAATTCTCGCGTCAAAATATCAGTTTTTTCCAAAAAGTCTGGAGGCTTTTTGTTCGTTGAAATCTCTATTTTCTGATGGTGTAAAAAAATATATACATTACTATAGTAAATGTTCTCAGAAAATGCAAAAAATTGAAAAAAACTCAAACTCGACATTTTTTTTATCATTATGTACAATTTTGAGCTATTTATTAAAATTTACACTTTAATTACTCAAAAAACGTAAGATTTCATGTTACTTTGATAAACGAAAAAATTGCAAATTGAAATATACTACTATAGTTAACAAACAAATAAGTTAATAAAGTTAAGATTTAATAAGACATCTACAATATTTTGAAAAAGTTGTTGAATTTTCTTTAAATAATATTTGTAGATGCCTATTTATTGCTGTTTTAAGATAATTTATATACCTGAGTGACCTATGGTAAATTTTAGCCCACTGTAAGGTATTTCATAGAGAAGTGGGGACGGACCTAGGATGGTCTGGGCCTTACTACATACCTGCTATTCCGTAGCAGCTGTAAAAACCGTTAGTTTCCCACTTCCCGAACTCGGATCGACCGTAATTTATTTTTCCTTTCATTTTTATCATATTCCCCTCCTTTTTTAATGGGTTTCATCCTACTGTACTTTTTTTTCATTTTTTACCATTTTTGAAGGCTTCGGCCCTGGTCTACTAGCGACTCACCCTCGCTCCGTTCGGGTTCGTCCATAGTTACGTTTTAATGTTTAGTATAGATTTCTCAGAGATGAGACATTTTTCCGCAGTAAAAAGTATCCTATATGTTGACCCGGATAACCGCTATCATCATACCAAATTTCATTAAAATCTGTCCAGTGGTTTTCTCATGATGCGTTCCCAGACAGACAGTCAGACATGAATTCTAAAAATTGTAGATTCGGTCTCTGTATCGATAATGATGACTATTTCAATAAGATTTTCCAAAAACACAAATTCGACTCAGAATTTTATTATATGTATAGATATTTGCAATTCCAATAATATTCCATGAATCGGGTCAAATTGATAACCTTCTTTTTTATAAAGTTAGTTAAAATTTATGTAGATACTAAGAGTATTGTATACATATCAGATATATGGACTCTATTTCTAAAAGAAATCGTTGAGATAGTATTTTACTTTGGCTTAGTGACATAGGTATATGAATTATGTAGTCATCCAGACAACTTTTTTTTTATTTAAATGTACTCATACTTCACTGTCTATACACATTTGAAGTTCATGGTCTCGGTCAAGGCTTGTCGCATTGAATTGAATGGAGGTTATTAATAATTTAATATTAATGCTTAGGATATCGATATGGGTGCACACGATCTTGCTACATAAGATTTATCTTTAGATTTTTGTGAATAATTTTGATTATAGGTTCACCTGTCCGGTGTTATGTTCAACCACGCATTTTAGGATATTATGAGGTTTATTTTTATTATTATATTTTTAAGCGTTTTTGGTTTTGGTAAATAATGAAAAATATGATTCTCTGGTATCAAACTAAAATTCCTATTCATTGTATATATAATTTTTTTGTCCTATGAACTTTTCTTTTGTGTGTAATGCAATTAAATATCCATCTATGTACTTTTTTAATTTTGTTGTTACTAATATCCTAACTCTCCTAATTTTATAAGAAAAATAAGTTTAGTGCTTCCTTAATTATTTACAACAAAATATAAAATGACTACATAGAAGATGTTATTATTGTATTTTATTCCAAGTAATCAATGAAGATAATGTTTCAAGAATAATAATTTTTTTTATAAATATTTGAAAAAAATATTACTAATTTAACAGGAAAATAAATATTATTCATACTTTATAGAAAACAGAATTTATAGAATATATCAGACGAGATAACTTCAGCATGCTTGAAATAATTGAAAATTTTCTTTCTAATAAACGAGTCATAAACGATATAATTTAACACGAATAAGACATATATTATCTATATTATGTGCTTTCAAGAAAAAATATATTTTGAAGCCAAGGTTAAGCTTTTAGGTCAATAAATATATTCGTATATCTATAAAAATAACGACTATATAATGTAACTATGAATACTCTCTATAACTTTTGTGGTAGATACATTTATAAAAAGTAACCTCTGTTAATTCAGTACAGAAGTCATCTTTATTTTGATTTAAACCTATTTATTGAGCTGTTACAGCGTTAAGCAGTAACAAACTTTTTTATTGATAATTTTAGTGTGTTTTAAATAAAACTATCTTTTCGAAATATTTCGCGGATTCATTTTGATTTTTGGTTCCCGACGTTTGAAATGCTTACAGACTGTCTGTTACAAGTATATAAGTCTAAAAGTCTAAAACCTTAGTCTCTCCCGTGACCATGATTACTGTAAAGCATTCGAAACGTCGGGAACCAAAAATCAAAATAAATCCGCGAAATCCGAAAGGATAGTTTTATTTAAAACGCCAAATATTTGCTTAATCTAAGAAAAAAAAAATCGTGTGCTAATTATATGAAAAAGCATATAAGGAAATAGCGTAGGACTAATCTTAACATCATTGTTACTTGTATGTAGTATGCCTATAGTCGCCCAGGTGTTCATTTTTCGATTTTTTTCGTTCTTGTGCAAGCGTCTCCGTCTTAACATTAGCGTGGACATTACCATATGTTTTATTTAATGACCCAGAGCGGCCAACTGACATGCTTTAAGCTATTTTTGGGTTAATTAAAATTCATTGACTGTTAGTGACGTGTAGCGTTCATTTCAAACTTGAGTTAGATTAAAATCTCATGGTTGTTGTTGCCGTCCATTTTAGATTAGATTTTAACTCCGATTTGCTAGTGAAACAAAATACCTACTACATATGTTCTCTCTTTTCATTACTCTACCAGTTTGTGAAAGTCCTGTCAGAATTTGTTGAGTCGTACAAATATTAGAAAGAAATCAATTTTTGGACAGTAACAAAAGTAGAGTTATTATTTAAAAAGTTGTTTAGGATTTTTTAAACTTGCAATAGGTAAATAACATCTATTTACATATTACATATGTACATATATGAGGCGGTTGTTTTAAAATAGACATGATATTTTTAAGTTTTATAATTATGACATAAAGAATATAATGGTCTATTTTGTGAATGCATGTAATATTTTACTCTATATATAGGTATAGTTAGTTGAGCAATGGCGTAGGAGAAACGAGATCTTCAAAGAGCCGACTGTCTAAACTTCTCTATGAATTTACCATGGAGTGGTAGACGTTAACATATTATATAGGCCTTATTAAAAAAAACATAGAAAAATGTGTATGTTTGTTTTTTATCCATTATTTACTCAGCAACAAAATGAAAGGTTGTTTTATCCGTTTTATTAAGCGCTTCATGTTGACCATAGTCACTCGTTAGAATATTTTAAACTAAAATACACTTATAATTTATAATAGACAATAATTTAACTTAATATTAAATATTTTCAGCTAAATAAAGCTATAGGTATAAAGTTACATAAAGTCATACTCGTATATGACAAATTTTTTTAGGTTTTTGAAACACGTGATTCGCTCAATTTTTTTTTCTAATTACAATGTTGGGTTCCGGAAAAAGAAATGGATATAACTTTTTTATTTCCGCAGAGAGAAATGCACGAGCTTTATGTACACGTGTAGGATAAATTTGAATATGAAATTATTTCTAACCTTATTTTAAACACATTAATAAGTGTTCGTTTTGACGGTTAGTCTGTTCATATGTTCTCTATTATCTCATTTAAGAAGGGCTCCTGTGGGAGCGGGATAAATATCTTACGAAAAGTCGGCTAATTTGAAAATCTCTTGCGTAGGTTTTCATATAACATTGATATAATTGAATATGTATGCCATAAAACTTAGACCTTTGCTGCTAGATAGAAAGATACCTGGTATACCCACTCGAACATACACAAAAAATATCATTAAAATCGTCCCTGCTGTTTAGGAGATGATCAGTGGCACACCGACTGTAGCGCCACGTACCGGGTCCATTTGTATTTTCAAACCATCCAGGAACCCATTGAAATATACACACGAATTACAACTAAATTGGTTCAACCGTTTAGGAGTTAGGTAACTAACACACGTACAGAAGAATTATATATATATATATATATATATATATATATATATATATATATATATATATATATATATATATATATATATATATATATTAAGATAGAAAGAGGGTTAACAATTTTGTCATAGCAACTACTGTTTGTTGTTGCTGTTTGTTACGGTTGTTTTGTAACTAATTTGAATTTGAACTGTATTATGACAGGAAGATTTCTTCCATAATAATAAAAAAAAAACACCAATTCTCTCAATGATTTGCCACAGTATTTTTAATGACGTTTATCCTCTAAAAATATAAGCACTTAATTTATTTATGAACGAGTTAGGTGATTCCAAGTGCATGAGTAATTTGAATGAGACTGTATGGAAACAAATAAAAAAAAATCCGCTTCAACATTCTGAATCTATCTATAGCATTAATTAAATCAGTATTGGGATAATACATATGTATGAATGTGTAAAAACATGTAATTTTTGTTACTGGTTACTAGTTTATTTTTTATTTTGGGTAATTATAACAAAAGTAAAGTCAATTTGTAAACGAGTTATCAAGAATTTATTAGCTGATGCCAATCTGCTTCTGTTTCTTTTCAGGAAAACAAAATAACTAGAATTTGTCCGACCTAGGACTCGAACTTAGGACCTACGGATGCGCAATCGTACATGGTAGTCATAAAAATGAGTACTTACATATATAAAAAGGCAAGGACAAAATAATACCTTTTTCTCCTCCTCTCTTTGTCAACCGATTTTTTTTTATTTTTAGTTGTATTAGCTATTGATGAGCCAGACTCAAGTTTTATAAATAAAAAAATATATATGAAAATAGTTCTTTTATATGAAGTATTAAGTAGAGATTTCCTCAAGCCAATATAATTACTTATGGTAGAATTTCAAGCACTGGGCGAACTTCTATACATATAATAAAATTGTAACTAAGCCGAATCTGTACATTACATATTTTTTTGCAAAATCTTATTGAGGTAAACATTATTATCGATATAGAGGCCGAATCTATAATTTTTAGAATTTTTGTCTGTCTGTCTGTCTGTCTGTTTGTTACCGCATCACAGAAAAAACACTAGAGAGATTTTGATGAAATTTGGTATGGTGATAGCTGGTTATCCGGGTCAACATATAGGATACTTTTTACCGCGGGAAAATATCTCATTTCTGAGAAAAACTACAAAAACTGCAATGTAAGAGTACTATACTAATATGTAAAAGTTAAGAATTTGGTTTTTGGTCACCTGAACGCGGGCGGAGCCGCGGGCAATGCTAGTGTAAATATAAAACGTTCAAATAGGAATGATTTCATAGACCGTGTTATTTACAAATATATATAACAATGCAAATAGTAAAAAATGGGCAAATATACAAGTGTATTTTTTTGTACAAGTAAATTATTTTGCCGGTCTAACAGTAGAAAGGAAGCGAACCTCAAATATGGCCTCTAGCTTAACTTCCTTTTACATTCATTCACCTATTCAGAATTTTATAGGTGTTTTAACACAAACTATAAGCTACAAATGAAGTTAGTAACAGCGTGCTAATAAAATACATTAAAATAATATACTCGTATTTCAAATTCTAGAGGAAATTTTATAGAAATTTTTCTGTCCTTTTTACCATCACCCGGAACTGTTTCAATGTACCCACCAGGATATCCTGAAGTAACAAGTTGTATATAAATGTTGGCCTTTGATTTAGTAACAGACGTGTCAATTGTCATTTAAAGAATTGCAAAGACTTGTTTGTGAATATTGTAGTGTGAAAATTGATAGTATTTTCAAATTATTATTTTTACTATTTATAATTTATGTACTTATACTACCACTACTAATATTAATGATTACTAATTATCAGCTTAACTTTCAAGAAATTATTTATTATTTCTATTATAAATTAATTATTATATTACACTAACGACTCATCGTCGCTCCGCTCGGGTTCCTCCTTAGTTACGTTTTAATATTTAGTATAGATGCTTAGCATCCTATATGTTGACCCGGATAACCAGCTATTATCATACCAAATTTCATCAAAATCTGCCTAGTAGCGTTTCCAGACAGACAGACAGACAGACAGACAAAAATTTAAAAAACTACAAGCAGATTCGGCCTCTGTATCGATAATAATGACTATTTCAATAAGATTTTCCAAAAAAAAATTAATGGCCTACAGATTCGACTCAGAATTTTATTATATGTATCACTGTAAGCAATAGAATAACTATGTATATACGTATTTTTGGATGATATGCATATTTTGTAAAAATGGTATTTTATAATTAATTATATGATATTTAATTTTGTTGGTGTAAAATAGTTTTTACATATTTGTATATTTAAATCAATTTTTTGTAATTAATATACATTTAAGTATATTTCAATGTCCTTTCTTTTGTGTAAAAATCTCACCATAATAATATAATAATGTATTTTGTCATTACTGATATTCAATTTTATTTGTGTAAAGAAGTTTTTGTTTGTATATTTAAATTAAGATATTTTATTTTAATATACATTTAGGTATATTTTAATTTGCTTTCTTATATGTAAAAGCTCATAGTAAAAACAATAAATCTAAGTAGTTCTACTAACATCTTGTGTTATTTATTACTTATTACATATCTATACTAATATTATAAAGAGGTAAAGTTTGTGAAATTTTGTGAGTTTGTGACGTTGTAGGGGATAATCTCTGGATCTACTGAACCGATTTAGATGAAAAGTAAGAAGATAGTTTGAGACCCTGGGAAGGACATGGGATAGTTTTTATCCCGGAAATCATCCATTAAGGGGGTGAAAATGGGGATGAAAATTTTTATGGGGAATCAACCTAGAGACGAACCCGAACGAAGCGAGGGTGTGTCGCTAGTCTATAATAATATAATAAAGCTAAAGAGTTGGATTGTTTATTTTTTAAACTTTAAACTACTTGATGTTCAGATTTAAAAAATATTAGCATTTAACAGCCTAATTTTTGAGGAAAGATAAAGGCATCTAATATCAAGTTATAACCTTTAGGATCGAAACAGTTATACATAAATTATAAATAGATTACGCAAATGGAGCCGCGGGAAGTAATATTGGACTAACAATTAATCGAATGCTTATGCAATTTTAAAAAATATATGCAGTAATATAGGTCAGTCGACCTGTAACATCGAGTTATATATAACACAGACTTTTAAAGACACGTGTTTTTTCATATATCTCAATAATATTTCACAAAATATGAATGTAGGTACTTGAATTTACTTTAATAATATAATAAACACAAAATGTTATTAATATAACTCTTAATTAAGAATGATATTGGATGCATTTGACATCGCATTTTTGGCCGTCCCGACTCTCCTAAACAAATTTCGGTTATGGTGGCCAATCTAATTTAAAATTTCTAGATATTTTAGTGTGCTCTATCTTCAATATTTCTTTTAGTCAAATATTACTGACAGAGAATATAACCGTTTGCCGGAGAGAGGTTAGGGCATGAGGTCGAAGGCTACAGGTACGAGTTATGAGGGTGTTAGAGAAAATTCAATAATTCTTTTTGTTTGATTAATTGTTCTAGTCTAGGACGTCACGTTCCATCTAATATAACGTCACGTTCCACGTATAAAACTTCGAGATGTTCATTGTAACTCACTTTTGTAACACGACTGAAAAAGTTGCTCATTTCAATATTGACTTACAGTATTTTTAGTAGCGAATTTACATTATTACAATTAATTCATGAGTAGCCAAAACAAGGTCATACCGATGTCAGTTCCTTTTCCCCAAAAGCACGGGGAAAATATCAAAGTACCCGCGCTTTATTTTTTTGTAATACATTCCTGTTAAATTATTAATTAATAAAATACAATAAATAAATATAAATATAAATATGTTGGTACATTAACACATAGAACCATCTAGTTCCATGGTAAGCTACGAGGCTTGTGTTATGGATACCAGATAGTTGATACACTACATATATATTTACTGTATATTTTATAACTGTAAATACATACATATTATAAATATAAACACCTATGACTGGAGTACAAACATTTGTGCTCATCACACAAATGTATGCCCCCAGCGGGACTCGAACCCACGACCGCTGGCACAGAAAGTAGGGTCACTACAAACTGAGCCAAACGTATTGACGTGTTGAGCCAAAATTTATGTTATTTATAAATATTTACGTAATTATTTATGCTAAGTATGATCATTTCAGTTAATATAAGTTGTTTTACTGATTTTACTTTTAAGAGATAATCAATATGGACACTATATTGTTTTTGTGACGGAATGAATGTAAATACATACGATAGATAAATGAATATTATATTTATTCTCACTCCGATTTTCGATCAGTGCAGACTATCATTAAAACCTTACACAAAGCTTCTGTTACTTTCTTATATTCCTACTAGCGGCTCACCCTCGCTTCGCTCGGGCTCGTCGCTAGGTACATTTTAAATACTTAGATATAAATAGTTATTAGCCAGCGTTAGCCAAATAAATTTTAATTTTTTTTGTTAACAATATTGACAAATATAGACATTAATATTTATACGATACTAACGTCACTCAATTGTTTTGCCTTTCCGGAACCTCTCCACTAACACTTAAACTTTATGGTATGGTATTAAAGTTCAAATTGACTTTTGAGTATTGTTACGAATCTTTGTATGGGAGTATAGAAAAGTGTTGTTTTTAGACTTTTTCAGGCAATTTTTTAAATTTTTCTCTCCGTAAGAACCATCCTCGTACTTTAAGGAATATTCTAAAAAAAGAATTAGCGAAATCGGTTTAGCTGCTCTCGAGATTTGCGCTTACCAACACATTCAGCGATTCATTTTTATATTATAGAAGATTAGCTTATATTTGGTCTAAACATAAAATATGAAAGTAATCGATATACTGGTTAGGGCTTTTCAATAAAGTTAAAACAGTGACCTAAGATTTACAATCATCCGTGACACATTCCTCAAACGCAAGAACGTAACAAAGACAATAAATAATACGTACATTTAATGCTTTATGTTGATACATTTGTATTATAAATTCGTTTCAGGTTTCATATTTATATATATGATATGATTTATTATTACGAGCTTGAATATCAATAATTTTAAGATTTTCTTTCTTCATAATGTAAGATTGACATTATTTTTTCAGACAGTTCCGGTTTTGTGCTCTGCACGATAGGAAATGAATGGAGGATGAGAGGAGATAGGTTCCATTTTAGCAGCTTTAGGGATGACTATTGGCTACTACATGTATAGTTCTTGGATGTGTACATAGATATTATTGAGTCACGTTACAGAAAGTCAAATATCACAAACTACGAAATAAAGACGAAATAAAGGAGATCAGGGAAACTTTTTGATCTGCGTACACTAAAAGTTATTATCTATACATATAATAAAATTGTAACTAAGCCGAATCTATACATTAAATATTTTTTGGAAAATCTTATTGAAATAAATATTATTATCGATACAGAGGCCGAATCTATAGCTTTTAGAATTTTTGTCTGTCTGTCTGTTACCGCATCACAGAAAAACCACTAGAGGGATTTTGATGATATTTCGTATAGTGATAGCTGGTTATCCGGATCAACATATAGGGTACTTTTTACCGCGGGAAATTGTCTCATTTCTGAGAAATTGGTTGGCACTAAACAAGTAATAAAAAAAAAATATACATAGAAAATTATGTGGAGAAAGGTGGACTTATCTGTATTATAGAGTTATTACACGTTTGACGAGACGTTTGGCTCAGTTTGTAGTGACCCTACTTGCTGTGCCAGCGGCCGCAGGTTCGAGTCCCGCTGGGGGTATTCATTTGTGTGATGAGCACGAATGTCTGTACTCCAGTCATGGATGTTTATATTTATAATATTATGTATGTATTTAAAAGTCATATATGTATAGTGTATCAACTATCTGGTATCCATAACACAAGCCTCATAGCTTACCATGGAACTGGATGGCGCTGTATGTTAATGTCCCAACATATTTATTTGTTCTAACATGTTTATTACAGAGGATGTCATTTTCTATTATCTAGATTAGAGTCATTACAGAGGGTGTCAGTTTTTATTCAAAAAATTACACAATAATTCCAAGGAAACAAGAAAAATGATTAAAAATAATTTTATTTAAAATGTCAGATATTTATGTAAATATAAGAAATTATTAAATAAAAATCAGGTTCTTTTAGTTTAAAATATAATCAATATTTTAAAGAAAACATTACTTTTAACATATCGTTATTAAAAATAGCTTTGATATATAAAAACAAGATTTTTTCATTAGATTTTTTTTAACACTCGTTTTGTGTTGACACTTGGAATGAATTATGCAAGTTTAGTTTAGAATAACAAGTTTTTCTTGATCAATTGATATTTTAAAGTGTTTTTATGCCTAAGCTTTTACATCAATTATATATTTTATTAGAAGTATATTGTAAAAATATTCTTTAAATATATATATAAATAGATATGATTATATCAACTTATGTATTCGAATAAATAGACGTTTGAGTAGTAATTGAAGAGTAACCTATATTTTTATATTTTTTTACTGTTCTTTGATCGTGTTTAACACGAAAGTGACTCGATTTTAAAGGATTTTACTGTATTTACAGCTGATATTTAGTATTAGAAATATGGCTAATATTTATTTCAATTGACAAAATAAATCTAAATATAGGTAGTTGTTCACTTGTCCTTCTTGTCTTGCACAATACAAGTGATATATGATGACGATGATGTCCACTTGACCATTTTCGGCCACAGCGGCCAATCTCTCTGAGACAATTGACTTTTTGACCTTTAAAATATTCCTTTTTTATTATCTGCCGTGTTATTAAACGAGTAATTATTTTTCGTGCTGTATATGAAATAAAAAATATACCTGCATGTATGTATTTAGTTTTTTTAACATCCCACTGCTCGGCATGGACCTCCCTTCAATAAGATGGGGACCAGGCCGTAGCCATCAGACTGGCCAAGTGCGAATTGGCGCACTTTACATATCTTTCGAAAACTTGCTAGGTTCTCTTAGACATGCAGATTTCCTCCCGATATTATCCTTTACCACAAGGGTAATAAAGATGGAAATGATTCGCACATGCGAACGTTCGAGACCGAGATTTGTACCCGTTTCACTCGGTTTCCCAAGCGGGCGCGTTGCCATTGGGATACCACTGCCAACATTATACTACCATAAAATTATAGAAAGCTGTAGAAATAGTTTTAGTTGGAAAAGATACAAGTGCAACAGGTGGTAATGTCATCACAAACAATTATTATTGTATATGTATTTGTTCAACAGCGTACGTAAATGAAATTGTTGTAACAGCTGCCTCAAACTAAAAAAAAACATAAATAAAATCATTCAAAGCTTATATTTATAAAGGGGAATGAATATTTTTTTTACAAAAATTTTATTGTCCTGTGATCTGCCGATCCGATATTTAACTGGAGGTTAAGTGCAGTTAAAGTTAAAGTAAATATGACTTGACTAATTTGTGAATGGAAAGAATACCATAGATATGCCTATATTTTTAAATTTAAATTGAGAAAAAATATATAAAATTAATTATTTTGATGTTTAGCTGATCTTGAAAAAATAAAGTTTATTAGGCATTCGTATAGCGTTAGCAATATTCATATAGTACAAATTGTACCTATAATATATAGGGTCATTTTTAATTTACTGAAAACCTTTTGGGAATATACTGTTTACATCATAACAACAACATCTGTAAGAAAAAAAAATAATATCTCTTAAATTTTACAAAAATACAAATATTTTTATTGCTCCTTCTAAATGGTAATAGTGCAGCAATTAGCAAAAGAAAGCGCGTGACCGGTGGAGGGGGAGGGGTGGAGGGGTGCAGGAAGTGGCCCTCACTCATTTAAACTTAGCCAGATACTTTTTCGTTTAGAAGGTGCAATAAAAATATTTTTATTTTTGTATGAAAATAAAAATTTAAGAAATATTTTTTTTTCTTGCTACAGATGTTGTTGTTATGACGTAAATAGTATATTCCCAAAAAGGTTTTCAGTAAATTAAAAATGACCCTGTATATGTCGGATGGAGTTGATTTAGTAGAAATGAATTATGACTTAATTTGATTTTTTACCTTTTTCCGGTAGAATGTAAAATCGTATAATTGTTTAAAGTCACTATTTTTGTTACGTCTAATCAAATTAAGAGCAGAGGCCACGCCTCGAGTGGGATCGAGACGCCATCATGGCATTCGTTGAAGATATGTGGCTTGGTAGTATTGGTTGATTGTGGCGCATCATTGGAGAGTTGTGTTTCGATATTGAATATGGAAGTGAGATCGGTGTCGAGAATCTGTTGCTCAATAAAACTATTAGAATTATCGTTTCAAGTTTATAACATTGTGATTTGAGATTTCCTTTATTAAATTATAATTGAGCACTAGCGAATCACCCTAGCTCCCCTCGGGTTTGCCCTTAGTTACGTTTTAACGGTTGCTATAGATTTCTCAGAGATATTTTCCCGCAGTAAAATCCTATATGTTAACCCGGATAACCAGCTATCATCATACTAAATCTCATCAAAATCTGTCCAGCGGTTTTCTCGTGATGCGTTCCAAGATTGGACAGACAAAAATTCTAAAAACTGTAGATTCGGCCTCTGTATTGATAATAATAACTACTTTAATAAGATTTGCCAAAAAAATATGTTATGTACAGAAAAAACCAAACAAATCGTATTTGTAACATTATTACATTTATTAATTTACAAATACTATAAATATGAAAGTAACTCTGTCTGTTATCTTTTACATTTAAACCATTGAACAGATTTCGATAACGTTTGGCAAGGACATAGATTGCATCCTGGGATTGAATATAGGCTATCTTGGGACCCTGCCCTGTCTATCACGTGAGCGAAGCCGCGGGCAAAAATTAGTAAATATACCTATTTTTAGTAGGTTTTATACAATAGCATAGAACACAATGTAGAATAATTTCTTTAGTTTATTTACCCCATACAGGAAATACAATATAATAGCTTATTTACATTGTATTTTACTTTGTTTAATCAAGTGCTTCAAATAATACCTGTGTCAATATACATCGTATTCAATGATAAAAATCTATGGTTTTTAATAAAATTGTAACAGTAACTCAAAAAAAAATTAATCAGAATGTTATAAATGTGAAAGTTGTATGATTCTATGTTGAAATGGTTTGAAGAAATTTGGATGTTTGGTAGACAGATAGAATATGAGCTAAATTAACACATAGGCACATCACATATACATATAACATACATACATATATCTATACATATAATAAAATTGTAACCAAGCCGAATCTGTACATTAAATATTTTTTGGAAAATCTTATTGAAATATAGATTATTATTGATACAAAGGCCGGATCTTTAGTTTTTAGAATTTTTGTCTGTCTCTCTGTCTGTTACCGCGTCACGGAAAAACCACTGGAGAGATTTTGATGAAATTTGGTATGGTGATAGCTGGTTATCCGTGTCAACATATAGGATACTTTTTACTGGAAATTATCTCATCTCTGAGAAATCTATACTAAACTTTAAAACTGAGTCGCTAGTATTGTATAAAATCGTGTGTTTTTTGAAATTGTAAAGTTTAGTTCCACTACCAATAACAAAATTTGTGAAATCAAGTAATATTTGGTATGTTTTCGCTTACTACATTTTACATATTGTGTCATTACTAAAAACTAATATGTTTATATATGTATAAAGACACATTTTTTATTTTCCGTATTAAAACTATCAACAAGATAGTCGAAGTCAGTGTTCCGTCACGTTCGGCCCACTTCGCCGTCCTTGTCTGACGCGGAAACACGTGTCTCACATTCTGAAATGTAATCTGGCTTTCTATACAGTGTGTAATATGACTGATGGATTACAGCCGACAGGGGAGTCGAGGACCTTAAAATTTATCCATTTAAACCACCCCCTCCCCCCTCCCCCCATGTATGAAAAACAAAAAGTTTTTATACTAAACTTCGCAAAGACCGAAGAATACTAAAACACCATCTTCGGCTGTACAGTCTCTGAACATACATAGAGGTAAAATCTTTAGGTAATGAGGTCTTCAGCCGCCCTGTCAGTTTTGATCCATCCATCCATCCAATTATATGACTGTTAGACACTGTATATTGTATAATGTATATCCATTATTGCGTGTCAATCTTATGTATACAATAAAAATGAAATGCTTCACATTACAATGTAAGCGCATTACTTGAGAATGGCTGAACCATATTCTTTTATTTTTATATAAATGTTAAAAAAAAATTAGGGGAAAAATTGGGAAGTTAGATGGAAATTGGGAAATTCGGGAGACACTAAAAGTGCTTTTTCTGTACAATTTTTGTATGAACTGAATTTCTTATCATCATTTTGTAAATACACGTAGTACATCTTCCGTCCTGCATATTCTTCTTCTTAGTCGTTACAATCTTGACAGACTGGTCGTGGTCATCATATAGGTCTTGTAACCCGTTCGACTATTCGCCTCCACCTGCATATTAGTTTTGGCAAAAGTTTTACGACTGCCTGTCTAATCTCAACCTTCTTTAGAAATGTTGTTGTTAAGAAAAAAAGAACGAGATGAAAAGAATTCTAAGGGCTATTAAGATTACAATCAAAATTCAGACAGAATTATGAGAGAAACACATAAGGAGACCTCTCATTTGTATGGTCAAATCCACCAGGGTTGTGATATCTTTAATTTTTTGCTTATAACATTTATTTATATTTATTACATTTAACATTACAACTACACGCAATAGCTTTTGATAGATTCAACACGCGTGAAACGCCAATATAAATATAGCCAAAATCGAGATAGAGCACTTCTATTTGCGCGTATTTAAAAAAAAAATTAGTATTACCAGAGAACCAGGGAGGGTAGTATACGTTTTTCAGAAATAAATTTCAATATTATCTATGGCATAATCGCTCAACAATTTTGAAGTAGGTGTTGTCCTTTTAAAAATTAAAATAATTATTTTATATACATACATGGAAAATTTTGCCTTATTATAAACTTTAGTTAGGTAATTTAATTTTCTATTTTAGGTGTCAAAGGTTTAATACCTGTCTTTAAATATTCTAGATAATTATTTTCCACAACATGTGCATATAAGATTGTTTTGCGTCACCTAACCTAATATAATTTATGATGAAACGAATTTTGTACTGTGCCAAAATATTAATCAATGTCTGTGGCTGCGTAATGATGAATGAAAGTACTATTTTGTAATTATATTTTCGTTATTTTTGCAATATACATTCAACGTTTTTTAACGTCCCATGCAGGCAGTGGTCCTCCCTTCAAGGATTTCTCCCAGGGGATCAGGCCATAGTCCACCACGCTAGCCAAGTGCGGGTTGGCAGACTTCCCATGCCTTTAGAGAACTACTTTTGCAATATAATATAATTAACAAATTCTAGGTCACTTAATCCTTTACACCCGAGAGATAAAATTCTTTTAAATGCTATTAAAATGTGGTTACGTGGTTTCCTTTTTGTCCAAAACATATGAGAAAAATATTGAAAAAAATCCTGCTGGTGCTGTTTTCCAGCAATCAGACCCTCACGATCGTGAGTATGTATCATCATCGGGTTTTAGTATATTGAATAATGGAAATAAAAGTATGTTTCACAAATATATTTTTATTTATATTATAAGAACATAAAAAAACCTTTCTTTATAATTTTTAACCAGTCTTTATTACAAAGTACCAAGTTAAACCAAGTTAACATTATTTAAAAAATTAGCTTAAAGAGATAAATAGTAAAAGTTTTATTAAGTATTACAAAAACTATGATTAATCAATAATCAGCTTTATTAAATTATTAAAGAAAAATAATCTACTTATTTGTGGCGTGATAAGCCTTAAAACAATTTGGGTCTAGAGATAGCCATTAGACACAAATAAACGTCAACACACATGCATGATCGATCGACGCCGGTTGCATTCGCATAAATAGTTTTGGATACACTATGAATTTTTCAAAATGTAAACTCACCATTGTATAATATCGGGTGTAAAGGGGTAAAATGAAATTCATAAATATAAAATAGGCCGTAAATTTCTATTTATGTATAATCGGACATCGAATCTTATTGTTTCTGAGTAACCAACTAAAATAGACATCTTGAATTCTATAAATACATTATCTAAGAAAAATAAGCAATCTAAATTTTTATTCTATTATGCGTAAGAGTTTATTATGCATGTATTAACTATAAAGTTGTAGTTATCGTATAGACGTAATACTGAGAACATTCATATTTTATTATGTTACATTATGTAATCTGTATTTTCTTATATCTATATCATTTGAAATTATAATTTATTACTCATCTGGTATTACGTATTTTAAACGTAATAGATTAATGGAGCTGTCAATATTCAAATTTAATTTAAAAGCTTTTATAGTTTTTCGTCAGATTTTCGCAAATGATAATGACCTTAGTGGATCTTCTCTTATTTAAATTCTTTTAGCTAGTACCAATATTTCGTGATAGACAGCGATACTTAATTGAATATTAAATATATAAAAATATATAATAAAAAACTTATTCAAATTATAAAAAATGTTTAAAATTAACAAATATTATAAGGTATACGTACTTTGGAGCCATTTTTGTATTTTTTTAAATCATTGTATAATTTTATGGGTAGGTATTGTCTGTAACATTTATATAATGATCTTTAAAACTTATTATATATAGTCTTTCCCGTGACCATGATTGCTGTAAAGTGTGCGAAACGTCGGGAAGCAAAAGTCAAAACAAGCGCGCAAAAAATCGGAAAAGACAGTTTTATTTAAAATGTCAAATATTCGTATAAATCTAATGAATCATCAATAATCATAAGAAAGTATTACAACTATGAAACATCTCTTTTCCTAAAAGTCGAACTTTATCATAAAGTAAAGTGCAAGTCTGACCTATGAATTTCTCTAAGATTCAAATTATCTGTCTAACTGACGTATAGGTTAGAAACAAACAGATACGTTTATTTTTATATATACATTAGCGACTCATCCTCGCTTCGCTCGGGTTCGTCCCTAATTTGATTCCCCATACAAACTTTCAACCCCATTTTCACCCCCTTAAGGTATGATTTCCGGGATAAAAAACCTACGTCCTTCCCAGGGTCTCAAACTATGTTCTTACCAAATTTTATCTAAATCGGTTCAGTACTTGCAGAGATTATCCCCTACAACCTCACAAACTCATAAAGTCACAAACTTTATCTCTTTATAATATTAGTATAGATATATCAATTATCAATTAGCAAAGGCTTTTAATTCTGGATTTTGAACCTCTGATATACATGATTACTCTCATGATACTCTGATATCATGAGAAAACCTAAATGTCTGAGAGAAACTAGCGAGTTTTCAAAAGACATGTGAAGTCCGTTTACTCGCACTTGGCCATCGTGGTGGACGGACTTTGGCCTGATCCCCCTTGTATTGGGAGGCTTGTGCCCAGCAGTGGGACGTTAAAGAGCTGAATATAATATATTTTATCCATATTATGAATTTATTACACTATTGCCGTATTACGTACCATGCCTCTGCTATGTAATTAGTCGAATGATGTGGGTGGCCGTCTGAGTGTCGGCATTGTTGGCATCATTGTAGTTATTGATTTAATCATAATCACGTCATTTGGTAAAATCACAAAATATTGTATTGAAATAATATAAAATATAGTGAAAATGTAAATTAAGTTAGTTTATTAATTCTTTTTCTTAGCAGCAACAAAATCAAGAATACCCAATGTTACGTTTCTATGTGTTTAATTATGGTTTGGCTAATTATTACAATAGCATTACGCATATTGTATGAACATACCTACCTAGACACTTAATATACTATCTATTTACAGCTAAGAAAATTAAAAATATACATAATTAATTATAGAAAATAATTGTACTTTTCATTATTACTGTACAAGTCATGTCCGCGTGGAATAGTGGCAAGAATGCTCGCCGCATTTCCCCGCTAATGATAATGCCAATTCTTTGCCTGAAAAACGAGGCAGCTCTCCTGTCACTAATAGAGTCGATGAGACGAGGTGTTATGTTTTTTAAGAAGTGTTGTTGTAATATCTACAGTATATAATGTACATTAGACTGATTCAAAAAAACCGACTATTTTTTTTTTTTAATATTGAAAATATTGTCAGAAATGACGAAAAAAAAATCCTGTGAAAGTTAGAGCTCTTAATATTAATATTAAGAGGTGCCGAGTGGAAAATTTCGATTTCCCATTTGATTAACGTGGGAAAATTTTTTTTTCTTACTTTGGAATTCTGTAGCTCTTTAACAAGTCATCAGATTGGTTGAGTCAGAACATATTCTTGTAGAGAATTGAACGCTCTACAAAAAAGGTCTTTTATGATTTTTTGATATATTTACTTTTTCAAAAGTTATTCAACCCTAAAGATGAATTGATTCAAAATTTTTACATTTTTCTAATTTTCCGACGCAACCATCAACTTTATGAGAAAATTTAATAGGACTTTTTTGTAAAACATTCAATTTCCTATAACTTATCTCTCAAAAAATTAAAATTTTTTTTACAGATCGTAAGTTATTTGCAAAAAACTAAACATTTTTTTAAAAAGTTGTCATTTTTATTCTTAAAATTAATTATCATGTTAAACAAATAAAGTTTTAACCTAAAAATTGAATGTTTATTATAATCAAAGCAATTTATATCGTTAAACTAAAAAATTTCTATTACAATTGGGCACTTTTTTTCTGTATTCACTAATAATTAGCAATAAGTATTGTAGTTGATCTTCATTTTTAGTGAAACACTTATTGTATTGTTCAATTAATGCTACACCACGCTCCGCCACGTCATTCACGACTGTTAATTTTGTAAAATAATTTTGTAGAATAATTGAAAAAAAAGCGTCCGAAAGCTACGAATACTTCCTCACTCTAGTACACGTCACTCACAGTATTGAAGGCTTAACAATAAAAATATATTACTCTATTCAAAAAAGCTCGGCAATTACCTAATTCTTGGAATCACAACAGCGTTGAAGTATATCAAATATAGGTAGAGGGGGGCGAGCTTGAAAGGATTTTTAATTGATATGGATAGTAGAGTCATATTAAATATAAAATAGATAAAAAATGTTTTTATTTGCTTTTGAGAATTGTTCGTCTTGACCTTGAAATGATTTCCAAAAATCGAATAACATAAATCAGCATTATTTGTTAAAAAAAAAAGCTCTACCATTTATTGATTAAATTGTAATAAGCATTCAATTTTTAGGTTAAAACTTTATTTGTTTAACATGATAATTAATTTTAAGAATAAAAATGACAACTTTTTAAAAAAAATTTTTAGTTTTTTGCAAATAACTTACGATCTGTAAAAAAAATTTTAATTTTTTGAGAGATAAATTATAGGAAATTGAATGTTTTACAAAAAAGTCCTATTAAATTTTCTCATAACGTTGATGGTTGCGTCGGAAAATTAGAAAAATGTAAAAATTTTGAATCAATTCATCTTTAGGGTTGAATAACTTTTGAAAAAGTAAATATATCAAAAAATCATAAGAGACCTTTTTTGTAGAGCGTTCAATTCTCTACAAGAATATGTTCTGACTCAACCAATCCGATGACTTGTTAAAGAGCTACAGAATTCCAAAGTAAGAAAAAAAAAATTTCCCACGTTAATCAAATGGGAAATCGAAATTTTCCACTCGGCACCTCTTAATATTAATATTAAGAGCTCTAGCTTTCACAGGATTTTTTTTTCGTCATTTCTGACAATATTTTCAATATTAAAAAAAAAAAAAATAGTCGGTTTTTTTGAATCAGTCTAATGTACATATATACATCAGTGGCGAAGGGTCCATACAAGACGTCTTACCTTAAAATTATTTTGCTATAATTTTACATACATTTATTTTTTTAAATATGTATGTAAATGTTCTTTTGTAAATATATATATATATATATATATATATATATATATATATATATATATATATATATATATATATATAATAGCTTTATTTCTTCCTGCATTAATACCCATATAAAAATTATATATTTTTGGAACGGCTTACCTCTGCTAAAATGTCACCCTTCGCCACTGATATACATATATACCTATCTATATATAAGATTCCTGTGTGCTTATGTGGGTAAATTCATTTCTTCCAAAATGCCTCGAGTGATTTCGATGATTTTTTTTAATCACATTTATTTAAAATGTTTTAAACTAAACAAAAATGCCTAAGTTTTTATCGTTCAATCGCGTTTTGTACGTCTTTTAAAGTTTCCCAACTCCATTTACGCATAGGCAAATTCACGTGGTGACTGAAGGTGACTTGCGGGCTAAAAGCTTAGACTATTCGCTAAAACCCAACAGGCGTTATTCACGAGCAACCTCTAATTTTCCACTCATAATTTTTTTGCGTCAGCGTATGTGTATTTTAATGTGTGTTTTCATTTGTCTTGTTTCGATAGATTTAAAATCTTTTATTATTATATATTCTTCCGTTAAAGTTCAGTAGTCTGGCATATAGCTTACTAAAAGTTTGTGACATTTAAAGTGATGCGAACAAAATTGAATAATATTAAGTAGGTAAAGAAAACGGCGTCGATACAAAATTGTTTCAAATTACCAGTTCTATTCGTATTTGTATCACGTGATGTATTTTTTGTGCGTCTAGAATCTAGATAATAATTTAGATGTGGTGGACAAAAAATGGTTTCCTATTAAATCTATTTGATTAATTGTTATTACATAATTGAAAAATGTTGTTTTCTTTTTCTAACATTCTATTCTAGTCTATTTATTCTTTTTCTAACAAAGTATAAGATGCTATTGGGCATTGGCTCATGTTTATCATATATAATATACTAACGACTTACCCATGCTTCGCTCGGACGCATGGGTGAGTGCCATTTTGAAGTTATATTTTTTTTGACACGTTTGGAAAAAAATGAGTGTAAAATTTTTACGATGCGCACACACACCGACAGCCAAAAAGCGGCATGATGATGTTAGCTGAAAGCGACATGATGAAGTTAGCTGAATTCCTTATACAAACAGAGAGTTGTGAAATCTTTAGCTATTTTTGTTCTGTTACGCCAAAGAAGTATAATTTAATTCTTTAAAACTCTGGTCTTAATTCGAATTTTAAACGAAATAAAAACTAAACTTAATAACATAAGGTATTACATTCTAGCAGAAAAAGGTAACTAAATACTCCTCGGACATATATTATTTCTTCTCAATAGAATTTCAAAAGCCTTGTTTGCACTTTTTTCCATACTTTGTATCTCTTCGGTGTATATTAAAGTATTTATCTATTTTTCAGTTGTCAGGTACCAAGTATAAAATGGAATAAAATAATATGTTACAGATAAAAAAAGAAATAAGACAGTCTCTCCCGTGACCATGAATGCTGTAAAGCATTCGAAACGTCTCGAACCAAAAATCCAAATAAATCCGCGAAAAAATCCGAAAAGATAGTTTTATTTAAAATGTCAAATAAATGTCAAAGAAATAAGAAACTTTAAAAAAATATTTTTCAAATACACTAACTCAAACATTTTCTTTTGCACTTAAAATAATTATTCATACATTTTTACAGATGGAGCTCGCGCTACGCGGAAATATTGCAATATCTGAGTGGCATAAAAACTTATTGTTTAAACGATATTACAATAAAAGTATTATAATGAATGCAAGAACCAGGTCTATTGTTAAATAATAAAGTCCATATTTTGTAATTTTATACGGTGGTTAATTGAATACAATTCAATTTAGTAATGTTATAATAGCCATTTCAATTTTCATATAATTTATACAAAATGAGCACGATTTAAATCATATATTCTTTTTCTTTTTGCATTAAATATTATAAATTTTCTTTTATTTTTTGTTTATCTTATCTTTCTCTATTTCAAAGCTACTTTACTTGGAAGAGTTTAAAATTTGAAGAGAGGAATTCTTAAGAATTATTGAAATTGTATATTTATGAATCCATGTAAGACTGGGTTCACACGATATTGGACTGCACGTTTTTTGCTGTATACATTTTATTAAAGATGTGGTATATATATTAAAAAAAGAAAATACGTTTAACGGATACTGAACTTCTCAAATGAACCCAATTTATTTTAACGTCAACTCATTTTTGTATGTCTGCCTTTCTGTCTGTCCGTCTGTCTGTCTGTCTGTTTGCCTGTCTATCTGCCTGTCTGTTTGTTCCGGCTAATCCCCGAAACGGTTGGAACGATTTTGATGGAACTTTCAGATAGTTGATGTTATAAGGAGTTACTTAGGCTACTTTTATTCTAGAAAAATAATTAGGGTTCCGCTAAAAAATATTAAAACGTACCTGCGGACGCATCTGAGCGAAACGAGAGCAAGTCGCTAGTCATCTAATAAGTAGATACTTATATATTTAAATTTAATTTATAGATAGATGTTAAGAGGACATCCGTGACATGTGGTCGATTTGCTCTATTAAATAAGCACCCCTTGTCAAATTGTGATAGTCAGCTTAGAATATATGTATATAAATGTATATAAGAACAGATGAACATACATACATACATATCTACAAGCTCGCTGAAATCATAACATTTCGTAGTCGGGTAAAAAGTGTGCGGTGTATTGCAGTGTAAACACAGCATAACTCTGAAATTTTATGTATATCGAAAGAAAATCTCTATTCAAGTTTTTAAAATAAGATGTCAACGTCCGTTCAAAAGTTCAAATAACATTGGTAGTCTTTGAAAATATCGTTTTAAATTAAAATAAAGTTTCGATTTTATAACAGAGTATTCTAACAAGTATTGAATATTAATGACACGTCTTTTGTCACTTTTAGCATTATAAAAATACCTATCCCAATAAAAGAAACAAATAAAAGAATTACTCACTATGTGTGAACGAGTCACAGGTAATACAACTTAGTGTTTGCTCCTAGTATTAATGTTAACATGTCACACATCTTGGGAAATTCATGTATATATTTATGAATATACTAGCGACTCACCCTCGCTTCGCTCGGGTTCGTCCTTAGGTACATTTTGATTTTTTTGAGCGGAACCCTAATTCTTTTACTGAAATAAAAGTAGCCTTAGTTACTCCTTATAAAATCAACTATCTGCTAGTGAAAGTCCCGTCAAAATCGGCCCAGCCGTTTCGGAGATTAGCCGAAACAAACAGACAGATAGACAGACAGACAAAAATTTTAAAAATTGTGTTTTTCTTATAAATACCATATGCATAATATAATTCTATATGCAATTAGAAAAAAGCTGTTATTTTGACATTACAAACAGACATTTCAATTTTATTTATCTGTATAGATTATGTACATAGCATTTTCGTACACGTACTAAGTAGCAACAGTCAATTTTCTTATTTCTTTAAACTTATAGGTATATTTAAAAAATATATTTTTCATTTCATAATATGATTATGTTATGTTTAGCTGATCATTTCAACCACGTTATATTAAGAAGTACTTAATGGAGATAAAATTTGGTCATTTGGTAATTTGGTTGTTTCATTTAGAAGATAATGACTTGCGTGACCTTTCATCTCTAGGGGCGGTGCGAGGGCGGGACACTAATTTAGTATGAAAAAAATAAAAAAAAAGACTTTATGAAGCGATTTATTTTTTAAAGGTTCCCGTTTTTATTTTATTATATGTAGTACAAATTTATGGCTTCGCCCACAAACATAAAATTTTTTTTCTGCCCACACCTACTGATTATGAGAGCGTGTAAAACGAATAAATATGGGATCCTAAATACATTGAGATGAAACAAAAATCACAAAAAATTGTTTAACCTGTATCGTATAAAATAATTCGTACAGTCATTATAAAGCCAGTATTTGAAATTATATACAATTAGTTTTATGATGTATTAAAAAGAGATACAATTTATAATATTTATGTACATATTTAGAATTTCGGTCTTTGTTAAACTCTTACAGCGAAAAAACACGACAAAGCGTTAAGAAGTTCACTCACAAATAGGGAATATGCGTGTGATTTAAATAAAAGTGAAATATTTTTTTGAAGTCATACCTACTTATTTTGGGATGCTTGGAAAAAAATATGAGAGTAAAATTTTTATGATGCGCGCGCATACCGACTGTCAAAAAGCGACATGATGAAGTTAGCTGAAATCGACATGATGAAGTTAGCTGATAACTGTTTGTTGCCATGGTAACTGTTGTTATTGTCTGACAAATTATATAAAATATTATATTCTCCTTCTTAAATGACATTTTATAATTATATGATTATAATATCCTTAATATGCCTTATTTAAATATTTTATTATTTTTTATTCCTTTTACAAACACACGGGAGAAAATCTTTAGCTATTCTTTTTAATAACAATTAAAATAATTTGTTACGCCACAGAAGTAAACTTCTTACGTACGTATATTATATGATGAAAAAAAAGGTATGTGTGTACTTACACACACACGTTTTTTTTATAATCTTTATTGCTTTTGAATTAAGCCTATATCATGTAATTTCTTTTTGATTAAGAAAATAATTATTAAAAACTGCCCATTTACCACTTAGGTAAATTCAAAGTAATTAAAACCGAATATGACGTCAAAGTATAATCATAACAGAGCGATTAGCGATTTTGTCGCTACAAATTGAGTCGTCATTTTTCTGAGACTAGATCTCTGATCTGATCTGAGATAGACTGATCTTGACCGCTTTTACAACATACCTTTAACGTCTTACAATTTTATTATATTGTAATAAATATTTATTCAAGTAGGAAAATATTTTAATGTTAGGATAAATTGAGCAATGATAATGCGAATACCTGTGGTGGAAGAAATAACGATATAATCACGTTTCGCATCACGAGTACGGAGTAGTATTGGGCAACGCCGACACGTGGCGGTTTCTATTGCTACTACGCTGTACGGCGCCTTGAAAATGGACTATACAGACCGTGATTAAGATTATTACGATCGTTATTCACTAGAGATTTGGTCTTGCTTTGATTGTCTTTATGTTTTGAATATTATATACAGAGGTTACAGATAGAGCTTTTGGCAAATTTTATAATGAACCTATATGTTACTCGCGCTCATAGTATCTACAATGTATGTCTTGTGTACGAAACATCCAAATCCGTTCAGAGTTAACAAGTAGCAAACAGATATCATTGGAGAAACCTATTATGGTGTTCCTGTGGGGCTTCAATGGGATTTCCAACAATCATTATCATCCAAACCCACAACGGAATCTGTCACTCCGGTGCAATGGGGTTTTGCGCGACCACTTACGCAGACACTACTATACTAATAATTGTGACCTTAGTTTTTAGGCCTCAGTGAAGCCAATGAGTTAGTGTGGGAGTGGCATAATGCCTTTTATATATTCCTTGACATAAAAATCATACCGCATATTGATTGAAAAATGTTAACGATTCACAGCAGTTAACTCAGTCAACGTCTTATATTATTTTTACACGTTTGGCTCAGTTTGTAGTGTGTACCCTACTTGCTGTGTCAGCGGTCGCGGGTTCGAGTCCCACTGGGGACATTCATTTGTGTGATGAGCACGAATGTTTGTGTTCCATCATGGATGTTTATATTTATAATATGTATGTATTTAAAGTTATATATGTGTAGTTATCAACTATCTGGTATCCATAACACAAGCCTCGTAACCAGGGCTGCCAGATAACAATCGTTGATTTACCCGACCGATAAATTTCAAAATACCCAGTGTATCCCGCCGGCGCCAACCATGAGCAGAATACCCGAAAATAGTTTTTTTAAAGTAATTTATTCATGTTTTATATAGAATAAAAGAAAGTACTAATGATAGAAAAAGAAGTCGTTGTAATCAGTTCTCAATTAAACAGCTTTAAGTTATTAAATAAATCATTATAAAAAAACTTAAAATATCAAATTAATCAGCTAAACTAAAATACCTACTTTGACTTTGTCAAAATTACGCGCTATCAAAAATCGCCAAAAATTACCCTCTTTTCGGGTAATTTAACCGCCAATTGGCAGCACTGCTCGTAACTTACCAAGGAACTAGATGGTGCTCTGTGTTAATGTCCCAACATATTTAATTATATAGTATAGTGTATTTAATTAAGTTCTATATTTGTATAAAATCTTCGTGTGAAAAATCTTTACATTCTTACTTCTACAACATCATACATAAATATTTTCTGTAATGTAAATAAAATTACTTTCCGTCAACGCTTAATAATTACTGTACCTACGTAGTGAAATCCTTTATACATAATTGTGTTACAAATGATAATTGCGCTTATCCGACTTCGGCACTTTTTATGGAATGGCAGATATGCCTGAAGAAATCTACTCGTAAGTTTGGTTGAGCGAAAACATTAATAATATAAAATGCTTTGTCAGGATAAGTTCCATCTTGTACGTAAATGAAAGTTGCACATTTTTAATTTCTGCATACATGTAGCATTAAAAAGGTTATTCGTCTTATACAAATTGATGTACATAATGATAATCGTATATACCATGACATTGAAAATAAATACCAATTATATTATTATTATATACTGTCTGTAACAAGTACCTATGTGTTTGAGACGTCTATAACCTTAGTCTCTCCCGTGACCATGATTGCTGTAAAGCATTCGAAACGTCGGAAACCAAAAATCAAAATAAATACGCGAAATAATCCGAAAAGATAATTTTATTTAAAATGTCAAATATTCGCGTAAATCTATGAAAGTATTACCAATTATTTTGTTTGTTATTTTTTGTTTCACCTATCGAAACTTTGTAAAAAACTGAAAAGTAATTGAATTTGTTATTTGAACAAGGCTTTATTATATTATAAACTTAATACAATATTTTAAATTCCAGAAATTTATTGGAAAAGTGCGTTCGAGGGCTATTTATTTAACACTTTCTATATCAAGTAGCAACCTGATATACTCGTAAAATAGTATTTGATTTTTTTTCATAACCTATAGACAAAGGTTGAACAACAATAATCCCAAATTGAGAAAATCTCAATTTACTTTATTCAATGCGTTTTCCTGTTTACACCAACCACTTCATTGATAGCTGAGTGTGTTGCGAAACCCGTAACGCACATTGCTCTGACAGTGAAGGAAGCACGTGTGATGAGATAAATGTGGGTAAAATAAGTAAGTCGTAAGCTACTAGCGTTTATTTATATGGAGGAAATTTGGAAACTCAGTTGGATTGTGGGCTTCCCTGTTAAACATATAATGAAATATCAAATAAAGTAGATAGCTATAATATTATAAGACTTGTGCAAAATACAAGTTGTGTGTATAAATAATTAAAAATAATACCTAAATAATCTGGAAGAGCCTTGTGCACTGGAGTGGGATGTAAAAAATATAGATAATATCAAATAATATATAGCTTTTAAATAAAACTATCTTTTCGGATTTTTTCACATGGTCACGTGACCATGATTGCTGTAATGCATTTGAAACGTTGAAAATCAAAAATCAAAATAAATCTGTGAAATAATCTGTTTATTTAACATATTAAATATATAAGAAAGTATTAATATAATTTTATGCTTATAAAACAGTCACGCTCTGAAAGCAGGTATCTTCGTTTCTGAAATACCTATTGTTTTTAAATCATATTAGCTTAAATTAAAAAACAAAATTAAATGTATTAAATTTTAGAAATAATTTGAATTTTTGGATTTTTATAAATTCGTTCCTACATTTTTGTTGACAATGGCACCATCTGTGTTTATGACACGGTACAAGCGAAAAGTTACGGCATGTACAACTTACTGGTGAGAGCCACTGGTTATCCGAGGTGCTTTGAATGAAAGTTTTATAAAAATATTTTACATTAAGGAAAATGATTCGCCATAATCTAATTTTAAACTATGTACTTATTAACTAAACTGGCATCTCGACTCAAAATCTATTCATAATCAGGCATTCCACTTTTGTGAGTAGATTTTTTCTTTAGAAGAAATTATAATATAAGAAATTACTTCTAGCTATCATTTAAAAAAAAATATAATAATTTACAATTAGCGAGCATATCACGTACTATACCTACTAAATAAACCATGTAATTAAGTACCAAGTTTTTTAAAGTCGGTAAGAATAATTTATATTTGTATTTTTTTTTAAAATCGCTGCGATCTTTTTAATTGTGCTGGTTAATGGGTGACGACCTACCATTGATTATAAGTTATTAATTCATTCAGCGCACGTCACATATGTAGTTCTTTGTTAGTTGCTACGTTGTCAAGTATTACATTGTTTTTAATCCTTCTACAATTTGAATTTATGTAATTTTCGACGTGTTTTATTTAGATTATTACTTTGATGTTTTAAAGTTTAAAATCAACATTTAACATTAATCATAATATTGCTATCCTACTAAATACTAAATTTATAATATATTGTGTTTTTATGTTAAATTCATTATTATATATCATCTTGTTTAACTGCCTCGGTGGTGTAGTGGCTAGCATGTATGGCTGCACACCCGGAGGTCCTGCGTTCGAGTCCCGGGTCAGGCCAAGTTTAGTTTAGTTGGCTAGTCTCAATGAGATTGGCCGCCGTGGCCGGAATCGGTCAGGAGAACATCATCATCTTGTTATATATTGTTAAATACAGTATTGTTATAATCATCATTTAATATTTTAAATGAAAACATGTTTTTTTTTTGTTAGTGCTTAATCCAATAAGGTATTTATTTCTTAATCGTAAAATTTATACCGTTCTTATTAAAGTAATTTTTTAACTTCATTTTTCTCTTGACGCTGGATTTTCTTTGTAATTTATGATTTTGTACCTTGACATATAACAGGATTATTGTTCATTAAAAATATACGTGAAAAAAATTTTACAATTGGCGGTCACCGTTTTCAGTTGATCGAATTGCGTTTCTTCTGCTTATATAAAAAAACATACATACAGACGAACATAGAACCTTTTTGGAAGTCGGTTAAAATGATAAAAAGGGGGTATTGCACGTATTCTTCATAGTCACGCCGAGATAAATATAATATTATACTTCACCATTCATATATGTGTCATTCATACTTATTCAGAAATCGTATTAGTTATCTTATCTTGTATATTTTAAGAATGGAACAATATTACACATATGTACACAGTTTTGGTAGTCCCTATCTTTATGGCCTAAGCAAATAAAAGTATTATTTTTTTACGAATTCCTTATCAAAATGATTAATGTATTAATTGTTATGTAAGTAATACTTTTTTAGATTTACGCGAATATTTGACATTTTAAATAAAACCGAGGAGAGTCTCTCCCGTGGTCATGATTGCTGTAAAGCATTCGAAATGCCGGAAACCAAAATTCAAAATAAATCCACGAAAAAATCCGAAAAGATAGTTTTTTTTTTAATATGTAGTTTGAACACAAACAACATATTTACTATTATTATTACAATCTATTACGTATATTTATGAAATAATAATAATATAGAATTCATGCACTGAAAACCAAAATTTATTTTATAACCAAATAAAGGGTAATGAAGTAAAAGTAAGTAAGATCTGGGTTATGAATATGTAACTTAAAGTATTTCCATATATTCATTGCTAAATTTAAAGGCAGCAATTATATAATTTTTTGTGTGTTTAAAACCTTTGAGCTTTGGAGAGCATGTAAAGATTCTAGCTATATATGGTCTTTTAAAGATCGTGTCGGAACCGTCCCCCTATAATGTGAAGTATAAGAGTAGTAGGAATAAAGTGTGCACCTGTGTTTTCGCACACACTTGTGAATTATACCATTTCCTACGCAGATGTCTAGTCCCATATTTTTTGTATCTTGATTACATTCTAAAGAAATTCTAATATATTAACAGGCTCGCATACAAATGGGAACGCTTTGCAACCGACTTACCCATTCTGGTCATATACAAAGCTTATATTATATATATATATATATATATATATATATATATATATATATATATATAAAGCTTGAAATAGACTAAAATACCTTTTTTTTTTTTTTTTTAACGTTGGGAAATGCATTTACGCACGAAGTGTGGGACTCACCGGCGAAGCCAGTACTACCCACTAAAACCCAACAAGACCTTCCCCCGTCTTAATGGGGCGTCGCAGGATCGCTTACGCATTCAACTACGACGCCCCGACGGCAGGTCTGTCGAAGCAGACCACAACAACCATGGGGTTGCTCCACAGTCCACTCTGCTATCAGAGAAGTACCAGGAGCAACCCGCATGGTACACCGCTCTCCAAAGAGAGCCGCCTCCCACCGCCCACCGAAGCGGGCCACCTCCCTGTGCGTTTCTTGGCTTCGCGCCCGGCTGTATTGCCAGGCACTAGTGAGCCCCCCCACCACGACAAGGTGAACGCACGTTGGGGGGGAGACTAAAATACCTAAATAAACACAAAACCTATTAAGAGATTATATATCAATAGATATATGATATTAGTCTACTTAGGAAGGGACCCAGAAGAATAGCCCGAATTAGAACGGTCCAATTTCTTTATATGGGATGTGATATCAGTACTATTAAATATTATGTTACTTTTACTTGGAAGAGCTAAAATACAATGAAAATAAATAGAGCATTCGTATTGACAAAATGTTATCAACCATACACAATTACAGCTGTCAAATTCTTAATCTTCAAATGATTCACGTAAATAATATTTCCTTTTAATTTTTACTTCCTGTTTTTAAAAACGTATGTTTTCATTCTGTATCTTTTTTTGATCATTTGAGAAGTTATTTTTAAATTATAATAAAATTGTGATAGAAATATGCTATGTATTGAAGAATATTTATAAAAGAATGAAGTTTTACTAATATCACCGATTCGGCAAAAAAAAAAAAAATCTTGAAGAAACATCAAACATGCATGGCGAATGTTTCTGAAACGACGTTTAAAGTCCGCCAATCCGTATAAGGCCAGTGTGGTGGGTGCTTTCGGGGAGACCCCCAATAGTGAGACTTAAGATGAATTATTATTTAAAATTATTATGGGAAGCTACGCTATAAAGCTGTTTGAGTCACTTGGCTATTGTATGGCAATAACACATAAGTGAATACCCCGAGTATTCATTTACGTGTGAATAATAGTAGTTTTCATAAAACTAGTGAAATAAATATACATAATGCATAGGTATATATGTCATATTTAATTATAAGCAGTAGCTTGGTGACCATTTCATTAATTAGGCAATAAAATTTATGAGTTTCTTTGTTAGTTCATAGGAATCTTAACAATTCCCCATCTGTTGTTATTTTATTACCTACTGCAATCATTTTAACGTTTTGCATATTCTTATAATATTTCATATATGTATATCCTGTACGACAATGAGACCTATATCAATACACTAGCAGAACCCGTGGCTTCGCTCTCGTTTAATCTATAAAAAAAACTCTTTGACTGTATGTATACAGCGACTCACCCTTTGTATACTATCTATATAAAACTATATATAATATATATTGTTTTACAATAATGTGTGGAAGTCTGCCTGATTTGTTGACGTTTATTATTACTACTCCGTTCCCTTGGGTAATTCTCTGATGATATCGCCTTCCTCAATAAACAAATTTCAAATCGGATTATTAGTTCCTGAGACTAGAGCGTTCATACAAACATACAAATCTGCATCCTTACAGTATTAGTATAGGTAATAAAAAAAATAATGGAAAACCTATAGGAATGAACATGCACTTAAATATTTGTTTATACCAATACCACAAGTCTCTCAAAGTTCTTTACCGATTGCTTAGACATTTTGTCACAAATACTGTTAAATATGTAAAAAAATCTGGAAGGTTTGTAAGATAATATTTTCTTTTTGAATTTCAATGATTCGTTATGATGGCAGTCATAACTACTTAAAACAGCATTATAATGCTTTGACTTTCGTTCAAGAACGTTAAAATTTTCCCAACTTAAATATAAGATAGTATGTATATATAAAAACCATTTAGTAACAAAAATTAATAACAAGAAAACAACTAAAAACCCCCTGATTCTATTCATCAATCATTTTTAACATATTTATCATACTGATCAGGTTCCTATTTTATTATATCTATCTATAGATTTTTGATAAGGGGTTTCCCTTTAAATAGCTCTTTTGATTTCACACTAAAACGCTAAAGATATATTATCGGATGCTCAGAAATAATTGGATTAAAATAAAATTATCAGGATATGTGTTAAAAATATACTGACTCTAAAATTAGGGATATCGAACAGCCACGCACTAAGTAATTACCAATTTAACACAAATTGCGGCTTTGATAGTTAATTTATTCAGCAAGTGCTAAATACCAACTATTAAAGCCGCAATTTGTGTTCACCACTTGGTGACCACAACGTTTGCAGCGTTTTTACGATAAGTGTATATAAATAAAATAAATAAATATGTTGGGACATACTCAGCACTATCTTGTTCCATGCTACTAGGCTTGTGTTATGGATACCAGATAGATGATATACTACACAATAAATACATATCATAAATATAAATTCCTATGAATGGAGTACAAACATTCGTGTTCATCACACGAATGACCCTACCGGGACTGGAACCCACGACCGCTGACACAACATGTAGAGTTACTACAAACTCAGCCAAACGTATCGTCATATATAAATATAATAGGTGTACTTTGACCTTAATATTTAGATTTTACGCTATGAATATGAGTATAATTAAAAAAAAATTAAATTAATTTGCATATTCTGCGCGTTTATTAATTGTAAGTAAACTTTGAAATTCATAATGTACAATCTATACATATAATAAAATTGTAACTAAGTCGAATCTGTACATTAAATATTTTTTGGAAAATCTAATTGAAATAGACATTATTATCGATACAGAGTCCGATTCTATAGTTTTTAGAATTTTTGTCTGTCTGCCTGTTACCGCATCATGAGAAAACCACTGGACAGATTTAGATAAAATTTGGTATGATGATAGCTGGTTATCCGGGTCAACATATAGAATACTTTTTACCGCGGGAAAATATCTCATTTCTCAGAAAAAATACAAGAACTGCATTGTAAGAGTATACTAATAAGTAAAACCTAAGAATTTGGTTTTTGGTCATCTGGACGCGGGCGGAGCCGCGGGCAATGCTAGTGTATATATATAAATCTAAAATTAGTAACAAAAATTAAAAACAAGAAAACAACTAAAAACACCCTTACTTTATTCATCAATCATTTTTAACATATTTATCATACAAATTGGATCTGTTTACTATTCCATATCTACCTATAGATTTTTGATTAGGGGTTTCCCTTTATATAAGCTCTTTTGAAGTGAACGCATGAGCTATTATCGTCTAGACATTCAACGTGTTATCGATATTTTGGGCCTACTTTGACATGTAACTGATATAATACCAAACAGTAATTATATATATTAGACCATACATAAATAATAATTATTTGTACAACCCATATACATGTACCTACGTCTTACTTTGTATGGTTTTAAATATTATATGAGAATATGCAATGGTAAAGAAATGATGTAGGTTATATTATTATTTATAGGATATATATTTTTTTTAATTATCTATTCCTAATAAAATAGCATAAATATGTATCTTTTAAATAAAACTAATTTTTAGATTTTTTCGCGGACTTACTTTGATTTTTGGTTTTCAATGTTTCGAATGCTTTACAGCAATCATGGTCAGGGGAGAGATGACTGCTACTTTACTTATAGTCGGTAATCAAAAATTAAAATAAATCCGCAAACATCCGAAAAGATAGTTTTATTTAAAACTAGCATTGCCCGCGGCTCTGCCCGCGTTCAGATGACCAAAAACCAAAATCTTAGGTTTTACACAGTAGTATAATCTTACATTGCAGTTTTTGTATTTTTCCTCAAAAATGAGACATTTTCCCGCGGTAAAAAGTATCCTATATGTAGACCCGGATAACCAGCTATCACCATACCAAATTTCATCAAAATCCCTCTAGTGGTTTCTATGTGATGCGGTTACAGACAGACAGACAGACAAAAATTCTAAAAACAATATATTCGACCTCTATAACGATAATAATGTTTATTTTAATATGATTTTCCAAAAAATATTTAATGTACAGATTCGGCTTAGATACAATTTTATTATTTGTATAGATATAAAATATTCGCATAAATCTAAGAAAGTATCACATTAATATCTACTTATAAAAATCATAATAACAGGTTCATTAACTACATTTACATATATGTATGTATACTTGAAGGCAGCTGGTTGTCTTCAAGTATCAATAACTGAGTCTAGAAATATGAAATTTCAACAGAATTCCATAAATAAGGTGAGCTCAAAGAAATGATTGTATGAAAATTCTTCATTTTTGAAGTTTTTAGAACACCAAATTCATATTTTTGTATGGAAATTATATTTTTAAATCAAATTAAATCAAAATATTATACTTTATTCAAATAGACTTTTAGAAGAACTTTTGAATCGTCACTTTTAAGTAAGTACGTTATTGAGAAATGTATCCGCGGCTGGGAAGGCAGTTCTGCTGAGAAGAGCCGGCGAGAAACTCAACAGTTGCTCTTTTAAAATACTATTTCTTTACAATATTGTAATGTAATAAATTATTATCTACTTATCATACGTGAGACTCAACCAGACACGAGTCCGACACATACTGCCAATTGAAACTTCACAATGCTCACTAATTGCTATTTAAGAAAATTTAAGCCCTCCGTCTTCTTGGACTAATGGTACCTACTACAAATTGTAGGTAATAAAGCACCTAAATAATTTACAGACGAGAACTATAATAAAAGCTATATTTTGGCTAGCGCATATTATATTATTCTAACAATGGTATTAGAAATATTCCTATTTAAATGATCAACATCCATTTCAAACATCATTATTCATCCCAGTCCTATTGTCCATTTATTTTTAGAAGTATTACGAAGTAGCTTAAACTTGTTTCGAAACATCGTTCTTAGTTATACTTGCCAAGTAACATGGAAATACACTATTATTATTTATGACTAAAATAAATATGTATATCACATATGATATAGTACATATAATATGTAGGTACCTATACTAGTAATGTCAGCGACGCTCCCGTGTATCTATTTAGTATTAAATAAATAAATATGATGGGACATTAACACACAGCACCATCTAGTTCCATGGTATGGATACCAGATAGTTGATACACTACACATGTTATATAACTTTAAATACATGCAATATACATATTATTATAAATACAAACACCCATGAATAGAATACAAACATTCGTGCTCATCACACAAATGCCCCCAGCGGGACTCGTACCCGCGACCGCTGGCGCAGCAAGTAGGGTCACTATAAATTGAACCAAACGTGTCGTCAAAGGTAGAATACCTTTTTAGTTAAAAAGTAGCTACCTTAATTTATATTTTTAAATTGGTGTACATTTTTATATACCAAAATTATAGGAAGATTTACAACAGATTATATATTTACATAAATTCAAATAAACTAAGCAAAGAGGCTCTAAAGAGGTCGTCTAACCAGCCCTACATTTACGATACCCCCAAAAAAGTTCGATCAACCTGAGAAAGCCTCTGTTAAGAAATGTTTTTGATGCCTATGAATTTCCGGGTTTATGGTCATTGATCTACGTATATATAACTCTTTCAATAACTCTATCGAGCTTATAGTCAATAGTCAAAATTAATTTTACACACAAATCAATCCATATAACATCATCTATTGACGTTTAAATTAATTTCTTTTTGTATTTGTTTGTATTTATTTGATTGATACGAATCAGTTATCTTGTTTCACTGGTTTAATATTAATTGACATTTTCTACAAGCCTTTATTTTTTATCTGTTTATAAATAAGATAATTAGGAAATAAAAATAAAATAAGTTGGAAACGATTCATTTTTGATATTTGTTTCCAAAAATATAAATATTTCTTAGATTTTTCATACATCTCACTCACTGTCGTTATACAGTCATGAGTGAGTCAGATTTACTTCTCCAAGTGGTGAAATGGCGATTTATTTATGTTGGATGGGACAATGGCTTGAATTCTAAAATAAATTGGGCTGTAAATATAATTATTTACCTGTGAGTTTATGTTTATTCCTTAATATTGATATTCCAAAATGTAGCTTTTTTGTTTTAAATTTCATTAAACTATTTTCAAACAAAATGAAAGTAGTTTTTTCACTTTTTAGAGTTCCGTACCCAAAGGATGAAAACGTAACAAACTACCGGTTTCATAATAGTACTGAGCCTCCGCCGTCTGTTCGTCCGTCCGTCTATCAGAGGGATCTGTATCTCATGAAGCGTAATAAATAGGTAGAGAGTTGAAATTTTCACAGTTAACAATAAAAAACCAAGATGGCGAATTTAAAAAGGCTGCTATGCAAATGTAAAAAAAACGATTATGGCACGGAAACTTTCGTGTGCGAGTCCGACTCGTTAGTTACTACAATAAAAACTTTCCTAGAGCTTTCTTATAGTCAATAAAGCTTTTTAAAAAGAATAGATGGTATTTTGGGGCGTTCGTATATCTGAGAATGAGAAGGCATGTTTATACATATAATCCCGTAAAAAAATATATCATCTGCGTAAAAAATATTACTTGAGGCTCATCTTTTTTGCTATATTATTTTAGTTTACATTACCTTGTACATATTTTTAAGATTACACGTACAAATCAATTGTGATGACCTATCCATAAATAAATAAAAAAAAAAACAGAAATATATTTTATATGTAATATGTTATATATTATATAAATATTATATATATGTGTGTGTGTGTGTGTGTGTACATTGTACATATATAGTAATAGAAGAAAATAGACACGTGACTGCATATTATGTAAAATTTTCTAAGAAGATTATTAAAAATAGTATGGAATTTCAACTTTTTAAATTCCCACGGCCCGATACTTGGCTGTGGGCTCAGGAAACTAAAAAACTGACATTTTTTATATGTTGGGACATTAACACACAACACCATCTAGTTCCGTGGTAAGCTACGAGGCTTGTGTTATGGATACCAGATAGTTGATACACTACACATATATAACTTTTAAATACATACATATTATAAATATAAACAACCATGACTGGAGTAAAACATCCGTGCTCATCACACAAATGAATACCCCCAGCGGGACTCGAACCCGCGACCGCTGGCACAGCAAGTAGGGTCACTACAAACTGAGCCAATCATGTCGTCACATTTTGTGAATTATATACATACATCATCATATGACGCTGGTATTTTTTTCTCTTAATGAGCAAAGTGGACATATTACCAAATAAAGATTAGTTGTTTTTTTTTCATCGCTTCATATGATTCGTACCTTTCTATATCCTGTAATTACATGTAAATGTATTGATGTTATCAGGAAAACTAGTTTTACCTACCATTAGGTAATAGTTATTTTATAAATAAAATGTTATACATACATGGGGTTATTAAACAGGTTATTAGAATATATTAATAATTTACTAAAAATATTAAATGCCTATAGGAATCTTTGATGTGCCAGATCAATAAAATATCTATACAGATAAATAAAATCGAAGTGTTTGTTTGTAATATCAAAATAGCAGCTTTTTACTAAATGCATATGAAATTTACTTATAAGAAAAACATAATTTTAAAATATTTGTCTGTCTATCTGTCTTCTTGTCTATTTTTTCTGGCTAAAAATATAAACATATTTAGGGGCGCACCCGAGCGAAGCGACGGTAATTCGCTGGTATTATACTTATAATATTTTAACCGACTACGAAAAGTAGGAGGTATTCTATTGTAATGTTTGTTTTTTTGTGTATGTATATTTGGTTGTTTGTTTTTTTGTGTATATTTAGCCAATTCTGAATATATTCTTAGTTATTATTACTAGTGGTGAATTAATTAATTATTTTTAAATTAAATTCAAAGAAGTTTTGCCTTTTAGGTAAAAAACCATTTAAACCAAACATCAGTACGTTATACGTTATTTATAAATAATCTTGAACATTTGTTTAGGTATGATTTATATTAGTTTTATTTTCCTACTATGGTCAGTTAGTGAAGGGTGATTTGTACAACAAACTTGTAAAATCCATACTAATATAATAAATGTGAAAGTGTGTTTGTTTGTTTGTTTGTTTGTTTGTTTGTTTGTTTGTTTGTTTGTTTGTTTGTTTGTTTGTTTGTTTGTTTGTTTGTTTGTTGTTTGTTTGTTTGTTTGTTTGTTTGTCTGTCCTTCATTCACGTCGAAATCGATTATCTATTTCCTACGTTAAAACACGTAATAATACAATCCAAGAAAATATTTATGATCAGAATTACTTGAAACTTGGTATTATTGCTCTTCAATAAAATTAAATAAATACATGTATTAGCATTTTTCGAAATTAATTCTATAAGGGGGTAAAATGGGGGGGTGAAAGTTTGTATAAAACTACTTATTTCAATATATTTTTTTGTAGTTTTATTGCGAGCGAAGCCGCGGGTTCTGCTAGTATTCTATAAATTTTGATCTTTGTACTCAATAAATGTATTGTATTTGAATAATTTAAAATCTTTATATTAATATATTTTAATTTATTCTACATTGTTACATGTAATAAAATATCTAAAAATGTAGCAATCTCTGACACTAGTAAAAATATCAATATTTAAGACATAAATGATTATTTTTGTATGTGATTTGCTTTAAATTTTGAGTTAACTCTAATGTTCAAATTACATTATCTATATGCTTTTTCAAATTACACTACTTTTATATTGTGAACACCTAACTTAACACATATTTGCGATCGTATGTATGTATGTCTCTCTTTTAAAAAAAGAAATCAAAAAGTCAAAAATATTTTATACACTATATATATATATATATATATATATATATATATATATATATATATATATATATATATATATATATATATATATAATGAAAAAATCCTGTATACACATAATAGACAAATTATACTCATAATAACTTTTATATAAATTAATGTATGTTTAACTCTTAATAGGATTTGCAACAGTAACAATGTTTGTTTGTTTATAATGAGAGCTTTATCTCATGACGAATGTACCGACACAATTAATGTAAAGCACCGAAATGCTATAATTTCTGGGTCAAAGCCAATGTGCCATTTATCATCGTAAGGATAACTTTAAGCTCTACATAAATAAATCAATCATAAATTATAACTCTAACTAAAACTGAGCATTCATATGAAAATTTTAAATTCAAAGGACTGTAGAACATTCGGGATTGAGGAAACAAGTATAGTGTTCCAGTTCCAAGTTTAAATTAACGGATGGCTTTTGAATGGTAGAGCGTGAGCTTTGTACGCTTGGCGAGGGAGAGTCGGTAGAGGGGATGCCACGCGTTGCCGCTCGCCGAGACCCGCTCTACACTCAGTTGTCAACCGACAGCGAAACGAGAAAGACGCGGCCGCTAGACCAGCGTGTTCTCAAAAACTTCACGCAACTTTGCAGTTGCCAGCGAACTAAGTGTTAGATTGCGTGCAAAGTGCTAGTGTTAGTGATGATATTTGTATGGAACAGTCTGCTTTGTCTCCTGGACGAGCGTTGATGTCAGAGGGGATGGAAGCAAAGGACCGGCTGGTGGAGGAGGTGGTGCTCCTAGCTCTATTCCTGGTATCCACTGCGGGCAACTCGCTAGCTCTCTTAGTGTTTTGTCGACGACCCGGGCTAAGGACTATATCAAATCGGTAAGTTTCTCATTTATAAAACAGGATGTTCTATTTAAAATAGCTTTTCAAGGTAGTCAACTTACCAAATGATGAAAAACTTATAACATCGTTCAAATATACCATTTGACCACATGTACATACATATATAGATAGCAACATTGAAATTGGTTGTAAGAGAGAGTAGTCTACCGACTTGTGTATGCGGAATTCATAAAAAGTTATGCAGCTCGCGAGCGTTGTTGTGATAATAACAATTTATAAAATTAAATATATAATTGATATTTTTATTTAAATGTAAACTTGTATAAATGCAAAATGAAAGGAAACGACAGACCAATCTCTAGAATAAATAAAAGTACACTAATAAAGTACTTTAATAGTGATGAAACCTAAACATAACAATAATATTTACTTGAAAATGTTCAATTAACGTTTTTTTGTAACCAACATCCCTAGCACTTGGTTCACAGCCAAACCCCATATTATTATTAGATCATTAGTGGCGGTTGGTTCATCTACCTGCACTCTTTGTTTGTTTTTACATGCTTTTGTAATGCATGATGTATATACGTGTTCAAGTTAGTTTAAATAGTTCAAACGTAAGGTAAAAATTGCAGTTCTCAATTTGTTTCGTCAGAATTAAGAAGGTCACGCGCATCGTCCGTTTACCATTCAGAGATACCAAATAAGAACCTCTAGTAACTGTAAAATGTAGTTTGTAGATGAACTTAACTGGGTTGTATAAACACGTAATAAATAAATCTTTCAAATCGTACAATTTAATACTAAGTTAAGTTAATTGCCATTATATATTTTAGCCAAAATATATTAATTGCCACAGTAAAATAAGATGTAGAAATAAAAATTAAAAAAAAAACCCGTATTACACTTTCCTGGTGCGTAATGATAAGTGATCTACGAAGCGTTATATTTTAAAAAGATAATCCTTTAAAGATTATAGTAAGCTGGAATGATTCATCATTTTTAGAGCTATCTAAATCGCTAAGATTATAGTGAAATTCCTGTTAAGTTCAGTTCGAATTAATAAACTAAGAGATGGTCCTACTATTCCTGCTCAAATTCCGAAAATAAAATATAAAGTACCAATATCTTTATGATTTGTAGAAAAAAGTCATTTTCGCAAAATAAAATGGCTGAGTTAGGACTATATAGAAAACGCGTCATTCTATCGATTTCTTGCAAAACGCTATAAAATTTGACGATAATCATTAGTATTAATATTTATACATAATCCATGTATTGATTGATTCAATTGGCAGTGCCAAAACGAAAAGAAAAATACTTAGATAAATTTTACTTCTAACCAACCTTTGACGTTGACAGTTAATACAAATTACAGCTAAATTTTAAATTGGCGATATTTTATTTACCTGACAGATATTTTTAGACGTTTTACGTTTTGCAACATAGATTTATAGTTGTCTAGATATTAGTGGAAAGATCACAGGAGACGAGTGCGATGTCCCACATAGCGGTAGTCACTCAATTGGGCATCGTAAAATAAAACATGCAATTAATTGTATGAATTATCTCTCTCTCAAATGTTAACGGCTGATGAAAATGTTAGTAATATTTGTTATATAACTGTCTATTGGTAATACTTAACCATAAACGAGTGACCTCTGGAAATTAACTAATATAGTATGATTAAAAGAGTCAATAAGTTAGTACATAAATAATATTTTAAAGATTTATTTTAAATTAAAGTATAATATTTTAATCAAAACCCATTTCGCAATCATATCAAGCGAGCCATAGACATACAAGACGACAGTAAATGATCTTGAATGGCTATCGGTGTGGAAAATAACTTCGAACAGGCCTTTACCCCGCATTAATATGCGATATATATACATACAAATGAGGAAAGGTAAACAAAACATAGAAATTAGCACGTAATAAGTAGACCAATTCCCAAAGTACTCACAATGGCCCCTGTGACACAATATTATCATGTAATGAACATATGTATTATGGTAATGAGTAGAGTTAATCACTTTCTATGTTAACGGTCTATGAACTGATAATTAAATATTTTAACACTAACTTCTTTAACCATGTTAATTGTTAATTGAAAAAACCAATATATCTAACAATGGCTAGAACTACTCTACATCTCATTGTATACACTCTACATGCATATATTTGCTCTATTTCCATATCAAGATGTATTTGGCTATTAAAATTTATAATTTCAATTTGTAAAATAACTTATCAGTCCTTAGTAACAAAATTTACCTCATAAAACTATATTTGGATGGCGTAAACGTATCATTTTATCCTACGTATGAATCATTGTTTCCTGTCTCTACTGGTAACACGGCAGTTGCCAGCTAAATAGCCGTGGGTAGACGATTTTCGATTTCATTTGATCTAACAAACCAATTGAAATACAATAAATATAGAATTAAGCTTATAAAAGACACATGCTTTCAAAGACTGTAAATGAATTTGTGATTCTCGGTCATGATAATTAAGTTCTTTTAAAGATCAAATTGGTCAAGTTGTAAACATTTTTTATTAGTTTTTATTTTGTTTCACAAAAGGTGAATGTAAGCATGTCGTTAATTGAAAAAAGTCTGTGACAAATTATGAATTAAAATCTATTGATTTTATCTTTTTTTAACAAAAGTTTTTTATTTTTTTATTTTGTGAAGTCTGAGAAACTTGTCACCACTCATTCATACTGATACCATCAATTAGATATTCTCAGTCGCGATATTGAACGTTTCTTTATGTATACTATGTATTTTATTATATTTTATCTTGCTTGATAAGAAATAGATAATACATAAAAGTACAATAAGTCTTAATATACGTACTCGTGTGTATTATATTAAAAATCATTATATTACTGTCTAATTACTCTTATCAATATCAAACGCACGACATTCATGAGATAAATAAAAAAAATGAATTTAAAATGTCAAAAAAGAAAATTTAAATACAAACATACATAGGTACTATACATTTACGTATGTATGTAATATTTATCCTTATCTTACTTCTACTTGTAGTAGTAAAATCCATTCATATTTTCAAAGAATATTTCTATTTATAACACATTTGTCATCTTGAATGTAGCTAGTGCTTATCGATAAGTCATGAATTGTCAAAATATTAATTTCCATTTAGCGTACAAAAATAGATTGATGTAATCGTATAGTTTCACAAGATTATAACTTAAATCAAAATAGCCACAAGTTACATTGGATTACTCGGATTCTTGCGAAAGAAAAAACTTAACTGTTTCTTCAAACAATTGTGTGTATGCAACTATGTGTTAACAGTTACTGTACTATAACATTTTATGGCACTATAATTTACTTGCAAGTATCATAAAATATAATTAAAAAACAAATCTAAGACTAACTTTTTTTATAATATATGACGAAAATGATCTTTCCTTATTTTGCCAGAATCCTTTTAAAAATCTCAAAAAAAAAAACTGACAGCTGTCAGGTGAACTATTTTATGTCTACGTCTATAAACTATGTCGATAACATGTTTCAAATATAGAAAAATTAGAATGTTTTAAAAAGATTAGCCAATACAACATCATAACGAAACTCAACAACAGGAATAGTTTACGAGCGATTATTAAGTAACTACAATTGTTGTCGTCTTGCTAAATTTAGTTAAATACTTATTAATTTGTACACTATTGCGATAATTGGTTTCATAATTGGAGATTAATCACGTCAAAACGTATAAAAATGTGCCTGCATTCTATTGATCAATGTAATACTTAATCTTATCTTGTGGAAGAATACTTACCTATTATTACAATAAATTCCAAGTTAGATAGTTATATATTGAATTTGTTATATTTACAATAAAGAAAATTACAAATATTCTTAATTATATATACATAGATTATATATTTAGATAGTAACATATGTTAAAATGCAAACTTTTTGCGATTTCAGAGTAATGTCTATAATATTAGACAAAGGAATTGTTTCTGTAAATACTAAGATGGAGTACAACAAACTTGGCACTAATATTTTGTAAAATGTTAATTCATTGCATATTATATATTATCAATTGCATTATTAAATGTTTTAGATTCACATAAATGTCAGAGAAAAATATTCAAGGGTGTAGCCATTTACTGCTTAAGTAGTATAGTCTTTCACGACCGTCAAACATTTGAATTCTAAAAATTAAAATTTAATCTTCGAAAAGTTAAAAAGGATGTCGACATCAGAATTTTCCATAAAACAGGCGAAATCAAGAAACCTCCTAGTATAATAAGTAAACTGTTAATGGAATAACCCAAAAGATCATCACGTCATGGTATCATAGCTCGAGTTAATACTTGTTTACCGTCTAGCATTACTTTTTGTAAATACACTTAAGTCTTTCTAGAAATAGGTGATCTACTTGTGGCAAGTGACTGTTTTTGTTGGCATTTTTTCCATTATACGTAAATGTACTTTTGTTTCCATCTTTTTTTAGAGAAAAATTTGAATCTAATATAAAAAAAAATATAAAATACATAAGTTTTTTTATCTATGTATTTACAATGCGAGAGTATGGCGGTCAAAAATTAGTTTCCCAATACTGTAAAAGCGTTTTTACTACAAACTCATTACTGATGTTAAAAATAATAATCATTAATATATTGTACCACTTTACAATTTAACAATCAAAAAAAATATTTAAAGCAATCATATTTTCTCTAATCTAAAAACATAATTAACTATAAATTAGTTATGACATTAGAGGAGCGACTAATTTTTAACCCTGACACGTTATTTATTGGTAATTTCAAACAATCCTAATATGAATTTAATCGATCTATAATTGGCATATAGATAAATTTCTAATACCAAAAATAGAAAATATTTCTTGCAAAGTCACCTAAATACTGCTATTCATTTGCTGTGCAACGAGTTATTTTATGTAAGCCAACTAAGATTGATTGGCGTTTTGTTCATTGATTGAACAAAAATACAGATTATAAACAGTATATGTAGATAATACAATAGTTATTTATAATATATTATTAGAAAAGAATAAAATGACAACATTGCATACCGCACAGAGAAAGTTCTTCGCAGACGGATAGAGTCGCGAGCAGCGGTAAGGCGCGAAAATTTTCCACCCGATATTCAAGAAATTGAGGTCGCCACAAACAGGGCCAATACAGATTAAATTATAACAATTAAACTAATTTAATACAGATAATAATATAATAGATAGAGCAATAAACAAAATGAGATTGAAAATTTAAAAATAAAATGGTATTTAAATGTGGAATTCTTGATGAGAAAAATACTTTTATCTATAAAACCTCCTTGACAGAGACACTACACAGGCACACTTCGTATCGAACTGTATTTATTTAAATCGTGTCAAGAGCTATCATATCGCAAATACTACTTGAAATATAGTCAAGTAAGATACACTATAATAATTTGAGAACTTCTTTATTTCTTTTATAATTGTAGGTAGCAAAAATTAAATTTTTTTTTTCAAAAAAAATAATAATCATAATAAAAATAATTGCTATTATTATTATTTGTTATATCTGTATGTATAAAACTATAAATCTATGAAAACACATTTAAAAAGCAGAACATATTACATTCAGTCTAGATTATAATTTATAGCTATACAATTCACACGATATAAGTAAAATTATTGTTTAAAATATGAAGCATTTGTTCGTTGCTTACCCGACCATATAATTAAAGAAATGTAATTTTTCTGCAAAACAGTAAAAGCCGTTGTTACAAATATTTAGCAGATTTCTTTAAAAATTACAATAAAATTATTTCTAACACTTAAATTTTAACATAAATAACTTTCATAATATTTAATAGGCTGTATGCAATTTAACTTTTGCTAAAACGAATAAAAGTAAAAAAGAATAAGAACAATATTAAAACATGTTTGTGTACCAGCTTTAAGAAGTAAAGTTATTTTTAAAGTGCAATCGTATTTTACAAGTGCGGCTACACAACCTATGTTATAAATATATAAAACATCTGATTACTCAATGCCTTGAAAAACATATCACAGTATCAATAAAATTGAAAGGAATTCCGATGCAAAAATTAAACCAATGATGTACAATGTGTTTCTCACATTAACGTCAAATTACTGTCAGTGCTTTTAAATTGAAGTCATGAACAAGAAAATTGAATTGAAGTTAACCTATGTATCTATAGGTATATATATATATATATATATATATATATATATATATATATATATATATATATATATATATATATATATATATATTATATATATATATATATATATATATATAGAAAAAGACGATTTTCTTGTTATCGACATACGAGGACCTTACTTTGCCGATATGCAAATTAGCTTATATAATGGAAATTACTTAATGTTACCATAGAAATGACTAACAATTAAATTTTCATAATTTTCCTATTAGTAGGCGAGCCCAAGAGGGGATTTTGGGATTTACTCAAGCGCGGTAGACTAACATAAAGGGCGATGGATACCTTGCACTCTGTTAAGTACATCCACCATATATATGAAAGTCCTCTGTATAAGGTTGCGCGTCTAGGGCAGATCGAAATGCTATGATATTTAGATAGGTTACAAATACTTAAAAGTTGAAACCGTCAGATTAAGGTATGGCGGGCTAATTACATGCTGAAAAGTGTGCAATTCAATAATCTATCGATTTCTTCGAACACAAATTGCCCGTAAATTTTGTGCGCTCAAGTATTTTTAATTTATCAAAAAATTTTGATCCGCTGCCCTAGACGCGCGACCTTATACAGAGGACTTATTATTTATATATGGTGGAGGTACTCAGCAGAGTGCAAGGTATGCCCCTTACGTTAATCTGTCACACTTGAGTAAATCCCAAAATCCCTTCTCGGGCTCCCCTATTATATTAGAAATCGTAAGATATAATCTCGGCTTTTTGCCACAAGAGGCGACATACGAGGCCATAGATCTACCGTGACTATGACTCATCTAAATGTGGCCGTGGGAGCGGACAATCGTTAACCAAATCGTTTAAATCGATCACCCATTGCTACGTAAAGCCAAATTACAATTAGACCCATCTTTGCAAAATGTATGTTTTATGTGACTTAGAATTACTTCTAGTATGATTATTAACTTTTTGTACAGCACTCACCTTGAATTTGTTGGATAATTAATTTTACTTAAATGTTAATAAGTATATATTAGCATATTATTTCAAAATATTAGCACTTATTTCGAAGTAAAGATTTGTATAATTTTAATTAAACTAAGACATACTTCTAGATAGTCATTTTTTTTTTAAATTTGAACCAATGACCTCCGGTGTGTTGATAGTAGCAATGTGCCAAGAGGATTGCATGTAATTTTTAAGAATACATATATGTAAATAGCGTTTGGTTTACAATGACAAGGTTATAAGTTCTTTGAAACCACTAGTGTATTTGAAACCATGTAATATTAAGCCAAGTTAAGGATACGTCTCGACATTTAAATATACATAAATCGAATGAATAATGTTATATATATATATATATATACACAAAGCTCTTATGTATTTTCCTATTATCATACAATAAATTATATAGAATTCTGTGCTATAAGACAAAATATGTGCATATTCTGTGCTAATGTGTGCATAGGATATAATTCACAAACAAAAATTTTACTAGTAAGTACTCGTAAAATTTTTAGTTTATTAAAAATATTTTTTTTATTTATCTAACCAGTTCCAACCAGGGGATGTTGATTAATGATGCAGCTTTCTCAGAATCATCATAAAACTTTCGAAGCCGCGTGCTTTGATTGAAAACATATTTATCACTCTCAACCAGATATATGTATTATATAGGTACATATATCAGTAACACTGATTTATTTGTAGGTGACTGTATAAAACTTCTAAGTAATTTTTTTTTATATGGGTAAGAAGTTAGTTTACGGAGGCTATTTTTTGCATTTTTTATAACAAATAATTATAATATGACTTAAATTACTAGCAATCGAATAATGTATTATATTATGTTGATATAACAAAACTAAAACCGTTACTAGGTTAAAATTACCGTAAGCTATAGCTATTCTATTTAGACTTTTTGATTAGATTAACATTTGACATGCGAATTCCTTACTAATTAATGTCACTTTAATTGCTTTATAATATATTAATATAACTAGCGACTCACCCTGGCTACGCTCGGGTTCGTCCCTACTTACGTTTTAACGTTTAGTGTAGATTTCTCAGATATGAGATATTTTCCCCGCAGTAAAAAGTACCCTATATATTGACCCGGATAACCAGCTATCATCATACCAAATTTCATCAAAATCTCTCCAGTAGGGTTTCCGTGATGCGGTCACAGACAGACAGACAGACAAAAATTCTAAAAACTATAGATTCGGCCTCTGTATCGATAATAATGTCTATTTCAATAAAATTTTCCAAAAAATATTTAATGTACAGATTCGGCTCACTTACAATTTTATTATATGTATATATAGTATGGAAACTTTAATTGCTTTATAATAGACACATTTGAGTACAAATAGTACCTACTGCACTAGTTTCCTACAGAACTGGAAATAAGTATTTAATGTTATCTATTATTTATAACAGTAAAACCTTTTTTTATTTAATCGGATTTAATAAAAAAATATAAATATTTTCACAAATAAACAATAAAACATTAAACAACACATTATGGGTAGGTACTACGTACTTACATATTAAATGTATGTACATTTTACATGCTATATAAAAGATATAATATAATTTTCAATTTGAACGCATCATTAAATATTTATTTCGCAAAGGTTATCTCCGGAGTTTTTGAACGTTTTCGTTATAATTTGCATTTGAAAACAGCGGAAGCGACTTAGACGATCCGATCTTAACTCGTTTCTGCACACTCTAACCCGGTGGCTATCTGTAAATACTTATGCGACATTATCTTCATTTTGAAAGATATTTAAAGGAAAGATACCCAAAAAAATATAAAATATTAACTATATGAGAAAAATATATAGATAGAAATGAAATAATTAATAGTGTTTGAATAATTTTATAGGTACCTAATTCCATAATTAAGTAAATTTACGTAAAATTATAATTATTTTATCTATATAATTATAGTAAGAATGGAAATTGTTAAAGGACAACTTTAAGTCAAAGTTGTTATTTTTTAATTGATTTACAATCTCCTTTTTGTTTTATTGTCGATATGATACTAGTTACAGCCTGTGGCCTTCCGGCAAAGGTTGGCTTTGTGAAGCAAAATAATAATATTTAAGTCTTTGCGTGCGACTTCGTCTGCATATATGAATAACCTACAAAAAAAATTCGTACTAAAATAAGAAAAAGAAGATCTGTAGCTCGAGGCGTGTTAGAGAAAAAAGTTTAATACAAAAATCTGCTTATCATTCATATGTGCCAAAATATCATAACAAATTTTCAAGAAACTTCAGATATTTGCAGTTTTGCACAAATGTACACTTATTTTCTATATCTTATATATAAAATTTCCATGTCACAATGTTAGTTACCGTACTCCTCCGAAACGGCTTTACCGATTTTTACCAAATTTTATATGCGTACTCAGTAGGTCTGAGAATCGGCTACTATCTATTTTCCATACCCCTAAGTGATAAGGATAAGGGTGGTCCTCCCAGACCTCACCCCAGGGACGAACCCGAGCGGAGCAAGGGTGAGTCGCTAGTATATTAATTAAAGTGTATGGATAAGAGAAAGAGAGTTCATGCGTACAACTCTTGGCAAAGATCTTCAGCAAGAAAATTAACATTAATTTATATAGAAACTTTAAAATTGACGAAAAATGCATTTATAATTACGAACGATTGTTATTTTAGACATTAATGTACATCGACGAAAAAGAGGTAATTTATAATAATTTCTATAATTTAGAATGATTACAAAATATAATTTTATGTTAAATATACCTAAATAATATATTGGGAAAATATTTTATAATATAATGGCATAAGCAATGGGTAATTTTTTTATTACTATAAGTATCAAAGGTCAATTTCAAGGTTTTTATTTACTTAACGAATCATCATTCCACGTGAAGTTATATTATAAATGAAAATTAATGAAGGAAGATAAAAATATATGGACATGTCGCTTTGTTTTTGAAAAAAACAAACAAAAACACACTTTCACACTTATATTATTAGGACAAGCAAGACAATAAATAGAAACCAAGTTGGTTGATTGTTTTAAGGTAACAGTGGCCATGAATTGTAGTAAAGTAGGAAGTTTGTAATTATTATTTGCAGACAATTTTATTATTGTCCATGCCTATTGCATTTAATAGACTCGTAGCACGAGCACAATTTGTTAAAGCTTGATTTTTTATTAATATTTGCATTCTTTTGAACTATGCACCGTGACTTGCTAGAATTCCGTAAATAATTCTTGGAAGATCATATTGAGTTTGTAAAGCCGTAATATCTTATTGACCGAGTTCAAACTTCGAAGTAAGAGCTACTCATACGGATGTATGTTTTTTTTATCTAAGACCCTTAACGAGTTTGAACTAATATTCATTTTAAACCGACTTCCAAAAAGGAGGAGGTTCTCAATTCGTCGGAATCTTTTTTAATGAACATATTATACTTTAAGTTTTAAGATTTCTATATAAATATCAAAATAAACTTAGTATAACAACATTTGAGTAGATTTTAAAGTGTACCGTTTTAAAAGTAATCTATGTATTATGGGATCAATGTAGTAAAGCAATTTCATGATGGGTGTGCGTTTCGACCTTATGAAATTTGTAATTAATTATACTTATTGCTAAAAAAACGTTATCTATACGCATTAAATGTAAAAATAACTTATCATTTTAACAAAACAAAATTTTAATGATGTAGTTTGACAAGTTAGACTGGTTCCAAACCCAGTTATAAAACCTTAAATAAATATTATATTCTTATTTAAACATAATTTAATCATTATTACCTAATTAAAGTTAAATTTATTTAACATTTTCAATTTTTTTTAATGGCCACTTAATATTTTCAAATAGTAATAATTATTTATATATTATACTTTGCATACAGATAAAAATTTAAAACAAATGTTTAATTAATATTTTCAATACTCTATATATTATATATGGTGATGTCATGCCGCTATGTATTTACGAAAGCATATGAAATATAGTATTCATTATCTTAATGAACAGTATATGCAAGAAAGAGTAAATTCGATTCCTATTTATGGGAAATATGTTGGCCAACTCACGAAAAAATTTCTAAGATAATCCCTATATTGTAAGAAAAATACATCTATAAAGATGGAAACGTCACTTTTAAAGCGATTTTGAAGTCAGTGTATGTTTTTAGAAAAACGTAATTAGATATAATTGATAATAGGTCCTCGATATGATAAAGGTTCGTTGTCTTTTAAGAACGTATTTAGTTGAATGCGCGGAGTCATTTACTTGAGTTATATTTAATAACTAGCATTGCCCGCGGCTCCGCCCGCGTTCAGACGACCAAAAACCAAATTCTTAGGTTTTACATATTAGTATACTCTTAGATTGCAGTTTTTGTATTTTTTCTCAAAAATAAGATATTTTTTTCGCGGTAAAAAGTCTTATATGTTGACACGGATAACCAGCTATCACCATACCAAATTTCATCAAATCCCTCCAGTGGGTTTTCTGTGATGCGGTAACAGACAGACAGACGGACAGATAGACAAAAAATCTAGAACCTATAGATTCGGCCTCTGTATCGATAATAATGTCTTATTTCAATAAGATTTTCCAACTAATATTTAATGTACAGATTCGGCTTAGTTACAATTTTATTATAAGTATACATATACGAGTACATATAACTAATACCCTAAACCAAACTTATTTTTATTTTCCTAAGCATGTAGTGTTGTTGTGTTTTAGGATACACTGTATATATAATTCGACCTCAAAATATCACTCGACGCATGAATGATGTACGTGATGCAATATGCATCAAATCTTAATATTCCATTCAAATATATTGGAGTTATCGCAGATTTATTATTAGATATAAAATTAACATATCAACATTATGAATTGTGCAATAACGGATTTTTTAAATGAATATACTAACTGTAGGATTTTAAGATAAATCAATAATAATTTAAATAAATCATTACATTTTTTGTACTAACATAAAAATACAAAAAAAATGTTTGTTGGTTTATCCTTCTTTTACGCAGAACTAACACAACTTATCGATATGATATTTCTTAAGACATCTTATGGGACGGAATTTAAAGACTTAAGGACAGTGAAAAATCTGATATTTACATTAATCTAGTTAAGACTTAGAGATGACATGAAAAATAGTGTTGCAGCGTAAAGTTTATATTAGAATTTTATGAAAACGAAAGAAACTTGTCTGAGTCTGATAATTTGATTTAATTGAAACAAATCCTAATAACTAAAGACAAATAGAAGAATGGTAGAAACACGACGCCTGGGGCCATTTATTTCAATAATCCAAGACGTTTTCCTTAAAGCAAAGACGTATTTACTCAGAAGACTTCGGTGAATTTTGCCATCGGAACCGTAAATGATCGTGTCATCCAATGTACAATATGTACATGACAAGCTTCATGATTCCATGAGATGATGTCACAGATATCTAAACAATTAAAAAATCATTTTCCATGAATTTTACATGTAATTTTTAGTTGTGAATTCCATATTATAACATGTAATTTTTTTTGTCGCGAATGATCAAATAATATGAGCACACATATTATTTATTTTCCAACTAGAAATATGTTTTTTTATTTACTTATTAATCTTTATTACACATGTAGGCTTACTTGGTGATGTGTGTATTACGGAACATCTAAATTTATTAGAAATATTATATTTTAATGTAATAATTTAATTAATTGCTATACTTGTATGTTTGTCGAAATATTGTAAATAATTGTGTATTATAATTTGGTGTGCTTTGCTGAGAGGATTTAAAAAGACGGGATCGGGACGGTGTTATCAAAACGTAAATAATTAAAAATGTAATATTATTTAAACACATGTAACATAATATATTTAATACACAAATATTAAACACTTGTAATATAATATATTATTTAATTCTAATCCGTTCTTCACAAGCTCACCATTACGCTTATTACGCTTTAGTTGGTACTAAGTCGTTAACACTACACAAATTACCTCATATTTATATTATCTTGTAACTAACCCTCGACTGGGTGCGTTTTAGATGTCTATTTAAGTAGTTTATGTGTTACTCCAGGACATAGTCTATCTGTATACTAAGTTTCATGCAAATCGTTCCAGCCTTTTTAGCGTGAAGGTGCAACAGACATACACACAAACTCAAATATAAACAATTATATAAAATATTTAATATTAACAAAATTTAAATAATTAATAATGAAGTGAATTGCATAACAATTCCGGTCTTAACTTGATTCTTACGAGAACTCCAGCATGTATTACGCTCGTATATGTTATAATGAATGCTAGTTATCTCACAATTGTCGTAATTTTCTTTTTGATGGAGATAAAAAACAATGGACAATTAGACACTAGTTTCATATCAAACAGAAACACGTTTTATTTAAAATTTTGAGCTCTATATCATTTATATTTTATAATATTTCGATTTTATTATAAATATTTCAACAAAAAATGTTTATTTTTGTTATTTACTGGTTTTCTTTTAAAGATATTATGTAAAGATATAGCTAATATTTCTTTTCTACTAATGGTACCTAATAATCTTTAATGAACAAACTGACAGGAGATTAAAAACATGAACATTTTACGTTATTAAGAGTTTGCGATCTCATCTTAAGTTTTGCTATTGTATTGATCATTAATCTAAAATCCTCTCACGAATTGACGTGATATATCCATATAAGGCATTGCATGCTGTCGAGAGTACAAAAATTATGAAAGCGCATATTTAATTCGCATTAGTAACAAATTAATGACTTTAACTATTGTACACCTTGCATAATGTATATTTTATTCATAATGGATCTTGTAGAGGATTAGTCGAGCTTTTTTATTTATTTTTGTCAAAAAATTAGCTTCTTGGGTTTTAATAGTGTTCACCCAATGTTCGAAATTCGACCATAATTATTAATGAAAATTTGAGGAAACCATATATGAATAAAATTTACCTATCTATATAAAAAATAGTTTTTAATACTTTTTATTGATAGTATTAATCCCTCCACGACCGCGGACTCGCCGGCGTGTCAGTTAACAATAGATTTCTTAGAAATTTAATTTTTTTTTAGAAATATACCTGGAGGTGTTAATGTTTAGTATAGATTTTTCAAAAATGAGATATTTTCCAGCAGTAAAAATTATTCTATATGTTGACCCGGCTATCATCATACCAAATTTCATCACAATCCCTCCAGTAAGTTTTCCGTGATTCGGTCACAGACAGAAAGACAAAAATTCTAAAAACTATAGATTCGGCCTCTGTATCGATAATAATGCCTACGAGTATTTCAATAAGATTTTCCAAAAAATATTTAATGTAAAAATTCGACTCAGAATTTTATTATATGTATGAATGAGTAATACGTATTAATTCACATAATCATAAATAATAAAATGTTTGTCCTAAATCTTTTAACACTGAGATATTGCCATCTAATTAATAACGAAAAAATAACAATATGTTACAAAAATTGACGATTCTCAGAAAATCGCCAAGAAGGCAATTTAAATGCTTCATCGTAATGTAGGTGAAGTGTTCCTGAATAATAATATCTAGAAAATAGGTCAAAGCCCGCCATCTGTTTATCATTTTCAGCATTTGTCTTGAGTCTTAAGAATATTACGTCAAAAAACGTCTCTACTATGATAGAGTTAAAAATATTTTTAATACGCGTTTTATTGTTATATGTATTCAACCCTTTTTAACGTCCCACTGCTGGGCACGGGCCTCCCTTCAATATTAGGGGGATCAGGCCATAGTCCACCACGCTAGCCAAGTGCGGTCTGGCGGACTACAGGTCTTTCAAAAACTTACTAGGTTCTCTCAGACATGCAGGTTTTCTCACGATGTTTTCCTTCACCGTAAGATGAGTGGTAATTACGTTGGAAATGATCCGTTTATCTTTATATATATATATATATATATAATTCTTCTGTGAGTGTGTATGTCACTGAACTTCTCTCAAACGACTGGACCGATTTTGATGAAATTTTTTGTGTGTGTTCAAGGGGATCTGGGAATGGTTTAGATTCACAATTTTGTCCAAAAAGTTTGAAATTTTCAAATTAAATACGTGTAGACAGGACAACGTCTGTCGGGTCCGCTAGTATCGTTATATAAATAACTTCAATATATTACACACACAATTCTTCTTACATTATCAACTTTGTTGTTTTTTTTATTAGAGATGCATTAATAATAAATATAGGTCAGGCTAACTGCTTCATTATCATTTGCTTGCGGCTCTGCTCGCGTAGCTTAAGAATAACGGATTTTCATATTATTTTCTATCCCCTTTTTTATCCCTTTAGGGGGTAAATTTCCAAAAATCGATCTTAATTCATAGGTCATCTACTCATCCCACTCAAAGTATATGAATATTATACTCATACGTGCAAAATTTTTGTTTGTAGCATTCACATTCTTTGTGATTTCGTGATTAACTAGTAAGTGGTCTTTTGATTTTATAAAAGATAATCTTACTTCTTACTACAATATAAATACGAAAGTTTAGATGGATGGATGTTTGTTACTCAATTACGCTACAACGGCTTAACCAACTTAGACGAAATTTGGCACAGTGATAGATTATAGTCTGGAATAACATATAGGCTACATTTTATCCCGAAAATATACTGATAATATACTGTTCCCGTGGGATATAATTGTTTTTGATTTTCAGTAGGGACGAACACGAGTGAAGCGAGGGTGAGCCGCTAGTTTATTATAAATTTAAATAAATAATATAGTTCAAATCATCCGGTCACAGTTTATAAATAAATTAGGTCACCTAAGTGTACCTTACACACTCGTTTTCAGGTGAAGGTCAATGCATCTTACCTACTCGCGTACATATTGATAGGGTTGCATTTTAAATATTCATTTATTCATAAAAAAACGATAATTTCTTAATGTTAACATTTTTCTATTTATTACATAAATTATAAGTATATAATGTACTATACATAATGGTATTATTATATTATATAACTTTTATATTATTATAAAAAAACCTTTTTCTTACTCATTTCAAGGGGTTATAAGGTTTAAAGGTTATTAACCTAAAGAATTTAAAATAGCAATGAAATCATATATTATACAAAAAATATAGTATTGTCTTGCGAATGTAATTTTGAATATCTTTTCCAAATATTCTATTTTTTATGCATTCATTAACATTTATATGACTTTTGAATAGCGCTTTAGTATATTATAAGTACATTTATTATTTTACTGAACTTATTTATTACTAGCATTGCCCGCCGCTCCGCCCGTGTTCACATAACGAAAAACAAAATTCTTAGGTTTTACATATTAGTATACTCTTACAATGCAGCTTTTGTATTTTTTCTCAGAAATGAGATATTTTCGCGCGGTAAAAAGTATTCTATATGTTGACCCGGATAACCCAGTATCATCATACCAAATTTCATCAAAATCTGTCCAGTGGTTTTCTCGTGATGCCGTAACAGATAGACAGACAGACATACAGACAAAAATTCTAAAAACTATAGATTCGGACTCTGTATCGATAATAATGTCTATTTCAATTAAATTTCCCAAAAAATATTGAATGTACAGATTCGACTTAGTTACAATTTTATTATATGTATAGATGATTTTTACTCATTTAATCTTGATACGATTTGTTTATATAACTTGACATATTTTAGGAACTAATGAAGTTTTGTTTTTACATTAATGTATTATGTAAAATTATGCATTATGTAACATGTAAAAGAGTAGATTTTTCTTTGATTGGTAAATGTAATCACGAATGTATGAGTGTAACTTTTATTGATACTCCTAATAAAATAAAAACAAATAAAATAAATAAATATATAGAACGTGAAACAAAAAGACAGATATTTTTATAAAACTCCTCAGTATAGACATCTCGGTTTAAACTCGAATCTCACAGAGATATGTTTAGAGAATGTTCTATTTTAAAAACGCCAACCCTAACTTGTGATGTGTTTTCATGCAGATGTTCTTTTCATGGTCTGATTCTTTAAACCGTTTTCACCTGCAAGGCTTAATTTAATAGGAATTTATAATATAATACTTTAAATAGATCAAATTTTCTGTAATTTTATATCACTTGTTAAGTACATATTATTATAAAGTGATATTATTTGAAACTGAAAGTTATCGAATTAATATAAAAATCAAATGAAATATTAATTCTCTGAATAAACAAATAAATGGAAAAAATATTTAGACTTTTTATTGTAAATATTTCTCGTTTTAAGAACAAAGTTTATAACAATCTTTGACGTTAGATAACAATTTCAGTTCTTCGTAAGAAACAATTCTTAACTTGGGTATTTGAGCCGTGTTATATTCAACGCCAGAACAATGGTGCTCGAACAATGGCTACCGTTCTATACCTTCATTGAAATATGCATTGCATTAGAATATTTTGCCGGCATGAAAATAAAATTTAGATTATCAATAAACAAAAAATAAATTTTATAATAAAATATTGTCGAATAAAACAAAGCTTTAGGTCACTTCTAACAGAAATAATGGCTTATAAAAAAAGTATTTAAAATCATTTAAATTTAATAATCTTATGAGATAGAGATTTTTAATTCATGTGGTGGTCCTATATCCCTGAGGTACCTATACTTTAGAAATAATATGAAAATTGGCAATCGGCGAAAATATCGCTAACATACCATAAGTGAAATTGAGTATCTGCTCATTGTAATTGGTCAAAAATTATGTCAAACAACTAAACACACTTTCGCATTTATGTTAGTAAGGATCGTTTAGTGCGTGTATTACGGAAGTGTTGTAAATTTTAATGACGGAGACGGAGTGCGTCCATCAAAGGTGACCAATATGGCATCATCTTGAGTCATAACCTTATTAGTGTAATAGCTCTTTAAATACATTCTTCAGTCCTGTCCGCGGATATGTCTGCTTGAAGTATTTCCTTTGTTTTCTCCCAATAATCTTAGAATCTCTCTATCCATCTATACTAATATTATAAAGAGGTACAGTTTGTGAGTTTGTGACGTTGTAGGGGGTAATCTCTGGATCTACTAAACCAATTTAGATGAAATTTGGTAAGAAGATAGTTTAAGACCCTGGGAAGGATATAGGATACTTTTTATCCCAGAAATCATCCCTTAAGGTAGTGAAAAAGGGGATGAAAGTTTGTATTGGGAAGCAATAAAGCGGGGGTGAGTCGATAGTCTCTTAATAAATTCATACTTTATTAGAATATATAAATAACATTGAAGACTAAACGGATTTTCACAAAAGTGGTAACAGGAAAAAATAATCAATGTACAACTCCGGGATCTGTATTTGTATACTAAGTTAACGCGTAATTGAGTAGCAAACATCCAAACAACTTAACAAGCTTTCATATCTATACATATAATAAAAGTGTAACAGATCGCTGTCTGTACATGGAAGATATTTGAGAAAAACTATTGATGGGGTTCTTCATTATCACAATAGAACCCAAAACAATAATTAGAATTTTTTTTGTCTGTTCGTCTGTGCGTTCTCAGAAACGGCTTAACCGATTTGGGTGTGGTTTACGCTAATGTATTGTGGCTTCACTTAACATTTAGTGTTTGTTTTATTTCAATCGGTTCATAAATAAAAAATAAATAAATATATCAGGACAAGAAATAAAAAAGTTATGTCAATTTAAAGAATCACCTAGGGACGAACTCGAGCGAAGCGGGTAAGTCGTTTAATTTTACGCCCCAGTCACCGGCTGAAGCCAATTACCCAAGTGTTTCATATACGAACTAAAAATAAAAGTTTTTCTTCATACTTCTTTTTATCGCTAACGTATTTTATTCAATATTGTGTGTGCTTAAGCTGTCTTTATTTAGAATAAAGAAGCAAATATGTACATTTTTATCTTATAATATTTTCTTTTACTACTTTGTATTAAGATATCTAATACTTTCTTTGATTTACACGAACATACGAATATTTTAAATTTTTTTGGATATTATTGCGGTTTTAATAACAACATTAAAATTTAAAAATTCAAAGGTACTTTCGTGCAGATTCTATTTAGTTGTAAATTATTGTATAATTTTTGTGACTACGTTTCTTGCGACATCAAAACCCTTAGTCTCTCCCGTGACAATCCCATGATATTCTGACAGTAGAATTCATATCTAATTAACAGTATTCATGAATAAGGGACGATGTATTTTGAGCTGTGAATGAATTGTGGGAGATAATATTATTACTTGTTCTGTTTGCATTATTATAATATAGCAAGATGACGCCATAACAACACGTAGCAAGCAGCGTCATTGCGTGTATTTGTGGGGATTTTTCTTCGATTCTGTTGAGAAATGAAATAACAACTTACTCACGTACGCACATATATATTATGTTTTTATTTATACAATCATTTTCACTAAAATATGAGTTTATTGGATATAAAAAAAAAAAAAAACAATTACAAAATAAGGAATTTTAACATTTCTTTTGACAGTTCATATCCAAAAATTAAAAAAAAATCAAAATATTGACCATCAATTAAACAAAACCATTTTGTTTCTGTACATATTTATAATGTTTCGAACAAAATTCTACCTGCAACGTTATTGGAGGTTGATTCATGGTATAAAAATGATTTGTATTCAAAACGTGATACATACACGAAATTGTCGAACAAAAGACTCGTGTATGCTTTTGGAAACTCCAGTCTAGTTTGATTCAAATTAATATGACGTCAATATAATATAATAATATTTATTACGAATATATTTTTAAGCTATGTTCAAAGATACCTATATCTATAGGTACATATAATAAAATTCTAAGTCAGATCTGTACATTAAATATTTTTTGGAAAATCTTATTGAAATAGGCATTATTATCGATACAGAGGCCGAATCTATAGTTTTTAGAATTTTTAGAACGAATCACGCGATAATCACTGTACAGATTTGATGAAATTTGGCATGACGATAGCTGGTTATCCGGTTCAATATATATAGGATACTTTTTACTGCGGGAAAATATCTCAACTCTGAGAAATCTATACTAAACGTTAAAACGTATGTATGTGGTGTACTAATCAATTATTTCTTGATTGTATATAGAATATCTATGACAAATACTATGTAAAGTCAGTATACTTCTACCAAATACTTATTCTGACAAAACGAAAGAGGTCGAAAGGAAAACTTTGCTCATTGTCGTGATTACATAGTAAATATTAGAAAGTGAAAGACCTTATAACTCTCCCAGCTCCTTTGACCGTGAGTTACGTTTTAATAAAAGCTCGCAATTTATTAAGAGTTCACTAACACCACAATGAGGGAAAGAACACTGAAAAGTTAACACTGTCAAGAAAAAATAAGTTGAGATCTTTCATAATATGAACAATCAGAATTATGAAATAGAAGAATATTTTTGTTGTAACTAAAATATGACGAACTTCAAAAATGTATTGTCTTGTTACAGTCATATTAATATTGTTGAGTTTATTGTCTTAAGCATGTTTTATTTAGTGGTGAAATGCTACGTTATGTTAAGTAAGAGGAAAGCGAGAAAGTTAGAGAAACTAACGAACGCAAGTTAAGCTCAAACTAAATTGGTATTACTAAACGCTTTAATTATAAAAGCCTTTACGGTTGCACATCCGCAGGTCCTGGGTTCGAGTTCCGGGTCGGGCCTAGTTTAGTTAGGTCTTTCTGTCAAGAAAGTCACAATAATAGCCCGGAATTGGGAAGTTGGCGGTGTTTCACTCCTGTGCCTCGGAGAACACGTAGAGCCCTCGGTCCTGCGCCTTAATTCTCACTGGTCGTGTCGAGCTGTCGTCCCACCGGAGTATGAGAATGACAGGAATAGAGAGTGCACGTTGTGTCTGCGCGTACACTTGTGCACTATAATATCTCCTGCGCAGTTGGCTGCCACGCCGCGACTGACATCGCTCGCGAAAACATTATTATTATATAAAAATATCATCTAAAAAACTTAATTTTTCATTATGTATATAAAATGGCATATTAAAATTATTTATAAATAATAAAGGATAAAAAATCTAAATTTCATACTTATATTTATTAATTTTTCTTCCGGATCTTGTACAACATATTTTGATTTACATACATAATATAATACCTTCATTAGCTTTTAAGCGACACTTTAAATGTCGAGTAAATCGATTTACTCATTAAATTAATTAAAATTAAGGTAAGAACATACGAGCGGAACTTGGCGGTGTCACTTCAAATTAAGTGAAAACGATTATACAAGTGCACGTAATGCCAGATTCCCTTCCGTCCATTCCACTGTCCTTTGTCCTCAATTTTTATAGAATATATCGTTATAATCGCCCTTGAGATATACATACGTCATACCCATTGTTTTGTTGATGGATGATAAGGATTGCGGTTGACCCTATACATTTAAAAATTTATATACTCTATGCATCATTCATTATTTTTGTCTGGTTACCTTCGACTTAAACTTGAGTTCAGGGATTTCTTTCAGTATTTTTGTTATTTTTCATAAATACTTATGAGACTATAAAGTTCTTGTTTGTTTTTACTGTAATGTCTAAATGATATTAAAAGTATCAAATATATCTATTAAAAGTATAAAATTGGGAAGTACACGCCTAAATTATACAATAACAAAGAATTTAAAATAACCTCACGATGTAGATAGCACAATTTTCCATTCAACGAACAATACAAATATATTTATTTAGTAACTATGGCAATAGATTATTCTAATAGCAGTTGGAAAATTTTTATATTATTGTATTCAGTATTGGGTCAAAAGTCATATAATTCATAGTACTCGTATATATGTAATTGTTTAAAAGCAGTAAAAATAAACATAACAACTTAACAATAGTGTTAAGACCCCATGAGTAATAGAATTTACGCAATCGAGTTGGCAACAGCTTGAGTGTCGCTGTGGTAACAGTTTCGATAAATTGTTTAATAACTGCCGCCTCTAATAAATAGGATCAAGGATAAAATTTTAATTGTGGTTAATCACCAGTAAGGAAATTATCACAACAGCTCTATATTTCTTTTTTATATTATATCTTTGTAAATGTTTAACATGCGTAGGAGTCGAATTGGTTTCTTTCCACTTGATGAAACTTTTATAGAATTATTATAGATACTTTTATAGTAAAACAATATATACTGAGACGATAAATGATGATATTATTTTAGTTTTAGATACTTAAAATATTACCTTCTTATTACGATAAATACAAAAGTGTGTATTCATTCTTCTTTCAAAGATATTTCATGCTAATACAATGAATCGGCTAATGCTAATGAAATTAATGATTTTGCTTATAAATAAATGTTTTGTGTTAGAGACTATAGTAAAGTCTATTTTAATATAATACCTCAAGAATTTGTAAGTAAATAATTAGATTGGCAGATGGCATCGATCGTGACAAATTTAATATTATATTTATAACTAGCATTGCCCGCGGCTCCGCCCGCGTTCAGATGACCAAAAACCAAATTCTTAGGCTTTACATATTAGTATACAAGATTGCAGTTTTTGTATTTTTTTCTTAAATGAGTTATTTTACCGCGGTAAAGAGTATCCTATATGTTGATCCGGATAACCAGCTACCATCATACCAAATTTCATCAAAATGTCTCCAGTGGGTTTTCCGTGACGCGGTAACAGACAGACAGATAGACAGATAAAAATTCTAAAAACCATAGTTTCGGCCTCTGTATCGATAATAATATCTATTTCAATAAGATTAATAAGATTTTAAGTTACAATTTTATTATACGTATAGAAAACATCTTAAAATTCCGAACTCGCCTCCTACGAACGATAAGTACTACTGCTTATTAGGCGACGCGAAATGGTTGGTTTTGTATGGTTAATGGGACATAGCTATATGTAAGCGTGTAATACTTCCTGACGGCTATTGTGTTCGTACAATGAAAAATTTATGAAGATATTATATCTTTTTAATTATGATTTATTGCCAACGGAGAAACTGACTGATAATTTCAAAGTTATTTAAACAATTATTTAGTGAAATGAAAAAATAATTGGCAATAATAAATTTTCATGTATACTTCATGTAACATAGAAATCTATAAAGTCATTAATATTATAGAGCTAAAGAAGTAGAAATACCACAACAATGTAATCGCATAAAACTTTTATTATTTTGTTATTCGAGTAGGTACATATTTTCATTTCATTATTTAAAGAAATATTTCTAAAAACTACTATTTTTATAGTTATCATTAAGATTTTTAAGAATTTCATTGTGAATCTATTTCGAATGATAGACACAATTTTGGACGAGTATTTTATCGATTTTTAATGTTGTGGTTAGAAATCGGCAACAAAAGTCAATAGATATCACTTACAAGTTTAATTACAGGAATATTTTCATACTAAGTTTAATCCGTGGCTTCACTCAAGTGAAGAATAGATAAGAAGTAGTCTATGTATACCAGGATAATAGCTATCCCTATCGCAATTTTAGCTCAAATCCTTTGAGCCCTTACATTGTAACTAACAAAGATACACAAACTTTCGCATTTATGTATTACAGGGTTTAAAAGAAATGAAATATTTCTTCATTGCATCATGTGCTTTATCGATATTATATTGTCACGTTGCATTGCTATTTCAGAGAATTAGATAGATAAGGCTTTACATTTTGTTTTCAAAAACTTAACTTATGTAGGAGTGATGGAATATTTAGTATAATTATTCTAAAATTCAATCATTTAAATTAATTTTACATAAGCAAAACTTATTAGTCCAAGGCGGAAATGGTGAGCGAAAATAATTAGAATTACTATCCAAATAAATCAACCTCGGCTAACGTAACCTTTGAAGCCACATTAAGGGAGACCTCTAAAAAAACATTAAGCGAAAGGACGGTCAAAGACATCGGTGTAAAATTTTCCCAGTAATTATCCATTGCAAACAATTCGTATACTTTACCAAGTTCCTGTTTTAGAAATTAGCAATAGTTAAAACATTTATTATTAGTTTGATTAATGTTAGAAAAATATTATTTCTGATACAATTTTCTTTACATTTCGGCTAAGTACTTTTTGAAAAACGATGATTTTCCTGAAGTTATATCTGTTAAAAGCAATTTTCATTTATTTATTTAATAATTAAATACAAATACACTTCTTAATTTAATCAAAATAACAATTATTGAGTTTATACATACTTAGACTTATGGCCTAATAATTAATCAGCAAGTACCTAGAAAAATCAGTTTTTCATATTTTTACTGTATGGTCATATGGAAATTTGTACTAAATACGAAATATCGATCATTCAAATTGATAAGATTTAGTTACAAATACACAGTAGCTTATCAGAACCTCTTTATGTTCGTACAAAGATTTGATTTAAATTGTAATTCCATTAGCAGAGAAAGATCGTGATTATAATAATATATTAAATAATAATTAAATTTTTATTTATAGACTATTATTAATAAATATAAAAGTTTGTATGTATGTATGTTTGTTTGTTTGCTACTTACTCCTTGACGGATTTGGATGAAATTTGACCTACAATAACACATAGGTTTCTGTTATGTACCTAGAGACGCACCCGATAGAGGCGAGAGTCAGTTGCTAGCTACTTTACATATTTAGAACGTTTAGTATAGATTTATCAGAGATGAGATATTTTCCCGCAGTAAAAAGTATCCTATATGTTGACCCGGACCAGCTATTATCATATGTACCTCAAAATCTGGTTTTCTCGTGATGTGTTCACAAACAGACAAAAATTCGAAAAACTTTAGATTCGGCCTCTGTATCGACGATAATGACTATTTCAATAAGATTTTCCAATAAATATTTATTGTACAGATTCGACTTAGTTACAATTTTATTATAATATGTATAGATTACTAGTAGAAATAATAACAACTAAGAAATATATAATTACAGCTAATTCCATTCCATGTTTGAGTCACAGGCAATTTATTTAAATATATGCTAATGTATTTGATTAATCTTTGTACTGGAGTGTGATAAGATGCTTCCAAATGATGGGAAAATTAACATTAAGATTCCGAGAACATGTTATCAAATTGTATCAAATCCTTAAATAACTTGGTTGAAAATATATAAATTATTTATTTTACATTTTATATATATTTACTTTATTGTACCTAATGGTACAATAAAGTAGTGAAATTATCTCGTTATAAACAATTAAAATGAAAATATTATTTACACAGTACGTTCCACTTAGCCGGGGTTTCCCCAGGTTTGTAGTGTTGTTGTTATATAGGTATTCGTGTTAATCTTGAACATAGTTTAAAATATTGATACGCCTCTTTTATGATACGTTCTACGCGAAGTTATTTGTATGTTTGTAAATAAACATTTGTATGTCCATTTTCATTTTATTCTTATGATGAAAGCAAAAATTGCTTATATTAAAAAAAAACGATAAAATCAGGTCTGTGTACTTATGTATACGCGTGTAAGAAGTTATACTTCTTTGGCATAACAGAACAAAAATAGCTAATGATTTCATCTCATATGTCACAACTCTCTGTTTGTAAAAGGTATGCATCTAACTTCATCATATCGTTTTAAGCTAACTTCATTATGTCGATTTTTGGCTGTCGCTGTGCTCGCGCATCGTAAAAATTTTACTCTCATAATTTTTTCCAAGCGTGCCAAAAGAAGTAGGTATAACTTAAAAAAAATGAAATTTATTTAGGAATACGACATTGATCCTATTCCGATCTATGTTTAAGACGTCATAAACATCTTTTAATACGAGGAAATCTTCAAATAAACCATTGACCATTTGACACACTTTAGCTCAATGACTAGTTAATATTTTATTACGCCGTAAATAAAAATTAAAAACATATTTGCAAAATAAACTTCCATTGTTATTTTAAAAAAATGGCAAAGGTAAGAAAACAGTGGAATAATTCGATCACCTTCATCCTGGACTGATTTCAAAGCGTTTTATCGTTAAATAAATGTAATATATCGATATTTATAGTTACCTAGGTGATTGATGCCATGCGTGAAGAGATTCAAATTGTTTTTTTTACTCGATAAAGTTTATTATTATTGAAAATTATGTTTTTTTTCTTATCTATTATATCTAAGCACGTTACTATAACTCCATCAAAATAAGTTTAATCTCGACATAGGTTTAAAAGGGAACTCGCATTGTTCACTTGCCATTTACTTCTAAAAATATTATCTATACTTTAGACCAAAATATCAAGGAAGAGACTAACTTTGTTTTACTTATATCTCTAAGTAGTATTTGATATAAATGAGTCCAGCATCCTTGGCAACAGATTTATTCATCTATTCGAGTCTGATTCCGCCTATATGTGAAATGTATGCGCGTTGCATACATGCAATTTTAAATGTACGATTTGTTTTTCAAATAAAGCTTATATTATCGAAGGTCTTGATGTTGGCAATGTCATCATATCCGCCACAAGGGCAGTTTATCCTACATATGCTAATAGGGAACAATCTGGAAGATCCAAACAGTGTTGCTATGCATCTTAATATGTCACACGATGTTACTATAAAGTACTAGGAATAATGATTAAATTTTCATTATCAAAATTAGGTGAAACTAAAGTTTATTTTTATGAAATATATTATATAGTATCTATTATACTATATAATAAAGAATAGTAGTTAAAATATTTTAAATTTTGACTTACCCACGTTTCGCTCGGGTGCATGCTCTAGGGGTTTTTTGTATACATAGGTATATACCGGTAGCACCACATTTTGGCAAGCCTTTGTTGTTGTTTGCCTGTGCGTTATTGCAGATCATAGTCTACCCGAATACTAAATTTTATCCAATTCTATCGGCCGTTAATGGAGTAAGAAACATACACATATATTTAAAGTTTTCGCTCTTATCATAATAGTGTGAGATTCAAAATTATTTTACTAACGAAAGAAACTGTCAGTCTAAATAATGTAGCAATTTATAAACATCAAATGTGTTGTGTAATTTATACGTAGTTAAAGTTGCTGGTTATTTTTTTTTTAATTTTAAACTTAGCTATTATCGTAGTAATGGTAGTTTTATATATACATTTATTTTATTATTCATTCATACAATAGTTTATTTTTAATATATTTTATATACAGATTAAACAATTTTGTTTATATAGATACTGTTCTAATCGAGAAATCAGATCATTGTCAATTCTCACGTTGGAGGTTATGTTTATTTGTTTCAGTTTTCAGAATAACCTTCCCTTGAGGTTTAATATAAAAATGTTTTAAAACTTAATAAATTACAATGATATCTTCTTCTAAAACATATAATAAAATAAATTCTAATACATTTTTAAACCACCTTCAAGACTTCCGCTATTTTTAAATATCAAGAACAAAAAAGTTAAATTACATTATACAAAATATTACGCATTTATTTAAAGACTTATTAGACATTATTAATATTAAAAATAAATACAGCATAATCTCTAGTAATTTTATCAATAAATAAAATTATTTTTCGATTTTTTTTTCACGATTTTATTATTGTTTTTTGTTCCCGGGGTTTCCCTCATCGTCTGAAACTATCCCGGAAAAAAACATTTTTTTTTAATTAAAAATGTCAAGTGTCAGAAAGTTTTTAACCACTTTAACGCTTTAAGAACTTACATTTTTGACCGTCATATGAATATGATAAATACTATTGTTATTCTCCGCTTTAGTTATACAATCGGATTTCAATGAAGGTATAGTTTTCTGACCTGCAAGCATTTATTTTGAGGGCAACAATTGAGACCGGAATAATAAATAGCACGTGAATAGCAAACTCGGTCACGTTGCAGCTCTTTACGAAAGTCCCGCGCTTAGTCAAATGTTTATGTTGCCCAGCAGGTATCTAAGTTACAACATAACAGGACAATCAAATAGTTATGCAATATAGACTTCCCTCGAAATATTATGTACATTTAGGTGTGTCCTAACGCCTCCTCAAAGGTCGCGGAGGTTGTGTGGTGCATTCTCGTTACTTATTACAGCTGCTATTTTCGGTATATTGATTGAATGAACTGTTTGTAAACGTAGTAATTGACATATTTCTACATGAAATGACGGTGGACTCCATTGTTTTGCTATCTATAATGTTGTCAAATTAAATCTAAGTTCTTTTAAGAGACTTGTTTTTCGCAACATTAAAACTATCCTCTTCTAGAACAATCTCGTCTAAAGTTTTAATGTGTACTTATGGTATTTTTCTTTTGTTCCAGGTTCGTTATTAATCTACTAGCGACGAATTTGGTGACGACCTGCTTACTTGCGCCAGCACTCTTCGGCGAGCATTCGGCGATTGAGGAAGCTGGGTGGATAGAAGCTGGTGACGCGGCTGCCGCTGCCTGCAGTCTGGCAGCTCTGTTGGCGGTCACTCTCATCGCGGTGGACCAGCACCATGCAGTGACCGACCCTCTTCGCTGCCACACTCGGCTGCTGCAGCGACGCCCAGCCGCACTCTGCGCAGCAACCTGGCTCGTCGCCGCCTTCGCAGCCACTGGACGCGCCACTATCGCCGTATTTCGCCACTTCTACCCGCTCGAGTCCGTGATCCAGGAAGTCGAGCTTGGGTATTACGTGCTGTACCTAGTAGCCGGCGTCGTCGCACCAGTGACAGTAGTCTGCTTTATGTACTCACGGATATACCGCGCAGCGCGCTCGTCGGGTCTCCGAGCGCGAGCGAATGGAGCCAGCGCTTTACAACTTCATGAACCCCACGTGAATTTGCCAGATCTGATTGAAGAAGGCGAAGGTCTCACATTAAAAATTGATGTCCCAGATAACGTTGTTGAAAATGATCAGAAATTTGGGCCTTTCCTCTTACCACCGGAACGTCCCGTGCGATGCCCTTCCGTTGCAAGTTTACGGAATGCGCGGAAAGAGGCGAAATCAAATGAGGACCTTCGACGAGGTTTACCAGCAGTGAGCTCGGCGCCATCCCTTGCAGCGCCATTGCTCGCATTGCAGCCTCGCAATCCTGCGCCCTCACATAGTGGTTCCAGGATTACTTCGATTCGGTGTAGAATTTCGAACGCTTCACTTTTTCGGTATAGGGAAGAATCTCGTGCAGCCCGAGTTGGACTATTAACGGGTGCGCTAGTGATGTTGCATGTGCCACACGCGGTGGCCGCTGTAGTGTCAGCCGCGGTGCCGGGGCTCGCGGCGAGTGCCAGGACTCCAGCGCTCGCTCTGCTGTTGCTTGCTTCAGCCGTGTCTCCGTTTTTGTTTGCGCTGCGCTCACGTCGCGTACAGCGTGAAGCCCGAAGGATGCTGCTTCCAGAGAAGAGCGTGTGGGATCGGACGTCGGGTGCTGCATCAGCTGCTGCAGCCGATGGTCAGCGCGCGCGTGCCGCATTAGATTTACTTAGAACTCTAACGCCTGGTGATGGCGGAGAGAGCGGAGAAAGCGTCCCTGGTCCGGGAAACGTGTCAGAGACTGGCGTCTGCCGAAGCTCTTTCAGTTCAGGCGGCAGCACGCAACTTTCCTCCGCATCAGAGGAGTGACACCTCGCACACGGCGCCCCCACACGGGTGCGCCTTGCCTCTCGCTCGCGACCCACCGCTCTACTCATCTGTGATACTAGATTAAGACGACCCGCGTTCGGCGCGACTGTTAGACTGATTTAGCATAAGTTAATTTATTAATGTGTCCATGTACCTTTCCGCTGAGCGGACGATTTTTATTACCTGATATAAATGTATAAATAAAAATCATATTGAAAATATTTTATAGTTTAATTTCCTATGCTATAGATGAATCATTACATAAATCTCACTTAATTTAAGAGTATAAATAAATTGTGAAGGTTGATATTTGAATTACTGTGTTTTAAAAATAGATACACCCTACTCTACATATACCTCTTTGCTAACAAGTTTCTAAGATAAGTTTTTATAGAAACTATGAATAAAGTAAATTTTTTTTGCATAAATATTCTATTTCTGTTCTTATATCAAATGATTGCAAGGTCTTGCGACATTTCATGTAGCAGGTAATAAAAGTACACTTAAATATAATTATGATCAAATGATTTACACCTAAATATTATGATCAAAAGACTAACACTTAATAATAATTGGAAATTGATCTATACATGTAATAAAATTCGGAGTCGAATCTGTACATTAAATATTATTTGAAAAATCTTATTGAAATAGTCATTATTATCGATACAGAGACCGAATCTATACTATAGTTTTTAAAAAATTTGTCTGTCTGGGGACGCATTACGAGAAAACTACTAGACAGATTTTGATGAAATTTGAGAAGATGATAGCTGGTCATCCGGGTATACTTTTTATTGTGGGAAAATATTTAATCTTTGAGAAATATATACAAAACCTTGAAACGTAACTAACGTACTAACGAACCCGAGCGGAGTAAGGGTGAGTCGCTAGTGGAGATATAAAATTATTAAAACAATTAATATGTATGTATGATACATACTATGAATAAATATACCTTTATGTTAATTCAAACATGGCATTTCTATTTGTTTCTAACCCAGACACTGATAAGAATCGAAAGTGGAACATGAAATGTGAAAATATACTATAAAATATTACATTATTCTTATCTATAACAATGTAATGCCTAACCTTAAAATTTGGTTACATTCATCTGATATGAAGTTCAAGAACGGTCAAAGTGTAATGTTAGATATTTCTTTTATTTATTCTGTAATTAATGAATGAATTTCGACGTAATTAACATTTGTGACTTTTATTAAACTCTCATGGTTAGTATTTTTTTCTAACTTCATTTAATTTATTGCAGAATTAAGTGGTCAAAAAAGACAAAAAATTAAAAGTCTAACGAACGCTATAAGGTTCAATTCAATTCTCTTGTTAACGAACAGATACACAGACGTTTGCAATTATAATTATAGTCAGTTCAGGTTTTGATTGTTTAAATGATAAGATAGTAGAAGTACTAAATTCTGCCTAAAAAGTCTATGAAAATAAAGCTTCAAAGCGGTTAAAAGTTTAACTAAACTCGAGTTTCACATTTTATTAAAGTTCATATGTGAATAAGGCATAATTTGACATATCATTTTTAATCTTTTTTATGAGTATTGTATACTTTTTTAATAAAAACATCGTATAAATATAATGATTAACTAAAAAATATCCATCTAGAAGGAGGAATACTTCTTAGTATACATCAAGCAGCCCTCTTTGAGTCTTTGCTGTATTTAAACTGTTAGTTGGATTTCTGTAAGTATGGTAATCGATATAACAAACTAATCTTTTAAGTCTTAATCTTATACTAGCGTTTTACCTTGCTTTATTCGTGTGCTTCTCTGGGTGCCTAACAGTAGGTACTTATGTGAACGTACCTACAGTAAGCAGGTCATAGTAATTTTTGTACTAAATATCCAAATCCGTCGGACCGTTTCACTGTAAAGCAATAACGAACAGACATACAGATTTTTGCAATTATAATAAGTAGATTAGGATTTGTTTGTTTGTTTAAATGATGCGATAATCTCTTTAAGTACTAAATTCGGTCTAAAATGTTCTTCTATACTTTAAAACAATTTGAGTGATGAGATATTTATGAACACTCAGAATATACTAAATGCCCATATGATTTACATAAATTTTTGAATAGGAATCGTTTTCAGGACTTAAAGACCGGAAACGCATTCGCAACTCCCTCTAAGTTACAGAAATCTGTGTGCGATAGTCACTTACCATAAGGTGTATCATTTGGTTGTTTGCACCTTTTACATACACACACATAGGTACTATCTTTCACATTTGACGACATGTTTGTCTCAGTTTGTAGTGACCCTACTTGCTTTGCCAGCGGTCGCGGGTTCGAGTCCCACTGGGGGTATTCATTTGTGTGATGAGCACGAATGTTTATACTCCAGTCATTGATGTTTATATTTATAATATCTATGCATTTAAAGTTATATATGTGTAGTGTATCATCTATCTGGTATCCATAACGCAAGCATCGCAGCTTACCATGGAACTAGATGGTGATGTGTTTTAATGTCCCATTATATTTTTAATTTACAGTGGTCTGACTAAAGGTTCCGGCTTCGTTGCGATTCGGTCTTAGTTTCCCACTGATATAGACAAATGTACACACAGGTTACATTTTAACTCGTTTCCATTTCACTAGCGATGAATCCCAATAATAAAGCTATCTGATTCTTCTTAATTGAAACAGGAATTTGACTTTAAATTAAAATTGTATATCCTTTATATCAAATACCTATCTCTAGTTATGAAACTATGAATAGATAGGTGGCTGGTATTCTCCGAAAGTTATACTTTTTGACCAAAAATCGATCCGATATGCCTTTTTTAAAAGAACCATAAATCAATAACACAAATTTTATATAACTTATAATATTTAAAAATATCTATAGGTATATCCGTTTATGTTTATCTCTATGTTAAAATATTTTAAAATTTAATTTTTATTACAATTTTTTTGGCGTTTCAGTTTGATTTTTGAACACGAAGTTTCTAAGTAAAGCAAACATGGTCACGGGAGAGAGATGGTAATCTAAAATGAAAATTAATCTTAAAAAAGTTTTATTTAAATATAAAAAATTCGTGTAAACGTAAGAAATATTCAGAATATTTTATTAATGACTAGTGTGAGACTCGTCCTCGTTTCGCTCGGGTTCGTCCCTAGGTACGTTTTAACAAGTAATTCAAAGACTATATATTTTAATATAAATATATACATAGATATGATAAGTTGTTGTAGCTTGTATTATAACGTATCTTCCCGTGGGAATGAGATAATCTTCCGCGGTAAAAAGTAGCCTATGTCACCCTCCAGCCCTGTTATCTTGACACAAAAAATCACACCAACTTGTCACTTTTTTCGTTTCGATGTAAAAGAAGGACAAATGAACACACTTTCACATTTATAATATTAAAGTAATTACATACTTACTTTTAGTTTAGTTATGGATATAGGAAATAGCAACTAACCTTTCTCTAGGTTGCGTCTCATTCAGTTCAGTGTAAATATTTACATCATCCACTAAATGTGTTTATCGCAAAAGGAGGACCTTGCAAATATTTTTTTGTAAATATTGTAAGTACGCATACACTTGTCTAGATTTAAAATTATGGAAGTACAGTATCAGGTTTCATTCAATCTAGACCGATTGCAAATTATTAGCCTTAGATTTAGAGAATACTCCATTATGAATTAAAATCTTCAAATAAAAAAAAAAAATAAGACGCTTTAGATGCATTTAGTCAATTAATGCAGATAACAATGTATGTAAAAAGACAAACAATTAAGTAATTAGTATATTATTTATTTATAAAAATATTAACTACCTCAACTTATGCTTTTAGATGAATTAATTTATTTTACATATTTTATAAAGATGTTGATATTTTAACTCTAAATAAATATAAAATGGCCTTCTTTCATCAAGCAATAGAACAACGAATAATGCGAATAATGCTATTATATATTAATTAAGAGTTTGTAGGCCAACGAGATAGACTTCTAAACATATTATAGGTATGCGAAGAGACCCACCATCATCCACCATCATATCCCACCTCAAAGGAGGAAAGTAAGAGCAAATCACAAGTAAAGTATAATCCAACTAAAAATAGATAATCGAATTTTGGCATCATTACTGCTCTAGTACAAGGATTACACAAAACTTCAATCTTCACATACACTCTACGGACAGTTCAAGACCAGGCAAATGATGGTTGTCCTTTACGTCAATCCCGTTATTGTTACCGGATGAGATACCGATAAATGTTTCGCTAAAAGCTTGAAACGTTTTCATTGCCACTAACAGAGATAATGTAAAAGTGCTCATTTATTTATCTCAAGTAAGAGTGATAGCCAATTGATTTATATGAATTATATTTTTTTCATTACACTTTGTGACGTTATGAGATAGTCGACACTGGTTTTTAGGATGGAGATCGCGGGTTCAATTACACGGGATAAAATATCGATTATATTGATATTTAATCGACCAATCCAGCCAGCTTGGTATGGTATAATTGAGGGAAGTTCTGTGCTTAGCAGTGGGAGGGTAAAAGAGCTGAAGTATAATTTATTGTTTTTATTTGGTAATATAATTCTAATTAGGTATTAGGTAATGCATTGAAATTGTAATATTTTTATATATTTTCAATAAAAGTCTCAAAATGTATTCAAAAATATTAACTAGCTTTATTTAATATCAATATTTACAATACATAAACAAATTGAGTTATTTTGTAGATTGTATCTCGTATTTGTGTCTTACATATAAATCATACTACGGAAGTACATATTATAAATCATTTCCACAATCTAGCATCATGGCATGCTTATTAAGCTGTTTAGACTACAGAGCTTCTTAAATTAATATTATACTCATAAACATTTCTCGAAAGTTTCTCGGGAAGTTGGGTAAAAAATTGATTTATGTCTAGATATAACCTTTTTATGTTTCTGGTACAGTGTTGCTGTCAGCCTTTGTAAGCGTGCCCAGCGCACGGGCCTCCCTTTAATACGAGGGGGATCAGGCTACAGTCCACGACGCTGGCCAAGTGCGGGTTGGCAAACTTCACATGTCTTTCGAAAACTTGCTAGGTTCTCTCAGACATGCAGGTTTCCTCACGATGTTTTCATTCACCGTAAGACAAGTAGTAACCATGTTGGGAATTATACGCACATGAAAATATCAGAGGTGCAAGACTCGGGATTTGAATTCGTATCACTCGGTTTCCCAAGCGAACGCGTTACCACTGGGCTACCACAGTATTTAATTATTCACGTACAGTGTGTTATGATGTAATTGAATATATATATATATATATATATATATATATATATATATATATATATATAAAGATTTTTTGTATGAGTGTTATAACTATGAATGATATAAAATGATATGTACCTATGAACAAGTACCTACATAAAACATATTCTTCTGTAATTTTTCATAATCATTACCATTTAATCATTACTTTAAGTTTCAATGTTATTTTCAAGTGTTATATCTCTCATTATCAGGCATTTTCTCATAAAACTAATGCGTCGGTCTAGTCGAGTAGTTTATTATTTTTCATCATTTGATTGACGAAAACGTTCAACTTTCACACAGTTGAATGACCTTCATTAAAAAACAAACTAAGATTTGAAAACAAATAAAAGTAACTCATTTTTCATATGATTCACGAATTAAGATTGCAAGAAATATTGAAAGCGGATTAAATTATTAATAAACAATATTTTGTATTTAATGATTTATTTTATACTAGCATCTTACCCTCGCTCCGCTCGGGTTCGTACCTAGCTTGATTCCCCATACAAACTTTCACCCCCATTTTTACCCCCTTAAGGGATGATTTCCGAGAAAAAAAGTATCCTATGTCCTTACCAGGGCCTCAAACTATCTTCTTACCAAATTTCATCTAAATCGGCACAGTAGATCCAGAGATTACCCCCTACAACGACACAAACTCACAAACTTTACCTCTATAATATTAAGTATATACTCGTATAAAAAGTGCATACTTTTATATTTTTCAGCTGATGAAAAAGTGACATTCCGTTGATGAAGGGTTCCCATAGTTACCACAATCCCATAGTACAATGTAATTTTTATCATAGACAGTTGTGAAGTCAGCGACAAAAAAACCGATAGAGGCATTAAACCCACAAGTTTCACGCTATATCAGAAGAAACTGACTGACACTCCACTCCTTTCTCTGTTTTCAGCATTGAAACCGTGCATACTTAGTAACAGGTTATTATTTTTATAGGATAAACATGTCTATTGTGTCACCTATTAGATATATATGTAGGTGACAGAATGAATAGACATGCAGACTTTATTTTAATAGCGTATCTATTTGTACACATTTTCCTTACTCTCGGTACATATTAATGCTACATATTTAGATAACATATGAATGTTTCTTGATAAAATGTATGAAGTGTTAGAAGATTTTATGGCATAGAGACTATTTTCACAATTAATTTAGGAGTTTGAAACTCGGCCTCCATATTGAGGAAAACAAATTATAAATTGTTAGTTATTAATGATTTCTGTTTCAATTCTTTACTATATACTCTTTAATTCTTAGGCTTCCGTACCTAAAGGGTGCTAACGAAACCCTATTACTGAGCCTCCGCTGTTCGCCCGTCCGTCCGTCAGAGGGCTGTATCTCATGAACCGTTATAGGTAGTCCACTGCCGGTATAACAACAAATAATAAAAATAAATAAAATTAAAAAAGTAAAAATACAAGAAACATTTTTTTAACGTTCGTAATCGATCATTGAAGTTAATAAACTAACATACATACATAGAGTAGAAGTCATAAATTAATAAAAAGTACATGTACGATGGTAACTCTTTGTGTGCAAATTCGACTCGCACTTGACCAATTTTATCAATAAAGAATTTATAACTAGTGTAATGTATATATATATATATATATATATATATATATATATATATATATATATATATATATATATTATCTTTATATATATAATTCTTCTGTGAGTGTGTATGTCACTGAACTTCTCTCAAACGACTGGACCGATTTTGTTGAAATTTTTTGTGTGTGTTCAAGGGGATCTGGGAATGGTTTAGATTCACAATTTTGTCCGCTGGACAATGTTTTTATAATTAATTTTTAATTTATTAGTAGTTGTTGATTTTGGAATGTTTTACATTGGATCCGACAGACGGCGCTACCATCGCAGTGTCAAATTTTAAATAATATTCGAATTTTAATTTTAGTCTGTCCCGACAGTTAGCGCTGCTATCAAATTAAAAAAAAGTTTTGTTATCATTGTGTTATTGTAGACCATGTGCTGGATCAAATATTAAATTAAAAGGTACTGAGTGTTTTGAGAAGAGTTTTGAAGTGTGCCTAAAAAACTATACATTTTGCGAATTTAGTGCAGAATCGAAGTGAGTATATTTCTTATAATTTTTTTTATCAAATTTATACGTGCGTTAGTTAATAACTAACCTAACCTACAAATTTATTTGTGTACTATCGGCGTCATTAATTTATGACTGTTTCGAGATTTAAGGGAAAATAAAATAGTATGCAAATAAAATTTAAATAATTGAATATAAATGAATAAAAAAATATATGACTATCGATTAGTCTAATTGTAATAAATTTACATGTAATGACGTTAGATATTGTCATAACATTTGAATAATAATTTTCATCAAAATGGTCCAGAATGTTTTAGCTTATTAAAAAAAGTTTGAAATTTTCAAATTAAAGACGTGTAGACAGGACAACGTCTGTCGGGTCCGCTAGTCTTTATATATATAATTCTTCTGTGAGTGTGTATGTCACTGAACTTCTCTCAAACGACTGGACCGATTTTGATGAAATTTTTTGTGTGTGTTCAAGGGGATCTGGGAATGGTTTAGATTCACAATTTTGTCCAAAAAGTTTGAAATTTAAAATTTCAAATTTCAAATTTTCAAATTAAAGACGTGTAGACAGGACAACGTCTGTCGGGTCCGCTAGTATATATATATAATATATAGGTATGATGAGTTTTATATCCATCAGGTACTTGAGAAATGATTGATTTCCGGAGTAAAAACTATCCTATGACCTTCCCACGGTCTCAAACTATCTCCATACCACCTTTAAATCGATTTAGCGGATTAAGCGCGTAACAGACAGACAGAATTACTTTCGCATTTAAATATTGATAGGATAGATGTGAATCATTATCAGTAGTATATATCCCAGTGGCAAACTTACTAAGTACATATGTAGCTATAACTACGGTTTAATAGTTTAATATACCTATATGTATATATAAAACAAAGTCGTGTTAGTTACACCATTTATAACTCAAGAACGGCTGGACCAATTTTTATGATATTTGATTTTTTGGATTTCTCTTAGTCCGGAATAGGATGAATATTAAAACATCATAAGAAATAACGAAAAAAAAGTGAAATTTATATGTCTAACGCTGGCTAATAACTTAATTTGAGGCACAAGAAAAAGGAAGATGACCTAAATTAGACATCGTTTATTAAAGAATTCACAATTCCGACATTTTTTTATAGAATCAAAGTTTCGAAATCTAGTCATTGTATGAGTAATTAAGGAATAAGGCTAATGGTATTATTGATTGCTTAGAACTAAAACTAAAGAAATATTATCATAAAAATTTACTATCATTTGTTATGCGAGGTGGGGTCAAAAGGTTGCCTAAGTCCATCTCCATGACGCAACCTATGTCCTTGCTAAATTTCATCGAAATCTATTCAGCAGTTTAAGTATGTAAAGGAAAGAAACAGACAGACAGATTTATTTTTACATTTTTGAGTACTACACTCTATACTTCTTAGAGTTTAAACTTGAGACAGTGAGTAATGTGCCAGAAGGCTATTGCAATTATGTTTAACTCATACTGGAATATAATTAGAGTCTATCAAGAGAATATGAACTTCCCGTGGCATCATTTCCCCTGTTTTAGACTAAGCAAAGGAAAGTGGCATGTAATCAGCTGTGGTGTGTTTTAGACTAAGCAAAGGAAAGTGGCATGTAATCTGATCAGCTCACTACAGAGTAACATAACTAGAAATGCTATCAAGAAACTTTGTGGTATTTCCTAAAAACAGTACCTACAGCGCGCATATAAGCATATATATATATATATATATATATATATATATATATATATATATAGTTTATTTCATCTAAATCATCTTTGTTATACATATAACAATATTTTAATTAAATAATTAACATAGGGTGGCACCAGGGCGGCTTCAACTAAGCAAAACGTAACGTACACTTATATACAGAATATATAAATAAATTATTGGGAAATACTTTTTATATTGGTAAATTACAAATTACCTGACACTACTTGCGCGCCACCTACCGTATATTAATGGTACTATATAAGGAATGTTCACGGACGTGCACATAACAATTCAGTGATCACAATCGGATGGTCAAAGCACGTATACATTACAAAAGTACAAACATCTCACAGCTTTAATATTAATACTGTAAATATATGAAAATTAAAAATTTCTTAAATTTACGCGAATACCTATTTGAAATTTTATATAACTTATCTTTTAAGATTTTACCGCGAATTTACTTTGATTTTTGGTTCCCGAAAATTCGAATGCTTTAGAATATTGCAATATTTAATTGTAATACTTATTAAAAAATTGTTTAGATTTAAAATCAACAAATATTGTAAGGTACTTCGATGCCGTTTTTAATTTTTTTGTAAATTTGTGTGTAGGCACCTATAACAATAATGACCTTTAATACGTCTAAAATCTTAGTCTCTCTTGTGACCACGATTGCTGTAAAGAATTCGGAATTTCAGTAACCAAAAATCAAAATAAATCCGCGAACATATCCGAAAAGATAGTTTTATTTAAAATATGAAAATTATTTATAAAATCAATGAATCTTGTCATATTTAGCAACGCTTCAGGTTCAACAATTTTAATTAATATTATATGAAAACTGTCAGGACTTTAAAAGAATACCTAAATGCTTAGTAACCGCCATTTTATACTTTCACGAAGTACACAAGGTCGATGCCATTTCTATTAACAGCTCTGTAGTACTTATAAATGATTACGCAGCAGATTGCACAAAGCTCGTCTTAAGATGTGTATCACTTTTGCAACTTTATTGTTAAAAAAAAACATTAAATATGTCTCAATTGATAATAGAACATTGAATTATCGATGTTTGATCTATTACACGTAAAAATTGCTTAACTATTTAGAGTACCAATTTAAGTTCATTATACGTTGTTTCAATATTAATTTGTAATACTATGTACACATGGACGAATTAGAGACTGGACCTGACATAAAATACAAATGTATGAAAACTAGTTCAACCAAGTGACGCATAACGCACACAAACATTTAATTACATTATTATAAACACTGATACACAATACAATATTTCTAGTGCTTGAACGTAATCGATAAAATACATATATCGATGAACCAATTAATGACATTTTAGACATTGGTTAGCATAGTCATCATATTTTACATCTTTTAATTTAAAATATCTGTATTTATTATAATAAATTAAAATAAATGAATTAAAGAGGCAATAATAATGTGTCAAATAATAATTATTTTTTAATTTGATTTATATAAATACGATGGCATTGATGGCAGCATTCTGTTGGCCTATAATAATGTTAATGAACAAATGAATATCGGGTGTATATTCCATTAATATATAATAAATATTATTTTTTAAGGATTAAAAAAATATTAAGCTAATTTAATTAAATAAAGTGATTTTGTTGATTCTGTTATTGAATTATTTTAATTGGCAATTGATTGTCTCGGGTAGCTTATAAAAATGTGACACTGTCCTAATATTGCTCAGTTCTTAATAAACATTTGTGAAATTAGGAAAAAGAAAAAGTGATTGCAAATTAAAGTGAGTATTGGATCGTGAAAGTAAAATAATTAGTGCAAGTGGTAAAGTATTTTATTACAAATCGCCAACCCAGAAGTTTAGTACTAAAACATTATTGTTTGATTTTGTGTAATTTATGTGTTGAAATAAAATGATCTTTATTATTATTACAATGGAATAATATTCCAAAGTATATAAATGTGGTATAAAATAAAATAAAAATTAAGTACACATACTAATTATAATTTATGCATTTATATTTTTATGTGACTTAGAAAATATTTTTATAAATTTATTGTCATCAGATTGTAGGATACTGTGATAAAAGTATTTTATGTTATTGTACTGTACAAATAACACAATTCGTTCAGTTATTTCGTCAAATATCGATATATTTTTCCACATTGTCAAGCACTAGTCGATGTCAAATGGACTCACTCGACAGTTTCGTCATTTGTTCTGAATGGTATAATCCAGCCATTTTATGATGGTTGTCAGATGTCAACAATACATAGAAATATCGACTATATTTAACATAGTTGGATAATATGACATTTTATTTTACATTTAATTAAATTTTGTGATAAATAACAATAAATGTAATAAAATAATGTATTTACAAGTGAAAAGAAATAGTGCTGCTTCCGCCGTTATAGTTTTTACACCATTTAACAGAACATTTAGTCATTTTTGGGAGATGTTTTGTTGACAAGTAAGTGCTTGAGACTGACACAAGAAACAAACGACCTAGGCTAAAATTCCCTGGTTACAGACATGACCGTCAAAGGTACGTCCGCTTATATGTCTGGTCCAGTGGTTAATTCGTTCATGTATGTACATATATTATACTTTTTCTACAATAGTTACTAAATATAAGTAAATATTTGTTTATGTTTACAGATCTCTTTTTGAAACCTAAGATTTTATTAAGATATTATATAATGGTAAAAATTATAATTTTAAGAAAGCTTTAATTAAATAATTTAGAATAAGTCTTCATAGTAGATTTTCTTCATTTCTCTAAAATTCCTTATAATCGTCAATTTAATTTGCCTTCAAATTGTCAATTATTTCGCCAATGTCACGTAGAATGGAGAAGACACGATGGAGATTGGCCGGTAATAACCATCAATATTTTTCTCAACTTAATCAAAGGCTGTTTAATGCAAAGTTGATTTTACCTGGCATGTTAAAGGAGCCTTTACAACGTCCTAAAAATAAGTATTAATAATTAGAAGAAAATATCTAAAATAAAGAAAGATGCTCGAAGAAGAGGGGTATACCTAATTTCTGTAAGACTAGCGACTTATCCTTGCTTCGCTCGGGTGCGTAACTGGGTTCGTTTGATTTTTTTGAGCGGAATCCTAATAATAAAAGTTGACTAAGTTACTCCTTATAACATTAGCTATCTGTCAGCGAAAGTCCTGTCAAAATCAGTCCAGCTGTTTCAAAGATTAGCTGGAACAAACAGACAAACAGATAATTTAAAAAAAATGTGTTTTTATTATAATTACCGTATATAATTTCAAATGCATTTAGTAGAAAGCTGTTATTTTGATATTAAAGCAGGCACTTCTATTTTATTTATCTGTATAGAAAACTGGATCATGCCTACACACTAACGACATATAATGATATTTTAATTTAAATCTTAACACACAAATGTAATTTACGGAAGCCATTCATGAAATTATTCAAGTTAGTAGGCCAAAGTATGAACTCGAGATTGAACACTGTTTAAATTTTATAGCATCAATTTCAATCAATAACAATTAATAAGTACAAGCGTTTGTTGGATTATAAGAGAAAGTAAGAAGAGTTAGGCAAATTCGTAGAATATTTAAAAAATATATTGTTGAGTGTTTTCATTATCAATTTTAGCTCTATTGAAATCTGAACGGGAAAGTTTTTGTTGTTGTTTTCCATAAAATTATTTTAGGACAAAGTAATCTGTATACTTAATTTTAATAATAATAAATAATAATTTAGCTTTATTCAAGGTCAGCAGTAGGACATGGGTCTCCTCTCAATGCGAAGGAGATCAGGCCTTAGTCCACCTCATTTGAGACTGGTGTGAGATGTCTGTCCAGAGGTGGACTTCACACGTCTATAAAAGGCTGTGCATGTTTTTAATGTTCTCTCAGATATGCAGATTTCTTACCACTTCTTATGTTTTTTAAACAAAAAAGTTAAATAAATTATTATAAATGCTTTAGTTTATTCAGCAAAACTGAAGTCTTTTCAAAATTATTAACATTTATCTGATGATATGATTTTTGACCTTATATGGAATTTATTATATACTAGCGACTCACCCACGCTCCACTTGGGTTCGTCCCTAGATACGTTTTAACGGTTAGTATAATTTTTTTAGAGATGAGATTTTCCTGGAATAAAAAATATTGATGATATCAAATTTCATCAAAATTTGTCTAACATAAACTATAAATTTGGCCACTGTATCGACAATAATGACTATTTCAATAAGATTTTCCAAAACATATTTAACGTACAGATTCGACTCAGAATTTTAAATAAAAGTTAAAATTAAAGTTAAAATCAGTATTTTTGTTAGAGTTTTATAAATTCTAATGTTAATAATTAATATTAATTCTCGTAAAGAGTTAAGTAAAACAAAAAGAAAATGGATATATCCGAATTAGAAGATTTATTTACTATTGTGAAATAACATTATGTGGCCGAGTTTTTCTATTATGTCACAAAAAGTCCCAATTCTCAAAAGTTATAAAACAATTGAGTTCATATAGGAAGAAAGACACGGCACTGAATTCTAAAGGCGCGAGGTGATTAACATAAATATTATTACATTACTACAGCTTTATGGAATTCTCCAAAAATATGAAAGCTTGATTTGTTTGTGGTTTGCGAATAATTTAGGAAATACCAAGTGCATGAATAACTCGTGCTGAGAACGTTTGGAATAAAAACAAACAAATCGAGTTCGTTGTTCTACGAGTAAATCTACATATAGATTCAATTAAATCAGTATAGTCATCCAATTAATGTTTTGGTATTTTAATACTTTAGATTTTGACATGCCAGGTCATAAAGCTTATAACTCCCCCCTGTACCTTGTCACACAATGTCACACTTCGTTGAGCTGCAGCCGCACATGCTAGCTACTAGATAAACGAGGTATCTGATTGACGTTTCTCTTGCGTTACCTTTGATGAAGTAATTTCACAGATTTCTTGTTGAAATGAAAACTTCTATAGGTGGGTTTGGATGGGGAGTGAATTCATGTAAGTCGTCATCGACATGGTCACGTGACGTGTTAACGCTAACACTCAGAGTGCCGATAGATGTCAAAACCAGATAAATGTAAACAGTTTTAATTTACAAATTTTAATTTTAAAATCAAACAATTAATTTGAATATACAAAAATAACAACTGTTTGTTTATAGTTTTAAGTCTTCACTTCTGTCGGCAGTCCTAATGACTGCTCTAGTTTTTACTGTAGCATTTTTTTCATTTGCACCAGTTTACGCCGTAAATGGCAATATATATTGGATATGGAAACAAACTGAATAAATATTGTCGCGGAGTAAATAATATTCAACGCACAGAGACCTGCTGCGTAAAAGTGTCTCGTAAACAATTTATTTCGTAATGAAATGAGCTCTTTACATCTCAAAAACACGGAAGATGCTGTAACTAGATTTGGCTTTGAATAGATCAACGACAGCTGTTTTGAAGCCTCTTAGGAGTAATCGATATGTTGATGTCGATTTGATTGTAAGTAAATTAAGGTAATTGTTTGTTTTTGACAAGTTGATATATTTGATAAAAATGTCACTATATGTAATTTTCGTGGCTTTATTCGCATGATACAACAACAAAAGATTTGATTATGGTTTATACTATATATGTTCAAGGATAGTTATTAGTAAAGTTTTGTTTTATTAGGGAAAGAGTGGAGAGCGTTGATTTTTTTCCGCGACGCTCACGTCAAACGTCTATTCTATTATATTCATTTGTTTAATGGCTTCCAGGAGTGCCAGTTGGGCACAATCACGTCAAACGTCATCCTCTTGTCATGGGATGGGGCCAAAGTGTCTATTTTTATTACTTGATGTAGACCGTCACCGTAAGACGGAGTAAGGTTTTGTTGGGTTTTAGTGGGTAGTACTGGCTTTGCCGGTGAGTCCCACACCTCGTGCGTAAATTCATTTTTCAAAGTTAAAAAAAAACCATTATTATAATGTAGACCACATATAAAGATTAAATAGAAATAAACAAAATCAAATTTAACCGTGTTCACTAGGTGATTAGACGTACTATTTTCTAAGTATCTGGCATATTCATAATTTAATCTAAATAATATGTTATATATAATATATGTTAGGACATTAACACAGCACTATCTAGTTCCATGGTAATCTACGAGACTTGTGTTATGGATATCAGATGGTAGATACATTACACATATATAACTTTAAATAAATACATATTATAAATATAAATATAATACATACAACTTCTCTCCTTGAGAAGCTGTCAGACGGAATGTAAAAAAATGTGATGAAAAGATATCACGTACCACTTGTATATATAGTTAATCTCAACATGTTTTGTTTACATTTGAAACGTATTAAGAACAATAAACAGGCGCTAAGAATATTTACTATTCGTGTCTGTTGATGTCTTATTTACACAATAATATTGCGCATTTCATTCATAATTTGAAGGCCCTGTTGAGACAGCTACATGGAGTACAGCTGTCTCTATGACGGAGGTTGGGAGTTTTTGGCCTATTATCGTTCAGGAAACTTTTCCTGAACAGTATTATATTTTGATAAGCTCATTTATTCATAACGTCTATATTTTGCACAGATCTCTATGTACTTTAAATCCTCTTAAGTGGTTCTCTAGTCATATTTATTATAGGTATATTGAAATATAAATATATATGTAAATAATTAATTATAGATAAAACACACATATCTACATATTATATATATATATATATATATATATATATATATATATATATATATATATATATAATTATGGAACAATTCGTGTGAGATGATGTAATACTTAAAATATTATAGACTTTTATGGATTACTCCAGCGAATATGTTCCGAGATAAAGCAGAACGCACTGAAAATAGAGCAAGGAAAACTTATTGCTTTTGGTTACTATAAACACCGACGTGATGCAAGGTACCTGGGAGTTATAGGAGTGGTGAGGATTTTTGGAATAGAAAGAGGGAGAAGAAATAGGGGTATAGAGGATGTTGAAGGAGACGGCTATTCATGGCAAAGGCCTACAGGTCCATAGTTATTGAGGTATTTGGGTCAAGTTATCCAATCGATATGAACTATATGTTTTGTTACATTCAAACGTTATCTTATTTTGTACTTATCCGTTGAATAAATCATTACCAGCTGCATTTGATCGATATTGTTCCACCATTCCTGATTTATGCAGGATTTATTTATATAAAGCGAAGTGATATTAAGAATTCTGAAACTTTTCATTTGTATACTTTGTTACAAAAAATTAGAACGTTTAATAAAAATAAGTGAGTCCTATACAACTTTGTACATAATATGTGTAGACAATTTATTGACATATTTAAAAAAATATTCAACAACTAGCAGGACCCGCGGCTTCGCTCGCGCTGAAACTACAAAAGAAATTTCTAAAATGGTAGGTTTCATACAAACTTTCATCCACTATTATATCCCCTTATGAGATGAATTTTGAAAAATTCTTAAATACGTATTTGTTTAATTTTATTGAAGAGCATTAATACTAAGTTTCTAGTAATTCTGATCATAAATATTTTTTTGAATTGTATTATAATGTGTTTTCCCGTGGGAAAGAGATAATCTCCCGCGGTAAAAAGTAGCCTATGTGACTCTTCAGCCCTCCAACTAGCTTCACACAAAAAATCACGCCAATCCGCCAAACCGTTTCGACGTGAAAGAAAGACAAACAAATAAATACACTTTCACATTTATAATATTAGTTTGGATTATACAAAAATACAGCAATCATGTGATTATTTTTTATATGATTTCAACAATATTTTTCCTGTTACCCTTAACCTTAAATTATTGGTAAGTACACGTGCATACGTACATTTTACATAGTATGTACTTAATATAGTATTTATTCTGTGATGAAATACCTAAATAATTTTCATAATTAAGGTAAGCAACAATGTTAAATGTTTTTAGATGTAAAATTTATTACCAACAAGGGATTAACGTTAATATATTTCATACCTATATGTAATTGAGATGAAATACCGTACTTCAAGCGTTCTGTTGCAAAAAGTTTTATAGAGTTCTAGTATAGGCACTTTTTTTTAACGTTGGAAAATGCATTTACGCACAAGGCGTGGGACTCACCGGCAAAGCCAGTACTACCCACTAAAACCCAACAAAACCTTTCCCCGTCTTAATGGAGCATCGCAGGATCGCTTACGCATTCAACTACGACGCCCCGACGGCAGGTCTGCCGAAGCAGACCACAACAACCATGGGGTTGCTCCAAGGTCCATTCTGCTATCAGAGAAGTACCAGGAGCAACCCGCATGGTACACTGCCCACCGAAGAGGGCCACCTGCCACCGCCCACCGAATTGGGCCGGTGGATTACCGGGCACTACTGAGCCCTCCCCCCCCCCACCACGACAAGGTGAACGCACGTTGGGGGGGGGGTAGTATAGGCACTTAGATCAACCCCCTAATGTGTGTTCTGGTCGTGATTTTGACTCAATAGCATCCTCCTAGTCCTACTCTGATAGCATAGAAATACTAGTAGGAACCCCCTGGTCATTGGGGTGTACCTCGGTGGCGAGCTATGTGAGCATCGTAGTTAAGTGCTTTAGTGATCTTTAGGCGCCCTTTAAGGAGTAGTACTGGCTTATTTAGCCGGTGAGTCCCATATAACTACCTGTATGTTTGCAGGTAGTATGCGAAAATGCATTGAGATTAAGATAGATGGAGCGTAGATTCTCCACAGATATTTATTTATTTATTTATGTTTAGTGGTCCACAAAACAAATGACAATCAAATACATATAAAATAAGAATAGCTTGCAAAATTAATGCACAAGATTGCATTTTTCTAGATGCAGACACAGCATGCATATACAACAAAACTTAATATTACAAAAAAACAAGATTTAAACTACGGTAACAATGAAGAACGGCTTTTATCTACTAACAATAACGAAAAATCTTAAAAAAAAATATGAATTACAGCTATTAAACTAAACAATTTGCTTTAATTATTTACGTAAATAGGCTATAGAGGTATCATTAAAAATATCTAATTTAAAACGAATAGTATCGTACGCTGAACACATGCGGAATAAGGGCGAGTGGTTTATTACATTAGTTCTCGCGTTGGGAAGACAAAATGTCTTACGATTTCGTAGACGACTACTAGAACGTGGTATACAAAAGTTCAGTCGTTGTAAGAGATCAGGTGAGTCAATATACCCATGAATTAGCTTGTACAAAAAAATTATATCAAGTATTTTCCTACGTGTAGAAATAACTTTGTAATGACTTAATCTTTGATATAAGAATTTAATTCATGACCTTTGTTGTCTGTGTAGGATACGTGATATAAAAATCTTTTTTGGACACATTCTAATCTATTGACGTAAATTTGATAGGATGGGCTCCACATATACCACATATATATGTACATACTCGTATTAGACGCATTGTAAATGTTTACAGTACTACTGATATTTGAGTTCCTTAAACAGTGTTATATTTTAGTATGTTCTGGCCAAGGATAAACTCTAGTTATCATCAGTCGAATGTGAAAGCTCAGATTCAGTAGGCCAGTGCCAAATTTTTTTTTCAAGCAATTACCTATCATGCAAAGTATTCAAATTACAACATTTTAAACTGGAGCAATGTACATCGGAAGTTACTTAATTCTAATTGCAACAAAGTCATTATAGGTATAAGTACGTAGATATTATACTTTGTATAGGTGTCGATAGTGGTAGCCCAGTGATAAAACGTTCGCTTGGGTAACCGAGTAAAAGGGGCTTAAAACTTGAGACTCGCACTTCTAATATTTTAAAGTAAAGCCTAAGAATTTGTGTTTTGGTCATCCGAACGCTGGCGGAGCCGCGCGCAATGCTAGTTAACTATATATTTTTTAAGTATGTAGTTAAGTTATTTTTTAAATTTTAATTTAAATAAATAATACAACACAAAAGTAAAATAAGTTTACATTTCATTTTATTTACATACGTGTGTATACAATATATATTCAGAAATCGTAAACATGTAAAACATTTCTAGTAGAGAGACCATTTACTATACTAGTGAAGTTATATAATCAATAAATTAGTGGGTATGTATATGGGTACTATGAACTCGTAACCTGTGATAACGTAGAGGCGTGGTCCTACGTCACTTGGCAGATAATAATTAATTGATAAATGTAGGCATTACACAATATTTGTATATTGATGTAAATTATATTTTTTTTATGTCTATACATATAATAAAACTGTAGAGGTCGAATGTCTGTACATAGAAAAAAATGCTACAAAACCGAGTCAGGGAGATGTAAGAAGAGAAATAGAACAAATGCAGATTTTTTTCATTTTTTTTGTTTCTCTATTTGTCTGTTTGTACGGGCTAATCTCCGAAACCATTGGACTGATTTAAATGAAATTTTCCATGGTGGTACCTTATATCCCCAGTTAACATTTTCAATTATCACGTAAAATTAAAAGAGTTCCCGTGGGATATTTAAAAAATTATAGTAACTTATACAGCTTATTACACAAAAACTACTGATTGGATTTTAATGAAACTTTAATAATATAGTTCCTACATCAGAAAAACAAATAGACTACTTTTATCCCGGAAAAATGTACGGTTCCCGTGGGATAGATTTGTTTTTGTTTGTCTAGAGGTGAGCCGCTTGTGTTATAATTTAGTAGCAATCCTCCCCAGTTTTGCCTGTGCAAACATACACATACATGATACGTAGGGAATATATATATATATATATATATATATATATATATATATATATATATATATATATATGTGCGCATATGAGCTGATCTGATACTATTCGGACGACATTCATATTATTCATACTAATATTATAAATGTGAAAGTTTGTGCGGGTGGATATTTGTTACTCTTTCACGCCAGATCGGCCTATGCCGGACCTACAATTTTGTAGTATATTGTTTTGATGTATCTCTTAATGTTTAGCCAGCGTTAGCCATATAAATTCTAAGGACGACTCGACAGAACTAGTTATCGTGTTTTCCCGTGGGAATGAAAATAAATTAAAGTATCCTAAATGTTAAACCGGGTATAAGTTATCACTACACAAAATTTAGTTAAAATCGATTCAGTACTTTTTTCTTGAAACGCGCTCATCGATTTGACTAAGTTAGTTTTATTATAGGAATATATATTACGAGTGTACCTTAGCAGATAGACATATACTCGATAAAACCAATTATTGTGATTTCCCGTAGGAAAGAAAGATTTTCCTGGAGTAGAAGGTATCCTAAATGTTGACCCGAGTAATAAGTTATCACTTCACCAAATTTCGTTGAAATCGGTTCATTACTTTTTGCGTGCAACGCGCACACACAAACAGACAAAAGGACAAAAAAATTAATAACTATTGTTTCGGGGCCTATATTGTGTACATAATACGTTGCAGTCATTGTTTTTAAAAAATATTTCATGTTTAGATTTTGCTAATTTACTGCTTTATTATAATAATATAAATATCGTCATAACATGACGTCGTAAAAGTTATATATAGGTATTAAATTTGAATTATATTAATATATTACCTATATTTTATACTTCGACTCCATTTCTCGAGGTTTGAACTCCAAGAATTGCGTGTTGGATCTTAGTCTCTCTTTAATTACTTAATTTTATTAACATCTCCTTTCTATAAACTACTTAACTGTAAACACCCTTTATATTTAAAGTTATAACTAGAGGGAATCGCCCTTAGAGGTGTATTCATGCAAAGTGAGCGCATGTCATTAGTGTAACATTATAACTCTACATACTCGTATGTCCAGGGGTTATCTGGAAGAGTTAGTATTGTTTTTACCTATACTCAACTTTTTGTTCTAAGATTGTAAATATTATCTTCGCGGCAGTGTTTCAAGATGTTGTTGATAGAATTATGAATTTTTAATTCAGCGACCTTGACCTTAAAGTATATAGGTCATATATTTATACAATAGGATACGAAGTCTTAATCTCTGACCTTTACGATTATGGTAACATAACATGAGTTATTCTATTCATTTTTGTCCTATGTGTACTTTGTAAATAATAAAATTGATAATAGCTATCATATCACTCAAGAGGGGGCTTCTATATGATAACATATTTTTGCATATTAATTAGGAAAAGAAGATAAGCACGTTCTGGTTCATATTAGAAAGTCTCAAGCGTGAAATGTTAATTTTGATAAAAAAATTTTAAAGTTCTCACTGTTACTTATAACCCCTAATTTAATATACGAAGGAGACATTAAATAATATATATATATATATATATATATATATATATATATATATATATATATATATATATATATATATATATATACAAACATTTTTAATAATAATATACTAATATTTTTTTAGGATTTTTACTCGAATTTATTTTGATTTATTGTTCCCGACGTTATGAATGTTTTACAGCAAACACGGGAGAAACTAAGGTTTTAGACGTCTCAAATTTATGGTTATTAAGGAGGGTGTAGTCTGTAGACCCACAAATTATACAGTAATTTGGCTGAAAAAGAGAATTATGTAGTAATATATATTTTAATAAATCTAACTACGGTCTTATAAAATTCATTTTAATATATTTTTTTTGTATTTTAAATGAGGCACTATAATTTTCGCCAATTATAAGATGTATGTAATCGTATTAGTCTAGTCAATAAGTGCCTTTTAGGTCAACTTTTTTCAGCAGTCTCGGAAAAATATGAACGTGGTGTCGTTCGATTTGGAATGGCACGTAGTTGATTTTTGAAACAATCAAGTTCCGCTTGCAAAAATTGCAAAACTCATAAAAATTTAACTAAAAATAAAAAAGGGGGTGTAGTTTTTTTTGAGAAGCTATGAATGCGAATTTATATATTTTTCATAGATCGTTTTATCAAATCGGTACACATACATACATACATGTTGTTGGGACATTAACACACAGCACCATCTAGTTCCATGGTAAGCTACGAGACTTGTGTTATGGATTCCAGATAGTTGATACACTACACATATATAAACTTTAAATACATACATATTATAAAACACCCATGACTGGAGTACAAACATTCGTGCTGATCACACAATAAATGCCCCCAGTGGGACTCGAACCCGCGACCGCTGGCACAGCAAGTAGGATTACTACACACTGAGCCAAACGTGTCATCAAACGTCAAACATATGTATATAAACTCATGGGTCTTATATAAATGTAATTTTATGTGACAAGAAACCAAATCTTAAAGGTACATTGATGATATGTGCAATTAAATTGAATGATAAGGATGTTTTGCTGTGGATGTTTTATGCCACAGGTGTCTGTTTACGGAGATGTTACACAATATCCAGTAACACAATATGAAACTTTGACTTGACACCTGCTGATCTGTTGCTAAGTGCTTATATACATAATCTTATCGCTTAAATGTATATTTCTAATAAGTAAAACTTATGTTTGTTTGTTCAATATAAATATTATTTAATTTTTCTTTATATATTGTTGATGATATAGTCCAATACTAAACATAACTCAATATAGTAATCATATTACGAGTATGACTTCCCTGTTTCTGTTAAAATCTAGGATGATGATTGGTAGTAGCTACTTGTCTATTATTATTGAAATTGTTAGGGAAATCTGCACTATAATTACGAAAATTAAATAAAGCACTTGAATACTTTATATCAAAAGGCTTTAGCATTTATGTATTTGCATATCTAATATATAAAAATTCGTGTCACGGTTTCTTGAAATCCTTTATGCATATATTTGATTCAAATGTATCACAATTTACATAATTCTAGAATATTATATTATAGGCATAATTTTATATTAGAACTAGCGGAACCCGTGGCTTCGCCCGCGTTCAATCTACAAAAAAACCTCTTTTGTTTTATGTTATATAGCGACTCACCCTCGCTTCGTCCCTATGTATTTATATATAATATTAAATTATTTAGATATTGTTCATACAAAAATAACGATTAAAAAAATGGGGGGTGGGGATAGAAGGATGAAAAATACTTTACGACCTATTCTCATATCTACCAAATGTACAAAAAAATCATTAAAATCGGTCGAGCCGTTTCGGAGGAGTACGACCACAAATACCGTAACACGAGATATTTATTATTAGATTGCTAGGCCCTGTATAAATTAAAAAAAAATCTTGCTATTTCGATTAATATCTTATTACTGTAGTGTTGCCTAAGGAGGAATTCAAAGTTAATAGTTTGTATACTTAGAGACTGATGTATACCTACTGATATTATTAATATAATTTTATTATAATCTATATATATAAAACAAAGTCCGGTTAGTTACACCATTTATAACTCAAGAACTAGCTGGACCGATTTTTATGATCTTGTCTCCACCCAGATTAGCAGAATAATTATTAAAACATCGGTAAAATAAAAAAATAAAAAAAGAAAGAAAGAGGCAGTGGTAGCCCAGTGGTAGTGCGCTGGCTTGAGTATCCGAGTGGAGCGAGTTCAAATCCCGGGTCTCGCGCCTCTGATATTTTCATGTGCAAATCATTTCTAACATGATTACTAAGTGGTAAGGATGTTTTCCTTCACTGTAAGGCTAGTGCCTTACAGTGAAGGAAAACATCATGAGAAAATCTGCATGTCTAAGAAAACCTAGCAAGTTTTCGAGTTTAGACATGTGAAGTCCGCCAAGCCGCACGTGGCCAGCGTGTTGGACTATGGCCTGATTCCCCTCGTACTGAAGGGAGGCCCGTGCCCAGCAGTGGGACGTTAAAAAATGCTGAATACACAAAATAAAAAAAAATTACATAGCTAACGCTAACGCTGGCTAATAACTATTTATATCTATTTAACACTTACTTACGGATAAAGCCGAGCGAAGCGTGCTTAAGTCGCTAGTATAAAGTACACTTAATACGATTACGGTCACTTAACAAAATATGTAACAAAAATTCGACATTCATCTGTTAAGTTATACGACAAACAGAAAGGCAGATAATAACATTATGAGTTACATAAAATTCTATCAATATGTTAATTAATTATATAAAATAAGTAATATTTATTATTTACTAGCGCTCACCCTCGCTTCGTTCGGGTACGTTTTAGATAGATATAAATAGATATTAGCCAGCGTTTGCCATATAATTTATTTTCGTTAATTTTTCATTTTTTCTCTTTATTAAAACCTTCCGTGGACCTTAAGGAACATACGAAAAAAAATTAGCCGAATTGGTCCAGCCATTCTTCAGTTATGCGCTTACCAACATTCATTTTTATTATATAGATAATTTCATTCGCCGACTTCCGAAAACAGGAAGTGCTCATATGCACCATGCGATATGCTTCTCCTGCTTGAAGATAAAATACTATATTACTAACTAAAATATAAAAAAAAATATGTACGTAACTGTACTTTGACATATAATTTTTAGTTAATTTTTTTTTTTGAAAAAATCATACAATGGACAATCAAAATAAAAAACCGTGCTAATTTACAATAGGCTCTTTTTTATGTGGTGGAAAACCTTACTCGTGTCATTGTTAATTTTCCATTGAAAAAGTAAAACAATTAGAGTGACCATATAATTAGTGGATTCAAATCTTTTATGTGGGTCATTTGGAAAATTCTTAAATATAGACGGGGTCATTGACTCGTGAGTCAGGTGGGTGTGGCTGAACCAAAGATGATAAAATGTAGATATGGCAAATTGATGTTTTTCTTAGCGATCACACTAAATATATTTTGAAAGTTTCATTTTTCTTTCTATACTAATCCCTATTTAATAATTATAGTAAATAAAAACTATCAATCAGTAAGCATTGTTTTATTAAGCTAATTATAAAGTTTCAAGAAATGTTACTTTATTAGCTACCTTAACCTTGATTTGAGATATAATAAATCATTTTTATAATTACTTATAGAATATTTATATTTTAAAGTAGTATACCCAGATTTAAAAACTTATAAAATAATCTATGGCCATTTTTATGATTTACCCGAGCGAAGCGAGCCTACCTGCACGTCACCTTGAAGCCAAGTGTATGCTAAATTCCTGCTAAATACGATAGACCTTTGATTAATATCAACGATAAGCAACTTTAACCCTTACTAATAAAGCGTTATGACCTAATATTGCATAAAGGAAATAACAATTAGGCCTCACTAAGATAGGTGCAAGTTTTTTTATATGAATATATCATATTAATGTGGTGGCGATGTGTAATTGGAACCCTGTTTACTGTAAGTGCCAAGTTAAATAAAATTTGAACACAGTGAACAAGTGTTTTAAATAATTTCAATTTTACGGACATTTTTCACACTGCACGTTCTATGTTCGTAGGTAAACTTTAAATATGCAATTTGTTCATTTTGTATACTTTTATTATTATGGATATATAATATCTTTATTAGATTAAATTAGAAAGAAATGTATATATGGAAACTATTAAATTTTAGGCAATCGTAAGTAAGAAATTGCATTATTTGTTTAAAAAATTATAATTCAATAAGGTCTTAGACGATTTTCAAAAAAAAAGCTATAAAATGTTAGTCACACTTGAAGGATACAAGGCAAAGAACGGGAAATGTCACAATTTTTGCTTTTTTTTGTTATATACTGGTAACAAATCTATATCTATGGTAATTGCATTCCCAACCATTGGTTTTACAAATAATCAACAGAAAAATACGTTTTTATCTATGTCTAAAGCGAAAATAACTGAGAATGTCCATAACATACATGTAAATAAGGAGGATTGTCCAAAAATGTACATAGTAAAAAATTACTGCATAATTAGATTTCAATTAAAATATTATAATTTCAAAACTTTAAATTCCTTTTTTCTCATAATATATTCATTAGGAGTTTCCCGGTTCTACGTTTGTACCCTTCACTTAAGGAAAATCCCTGTCACATCCCGACCAATAGACGAGTACTAGTTTTATTTCAATGCTTTAAATATATTTAGTAAACTTCAATTTGTACTGTCCATTTATATAATTAAAATTAAATTAAGATTTTTTGTGCGAGGGGTCCTTAAGGTTCCTAAAGTAAATTGTACGGAGCCTTTAGTTTGCGATTCAGACTCGTGGTTGCCCTATTTTTCACATCTCTTCTGAGAGGAATATGTCTTGGCTGTAAGCACTTAAACTTTACTTTAAATATTATAATTATTGTATTAAATGCTATCTGAGATCAAACCCAAAAGTCCCAAACTTCAAGCATTCAATTGCCATTTTGTAAACAAAAAATATTTAAACATGAATTTCAAAACAAAATATAGATATATGCTGATAATTTTAAATAATGTGACGTGCATCGATATGATATTTTTAACCCATCATGGAGTGGTGTACGCATTCTTTATCATGCATCTTAAACTTGTTTCTGTTGATGTCACAGTTGCGTCACACTGACGTAGATTACGGTCAGTGTATTTGAATTCTTTAAATTAAACACTTTACGGAAAATCCGTAATTTTAATTGTTTAGTTACAGAATTAAAAAAAAACAATTATAAGTATAAAATAACTACTACAGAACTCTGAGTTGTAATGCTTCAAACACTGAATAGTATGGACTAGTATAGTATTATATGATCTGTGGTATGGATGAAATATATCAAAATAAAAGGTTATTATTAGATATTATTTTAAATGACCAACCTTCATTTGGCCTTTTTCGGAAAAGATATAAAAATTGCGTTTTTTTCAGAAAATAGCCCTAAAAACTATACAAACAACTAAAAACCATAAACTTAAAAATCAAAATCTTCTCTGAATATAAAATTTTATTCAAATCGTTATAGCCGTTTATGAGATACACGAATAAAATATATAAGAATTCCTCATTTAATATTTTAAGATTACAATTTTATAATTGATTTAAATAATTAATGTCTAAGTAGCTCGTATGTTTAATCCAAGACATTTCTATGTTTGTTCCAAATTTCACTCAAATCCGTAGAACTTTTACAACATGAAGAAGTTAGAAACACACTCCCCACACACATTCACTCCCTCACAAAGTTTTGCCTTTAAAACATTAGTGTGAACCATCTATTGGCTTCGTTTTTACTATTAATGTGCCTTTGCATACATTCTTGTAATATTCCTTGCAACTTTAATAAAATTAAATTTCTTTTCTTGCAATTTTCCTTGCAAGTTTTTTTTATTCAACTTTTGCTTCACAAAACAGTATAGTGCTACTATGATGGCTGTCATATACCGACTGAACTACGGTCGTCAATAACGTTTATATATAGCATTTAATAAGGTGCAATTATTTATTATATACGTATTAACCCTATAGTAAATATAGCTCGATAAATATTTATTCATTTAATTGATTACTTATCACTTCCTTTACATATAAAAGTTTCAACTTTGCACCCAAGATATGAAATTATATGATTACTATTTAACTTTACTTAATGTTTGATTTGAATAAAACTATGTTTTCGGAGTTTTTCGCGGATTTATTTTGATTTTTGGTTCCCGAGGTTTCGATTGCTTTACAGCAATCATGGTCATGGGAGAGACTAAGGTTTTATACGTCTCAAAGATCATTATATAATTGTTACAGACAGCATCTATCCACAAAATTGTACAATGATTTTTAAAAAAAAAACAATTTTGTAATCAAAAACAAATCTATCCCACGGGAACCCTATATTTTTCCGGGACAATTTCATCACGGTACCGAGATAGATTATACTGTGGAATAGCCTATGTGCTATTCCAGACAATAATTTGTTTCTGTGCCAAATTTCATCCAGATCCGTTCAGCCAATCTGGTGGGATTGAGTAACAAACATGCAAACATCTTAACTTTCACATTTATAATATTAGTATAGATGTCAAATCTTTGCGAAAATCTAAAAAAGTATTGAATGATTTAATTCATTTTTTTTATTTGAATACATACATACAGTATCAGTCGTACCTTCTTTTTTTTTAACGAGCGGGAAATCTTCTGAAGATATCCAACCAACGTACGAGATGGTTAGGATATGTAGGACTTTTACCTAATAACTTTTACCTAAAACCCCCTCGGTTACCATCTACTGCGTATAACGGAAAGCACCGGGATCTCTTTAAGAACGCACCGGTTACTTCGTATTATTTTTTTTATTTTACGTCGGTAGAGTAGCGCGTAAAATAACACAACTTATGAACATTTTAAAATTTACTTCATCGATAAAAATGAAGTAAGGTTTATATGTAGGGTTCACTATTCAACATCCTGTTGCATTTTTAAGGTGAAATTTAAAATTTACACAGTAATAGACTGATATAAAATAAATTAACATAGTAATTACGCGCATATACTGTCCAATCTTAGGATTTACCAAAGTTACAACTTTTACAGTAACATAATGTATAAACACTGTATTATAATTTATGAGTTTGGAACATTTCATTTATTGCCCTAAATCGGACTGACCTAATAAATTTCACCTTCATTATTAAATATGTAAATAAAACAAATATGTTCAGAGGTGAGTCTTACACTCAAGTGGCAATATAATAACAAATTGATGTAACTTTCTGCATAGATATATAGGGTTTACCTTGGTATAGCAAGTAGTTGCTTGGGAAACAACTTGATTAGTATCTTCCTCTAAGAAGAACATTCTTCAAGAACAATTGTATGTAAATAGCCAGTGTAGAGAGAGCAAGAACGGGTCACTGGTATGTTATGTAAATTAGAATGTTAAAAATCTAAAAAAAAATTACTTTTATACAAAGTAAAAATTTAAATAAATATTTTTTTTAATAAGTGTGGCCATCGCCACCAATACCATCGTATTCGTTTTAAGAGAAATCAAAGGTGCCCAAACTCGAATATTTCACTCGTAGCCATTAGAGAGTTCTACTACCAGTTATATATATATATATATACATATCTGAATTTCACAATTTAACAGTTTCAAATCGATTATACAATTAGAAATAGGTTGATATTGATTTCAAAGGTTTGATTACATAGATAATTAATTTAATCGTAGAACATTACTAATGAGAGCTAAGTTAGTCTTTCACGTTAAAATGGCTGGACGGATTTTGATAATATTTAGTACACAACTACAAAGTTAGATTATGATCTCTAGATGCCTTTAAATCAGCATATTGTATTGACACCGGAATTATAAAAAAATTGATATATCTATACATCTCGAAAATTTAAATAAAAAATTTGTCATTTATGGTCACTCGCACCAAATTAAGCGAAGTACTTTAAATTATGTACTGTTTGACATTTGCTAAATATATTTATGACGTTAAATCTTATTATAAATATGGTTGAAGTGACTCTTTAATACGTTTATTTGCCTTTTGATATATAATAATAAGCTAGAAGATAAAAGAAAATTTAAAGCGTGTAATTAAATGTAATATTAAATATATAGGTATATATACTACATTAAAATTCGCTACAAACTGTATAATGACGCATGCTGGCGCATAGACGTCACTTGGGAACCTTTACTTGTTTTTTTTCGCTAAAATGTTTTTGACCGAGACAAATGCTTATAATATACGTATCCGACATTTCATGTACACACACACACACACACACACACACACACACTCACACACACACACACACACACACACACACACACACACACACACACACACACACACACACAAATACACACATAAACTATTTTTACTATTATTTATAAGTTTTTGTTAACATAAAACTATTTATTGAGTTGTAAAATTTTGAAGAAATTTTCTACGGAAGAGCGGGGCATCCTTGCACAGGTATATATTTACTTAAAAGGATGTCCCAACAACGGATTTAATGTATTTGAAAAAGTCTTTTTATGAATAAATCATTTTAATTTTTCATTTTCATTTCAGTTACCTACATTATAAGCAGTTGATTACGCAAAATGTTTGTACCAACACACTATTAGTAAATGTGAATGACTTGCTACTTTCATTCAAACGACACATGTTACAATTCTCTCGTGGATATCGGATTCATTCTTTTAATGACAATACCGATGTTGTCTAGGTTTGGTTATGATTAATCACCAACTAAACGTGCAATCAAAATTTTTCCTTAATAATCGATTCACAAGCTCCACCTCACTCCGGCTAAGTCAGTAATGTCACATTTTTACGGATGTTTTTGTTGTTAAAGTAACCCAAAAAAATTATAATAATAAAATGTCTTCCCGACCGATTTCGGCCACCGACGCAAATCTCATTGAGACTAGCCATCTGCGCAGGAGATATTATAGTGCACAAATCTGCGTGCAGACACAAGTGCGCTCTATTTCTGTCACTCTCATACTCCGGTGGGACGACTACTTGACACGACCAGTGATAGTTAAGGTGCGCGACCGATGGCTCGGCGTGCTCACCGAGGTACGTGATGAAACACCGCCAACTTCCCAACTCCGAGCTGTAACTGTGGCTGACTAAACAGAAAGATTCAATTAATAAACTTGGCCCGACCCGGGTCTTGAACCCAGGACCTCGGCACACAACCGAGGCAGTTGATATAATTAGAACTAGTATTCAGAAGGGCCCAGTGGTCAAAATTACATAATCATTATAGAAAATTTTAAATATGAATAAAATTTACCTATCTATGTAAGAAAAATTAACTGTTTCCAGAATTTTTAAAGTGGTAACACTAAAATAACAAACAATAACACAATAGGTACAAAACAAAAAACAAAGAAAATCGATTGACAAACAAGGGAAAAAAAGATACTGAACTGTTATGTTTTTACCTATTTCTATGCTTAATATTTAATTGAACACTTTTGTCTGGCAAGTACTACGAATAAACAGTTCATCATTTCAGTAAGGACGTGCAAAACGCTCTATTATGACCAATTTGCTATATCATGGATAGCCTTGGCATTTTATTACTATTCATCTCAATATTAAGGAAAAGTACCTTTTATTTTACTGATGTCTTATAGAATGAATGTGTTATTATTTTAGTAGTCATCATCATAAAGAGTTGTCCTTTTGAAGCAGAAAGAAGGTATATTTTGAATACAGTCTTTGCTTTATACAAATATCGAGACATCAAGACATTGCGTTTTTTTATATATATCTCAAGATATGCTTTTCTTTTATAAGATTTAAAACTAATTCATTTCAATAGGATCTTTAGCTGCGTCTTCTGACATGCACTCACAGTAGGAGCCTAGTCTAAACTAGGACTGATCCTATGAAACTTTAGTAGGTTGTCTCGTTAGCTTAGTCGGCAAGTGGTTGGAGCATTGTGGTGTGTGCACTGTGTACACTATCTTGGGATATTGTACAGCAATCCTACAACATCCCACGGTCGTAGTGATAGGAATCTGTAGGTTTTAGTGTGTGGCGGAAGGGGCTTAACTCCCGTGCGTATCATCGTGGTGGCTTAGGATGCTCAGCTAGACCAGGAGTATTCTTAAGGCTTGAAAGGCCCGTAAGATCAGTCCTTCAACGTCTTACCAGCGATATGAGAGTTTCCCTGAAGTTTTAGTCAGTCAGAAGTCTTATAGTCTGCACTTCACTGAAAAAGCTTAGTGATGGATTTGGTGCTAAAAAGGTCCGCTAGTGGTTAGTTTTAAAGCTAATAAGATCTTGGGCTTCGACCCAAAAGGTTATTGGATTGTTTTATTAGAAACTGTCAGTCAACTGTTTTAAATTCTAAAATATGTGATATTATCTTATATATCGATGAATCCTGAAGGAGCGATCATTTTAAGTCATTCATTTAGATACAATAAATATTGCCATTTTCTGTTTGTTACAACCAACTAATAATAAATATTTATTTTTAATGAAAAAAAAAAAGAAAAAGAAGACGAAGCGTGTCAAGTTTATCGATAGACTGTGACGATGACATCACAAATCGCAACGGTCACCCACGCTTCATTTTATTATTAATGTTATATATGTATTAGCAGAACCAGCGGCTTCGCTCGCGCTAAAAGTACAAAAAAAACCCTAAAAAGGTAGGTTTCATACAAACTTTCATCCCCTATTTTACCCCCTTATGGGATGAATTTCGAAAAATACTAAAACATATATTTATTCACTTCTTTGGATTGTATTATAACTATATAATTTTCCCATGGGAATTAGTTTATCTCCCGGAGTTAAAAGTAGCCTATGTCACTCTCCCTCCAACTATCTCCACACAAAAAATCATGCCAATCCTTCATTCTGTTTTGACGTGACGAACAAACCAACAAACAAACAAACAAACAAACAAACAAACACACTTTCACATTTATAATATTAGTATGGATATGGATATCTTTATCGATACTTAAAGTGATTCTTGTGATTATATTGTATTGACATAGCAAGGTCAGATTTGAGGTACTGATTGCACATTGCACATACGTATGGATTACTTACACTTTTACAAAGCGATCTCAAATCTTTATATTTTAGTTTTAGATTAAGTAACATAATATTTAAGAGCTTATTGGTTCCATTCGTCCAAAAATATATCGAAATATGTTATAATAGTAGGTAATTGAAATGATTTTTTTCATATAGTATATATATATATATATATATATATATATATATATATATTTGTTTATGTTACTTTATTAACAAAATACACTATGCCTAACTTCATTTAACTAAACGGTTTACTGATAAATTATTGATCTTGATAATGTTCGGAGAAAGTAATGCTAATTGTATGAAAATATTATAAGCCTGAATAAGAAAAAGACAAAGCATCTCGTCTCTCGTCGTCAAAATATTTTAATGTCGGACTTAACGTACACGTTTTATTAATATTATAACTATAACAAATGCAAACTACTATAATACATGCAAAATACTACTATACAAACTATAACAAATGCAAAATCTGTGTCTGTTTGATTGTTTAAAGCGATGAATATAAAAGATACAATTCAATTTTTTTGTTTCGTGGTTTCTAGGAGAGCCATTAAGATTTTTTAGTTCATGGAAGTTATGAATATATTCTATTTTAACACGTTTTAATTAATTTTACTTGTTACTGTATACGCCAATTTAAACCTAATTTAACTACAACTACTTTAAATTGTCATATCGATTTAAAACTTCTGATAAAATTTGTATGACCATGCAATTTAACATTGCCGAGTCTATTATTTTCTGACTGAGCATTAAATGTACTTAGAATTGCTTTTAAAATATAATTAAGCAATAAGAACACAATTGAATAAAAACTCCGTTAGTTCATTGTATTTAAATACTAGATTATTATCCAACAAGGAAGCATCAATTGTACCTACTTACATAAAGTTATTCTAGAATGTAGGGCAATAATAAAAAGTACTCAGTTGGTTTTTCAAGGTATTCTATATATATATATATATATATATAAGGTATTATATATATATATATATATATATATATATATATATATATATATATATATATATATATATATATATATATATATATATAGAATACCTGAAAATATAAAATATATTTATCTAATAGGCCATATCCCATTATAAATGCGAAAGTATAGATGGATGAATGTTTGTTACTCTTTCATGCCAGAATCGCTAAACGGATCTGGATAAAATTTGGCACAGAGATAGATTAATAAACTGGAATAGCACATACCTTACCTTTTAACCCTAAAAAAATTTACGGTCCCCGTGGGATGGATGTGTTTGTTTATTTGATATGTACATGAAAACGAAACAAATATATTTTATTTACACTGCAAAACTTTTTAATTTAATTTATAACTCATAAAACTAAGTCTGTATATGTAAACAAATTTAGAAAGTTGATTTTAACCTACTCATAATACCGTATCGATTTGACACTTCCCATTGTATAGGTTACATACAGAGGACACGCCAAGGCCATTTAAATAAAATGGTTCTCGTGTTTTAAAGAATAAATTTATTAAAGTTGAATAATCGGAATTCTATTATAAATGTGAAAGCTTATGTTTTTTGTATATTAGTTATTCCTTCATGCTGGACGGATTTGCAAGTACCTACAGAGATACAAACAAGACCTAGAAGTAACACATAGGCTACTATAGACTTGTAAAGCTCCTAGGGACGCACTCGAGCAAAGTGACGGTAAGTCCCTAGTGATGATATACATAAATAAGCAAACGACAGCTTCTAGGTACTTACTAGACCTGTGCCCCCACGCAATTCTTCTTAAGGACTGGACTTCGTCGAACTCGTGAAATCCAGAGAGATATAAATAAAATAAAATATAATAAAAAATAATATCGTAAATTCTTGTATTTATTATTTTATACTAGTGGCTCGCCCTCGATTCAAACAGGTTCACCTCTAGGTAAACATAAACAAACCTATCCCACGGGAGCCGTACATTTTTCCGGGATAAAAAGTAGCCTATATATAATTCCAGACTATACACTATCTCTGTGCTAAATTTTATCTAGATCCGTTCAGCCGTTCTGGCGTGAAAGAGTAACAAACATCCATACATACTCACAAAATTTCACATTAATTATAATATTAATAATACGTTTTAAATTTTCATTGAAATAAGAAATATTTTATGTTTCATAGATGCTGAATAAAAGTTTGTTGTCGTTGAATAGACCTAAGTTAATTTTATCGTAAAAATATAATGAGTTAATTTATGTCGGAGGTCATGTTTAGTTACCTTCTTCTGCTAGAGTGTAAAACCTTATTATTTAAAGTCACTATGTTACTTAGTTTAGTTTTTATTTCGTTTAAATTCAAATTAAGAGCAGAGGCCACGACTCGAGCGGGGTCGAGACGCCATCATGACATCCGTTGGTTGATCATGGCGTTCATTGGAGAGTTATGTTTTGATATTGTAGTTGGAAGTCAGATGATCAGTCTTAAGAACCCGCTGCTCAATTAAACTATTAGAATTATCGTTTCAAGTTTATAACATTGTGGTTTTCCTTATAAAATTGTATTGAGCATTTAATACTTTATTATTTGAATCCTGATAACGTTCACAAGATTAGTAACTACTAAAATGTCGATGTATATAGATAGCACGGTATATATATAAACTAGCATTGCCCGCGGCTCCGCCCGCGTTCAGGTGACCAAAAACCAAATTCTTAGGTTTTACATATTAATATACTCTTACATTGCAGTTTTTGTATTTTTTCCTCAGAAATGAGACATTTTCCCGCGGTAAAAAGTGTCCTATATCTTGCTACCCGGGTAACCAGCTATCACCGTACCAAATTTCATCAAAATCCCTTCAGTGGTTTTTCCGTGATGCGGTAACAGACAGACAAAAATTCTAAAAACTTCAGATTCGGCCTCTGTATCGCTAATAATGTTTATTTCAATAAGATTTTCCAAAAAAATATTTAATGTACAGATTCGGCTTAGTTACAATTTTATTATATGTATAGATAGACAAAGACAAAACGGTTCAGTCTTAGATTATTAATATGTAATTTATGGGTCCAGTATCTTTTTCTTCTCTGTTTGTCAACGGATTTTATTTTTCTTTTGACCACAGGGGGAACACTAATAAAAAAATAAATAAAAATTAAAAATGTTGGGACATTCACACAGCATCATCTAGTTCCATGGTAAGCTACGAGTCTTGTGTTATGGATACCAGATAGTTGATACACTACAAACATATTATAACTTTAAATACGTAGATATTATAAAAAAACCACCCATGACTGGAGTACAAGCATTCGTGCTCATCACACAAATGAATGCCCCCAGCGGGACTCGAACCCGTGGCTCACTACATACTGAGTCAAACGTGTCCACTTATTATTTACCAGTTATTGTTATTAGACTAATAATCACTGAAGGACGATTTGAGTACAGTTAGAGTCAGCACCAAGCGAGGTTGGGTCACAGGTAAATTATGTAATTATTGTCTATACTTACGACGTCGCAACAACATTACGACTATTGCTAAATAGCTTTTCAAACAAGTCTAGAAATTCTTTGATCGTTTCCTGATTCCTTTTGTGGATAGGTACACTGATGTATAAATAAATATATATTTACTGTGCATGCGTTAGGCCTCCATTTTTATTATGTATTTACTCGTAGCAAGTGCTAGCTTTAATTGAAGGTTATTTAGAAGTATCTATGTATATATATATATATATATGTATATATATATGTATATATATATATGTATATATATATATATATATATGATATATAGCAAATAAAAATCAAACATTACTTTTAAAATAATAGTTTGTTGAAACAATGTTAAGGAAACCTAATCGAAACTAAATCTAGTTAAACATATAAAAAAATTGATTCTTTATCTATATGTATATATCTTTATTGCGCGAAAATGGCTGGTATTGTTATGTTTGCTGTTGTTTTGGCAAAAACGTTAAAAACGTAGTTAAATGTCCTTTGAAAGTAAGATAGTTTAACTCATTTCTGCGCGTTCTCATTCGATGCAGAGAATCGCATAGTGCATACATATTATGTACATATAATATGTATATTTTTTATTGCGCATTAACTTTGTTTTTAAGAGAACAATGTGGGCAAATATGGTCTTATGTTGGCAAGCGATCTCTTCCAGCCAACCCATGGAAGTGAGAAATGGTGTTTTATAACCGATCAAAAAGGTGCAGAGGTGATTTAAATTCCTTACATATAATAATATTCTAACTGAATCGAATCTGTACATTAAAATTTAAAAAAATATCTTATTGAAATAGTCATTATTATCGATCCATAGGCCAAATCTTAGTTTTAAAAATTTTTGTCTGTCTGTTTCGGAACGCATCACGAGAAAACCACTGGACAGATTTTGATGAAATGTGGTATGATGGTAGTTGGTTACCTGGGTCAACATATGAAATACTTTTTATCTCTAAGAAATCTATAGTAAACGTTAAAACATAACTAGGGATGAACCCGAGCGGAGCAAGGGTGAGTCGCTAGTTGCACATATATACATACATTTATATACAAGTGACAAGTAGCTAGAACACCAAATATGAATTTGTACGTACATAATATTTAACTCATAATATTTATAATAATGTGACGTAAAATTTTGAAATTTAGCTTTTTTTCTACGTAACAATAATAATATGTTATTACATATAATCACGTTTTCAACAGTTATTCTTCATATTAAAAGTGTAAACTAACCGAGTGACCGGCGTAATATTGATATACTATATTATGAAATACATATAATATATTTTTTGTATTTATAACGGTTTATGAAAATATAATTTATTTAAATAGGTACTTAACATACAATATCAAGCCGGACATTGCGAATTCGATTTCCTTTCCAAGCAAATATATATATTTAGTTAAAACAAACAATTAAAAATATCGTATTATTGACGTAGCTCTACATATTCTGTACGTATTTCTCAAACCCTAACCTTGAGAGCACTTACAATATTAAGTATGGTGTGATTATAATTAATTGGCATACAATTCATGATCACGCATACTCAAACTCTACTTACTAGTTACTTTGAAGTGAGGCCATTTAGATTAGTTTTAGAGTTCTTAAAAGAGAATTTGTAAGAGTTTGAGAGATAATAATACTTAATTACTAATAACTTGGAAACATTAATATAAAAGATAAAATGTCGATAATCTCTACATTGAAACAAACGTTTTTAGGACATAAAAATTTCTTATTTATATCGCTCCGAACAATGATTTTTAAGAATATTACTGTCACGATATTCTTTTAGATCGTGTTGAAGAAATAATATGACACAATGTAAGCACACACAAGTAAAGTTATATTTATGTATGATGTATTCGTCTCTACGCTCTATCATTTATGTAATCTTCAAAAATAATTTACTTTACTGTCTAAATAAGATTTATAGGGTAAGTTTTATTTCTTGAAATCTTATTTTAGTATATGAAATCTTATATATTTTTTATTAAATAATCTTTTTAATATAATACTAGAAGAACCCGCGGCTTCGCTCGCACTAGAACTACAAAAAAGTCTCTAAAAGGGTAGTTTCATACACACCCACACTTGGCCAATATGGTGGACTATGGCCTGATCCCCCTTGTACTGAAGGGAGCGGGCCCGGCAGTGCCCAGCAGAACACAAATACATAAATGTTTATATATGTTTACTATTGATTTCATATTTTATTATTTTTGTTACCCGTTTCCTTTCTTTTCGCGAGCATGGAATATGATGATAAGTAATAATATGATATTGTTAGATATTTATTGAAATAGAGAAAATTTTATAAATACTATGAGGTAATTAATAGCTGATTTACATAATCCATACTAATATTATAAATGTGAAAGTGTGTTTGTTTATCTTTCTTTCACGTAAAAACGGAATAAACTTTTCACCGCGGGAGAACATCTACTTCCCACGTGAAAAGGGCGTTATAATACAACCAAAAAAATATTTACGATCAGAATTACTTGAAACTTGGTATTAATGCTCTTCAACACAATCAATTAAATACGTGTTGTAGCATTTTTAGAAATTCATCCCATAAAGGGGTAATAGAGGATGCAAGTTTGTATAAAGCCTACCTTTTTAGAGTATTTTTTTATTTTTAGCGCGAGCGAAATGATAATCCATATTATCAAAATTAGAAAATGTCATTAAACATTGATAAGAGAGATTTGGATAAGGTTTAAACTAAATTCAAATATTTCTATCCAAAAATGAAAGCGGAAATGTTAATTTACAGAATTTTTATGGAAATTTCAAGAATAATTTTTCTAAATTAGGCTACACACAAATAAGTTCATATTACATCAATCGACAAGTTCGCTTTCCCACGTAATTATAATGCAATGTTAGGATATTCGATACCGGTATTTTTTTTTAAATGAAAAATGATTTATTTATAAAAAGAGTTTTTAAATACATTGAGTCCGTTGTTGGGACATCCTTTTAAGTAGGTTAATATATACTTGTGCCAGGATTTCTCGCTCTTCCGTAGAAAATTTCGAAAGTTTGCAACTCAATAGTCTTTCTTATATTAAAAAAAACTTATAAATAATAGCAAAAACATAAAAATAATAGCAAAAATAGTGTGTCTGTATGTGTGTGTTTGTATGTATTATTGTCGATATTGCACATGCAATCCTACGAGCGTCTCACGAGGCGAACCATGCCTTAAAATTAAAAAAGTTCTTGACAATAAAAAGCTATTAAGCTATAAATAAATTTGTCAAATTGTCTGTCTCCGCTAACCTTCGAAAGAGTGATTCATCTTAAAATTGAATAAATTACCGCACTTTGTGCAATTACTCTTTACATAAATATTTTGAAGTATAGTTGATTTAAAATAACTAACCTAAATTGGGTTTATGGTTATTTGTCCGTTAATTTGTTTGTATGTCTGTTTATATCAGCTAATCTCCGGAATAAAGAATAATAAAATAAATAAATATGTTGGGACATTAACACACGGCACCATCTAGTTCCATGGTAAGCTACGAGGCTTGTGTTATGGATACCAGATAGTTATCACTACACATATATAACTTTAAATACATATATGTATATTATAAATATAAAGACCCATAACTGGAGTACAAACATTCGTGCTCATCACATGATCGCACAAACGAATGCCCCCAGCGTCACTACAAACTGAGCCGTACGTGTCGCCATGGCTAACAATGAACATATTTTAAATTTCTTGGTTGATTAAAGTGTGATTTTAATCGTATATTAGCTTGAATAAGCTTTTACTATCACTCGTCGAGCTTTGGACTAAATTTAAATTTTACATAATATAAACGTCTGATCATCGCACGAGGCAATTATTTGTATAGGCCAAGCATATAAATGTTCTAGTTTCACACTGTATTTAGGTACATAAGAGAATTAGTAGCGGAATATTAATTATATCAAACTTCTTCATCGATACATTAATATTAGTAAAATAATTATTGCGAAGTATTTATTTATGCTCTACATTGCTTATTTGGCATAAAAAAGAAACTATGTACCAATATTTTCATGGCTTATCAAAAATTATGTCTTAAAATAGAAGACTTGACTCAGTATACGAAATTCAAAATAAGCAATCATCGTAGATGAATGTTACCACTTAGCAACTAAAGTTACCTTTACAATATATATTTTCCGAAGTTAAACATCACTATACTATACTGATACTTATAAATAATAGCTTAGAAAATTCTATTCGATGAAAATATCATAGACCTAATAGAATGAACGAGACTGCACTGTGCAGGAATCAAACCTGCAATCTCTAGTACAGTAAATATTGCCAGTCAAATTTGAAGTAGTGCTGGTACAAAGTATCTAACAATTTGAAATTTTCTAAATTTGAATTTATGTTTGCTCATTGTTGGATTATCTTTCAGGTAATAATAATGGAGCAACAGACTGAGGTATTTTTTATAAAGAGATAAATGAGCCGAAAAGTGATTTGGGATGTTTTTTAACGATACTACTACCTAGACCATAATATTATGTTGTATACTACTTCAAGACGCGAAATCAAAACGAACGGTCATATTGCTAATCTACATCTACACTAATATAATAAAAAGGAAAGATTCGTATTTTTTATGTTCATAACGAATAAACTCAAAAAATACTGAACCGATTTAGATGAAGTTTGTTAAGACGATAGTTTGAGACCCTGGGAAGGACATAGGATATTTTTATTCCGGAAATCATCCTTAAGGGGGTGAAAATGGGGATGAAAGTTTGTATGGGGATCAATCTAGGGACGAACCCGACCGAAGCGAGTGCGAGTCGCTAGTTAATTAATAAAAAAACTTCAAATAATAAACTAATAATACTAAAAACATAAATAATACTCATATAAATACTTTATCAGTCCAATGTGCAGTGTCCCTGATAGATAATTAGATCAGTTAGCAACCGTCTTTGTCACGATTGTTGCTGAGTAATCGATAAAAAGACGCGTGTAACATAGTTTATAACTCGGTTGAAATCGATATTCATTATGATAGACAAGATTCAGCACCTGTAAAGAAGACGTAATGTCAGCGGTGTGGCGCCGATTAGTTTAAAATTTCGCCAATCAATTCATTTAAATTATATAATTTAATGTAATGCAATTATAATTCGCATATGAAGTAATAAAAGTAACACTATATTTACTTATAAGTAGGAAATAGTTGAATATATATACAGGTTCATAATCTTAATCATATAAGACGTACATAATTATTCTATACGTTTGTTTTTGTGTAGTTGTTGTCATTTTATATGGGTTAAAGTTTTTCCAAGTTTCTTTGGATGTTACAAAAACTTTATAATGCCATAAAATACACTTATAAAAATTATTCCACTCATTTTTTTTGGGAGATTTTCAGTTTTTTTTTTAATTTTTACGAGACTATTCTTGTGGTATTCTATTAATTAAAAAAGAAATAAAGAAATCGACATTTTAAATAAAACTATCTTTTCGGATTTTATCGCGGATTTATTTGGATTTTTAGTTCCCAACGTTTCGAATGCTTTACAGCATTCATGGTCTCGGCAGAGACTAAGGTGTTAGATGTCTCGAAGGTATAGTTGTTACAGACAGCCTACCCACAATTAACAAAATGAAAATTGCACCAATTACCTTACAATATTTTTTTAACTTTAAACATTTTTATAATTTTAATTAGTTTTATAATTGAATATGGAAAATTATTTATTTAATTTTTACTGTTATTATTATAATTATTACAATTTTAAATATTAATTAGTAATCTATATTTAGTGTTGCCATTATTATATTTATAACCATAAAGAAAAATATAAAATATATTATTAATTATTTAAGCCATATAATTGTTCTGTGTAATTTAAAAAAGTTAAAATTAATTAAGAATATACAGCATAATAAAGAATATACAGCATTAAAAGAAAAACATACAGCCTATTCACTATCTTTTTTTGATGTCGGTCAAAAAGTTTCAAACTGTCAAATAAGTCCAGCTTTACTCTACATCTGAATTTCGTAGAAACGTTAACCCAAACACTTTATTACAAAAGCAATAAGAGACGAAAAATATCTATTCTTTTGTATGTAGCTTAAGGAAATTACACATCACGTACATAATAGTACGTAAGTGACAAACCGAACGTAACGAGGTCACGACCTGTATACAGCATCGAGTGATTTAGGTGACCAACTGTGACCATTTTATTGTACACTTATTGGGAAATATGTGAGAAATAAGTGCGACAAATTATTTTTATCCTTTTATTATCAAATAGACGTACCCAAGTTGCGTAAATACCTTCGCCTCCCATCAAAATTATGTTTTTATACCATTTCCTGTAGGAACCCTTAGACCATAGAGTCAAAGTGCTAAACTCTTCTTAACAGATATAACACCTTGTCTTATCGCTTCTACTAGTGACAGGAGAGCTTGCTCGTTTTTCACCCAAAAAAACGGTATTGCCATTCAGTGGGGGAATGCGGCATTCTTGCCACTATTCTATGCGGATATGACTTGTACCGTAATAATTAAGTGTACATTTGTTTTGTGTATATAGGTAATGAAGTATTTTTGTATCTTCCGTTTTTTAATGTAAAAAATGACATCTAATAGTGATATGTAGACTAATAAGTCTGTATATCACATCACACTAATCTCTACACTAATGTTAGGTGTAAGCTTATAGCGATGGTGAGTGATTGAGTGACTGTTACGCTCTAATATTTTGACGAATTTCAGTGAATCTCGGAATATATGTTTGTATTTATAAGTGTATATCCTAAATGAACATATAGACTACTAATTAAAACGACGAGGTCGATTGAAAAACTAAAAATTAATATTACAATGCATTGTTACTCTTAAACCGTAGACTCTTCTGGGTTTCCTAGTTTAGCTGCCCATTAACCATATATTAAAAAAACTTAAAAAAAAACTGACTTCCAGGCACTAAAACGTCAAAAATAACTAAACGGGGGCTTTCATTTAGAATAGATACCTAATATACTTTGATACGTAAAATTCATCACAAATTGATGTATATATAATATTTTAACTATGATTAGAGTTCATACCTAATTGTATTTACCTATAAGATATTCATATCTTAAGATATTGTTTCAGACTGACAACTGCCTGCAATACATTATATTTTATTTGGAAGCGTGTACATCACAGTTATGTATTCATCATGTTATAAGTTCTAAAATATTAAAAAAGCAGGTCAATCTTGAGTGCTCACATATTAAAATATATATTTAATATTAACAATACTTAGTGATAAAAATCTATACTATAATAAAATTGTAACTAAGCCGAATCTGAACATTAAATATTTTTGGAAAATCTTATTGAAATAAACATTATCTATACAGAGGCCTAATCTATAGTATTTAGATATTTTTTTGTGTGTCTGTCTGTTACCACATCACAGAAAAACCACTAGAGGGATTTTGATGAAATTCGGGTTAACGTATAGGATACTTTTTACCGCGGTAAGTCTCATTTCTGAGAAAAAGTACAAAAACTGCAATGTAAGATTATACTAATATGTAAAACCTAAGAATTTGGTTTTTGGTCATCTGAACGCGGGCGGAGCCGTGGGTAATGCTAGTACCAAATAAAAACAAATAGGTACTGGTATACTAAAATATATAAACGCAGATAATAGCATTAACCCACATATTAGACGAAACTAATTTTTGTGTGAGACAGATAAGGGGTCTATCCCCAATGTCTGTCCAACGTAATATTGCGTGTTTATTAAGAGCAAGATAAAGAAAGAATTATCTACATTATAACTCTCTCTTATTGCTACGCCGCGCCGCTCGCTGTACCGCCTGACACTTTCATTTATATCTTCTTCTATACATATAATAAAATTCTGAGTCGAATCTATATATGAAATATTTTTAGGACAATCTGATTGAAATAGTCATTATTATCTACGGAGACCGAATCTATAGTTTTTTTTTAATTTTTGTTTGTCTATCTGCCTGTCTGTCTGGGAACGCATCACGAGAAAACCACTGAACAGATTTTGATTAAATTTGGTATGATGATAGCTGGTTATCCGGGTCAACATATAGGATACTTTTTACTGCAAGAAAACATCTCATCTCTGAGAAATCTATACTAACCGTTAAAATGTACCAAGGGACGAAATCGGAGCGAGAGTGAGTCGCTAGTGTGAGATAAAAAGCTCGAAGCGTGATGATTTTCCATTAAACCCAGTAATTACTTACCGCTTCAATAACTGCACGGTGGTGTAGTGGCTAGCATGTACGGCTCCGGACCTGGATGTTCTGGGTTCGAGACCGGGGTGGGCCAAGTTTAGTAATTGAGTCTTTCTGTATAATAAGCCTCAGTAACAGCCCGGAGTTGGGAAGTAGACGGTGTACCACCCCCGTCCCTCGGAGTGCACTTAAAGCCGTCGGTCCTGCGCCTTAACTATTACCGGTCGTCTCGAGTAGTGAAGTGTGAGTCGTCCCACCGGAGTATGAGAGTGACAGGAATAGAGAGTGCACTTCTGTGTGCGCGTACACTTGTGCACTATAATATCTTCTGCGCAGTTGGCTAGTCTCAAAGAGTATGGCCGCCGTGGCCGGAATCGCTCAGAAGGACATTACTTACTTACCGGCTTCGAACCCAAGATCGTACGATCTGCTGCCGTACTTACTAGCCAACCAACGAGTCTAGTTACCAAGGTTAGAACCCAAATCGGTTAGCTGATCATTACAATTTACTTTACATTGCGATCATTTCTCTTTCTTAAAGTCGGTTAAAACATGCATATTTAATTAGTCATCACTAAGCTAAAACAGCAATGTTTTGTAAATAAGATTATTTTAATACATATGTATTCTAAGGTCAGAGATCGTTGTACGGTCACCGTACGACGGCCTTGTCATTCGCATTGATGACATTTCATTCACTACTCTGATTATGCAAGATGTGGGCTAAAAGAAGTTTATTTATTGTCATGTAATTTTAATTTTATGCACTTTTTATTATTATATTTTACATATAATTTTTAAAATTAATCAATATTTAAATTATTCCAAACGACTAAATCAGCGAAAAAGTTTTGAATACAGAATTATTTACTTTTAAATATAAATCCTATTGATATTTAAATATACATTTTGTTTTAATAAAGCTAAAGAAATGTATTTTACCTAAATATGTATATCAATCTTAGAAATGAAGCTTGGTATTTAAAATGCAGGAAAAAAAATCTCTACTGTAAAATACAGCAAGTATTGGTTATTTAAACAAATAAGCACGAATGCGACGATTTGTATTAAATTATTTAAAATATACGTATTACTTTTGTTACGTTCTTTAGAATTTCGTGTTGTAGCTAAACTAAAATATTGTTAAATATATATACATAATACATTATACAATATACAGCCATTTCTTAAATATAATAAACTTTATTTAAAAACGGTTATACGCAATGACCTTAATGAAAATTCTCATTCTACATACACGTGGTTTTACGCCTTTTCGCAATATCACTGGCATGCAAACACACGGTGAATGAAATTATACACTTGCGTAACATTTCACTTCTACTTAATCTATACATATAATAAAATACTCAGCGGAATCTGTACATTAAATATATTTTTTGAAATTTTTATTAAACCAGAAATTATTTTCGATACAGAGGCCGAATCAATAGTTTTTAGAATTTTTGTGTGTCTGTTACCGCATCACGCAAGCACCACTGGAGGGATTTCGATGAAATTTGTTATTGTGATAGCTGATTATCCGGGTCAACGTATAGGATACTTTTCACCGCGGGAAAATATCTCATTTCTGAGAAAAAAATACAAAAACTGCAATGTAAGAGTTTACTAATTTGTAAAACCTAAGAATTTGGTTTTCGGTCATCTGAACGCGGGCGGAGTCGCGAGCAATGCTAGTAATAAGATAAAAGCTTTATTTATGTTATCTGCTATACAACTATTTATAATTATTATCAATGGTATAAACTATAAAATACAAATTATTTAATTGTAAGTACAAAATTGCAGATATTTTTCAATAATGCACATTAATTTGTGCATTTACATTAATTTCATCTAAACCTGGTATTATTATTTTTTATATATAGGTACTTATACGCGTCATAACTACATAGTACATACACACATAATATGCACAAATACGTACAAAATATTAAACTTACATACTATTCTTACGTATCGTATTTAGTGTAATTAAATCTCAAATTATTGCGCATCATACGTTATCACATTACTATAATAAATACAATTTTTTTATGTGTGTGTGCTAGTATGTGTATACCTACGACACGTAACGGCTGGATGTATTTGGATGATAATTCAGTAAACAGATAGATTATGCCAAAAAAAGTAATAAAAACTGACTTACGGACATTAAAAAAATAAAAATAAAAGCCGGCTTTTAAATACTTAAATGTAAGAAATAACTGTAAGGGGTTTTTCATTTACTATAGATACTATATACCATATATAATAATCAGATATTTTCGAAGTCGACGCCAGCCGGTGCAAAGAAGTCTTTTTTTGGAAATCAGTTGAAAAGGTCACGCTGCTAGTATTTAATTAATTAATTAATCTCCTCCTGACCGATTCCGGTCTTGGAGGCCAATCTCATTGAGACTAGCCAACTGCGCAGGAGATATTATAGTGCAAAAGTGTTCGCGCAGACACAACGTGCACTCTCTATTCCCGTCACTCTCGTACTCCGGTGAGACGATCACTCGACACGACCGGTAAGAGTTAAGGCGCAGGACCGATGGCTTTAAGTACTCTCCGAAGCATGGTGATGAAATACCGCCAACTTCCCAACTCTGGGCTGTAACTGAGGCTGATTAAACAGAAAGACTCAATTACTAAACTTGGTCCGACCCGAGATTCGAACCTAGGAACTCTGGGTGCGATAAATATTAAAGGCATCTAAGGCTCGACGGAACGAAGCGAGGGTAAGTCACTAGTACCTATTTAAATCTATATATCTATACTAATATTATAAATGTGAAAGTTTATGAGTATGGGTGTTTATTACTCTTCCACGTCAGAACGGCTGAACGGATCTGGATGAAATTTGGCACAGAGATAGATTATAGTCTAGAATAACACATAGGCTACTTTTTATCCCGGAACAATATACGGTTCCCTAAGTATATATTTGTTTTTGTTTTTCCAGAGGCGAACCCGAGCGAAGCGAGTGTGACCATAATATTCCATGTTTACGAAATCAAACAATAAACAAATAGAAATAAAGCGCTATTGTATATATAGATTGAGTATGATTGGATTCGTTGTGCTACTCTCTATTACATGTTCATACAACATTTCGATAGAAATTACTTACCGTCTAAAATTATCTACCATAGTACTAGCTTACTTCGCAATATGAATGAAATATTATTTTACAGTTATTATTGACTTTGTTACGAATGTCTGAGTTCACGTGCAACAAAATCATTGCTGTATTCAGGATACACATCCGTAGGATTCTGAAAATGAGAGAAATATAACCATTCTGTATAAATTAAAACATAAGCAAATCTATCCCACGGGAACTGTACATTTTTCCAGGATAAAAAGTAGCCTATGTGTATTCACTATGTTCAGCCCTTCTGGCGTGATTGAGTAACAAACATTCAAACATCTAAACTTTTACATTTATAATATCAGTATAGATTAATGGAATTTCGAAAATTGATTAAATAATCACTATAATTATCCAATTACAAGATGTAAAGAAGAAACATACTAACTTGACTCTTAAACAAATGGTTCTACGCTCGAGTACAGCCTTTTTAGAAGGTACAGACAGGGATAAATTATAATTATCATAAATCCCCTATAGAAAACTACAATCCAAAGCTTTCCACATGGAAGGCCAAACCAAAAAATATAATATCTCATTTAGAACAGTATAGTCTACAGTACACCACGGGTTTTTCTTAATGATTATGCTGAAATATATGTAATATACATATATACTGAAACTTCACAAGTAGCTTCGTTTTGACGAGACGCCCAACCTTTCTTTCTACGATAATTTGATAGTGGTAGATACAAATGTGGATTGATATGGAACCTGTCGAAGCGGTGGTTACTTAAAATTAATTACTAACAGGTTGTTTTACAATTTAATATTGGGATAATCCAAAATAAAACAAGAAATACAATTAAATATTAGGATAATAAAAAAAAAGATAAAACAAAAAAAATGTCCTACGACACAGATGGTTTGAATCAAATCGTCCCCCTCTCCGAAATTGTTAAAATAACAACGTCATAAAATTTATTAATAACAGGCTGATTTTCAACCGACTTCAAAAAGGAGGAGGTTCTCAATTCGACTGTATGTTTTTTTTCATGTTTGTTACCTCAGAACTCCGTCATTTATTAACCGATTTGGACAATTTTCGTTTTGTTTGAAAGGGTATACTTCCAGATTGGTCCCATTTAAATTTCAAAAAAAAAAATACCACCCCTAAGGGTGGAAAAACAACTAATGATGAATTTAACCTACTTTTAATTGTCATATTGACTTGAAACTTTGCAAGTGCAAGTATTTCTATTTCCGTTGATAGTACAGTGGTTCGGTGTTGTTGACCTGATCTGATGGCAAGGCCAGAAGGTGGATAGGTGGAACTCTTCAACGGCTAATAGTAGATACTTTGAGTTTGGGCTTATTTTGTTTGATTTGACAAGCCTAACACGTTAGAATCCTTACTTTGCTACTACTGTCTACACTAAAAAGGGAAAAATAAAAACTTTTTAACAAAAAAATAAAAACCGACTACAAACAAAAGCACTAAAAAGTAAAAAATAACTGATTGGTAGTTTTCATTTACTATACATACCTAATCAAATATTTTCGAAGTCGGTGTGCTTTGGCTAAGTAATTAAAGCCTACCTATTAAATACATACCTAATCAAATATTTTCGAAATCTGTGCCAGCCCATACAAAGCAAAGCACACTGACTTCGAAAATATTTGATTAGGTATGTATAGTAAATGAAAACTACCAATCAGTTATTTTTTACTTTTTAGTGCTTTTGTTTGAAGTCGGTTTTTATTTTTTTGTTAAAAAGTTTTTATTATATTATTTATTACTAGCGCTCACCCTCGCTTCGCTCGGGTTCGCCTCTAGAAAAACACTAATAGAGAACTATTAGTTCCCACAGGAACCGTTCCCGTATGAAAAGTAACTTGTTGTTTGACCGGCCATATAAGGTATCAGAATGTTAAATTTTACGAAATTAGGTGAATAAGTTGTATAAGTTATTATAGTTTTTTAACTATCTCACGGGAACTTTTTAATTTTCCGGGATAAAAAGTATTTAAGATGTTGCCCGGGGATAGAAGGTACGACCATACAAAATTTCATTTAAGTCGGTCCAATAGATTCGGAGATTAGTCCGTACAAACAGACAAACAGACAGAGAAACAATAAAATTGAAAAAAATCCGGATTTGTTCTATTTGTCTTCTTACATCCCCCTGGCTCGGTTTTTAGCATTTTTTTGCTATGTACAGACATTCGACCTCTACTGTTTTATTATAGTATAGATTAAAAATGTGCATAATTGAATAGCCACATCGTCCTACAAATAAAATGGTAGGATTTCTCGGTCTTTCGCTCGGATATTGTCTACCGCACCAAACCGCAATAACCCCTGGTGTACTGTAGTCTATTAGCAAGGGCTACTTTATAAACATTTAAATACCTAGCTATAATTAGAAAATCTATGACTTATCTGAAGACTCATAGAGTTTCTATACAAAAGCTACGCCCAGAGCATTCTACAGAAAGAAGATGCGTAAACTGACTGACAATAAGATGTAAAGCAGATTTGTTTACATATTACATTTATTTTCCATACAATTCTTGTTAAATATTCATTATAAATATTATGGTACTACACATTTCAACGCTTTACAGTAAATAGTACGTATTTCTTCAATGAATCATGTTATCTATCTTTCCTTAATCTAAAGGTCGCACTAAACGTTCTAATGAACTCATTATTTATTTATTGTGTTTTAGAAGAAATATTTTTAGTTTGTTCTAAATGTGGTTTGAATAGATGGAATATGTCACATAAATTGTAATGCCCGATATTTTGTAAAATATATATGTATGGGTATTTATTTGTTTATTTTTGTAAGTATGTATATTTATTAGTTTTAAGATTTTTGTCTGTCTGTCTGTCTGTCTGTCTGTCTGTCTGTGACAACCTCACGAGAAAACCACTGGACAGATTTTAATGAAATTAGGTATTTTGATAGCTGGTTATCCGGGTCAACATATAGGATATTTTTTACTGCGGGAAAATATCTCATCTCTGAGAAATCATATTAAACGTTAATTTTATTTTATATAAGAATAGTGAAAAAATAATATTAACAAAAAAGTTTCTAAGAAAATACTTATTTAATCGCATTCAGATTATCGGATCCTTTCTATGGTAAATTGTTATTTATTAATTAACAGAGACCTCATTCAAAAATGGAAACTCGGTTCATGAAACCATGAATATCGTGTAGTACACAAATACATACGTCTGAATTGAGTACCTCCTTTAAGAGAATTCCGTTTAGATAAGAATTGACATTTTAAATGTCTAATATTCGCGTTAATCTAAAAAAATATTAAATATCACTAGCGCTGAACTGTTTGATTTTTCCTTAACCAGACTCTACCCAGGGCGGCATGTTATAACTTGCAATCGATACTAATATATAAATGTGTAGAATTGTTGAACGTTTGTTTGAACGCGCTTATCTCTGAAAATACATGCCCGATTTGAAAAAAATCTTTTAACAATTTACAAATAGCATAATTATTCATACGAGCATATAAATTATGTGGACAGCGCTAATCTATACTAATATTATAAAGAGATAAATTTGTGAAAGACCCTGGGAAGGATATAGGATACTTTTTATCCCGGAAATCACCCCTTAAGGGGGTGAAAATGGGGATGAAAGTGTGTATGGAGAATCAAGGTATTTTTTATTTTATTTATTTAATAAGTATACGGAGTATACGGGTTCTAGAGTGGAGACCACGGCTCGGCAAACGTAGTGTAGGACGCCCACCAGCTAGGTGGAGCGACGACATACTTAATCTGGCTGGCAGCGGTTGGATGCGTAGAGCTGAAGATCGAGCTCAGTGGCGTGCCATAGGAGAGGCCTATGTCCAACAGTGGACGAAAGCAGGCTGAATATGATGATGATGATGATGATTTAATAAGTCTAATGTACTCAATGTACTTAATATTGCATAAAATTTCAAACATGTATTTATTTCCACAGGGGCTTGTTGTAATCGTTGCTAGTAGTGCATCAAAATTTTCACGCTCTAAAAGAGAACAAACTACTGTAACCATGACACATTTCGCACTTGTTTAAGGAAGTTTTTATATTTCTCAATGAAAAACAAATATTGTATGTATTTTTATAGAAATAATAACAATTTAGAGTGTGAGTATATATTATGTATAGTATTACGAGTATGTCATCTGTGATATTATTTTAGGCACCGCCACCTTTTGCCAAATTTATTTACTAACTGTTACTCTAGGTTGTTGTCTATATGTGTAGTATATTTTATCCAATTCCGTTCAGGCGTTTTAGCGTCAAGGAGTAACGAACATATATACATTACAAACAGACAAACAAACATTCGCATTTATAATACCAGTATATTTTTAAACATATAGATAACATAAATAATAATTATACTAATAATAGAAGAGAAGTGTACTATTTTTGAAGTTATACTTCTTTTGGTACGTTTGGAAAAAAATATGAAAGTAAAATTTTTACGATGCGCGCCAAAAACGGCACACCGACTGCCAAAAAGCGTCATGATGCAGTTAGCTGTATTCCTTTTACAAACAGAAAGTTGAGACCTACGGGATGAAATCTTTAGCTATTTTTGTTCTGTTACGCCAAAGAAGTATAACTTCTTACGCTACAATGGACCATAACTGGTCGACGTAGCTAGGGCCGACCTCGGCACCACACCCAATAAAATAAATAATAAATAACTTCTTACGTGCGTAAATAAGTACACAGACGCCTTTTCTTTAAAACTAATCTTATACCTATTTGAGATAACTAATTATGTGTGAAATGATTTATGTAATGTTTTTAACCTCAAAGTCTAAAAATTTTATAATTCTGCGAAGTCTATTTAAATACGAGGTATCAGCTACGATTAACAATGTTTAAAACTAAGATTCAAAATAATGTTGCATATAACAACAATATGTAGGTTTCGACGACACGTTTGGCTCAGTTTGTAGTGACCCTACTTGCTGTGTCAGCGGTCGCGGGTTCGAGTCCTGCTGGGGGTATTCATTTGGGTAATGAGTACGAATGGATGTACTCAAGTCATGGGTGTTTATATTTATAATATGTATGTATTTAAAGTTATATATATGTAGTGTATCAACTATCTGGTATCCATAACACAGGCCATGTAGCATGGAACTAGATGGTGTTGTGTGTTAATGTCCCACATATTTATAGGTACTAACTATGCATACATATAATTGGTTGTTTTATTTTTGCATTGGTGATATTATTTTATTAAAATAATTACAAAAGTAAATAGTATGACGTATATACCTATGTTTATGTAAACATTTAATTTTGTGTTATTTAAAAAAATCTTTCTGTATTTTGGTTTAAGTATATTATAATATAATAATACTATCACATTTTTTTAAGCAGTTTGAAATCCAGGCTGAATGAATTAATACTTTTTTGACCGATTTCAAAAATTACAAATGTAAATATAAATAATAAGACACGAAAATAATTATTAATAATATTTTTCAAACGAAGCATTTAAAAACATACTATCTTATCTTTATCTCTATTTCTCCCTTGACGCAGTTTAAGTGTACTCTTAAGACGTAAGGCTAATGTCAAATAATAACATAGCTGACCTCTACGTCGATGCAGTGTTTACTAAATGCCTGACCTCCTATTCAGGGGCTTGGGGAGACTTTCGATATTTTATGAACTCTTCATACAAAACAAATATTTTGTTCACCTTCATAAAATAAGAAAGTGTGTGAAGGACTTACTTTTGGTGAAAAACTTCCTGCTTGCTACTCGCCATAGCGTCGCCCAGGTATATAATTATACACATAGGACGACACGTTTGGCTCAGTTTGTAGTGTCCCTACTTTCTGTGCCAGCGGTCGCGGGTTCGATACCCGCTGGGGGCATTCATTTGGGTAACGTGCACGAATGTTTATACTCCAGTCATGGGTGTTTATATTTATAATATGTATGTATTTAAAGTTATATATTATGTGTAGTGTATCAACCATCTGGTATCCATAACACAAGCCTCGTAGCTCACCATGGAACTAGATGGTGCAGTGTGTTGATCCCAACATATTTATTTATTTATATTTATACACAATACTAAATTTTTCTTTAATTTCTATAGGTGATATATTTCTTTATTTATCTTAAATTATGCCCCATTAAGACGGGGGATGTTCCGTTAGGTTTTAGTGCGTAGTGCTCGCTTTGCCGGTGAGTCCCACACCTCATGCCTAAATGCATTTCTCAACGTTAAAAAATAAGTACGAAAATGTACCAATATAAATTTTGAGTAAGGAAAAACTAAAATTAACTATTGATAGATATGAACAATGACTGAAACTTGAACAAAACAGTCAAACTCGCTTAGTGCGAGTTCGTAGGTTTTAAATCCTAAGAAAATATGTTTTTTTTTTCTAATAATCTAATATTTATATCTTATTCTAAAATAAATAAATATTCGTGTCAATCTATTATAATAATTATAATAAGAACATTGAACACGATACAAAGTCAGGAAGCAACATGATTGTTTGGCTTCCGGAGGTTACGGAAATTGGATTGTGAATGGTTAATTATATTTTCTTTAACAATATAAAATACATGTTTAATTTAATAAACACTTAATTGTGCAATTATAATATAAATATAACTTTTCAGTTTGATTATAAATAACTATTTTGTTAATATGGTAATTTGAGACATTTATAAGTATTATAATACAATACATACATACATATATATATATATATATATATATATATATATATATATATATATATATATATATATATATATGTGTGTGTGTGTGTGTGTGTGTGTGTAAGTATTATATTACTTATTGCTTATTTCATGTTAACACGTAAGCCTGCCTGTCTATTTTAATTTTTTATGTATTATAGAGATGATTTTTCTAGAACATTAACTATGCGGTTTTCGCCTGATATATTGCTTGGAATTTGCGTGATCATTTTTAATAAATCATGTTTTGAAATATATTTTATGGGAATTACTCTTTTTAATAAATAAAAGTTATAAAAATAATACAATTTCATTATCTGTCAATAATTTGTAATGAACAACGAAAGTAAAAACATGACTTAATTAAAACGTTTAAAAGTAAACGGTAATATCGAAATTCTAAAATAAAATAAGATAATTAATATTTATCTTATAAAGCTCGGAACGTTATTTTTAAATTTTATTTTAATTTGTAACAATCATAATGTTTATTTTAATTTTAGCATATCTGTTGCAGTAGCTACAAAAATGAGTTTAAAAGTACATTATTTCCAGCCAAGTAGGCTTTGTTAAAGCTGCGGTAGCCCAGTGGTAACACACTCGCTTGAAAAATCGAGTGAAGCGGGTTCAAATCCCAGTTCTCGCACCTCTTATATTTTCATGTGCGAATCATTTCCAATTTAATTAACTTGCTTTACAGTGATAGAAAATCATCCTGAGAAAACCTACATGTCTGAGAGAACGTAGCAAGTTTTCGAAAGACATGTGAAGTCGCCAACCCGCACTTGGGCAGCGTGGTGGACTATGGCCTGATCCCCCTCGTATTGATGGGAGGTCCGTGCCCAGTAGTGGGAAGTTACATTTTAACTATTAATATTTATTACTACAATGATCAGTTTTAATTAATAAATTATTAAAATTGTACAGAAACTGGTTGACATAATGCGCACGAGGCGACACACAAGAGCAATCATCCATCACATGTGGAGCATCCGATCCCCTCACGTGTGCACTTGACCTTATTAACCTTATGAAATTTGACAACACAAATATGTACTATCATATAAGAGGCGGCTTCTCCGATACTGTAAGAAATTACATAATAGTACTAATAATTGAGTGGCACAAAGGCATAATATGATGGATATCATTGATTCGATTCTCGAGCTGAACTATTTTGAAAGATTACATATTTTATTTCTCAGCAAGGTTCAATAATGTTATATATGGCTATAGTTTTTTTTTAAATAGTGTTATTAAATGTACATTTTTTGTTATTATTATCAAATATAACAAAATATGTGTGTTGGTTTCTGGTTTTATAAATAGGTCAAGTTTAGTGTACCTACTTTAAGGATTTAAAACTAATAGCGTAAGATATATTATGATGTTATTTAAACAATCGAATTGCTCTCGCTTCACTTAAGTCGTCATACATAAAATTTATAAAACGTCTATCCTCTATTGCATCCTTAAATGCTTTAATTTTATTTCTATACTAGCGTTATGTTTTAAAGTTTAGTATAGATTTCTCAGAGAATGAGATATTTTCTCGCAGTAAAAAGTATCCTATATGTTGACCTGGATAGCCAGCTATCATCATAACAAATTTCATCGAAATCCCTCCAGTGGTTTTTGCGTGATGCGATAACAGACAGACAGAGACAAAAATTCTAAAAACTATAGATTCGATTCGGCCTCTGTATCGATAATAATGTTTATTTCAATAAGATTCTGTCCAGCTGCTTTCTCGTGATGCGGTCATCGACAGACAGATCGACAGACAGATGTAATTGATTAGGCAGACTAAGTTTGTTTATCTACTCAATTTAAGGGCGAATCATTCTAAAGGGTCACTTGTAAGGCAAAACTAATATTGGCTCGCCTTAACCCGTCCTGACTGACCTACATGTAGGCGATTAAGTCGTCAAACAAAAAGATCGTCGACCTGTAAACTTCCGCCTTTGTTTTGCACTAAAAAGGTTCAAGAACTTTGTCTATCATGTATCTACAAAGATTTGATTATATTATTAACTAGCGACTCACCCTCGCTCCGCTCGGGTTTGCCACTGCTTACGTTTTAACGTTTAGTATAGATTTCTCAGAGATGAGATATTTTACCGCAGTAAAAAGTATCCTATATTTTGACCCGGATGACCAGCTATCATCATATAAAATTTCATCAAAATCACTTCAGTGGTTTTTCCATGATGCGGTCACAGAGAGACAAAGAGACAAAAATTCTAAAAACTATAGATTCGGCCTCTGTATCAATAAAAATGTCTATTTCAATAAGATTTTCCAAAAAATATTTTATGTACAGATTCGACTAATTTTATTATATGTATAGACTTAGTATATTAATCTTGGCTATTGTCATACATGTCGTCTGAGGCGTTTGTATGACTTGTATCCACTATAATATTATTATTTAGTATTAATATAAATGTGAAATTTGGTTTGCTTAGTTCTTAACTTATTTTTCTGTCATGAAGCGACTAATGGAGATCATTTTTTCATAATTTTCCAATTATTTATTTATTAATTTGACGGACGACAGTCACATTTTATTCTATAAATATTGCTAAGCGTTACTGAACGATGCACAGAGTGGGCTAGTTCCTGAGTAAACCTAGATCGAGTCCATATGACCAAAAAATCGTGATTTATTATTTGAAAACTCAACTCTCTCTCTCTCTTTCTCTCTGTCTCTCTCTCTTTCTCTCTCTCTTTTTCAACTTAACTAAAAAAATAAGGTATAGATACAGTACATATTGTGTTCACAAAAGTTGTACACAAAAAAAATGCCTTAAAACTTGGAGGTAGAGTTACTTCAAGTATGACTGTTTTAACCCAATTGCAACTTTCTTAACACAATTCACAATTTTTAAAACATTACAGAAGGAAAGAATGTTATTTATATGAAATATCTTTTAAACTAAATTATCTATTGAACTTGAGAGCCTTATTTTTTCAAACTTAGCTTTTTTAGTTTTCATCTTTAATCATTAAAATAAATATTATTTACAACGATAATATGAATGTTACATGTTATTGCGCATTTTTCAAGATCTTAAAAAATATTTACTTCCTCTTCTTATATCTTATATATTTTGAAAATAGAGCCGAAAGATATGAAGAAAGAATCTTACTCTTACTTTATTATGTAAATGAGAAAGTTTGTATGGATGGATGTTTGTTTCTTAATCACGCCAGAACGGCTGAACGGATCTGGATGAAATTTGGCACAGTGATAGATTATAGTCTGGAATAGCACATAGGCTATTTTTTATCCCGGAAAAATGTACGAATCCCGTGGAATAGATTTGTTTTTTTTTCATTAAATAAGTCTCTCCAAGTACGGATTCTTACACAAGTCGTCGTTCTTTTTGTACGGTTACCGTGACGACTACGGAATGAAATGACATAACAATGTACCAGGAAAACATAAAGCATGAGGAGGTTCCCGTATCCTAGAAACACTTCAACATGCATTTGTACAACGAAATATCGATTCTAAATAAGTGGGTTAAAGTTCTTTCTAATATAACCCGATCATGTTGAAGGTTTAATTGTGAAAAGTGATAAATGTACTTGTTAACTGACCTGCGCAGTGAACAATATGTTATTTTTTTTAGTTTCTTTGGAAGTCTACAATATCAGCCTTTTCTTTATTTTAGTTATTCTAAAAAAAAAAAAAAATAAGTAAAGCGACAAATTATGGCAATGGCATTTAAATCTTTGGCTTTTTCTAGGGTCCTAAAAGTAAACCTATATAAATCAAATGAAGAATAAAGAAAGCTGACAATTTAAAATATGAATACGAAACATTTTTACTTATATTACTTTCTTACATTTACGCGAATATTTGACATTTTAAATAAAGATGGAGGAGAGACTCCATGCTTGACCATGATTGTTGTAAAGCATTCAAAATGTCGAGAACCAAAAATTAAAGTAAATCTGCCATTATTAAATAAATGTATGCTACAGCAATATTACAATTTAATCATCATTCAATTATTTTTATCGATCGAAGTATCTAAACCCTATTTATTCATAAAATCAATAAATACCTATAAAAAGCCCAGTTCATAAAGATAACTTGATAAAATTAATTAATTTCTGCTATATGTAATTATAAAAATATTGGAAATATTCCTTTGGCCGGAAAACCTCGGGGTTATCATAGGTCCTTGCTCGCTTCATTGACGATATCTTACTCACTCTAATTATATACGTCGAAAAGAGTAAACATGTACTACTACTATCTCACTTAAATATAGTATTTAAAGCGAGATAGCAATAGTTATTTGTATCGATAATGCCGTCATATTTCTAAACCACGTGGATGATGACATATTTTATGATCGTGATTCTAAGTTGAAAAGTAATTACGTTGTTGATATTTAATAAATTAATATTTTGTATTTAAAAGTAATTTAAGATTAACATAATATTATGATAGCTTTATATATTATGTTTTGAAATATTTTGTTGTTCAGTTTATCGTATCTTTTTGTTCATTCATAATGTGAATTTATTTGATTAATACGTACTTGTTCTTAGATTTACGCGAATATTTGACATTTAAAACAAAACTATCTTTTCGGATTTTTTTGACGTCACGTGAGAGACGAATCGTTGGGAATCAAAAATCAAAAAATCCGCGAAAAATCCGAAAAGATAGTTTTATTTAAAGCAAAACAAAAACAAATCTATCCCATGGGAACATGTGTTATTATGATGTATGTAATTAAAATCGATTCAGTAATTTTTGCGTGAAAGAGTAACAAACATCCATACATCTATATATCTAGACATCCCTACATCTTCACAAACTTTCGCATTTATAATATTAGTAGGATAAGTAAATGTTTTTTTTAAAGGGCAAGGTGATTTTTTTTTACCTTCGTTTTAAGGGATATGGCGTAAACTTCTAGGCCCTTACGATGTTTAGGGAAAGAATTATTTATACAGATGTTCTCATCTAAGTCATAATACTTAATACATTACACACGGTGAATTAAACTTATTATAATATATATATATATATATATATATATATATTATATATATATATATATATATATATTATATATATATATATATATATATATATATATATGTATAGGACAAGCATTGCCCCACGGCTCCGCCCCCGTTCAGATGACCAAAAAGCTTATGAGATTTTTGTATTTTTTCTCAGAAATGAGATATTTTCTCGCGGTAAAAAGTATCGTATATGTTCACCCGGACAACCAGCTATCACCAATCTAAGTTTCATCAAAATCCCTTCAGTGGTTTTTCTGTGATGTGGTAACAGACACACATACAGAAAGACAGACAAAAATTCTAAAAAGTATAGATTCGGCCTCTAGTTCGATAATAATGTCTATTTCAATAATATTTTCCAAAAAATATTTAATGTACAGATTCGGCTTAGTTACAATTTTATTATATGTATAGAAGAAATCCATTTAATATTTTTGATTAGTGCTGACACTGTCGGTGGTAATTACTAGAGGTTAATGAATTCTTAGAAACTTCCTTGTTAACCCTTTGCAAGCCTTCAAGATGACAAAGCAGATTACTATCTTAAAATGACATAAATCATAGGACAAAGTCGTTATACACTTCTGTCTGTGTGTGCGTTGTGTTTTTATAAGCTTCGTAACATATTTTGATCCTATTTTCACTATTATTTTGAATCTCTTTCTGGAAAATTTATAACATAAATTCATACTATATACATAAATAGAAAGTATATATATGTCGATGTTTTGAAATTAAGTCTTCAAGAATGAAGTCCATGATTGAAAAGATGATGGATCTCTTGTCAAAAAATATGAAAAAAAAAACTAATGAACATTTCTACGGGAAAACACTATAAAATATAACACAAAAAATTATTTATGATCAGAATTACTTGAAAGTTGGTATTAATACTCATCAATAGAATTAAATAAATAGGTGTTTTAGCATTTTTCGAAATTCATCCCATAAGGCGGTAAAATAGGAGATGAAAGTTTGTATGAAACATGTTTTTTTTTGTACTTTTAGCGCGAGCGAAGCCGCGGTTTCTGCTAGTAGGTTATATTTGTAGATTATTTTTGATTTTAATTTATTTATTCAAGAAACGCACGAATTTTTGACATGACAAAATTAATTTACTCTTGAGATTACCAATATTTAATACATATGAATATTAAATCTGATGTATATTATTAGAATACTTAAACTTACGATTCCATGGCCCAAATAATAATTAAAAATGTTTGTCCGTTTGTATCCGCGTATTGGAACTTATTGCTTATTTACAGTATATATTACCGAAGGTTAGGTTAAAGAAATAACAGCCTATCTTCTATTAACAGAATTTCGAATATGGATACAAAATATAGCAATTTTTCACTTGAATTATATCCAATCTGCCTTGCTCTACATATAGAGCTATGAACTAACAAAGTTACGTCCTACATTTTTCCATTCTATACATTTTTAGACCCTAAATTGTATTAATAAAAGTGTACTGTTTTTATTTTTTATTATTTAAATTATATCACATGCGACCGAAATCCCGGGCATAAATTAGTAATCTATCTATACATATAATAAAATTGTAACTAAGCCGAATCTGTAAATTAAATATTTTTTGAAGAATGTAATTGAAATCGATACGGAGGCCGAATCTATAGTTTTTATAATTTTTGTCTGTTTGTCTGTCTGTCTGTTACCGCATGACAGAAAAACCACCGGAGGGATTTTGATTAAATTTGGTATGGTAATAGCTGGTTATCCGAGTCAACATATAGGATACTTTAAAAAAAAATACAAAAACTGTATTGTAAGAGTATATACTAATATGTAAAACCTAAGAATTAGCTTTTTGGTCATCTGAACGCGGGCGGAGCCGCGGGCAATGCTAGTAAATAAATAAATGTTTACCTCTCTGATTATATTTTGCCATATAACTACAAACTATGAGCTTACTTGACATTCATCGAAGTAATTTACAAGATCATTTACAAGTCTTGGTTCAATGTTAACAGTTACATTAACAAAACAAAATGAAATCTAAATGGCAAAACAATAGTTAAATACAATTTAAAAATTGTCATATGTATCAACTGATATGTTGGACTTATCTTATATATTAAGTAAACAAATATAAGCGCTCATTCATTTTCAAATAGCATATATTATGATAGTAACGATTAAATGACGTACGTATGTATGTATGTATGTGTATGTCCATTTCATTATCAAATTGCGAAGGTTGGAAGGGGAACAACCTTTAATGACATTGCATCTTAAAACAATCGAGTTCATATACAAATTTGTAGGCACTTTTTGCATGACTTATCTATTTTTAGTGCAAAAGCTAAAAATTTGCCATTTTTTGCAAAGCAAAATCAAATATTGTAAATCAAAATTATTATTCAAATATTCCCAAGGTTGAAACGTGAATGCCCTCTGACGTCATCTATGACGTGTCAGAGCCTGCGCGGTATTGGGTAACCTATTTTGCACTGTGAAATAGAGACCGTGTGGCCTAATGGATAAGGCGTCGGACTTCGGATCCGAAGATTGCAGGTTCGAGTCCTGTCACGGTCGATCACTTTCTTTTTTATTTAACAATAGAAAATCTAAAGAGGTTCTGTAATTGTATTAATACGATATTTTGCTTGTAATTTGAAAACAATAAAAATAATATTAAAATATGCCATATTTCTAAATTTTACTAAAAACTAAACTAATCTAATTGAAGCATATCTAAATATGTTCGTTTTTAATTTTTATCCACTTATTTATTATAATTTATTGATTAGTTACCTACTAATCAATAAATTAATGAATTAATTATGAAATAAAAAATCGAATTTCATTGTTTTATTTTGTTTTGAAAGAAAAGAGTTTTTGAAGACATGCGTACATGTAAATATTATCTTTACTTGGCACCGTCACTTGCGTTGAAGTTCACCAGTTCGATTTTGAGGTCAATGTTTCAAAAATTTCAAATGATTGATGATTCTACTGCTTAAGATAAACCGATGTGATTGTTCTTTAATACAAAAGGACAGGTAAAAGCAGATAATCAGAAAATCACTCTATCACTGCGAATTAGCATAATAATCCCTAATTGTATATCTAATTATATCGTAGTATAATTAAATTTAATTAATATAATTAATTAAAAGATTAATAATTTAAAGGTTCATTCGAGAAATCGTTAGAATCTTTATTTTGCATGTATGGTTTTTAAATATATATATATTATATATTTTAAATATGTAGAGTAAAATTTCGTATTAACAAAATTTCGATAAATTTGGAATTATGGTTTTATTTACGTGTCCAATGTATACTCGTTTATCCTGTAGAGTGTAAGTATGCAAGCTTATTTGAAACTGACAATATTAATCCTACTTAGAGATAAAATTAACTTATGTACCTTCTTGGTTTTGGCTGTTGGCTATCTAAGCGTATATGATTGTTCGCATGTTTGTCCGATTGTGGCGAACTCTGGTGAGTTCTTCCGTATACACTTGCAAAAGTTCCTAACCCCTAAAAAAAAGATTTTCTTGGACGTTTGTCTTTTATGCGTTCCTAAACCATTCAAGCTTAGGTACGCACTCGAGCGAAGCGGACTTTGGCTTCTAATCGAACTAGCGACAACGTCGACTTAGTTGCTAGTTGTTTATAAAACTAATATTCCAAAAATCTATATTTCTATTTTAATCGACATGGACCACTGACAATGAAATGGAGTTCATTTCATTATTATGATATTATTTATTATTATATTTTTATATCTCATTTTTGATTATTATGTTAAGAAAGGGAAGATATCGGCAAGGCTTTCGTTGTCTACACCTGCTTTAAAGTTATTTAATAAGAAATATTTATGTACCTATAACAGAGATTGTTTTTATTGAAAACCACTGGCCCTGGTTGAGACATGTGATGGTGTCATGTATAGAACAACATCTGGATGCACACCTGACCCTGTAAATACCTGCGCATTTGCTCCGTATGGCGAATTCCAATACTAAAGGCAACCCTTAATAAAAGTAGGTTTATTTAGTTAAAAAAATGCTTTAAAGAATTTTCAAACTCATAAGCTAATTTACTTGTTTCATAATTTCGAAGGAATAAAAGGAAGGAATAGACGACATGTTTGGCTACAAAAGTAGTGACCCTACTTGCTGCGTCAGCGGTCGCGGGTTCGAGTACCGCTGGAGGCATTCATTTGTGTGACGAGCACGAATGCTTGTACTCCAGTCATGGGTATGTATTTAAAGTTATATACATGTAGTGTATCAACTATCTGGTATCCATAACAGAAGCCTCGTAGCTTACAATGGAATTAGATGGTGCTGTGTGTTAATGTCCCAACATATTTATTTATTTAATATATCTACAATATTTCGATATTTCGTACAAAAATAATTCATGTCTAGGTATTATTTTTGTATGCATTATGCACTGGTTTTTTGTATATGTACTTTTTTTGGTAATTTAAATAACCAACAATCCACACCTATTTACATTAGTTACGAAGCTTGAGGTTATAATTAAGTAAATTTTCACAAAGAGACCTTTTTGTCCTTGTTTTTAATAGGTTTTGTCCATTACTATAAATAAACAAATATAACATTCAATTAAAGCAAATCATATTGTCCGCTGTAACCTTATAGGAACGTGAACGAATTACTTATAAAGCAGAACAATAAGAGACTAATGAATTCCAGTCAACGCACTCGTTTACGGAAACGATAGGTAAAGTAACAATGTATGTTTTAAATTGTTTAATTTTTTTAACACTAACCGAGTGTTTTATGATGCCAGTAACCTATTCGTAAATTGATTATATATCGTCGCATAGTACAAAAACAAGTATCAAGGGTCAATAAATAAAAAGCGTTGTGTTATGTAATATGCTTAGTTTTATTACCCGACTGCACCAGAAGGAGGGTTATTTTTTATTATATATTATTACTAGTTTTTGCCCTCAGTTCCACTCTTAGAGTTCACGTTTAATATTATATGTGTGTGTATATTTAATACTAATTAGTGATGTAGAGAGTATTCGATATTTCACATTCACGAATGCGAATGCGAATATTCATCTCCAATATTCGCAAATGCGAATTTTGACATGTTTACAAATAGTTTAGTTAAGTATTAATTATTTAGTTTTTTTGAGTTTACATTTCATTATCTTTAAATGTATAAAAAACTATATAGTGGAAAGGAAAAATAATATTAAAAGGAAAAATATAATTGTAGCCAAAGGTTTATACATAACATTTTGGATATTAGAAGTTTAATTTTGGTTCAAATATAATTTAGAATTTGAATTTTTTTAATTAATATATAGGACATTATTTTTTTTTTAGTTTAGTTGTGATTTTTTTAATTATATTTTAATAAGATTAATAAGAGAAAGTATTTCTGATTTGGTTGCCTACCTCAAGACTGTTCCATAATAAAAAAAAATATCATAAGCAAATAAAAAAAATATATAAATCTTATCAGTGTGTTATCGTTCCATTATCATCCATTCCATACAATTTCGTTTTTGTTTATCAAATACATTCGCCAAACATTCGCATCATTTCTTGCGAATACGAATGCGAATTAAAAAAAATATTCGAATATTCGCGAATGCGAATGCAAATATTCGTTACATCACTACTCCTAATTCTTCATTCTACATGATATTGGCGAAGTAATCTGTGCTCAACTGATACGTTCTGAAGCCATTATTTTTATTTCATTACAAGAAAATTGATTTGAATTAAACCACTGGACGTAATTGATTTAGTACACATAATATAGACCATGACTTGGAGTAACACATAGGCTATTATTGATAAAATCTGTATAAAATATTATTAATAGACAAAGCATCTAAACGCACGCGAGCGAAATGAGGGTTAGTTGCTAGCTGAGTATAATATAATTTTCTATGGACTGCTAGTTCAGGATATTAGAGCGTTCAAATAAACGAACAAACAAACACAGCTCTATTATATTAGTATAGTTTACTACAACATTTTACTCCACTTCACCCGAAGGCTACGTGACAATCGAAACGTAACGTACTTATATTTAGTATAGGTACTGCTTAAAATAAAGCTAAGGAAAATTTTATCGAAAAACAATACTGGAATACAATTTTAATGTGTATTGAAATGCGTTAAACGTATTGTTAATACGATTACAATAACAATGGGTGATATAAAGAATAAAGTCCCTCAAAATAAAACAGCATCTTCTTTTAAAACTATGATGTAATGCCATATATTTAAGTATGTAATGTATGTAAGAGGCCTGCAGTCGGTTATTTCCCTTATCAGTTTCTACAACATTTGCTAGTTCCAAACGTTAAGGATAACTAAGAGGATAATGGAGTTTACCTGCTGTAGAAATGTTATTTTTTGAAAATAAAACGATAAAAATGATATGATTTTAACTTATCTCTACAGATAAATAATAATATTTAAGTGTCTGTTTGTAATGTCAAAATATCAGCTCTTTAATAAATGTACATAAAAGTGGAATTACATGAACTTTAATTTAGTAAGTAATATAAGTAAGACAGTCATAGCCCAGTGGTAACGCGCTCGCTTGGGAAACCGAGTAAAACGGGTTCATATCTCGGGTCTCGCACCTCTGATATTTTCATGTGCGAATCATTTCCAAAATGATTACCACTTGTCTTACGGTGAAGGAAAACATAGTTTATACTTTATAGAATAGAGAGTGCCATAAGCTATTTACTCTTGAGACTTTAACTTATTGCAAAAAGCTGCATTGAGTCAGATGCAATAAATATTTTATTCTAGATAAGAATATCATTAATAATTAAGTATTATGAGTATGATATTATCATCTATTAAGTACATCGAATTACCAAAATAAATGCAAAAATTTGTGTGTGTATGTTTGTTAGTCCTTCACGCCGAAACGAACAGACGAATTAGGTGAAATTTGGATAAAACTTGGTATACAGTGGAGTAACACATAAGCTACTAAGTACCTAGGGAAGTATTCGACCGAAGCGATGGTAAGTCCAATCCAAACCATTGATCCAATGCGATGTAACCTTGGTGATACACTGTGCAAGCGCCTTACTTTGACCTTCAAACCTTTAGGGTCACTGACTTACTGGTAGGTCTAACAATATATATGTAGCGCACAAATTATATAGACCATAAAATAATATATATATATATATATATATATATATATATATATATATATATATATATATATATATATATATATATATATATATATATGTAGATTGTAGGTACATAAACAGACAAAGATAAAACCTCTTTCTCCCTCTGTTTATAAACCGGTTTTCTTTCTTTTTCTATTATCAATAATATTTTTTTGAAATCAATAAGTTTTTTAAGGGTTCGGAATTCAACAAGAAACCCTTATAGTTCGCGATGTCCGTCCATCTGTCCGCAGCTTAGCTCAGAGACTCTTTGTACTAGAATGATGTAATTTGGCATGGATGTAAAATATCCATATAAGTAACACCGACAAAGTTGTAAAATAAAATGTTGACAAAATAATTTTTTAGGGTACCTCCTCTACACGTAAAGTGGGGATGTTTTTTTTTTCGTCTACGCCACGGTCTGTGGTTGGATAGGTACCTACTCGTATTTCAAAAATATTACGGGTGTGTAACAACAATTTTTCGATTAAAAGATCCGATTATTCTGATCGACAACTGAGAAACCCTACAATGCGTGCGCCTGACACGCCCTTGGTTATTAATCTATACATATAATAAAATTGTAACTAAGCCGAATCTGTACATTAAATATTTTTTGGAAAATCTTATTGAAATAAACATTATTATCGATAAAGAAGCCGTATCTATAGTTTTTAGAATTTCTGTCTGTCTCACTGTCTGTCTGTTACCGCATTACAGAAAAACCACTGGAGGGATGTTTATCAAATTTGGTTATTTTACAAATTATGGTGATAGCTGGTTATCCGGGTCAACATGTAGGATACTTTTTACCGCGGGAAAATATCTCATTTCTAAAAAAATGCAAAAACTGCAATGTAAGAGTATACTAATATGTAAAACCTAAGAATTTGATTTTTGGTCATCTGAACGCGGGCGGAGCCGCGGGCAATACTAGTTTATTTTATAAAAGGTACTAGATAATAGATAGAAAACAAGACGAGACAAAACTCTATCTGTCAGCCGATTAATAAATAATTTTAAGTAGTTTAACGTTTATTTTTAATTGAAATTTAAATTTTGTTTCATGTAAATATACAAATGCATATAATATGAGGGTCCAAATTGTGATTTAATGCAATTGTGATTTAATTGCGATTTATTAAATTTATTTTTTATTTAATGATAATGGTACTGAACTGTTTTGCAATATAAGTATTAAGTACTAGTTTACATATATTGTCATACTAACTAGTACAATGAATGAACGTAAGCAGTAGAAATTTTTAGTGGGTATAATAATTATATTATAAATAATTGTATACAATTTTTTTTATGTAGTATATTTGCCAACTTTTATTTACAAAAAAGAAAATTACAAATATACTTAATAATATATACAAAACATATGTACACTTAGTACACTGTACAATTATTTATACTATAAATAAAACCAAGAGGTCTGAACATGATACGCAGCAAATTGTAGAGTTATTCCGCCCACAATAAAATGAACTACCATTAGTAAGTGATATGAGACAGATATTTGCAAGTAAATTAAACAAAGCAAAAAAAACTTTCTAATTTTTTTCTTAGAATTTTCATTCTGTATTCTACGAAAAGAAAAACGTAGCAGAATGTTGCTCTTAAGACTCGAATCAAATCTAATGAAGCCAAAATAATCTCTAAAACTATTACTATGTGTATCAATTTCCTGTACATTGTTCATGATACGTGTTGGTGTAACAAATACAACTTGAAATCGCGTCACTATATTATATTTCAAATGATAATCCCACGCGTTACTCCATTCAGAGTAATACTATGTGTCAATGCCATGTAAATTTAATATATTAAATATATTCAATTATCGTTATCGTCATAGATTTATATAAGAAAGGAAGATTGCATATCTTTTTTTTTGGAATTTTATGCAAAATTTATATGTTTTTAAACATTTTTTTAATTTTCCATGAATAATAAGCAAAGTAAGGCGTGAGATAATAGCCATTCAATTAAAAATTCAGCTTTATAAATTTAATTACGTTTTAAAATGCCTTTATTATTTTACTTAAACAAAAACAATTATTTTAATATACGTGACCGAGATTGAATTACAATACTGCCTTAATGAAGTTAAAATTTTTCTTTTAGCTAAGAATGATCTGAAGAACTATTTCATGAATTATGTGCACGATATTTAAATACTCACGACACGTTTGGCTCAGTTTGAAGTGTTGTATGTAGGGTTTAATCTTTATTATACAATAAAATTCATAAAATATCTGTCATAATATATAAGTTTAAATATATAAATATAAATGAATATGTTGACACATTAAGTTCTAAGAATCTAGTTCCATGGTAAGCTACGAGGCCTGTTTTATAGATACCAAATAGTTGATACACTACACATATATAACTTTAAATACATACATATTATAAATATAAACACCCATGACTAGAGTACAAGCATTCGCGCTCACCGCACAAATGAATGCCCCCAGCGGGGCTCGAACCCGCGACCGCTGGCACAGCAAGTAGGCTCACTACAATCTGAGCCAAACGTGTCATCAAAAGTTTGTAATTTTAAGGCGATATTCACAGGTTCATTTTCTGAATAATACTAACGTTTAGTAGTAAAGTGCAAGCACACGCTGCTGGAGATAAAAAATATAATATTACAAGCAAAAACCTTTAGCCTATAGAACCTTTTACATTATTCATGATTCACACGAGTGCATTTTTTAATGTATTTTGACCTAATAACCCAGTAACATTGGATATGAGTAATCAATGACACGGTTTTATGAGATAAGCATATTGTTAATCGAATGGAATTAGAAGCTGTAATATTAGCGAGTAAAATGTTATAAATCTATACATACATATAATAAAATTCTAACTGAGCCGAATCTGTACATTAAATGTTTTTTGGAAAATCTTATTAAAATAGTCATTATTATCAGTACAGAGGCCGAAACTATAGTTTTTAGAATTTTTGTCTGTCTGTGATCGCATTACGAGAAAACCACTTCACAGATTTTGATGAAATTTGGTACGGTGATAGCTGGTTATCCGGGTCAATATATAGGATACTTTTTAGTACAAGAAAATATCTAATCTCTGAGAAATCTATACAGCCAGCATGGTGGTCTACGGCCTGATCCCCCCTCATATTGAAGGGAGGCCCGTGCCCAGCAGTGGGACGTTAAAAAACACGCTTTTTATCTATACATATAATAAAATTGTAACTCAGCCGAATCTGTACATTAAATATTTTTTGGAAAATCTTATGAAAATAGACATTATTATCGATACAGAGGCCGAATCTATAATTTTTAGAATTGAATGTCTGTTACCGCATCACAGAAAAACCACTGGAGGGATTTTGATGAAATTTGGTATGGTGATAGCTATCCGGGTCAACAAATAGGACTTTTTACCGCGAGAAAATGTCTCATTTCTGACAAATAATTCAAAAACTGAAAATGGAATACTCATGAACGAATTAGTCTCTAATTCGTTCATGGTAATACTAATATGTAAAACCTAAGAATTTGGTTTTTAGTCATCTGAACGCGGGCGGAGCCGCGGGCAATGCTAGTTCTGTTATATAAACTCTACTTCACGTGGAATACAGCGGTAAGTTTGTAGATTTTGAGGGTAATTATATCTTCGGCGTAGCAGACGGGTCACAGATTAAACAATGATGTAACGGTAAAACCATGAACGAATAAGTCACTGGACCATGACATCGACTAGTGCTTGACAATGTCGAAAAATATATCGATATTTGACGAAATAACTGAACGAATTGTGTTATTTGTACAGTACAATAACATAAAATACTTTTATCACAGTATCCTACAATCTGATGACAATAAATTTATAAAAATATTTTCTAAGTCACATAAAAATATAAATGCAAAAATTATAATTAGTATGTGTACTTAATTTTTTATTTTATTTTATACCACATTTATATACTTTGGAATATTATTCCATTGTAATAATAATAAAGATCATTTTATTTCAACACATAAATTACACAAAATCAAACAATAATGTTTTAGCACTAAACTTCTGGGTTGGCGATTTGTAATAAAACACTTTACTTTCACGATCTATTTTACTTTCACGATCCAACACTCACTTTAATTTGCAATCACTTTTTCTAATTTCACAAAAGAACTGAGCAATATTAGGACAGTGTCACATTTTTATAAGCTACCCGAGACAATCAATTGCCAATTAAAATAATTCAATAACAGAATCAACAAAATCACTTTATTTAATTAAATTAGCTTAATATTTTTTTAATCTTTAAAAAATAATTTTTATTATATATTAATGGAATATACACCCGATATTCATTTGTTCATTAACATTATTATAATTATTTGACACATTATTATTGCCTCTTTAATTCATTTATTTTAATTTATTATAATAAATACAGATATTTTAAATTAAAAGATGTAAAATATGATGACTATGCTAACCAATGTCTAAAATGTCATTAATTGGTTCATCGATATATGTATTTTATCGATTACGTTCAAGCACTAGAAATATTGTATTGTGTACCTGTGTGTATAATAATGTAATAAAATCTTTGTGTGCGTTATGCGTCTTTTGGTTGAACGAGTTTTCATACATTTGTATTTTATGTCTCGTCCAGTGGTTTATTCGTTCATGGGTAAAACTTATAATTAAAAAAATACTTGCTTTGTTTTGATTTTGAACAGTATAACTGTAACGACTTTATTTTATACAAAGTATTTAGAAGTTAGTAATTTGATGCCATTTTAATATATTTATTACTAAGCTAACGACTGATCCTCGCTTCGCTCGTGTGCATCCCTAGGTAGGTTTTAATTGTTTTGAGCCGAACCCCAACCCTTTTTCTAAAATAAAAGTAGCCGAAGTTACTCCTTATAACATCAGCTATCTGTCAGTGAAAGTCCCGTCAAGATCGGTCCAGCCGTTTTGGAGATTAGCCGGAACAAAAAGACAGACAGACAAAAATTTTAAAAATTGTGTTTTTGTTTTAAGTATTTCATATATACTTAGGAAAAAATACTGTTATTTTGACATTACAAACAGACACTTCAATTTTATTTATCTGTGTAGATGTATTGTTACCTTCATATTATTAGGTACTTATAAATAAAATCTTCCAAAATCTATAAATATAAATATCAAAACACGTGTAGATATTATGGAAGTTTAAAAAGCTTAAGAAAATTACGATATCGTTATTTGAAAATTGCTAATTTCCTATTCAGAAGTATGGGTATTATATAGATCACTTTAGGAACCAATACACGTGGAGGTTTTATTTGTGCCATCTGTAGTACATAAATAAAAGGAAGCTGTAAAATATATAACAAAAATATGTTTATGGGATGGTAAAAAGGTAAAAATTTAAGGTAAATATTATCCGATGGAATGCGGCACTATCGGGTGGAACCCTAATTCTTTTTCTAAAAAAAGTAGCCTAAGTTACTACTTATAACATCAGCTATCTGCCAGTGAAAGTCCCGTCAAAATCAATCCAGCCGTTTCGGAGATTGGCCGGAACAAACAAAAGACAGAAAGATAAAAATAAAAAAAATGTTTTTCTTATAAGTACCGTATATTATTTTGATATACATTTAATAAAATGCTTTTATTTCGACATTACAAACAAACACTTCAATTTTATTTATCTGTATAGATTATATAGATAGAATAATTTATGAATATGTATCAAAATAAGTTATTTTTTGATGTTTTAAATACTTCAGGAAAAACAAGAGTCCGAATATTATTTATCATCTAATAGATTCGTCAATAAACATAACATTTGACTTTAGCGATGACTGTGGGCGTTTCTAGAAAAATTACCTATCGATTGAACATCGTCCATACCTACCTAACGACAGTTTACCACCCGCAAAGACGCGTTTCCATTGTTTCGATAATATGTCAATCTTTCAGATATAAAGATTTTCTACATCATTCAATATATAAAATATAAACATTTGACGAATATGTTTTACATAAAACTACATAATATAACTTACATAAAAGAAAAACATTTCAAAAACAAATGATTACTTTTTAACCATTGCGAGTGCATTCTTAATTTTTTTTTATTATAGCAAGAAGAAATTAAAGTCACGAGGGTGTTCAGTTGATGTAACTGATTAGCAAGTAGGTATTAACTATATTTATAATAAAAGATAATTATATATTGTAAAAGAATCGGACCAATATTGTAAATGTGTGTTTGCATGTGTGTGTGTGTTTGTGTGTTTGCGTGCGTGCGTGTGCTCGTGCATGTGTTCGTGCGATTTGGAGGAGATTTTGTACACAGGTAGACTAACTGGAGTAACACCATAGGCGTAGCTAGGTACCGAAGTACCGTGTACGGTACGGACTTACCAAGGTAAGTCGATAGTTTTTAATAAATAAAAAAGACTGCCTTTTGCTATTTAAAATAAACCGTCGTCGTTGTTATATATTTTTAGTCTTTAGTCATAGTGTAAATACTTGTATTGTTTATTTATGTACAATTGTCTAGATTTTAGGTGGTAGAGCGGGACAACAGTACAGACTTTAAGTTTTTTATATGTCAATAATATTATAAATAATATATAAAATGTTACCCGTGTAAAATAAAGTCATACACGTGGGATATTAGAAGAAGCAAGGGCTGGTTACTAGTGTTGTAATTTGAAATTTCGTGTAAGTAGTTAATTAAATTGTAATTTTACCATTAAAATAACTACTCTTTGAGTTTTAATATTATACTTATTAGAATAATTTTTTCAAGTCCTATGGTAACGAATCACAAATTTAGTATTTCTACGAAGCGTTAGCTGGATTAATGGGCAGTAAGCATGGCATATGTCCACCACGGGCGAGCCCATTTCATTAAATAAATACCCCCAATAAACAACGTTTAAGTATATAATCTCAGACTTTTTGATTTTAAATTAGCCTGTTTTGTTTTACATTCATTGACAGTATTCGTTTTCGTAAAGTCGAAAATAAATAAAGTCAATAAAGTCGAAAGTAAATTTTCGAAGTCGGTGCCAGCCGACAATATTTAAGATATGAATATCTAATAGGTAAATATAATTAGGTATGAACTCTAATCATAAATAAAATATTATACATCAATTTGTGATGTATTTTACGTATCGAAATATATTAGATTTGCTTTGCATCGGCTGGCACCGACTTCGAAAATATCTGATTAGGTATCTGTTCTAAATGAAAACCTCCGTTTAGTTATTTTTAAAATTTTAGTACCTAGAAGTCGGGTTTTTTTAAGTTTTTTAACATAGAATAACGTACAGAAACGTAAAACTTTTATGAATATTTTCTTGAAAATATCGGCGTTTCATTTTATATATCTATCGATAACTATGTTTTAGGATATCCGCTTTAAAATAACTCTGCATATTTTATGTTCTCCTGATATAAGCAACGTCATTTACTAGGACTTGCACACGCATTTATTCATTCATAGTTCGAACGATGCACACAGTTACAAATATATTGTAGACAGAAACCGTCCTTATGGAGATGTGGAAGTGAGTAAAACTCTTAGCTCTTCATGCATTCCTAGTATCAGTTGTTATGGTTTTAACACGTGGTCGACGACTAGCTTAGTCGAGCCGTAGCTTGGAGTTTTATTTTAAATATTAATTAATCAATTCAATAAATTAATTCTAATCAATTTATTTAATTGATTAATTAATTGATTTATATTAATTGATTAATTAATTGATTTGAAATGAGATATTTTCCCGCGGTAAAAAGTAGCCTATATGTTGACCCGGATAACCAGCTATCATCATACCAAATTTCATCAAAATCTGTCCAGTGGTTTCTTCGTGATGCGGTAACAGACAGACAGACAGACAGACAGAAAGACAGACAGACAGACATAAATTCTAAAAACTATAGATTCGGACTCTGTATCGATAATAATGTCTATTTCAATTAGATTTCCCAAAAAAAATTTAATGTACAGATTTGACCTAGTTAGAATTTTATTATATGTATAGATAATAATAAAAAATAACCCTTCACACGCATTTATAAATCCTAAAATTTAAATCACAAAGTACAAACAACGTAATGTACAAAACCCTTATTGACCGGCATTAAAAAAAGAGGAGGGACTCGATAATTTTTTTAATAAATAGTTTATAATAAAAACGTTAGTCAGATGGTTAATTTTGAAGTCATAGGTTCACTTATTTTGGCTAAAAGTTATGACGGTAAAATTTTTACGATGCGCGCGCACACCGACAGCCAAAAATCGACATGATGAAGTTAGCTGCATTTCTTTTACAAACAGAGGTGTGACATATGGGATGAAATCTTTAGCTATGTTTGTTCTGTTACGCCAAAAAAATATAACTTCTTACTTGCGTAAATAAGTACACACACACGTTTTTTTATATATTTTCTCGACATTTTTTATTGTAACTAAAGGTGAAAAAAACAAACTGTTTTCAATTTTTTTTATTGACAACACTAAAGCTCGTCAATAGCTCATAAAAAGAGAATATCGATTTACAGAATAGAAAAAGGTACTGAATTGTTTCGTTCCCTATTTATTTAGATATATCTATCTATAGAAGAGTAGTTTTGCCCGTGGCTTGGCTCACTTGGTAAGTGGGCGAGAATCAAAACCTATGTCGATTCCTAGGATGTAATCTATGTCCTTTATAATTATTGTCGAAATTTGTTCAGCAGTTTAACCATGAAAAGGTAACAAACAGAGTTACCTTTACATAGTATTAGTATGGATTAATATAAATATTTTGTTTTATACATTAATATGTATTATTATAATTTTTTTTGTACATATCTTATGGCCGAAGGATAGGTAACTCTATTCCGATTCATAAAATGATCCTCTGTTATATTTGTTAATCTTATAAATTGTTATATAACCTCATATCTCAATAAAAAACTGTAAATAAAATGCAAAAATATTTTATTTAATATGGCGGGTAGTTCCAGATAACGCATTTAAAGTTCAAACACAAACAACATTTTTCGCTTCATAATATCCATACTAATATTGTAAATGTGAAAGTGTGTTTATTTGTTTGTCCTTCTTTCACGTCGAAACGGAGTGTCGAATTTTTTGTGTGGAGATAATTGGAGGTCTGGAGAGTGACATAGGTTACTTTTTACCGCGGAAAATTATTTAATTCACACGGGAAAACACGTGATAAAACAATAAAAAAAAATTATGATCAGAATTACTTGAAACTTGGTATGTATATATGCTCTTCGATGAAAATTAATAAATACGTGTTTTAGCATTTTTCGAAATATATCCTATAAGGGAATAAAACGGGGGAAGAAAGTTTGTATGAAACTACTTTTTTAGAGATTTTTTTGTAGTTTTAGCGCGAGCGAAGCCGCGGGTTCTGCTAGTTTTAAATAAGTAAATAAAACCATAAAGAGAAACGATACAATTGTACTTGCCACCTACTAACTCATAACATCGTACAAGCGAACAAAGAAGGCAGAATATTGGGAAAATCTGCTCGCATTGATTGAAAATTGAATAAAAGTGAAAGTACAGTATAAAGTGCCTAAATTGTATTGAAAGGAAAGGGATGTAAATACATTCAACAGGTAAAGGATGCAATGATTTAAATGTAATAGGGATGAAGAGGATAGAAGATAAAAATATGTTGCTGTCTAGTCTTTTGTTTTAGTGTAATACTAGTGACTCACCCTTGCTCCACTCGGATTCGTCCCTAATTACGTTTTAACGTTCAGTATAGATTACTCACCAAAACCACGTTCAGTATAGATTACCAACCAGTACCGCATGTAATGGGGACATTGAATCATTCTATTTAGACTTAAAGAATACAATATCGAAGATTCCACAAAGAGAACTGCTTGTAATTATGGGGGACTTTAATTCCAAGATCGGTTCTGATTCCCACCTACTAAGTGCTTGTGTGGGAAAATATGGTTTGGGGCAGCGTAACGAAAGAGGAGAACGTCTAATACAATTTGCAGCCGACGACAATCTGGTGATAACAAATAGTTTCTTCCAACACCATCCTCGGAGAGTTTACATTTGGACTTCACCTGACGGCAATTCCCGCAACCAAATTGACTACGTTTTGGTTAGGTCACGTTGGAAGACATCCATCAGAAGCACCCACACTTTACCAGTCGCCGACTGTGGATCAGATCACCAACTGCTGATAACCAAAATTCAGCTTAAACTAAGAGCGGCCCGAAAACTTGACCGACAACGAAGGCTCGAAGTTAAGAATAAGCTTAAGTTTATAGCTGCATTAGAAGAGAACTGGAATGAGTGGGCAACTGTGGATGCCAATACCGAGTGTCCGGATAAAATGTGGGACCGCGCAAAGAGCCTTATTAGTTATGCTGCCAAACATACAGCCGCACCCTTAGGTACTCGTAAAAGGCAACACTGGATGAATGACAGCACTCTGGCACTTGTAGAGGAAAGACGAGAGATGAAGGCTAGAGGAACAGATATAAAAACAACTAACGAGAATTCTGCACAAATACAGGCAGCATGCAGGCGAGACCTTAACACCCAGCTTCAGAATATATGTGCAGAAGTGGAAATCCATGCAAATAAGCATGAATCTAGGGACCTTCACCAAAAAATTCAGTCGATCACCCGATCTCTCTCTACTAAAACAGAGGCTATAGAGAACTCTCATGGTCAAACCGTGACTGAGATAGAAGCAATATCGGCAACTTGGAGGAAATACTGTCAGTCACTGTTTGAGGACCCACAATCACAGTGTTTTGCCTCGACAGAACCCAGGAATGAAGAAAGAGAGCCAGACATTCTACACGATGAAGTCAGAGCAGCTATAAAACATCTGAAGACTGGGAAAGCCACAGGCAAAGACTCAATTCCTATTGAAACAATCAAAGCCTCGGAAGAATATGGCGTCCAGATCTTTTATGCACTATGTAACAAGGTGTGGCAAACAGGTGCATGGCCGCAGGAATGGGCTCATAGTGTCTTTGTTTCACTTCACAAGAAGGGCTCTACGAAAGTGTGCAGCAACTATCGCCTTATTGCACTCATACCACATGCAAGTAAAATTTTGCTACACATAATAAACGAGCGCCTCAAGTCATACCTGTCTAAGGAGATTGCCCCTGAGCAAGCTGGCTTTATGAAAGGCAAGGTTATCAGGGAACAAATACTTATTGTGCGTCAAATTATTGAGAAATCCCGTGAGTACAACAAGGCAACATACATCTGCTTTGTAGATTTTCAAAGGCGCTTGATTTCGTCAAATGGCCTAAACTTTGGGATACTCTGTTGAAAATGGGTACACCAAAGCATCTGGTACATCTGCTCAGGCGTCCGTATGAGAGTGGTACTGCATCCGTAAGAACAGATGACAAGTTATCAGATCACCTTCATCCTAGTGCCGGCGTTCGTCAAGGATGTATAATCTCCCCACTTCTATTTAACGTCTACACAGAGCTAATAATGAGACACACTCTTGAGAACTGGACAGATGGATTCGTAATTGGAGGTCTGAAAATCTCGAACTTACTATACGCGGATGATGCCACCTTATTCGCAACCAGTATCGGCCATATGGAAGAACTTCTAATAAAAATGGAAAATGTCAGCCTTGAATTTGGTCTTAAGTTCAATCGCAGCAAGACTAAAGTTATAATTGTCAACCGCATCAACAACAACTCGCCAGAAGTGACTCAAATCGCGAACTGTCAAGTCGTCCAATCATATATCTATTTAGGAGCATTAATTTCGAACAACGGGGGCTGCATAGACGAAATCAAGAGACGTATGGCGATATCTAGATCAGCCATGGATAAGTTGCAGAAAATATGGAAGAACCGCAACGTAACCAAGGTCACTAAGACCCGGCTAGTAAAAGCGCTTGTGTTCCCCATATTCCTCTACGCTTCGAAGACGTGGACCCTGCGAGAAAGTGAGAAGAAGAGAATAGACGCTCTTGAGATGTGGTGCTGGAGAAGAATGTTGAGAGTGTCTTGGAACGAATTCCGGACTAATAAGTCCATTCTCGAAGAACTTGGCATCACGCAACTTCTATCCTCCACTGTACAGTCTCGCATTCTCACTTTCTTTGGTTATGTAACAAGACGTGATGATGTTTCGATTGAACGTTTAGTGGTTCAAGGAAGAGTAGAGGGCACTAGAGCACGTGGCAGAACGCTCATGAGGTGGACAGACCAAGTGAAGGCTGCGATGAATGTTCCCTTATACAAATGCACGAAGAAAGCGGCTGTTAGAGAGGAGTAGCGACGAGTAGTCAAGCGTGTCACAGCGCTCAAGTGACGACCACGACCACTCTCTCAAGAGTGTAACGACTTAGAAGAAGAAGATATATTACTCAGTGATGAGATATTTTCCTGCAATAAAAATATTTAATGTTGACCTGTATAACCAGTTATCGTACTTCCAAATTTTATTAAAATCTGTCCAGTGTTTTTCTCGTGATGCGTTTATTCATATTCAGCCTCTGTAATAGTTACTATTTTAATAAGATTTTACAATAAATATTTAATGTACAAATTCACTTAGTCAGAATTTTATTATATGTGTATAAGAGTAGTCTTTGCTCCAGGCTTCGCTCGCGTGGTAAGTGGGGCGGGGATCAAAACTTATGTCGATTCCCAGGATGTAATCTATATCCTTGACAATTTTTAATCGAAATCTGTTCAGCAGTTTAAGCATAAAAAGGTAACAAACAGTTACTTTTACATAGTATTAGTTTGGATTAATATAAATATTTTGTTTTATATATAAATATTTTTTTTGTACATATCTTATGGCCGAAGGATAATACTCGTAGGTAACTCTATTCCGATTCATAAAATGATGCTCTGTTATATTTGTTAATCTTGTAAATTGTTACATAACCCCATATCTCAATAAATAAACTGTAAATAAAATGCAAAAATATTTTATTAAATATGGCGGGTAGTTCCAGATAACGCATTTAAAGTTCAAACTTCAAATACAAACAATATTTTTCGCTTCATAATATTTTAAATAAATAAATAAAACCACATAGAGAACGATACAATTGTACTTGCCACCTACTAACTCAAAACATCGTACTAGGAGAACAGAGAAGGCAGAATATTGGGAAAATCTGCTCGTATTGATTGAAAATTGAATAAAAGTGAAAGTACAGTACAAAGTGCCTAAATTGTATTGAAAGGAAAGGGATGCAAATACATTCAACAGGTAAAGGATGCAATGATTTAAATGCTATAGGGACGAAGAGGATAGAAGATAAAAATATCTTGCTGTCTTGCCATTTGTTTTATTGTAATACTGGCAACTCACCCTTATTTTATTATTATCAGAACAGGAACAGAGTATTTTAAGGTTTTATATAAATATTTCTATCTCCAATTTGGCATTAATCTTCGGGCATACGTAAATCGTATACGGTAACGTAATTATACAGAATAAAAGTATATATATATAGGTATACAAGCTTTTTACGTACTAGATTTATGATAACTTATTTATTTATTATATATATATATAGATATATGTATATATATATATTGTATATATATATTTATTTATTTATTATATAACACAAAAATTATAGCTGCAAAGCAGGAAAAACAATTTATTTAAGTATATAAAATTAATTATGCATTATTTAAATGGACAATTAAATGATTTGGTGTTGAATTGGCTAGTGTTTTTATTGCACAAGGAGTAATAAAGATGTATGGAATTTTACAAACAAAAACAAACTAAAAACACTCGTTTTTATATATTAGATAATAAATTTTACTACTAATTTTAATTTTTTTTAGTAAAAATCGAGTGCGGCGTATATATGTAATGTAAACTACACGTACAAGTAACATACATATGTATTATGTATGTAATTGTACGTATCGTAAAACTCAGTATTTATGCGGTTGTTTTCAATAACGCACGCCTGCATACCTCTTGACAATTTATGTTTTCCTAGTAGGCGATGTTTTGGATTCGACAGGTGGGTCAACGGATAAAATCACGCTCCACCCTACTGCACCTTACCTACCTACCTGTTGTTAAAATTTACCTGTTTCGTTGCTTACACTTTTTGCTTATATTTTTGTTTTGGATTCCTTTATAACTTCTTTTGTATTATGTTTTATCAAAGTCTTAAATGAACATAAATCAAAATATTCTATAATAGCATTGTCCGCGGCTCCGCCCGCGTTTAGATGAACAAGAACCAAATTCTTAGGTTTTACATATTAGTATACTCTTACATTGCAGTATTTGCATATTTTTTTTAGAAATGAGATATTTTCCCGCGGTAAAAAGTATCCTATATGTTGACCCGGATAACCAGCTATCATCATACCAAATTTCATCAAAATCCCTCCAGTGGTTTTTCTGTGATGTGGTAACAGACAGACAGACAAAACTTTCTACTAAACAAAACAACACAAAACTTCTAAAAAACTATAGATTCGGCCTCTGTATCGATAATAATGTTTATTTCAATAAGATTTTCCAAAAAATATTTAATGAACAGATTCGGCTTAGTACAATTTTATTATATGTATGGATATAAATATGCAAAGATGAAAAAAACGGTGCAGTACTTTTATTATATTATATTTTTTATTATACTATTAACGAGCTTTAATTTTATCAATGAAAAAGAATTTAGAACCACTTTTTTTATATACATATATTAATAGTAGGTTAATTCTATTCATACTCATTATACATATGTTTTCCCTATGAATAAATAAATAGTTTTCCTCAAGTTTTCAATAATGATTACTATCGAATTTCGATGTATGGGCGAACACTAGTGTACATGATTAAAATGTATGAAGGTTACTCAAACAAGTGTTGAACAGTTTTGGATGAAACTTGGCACAAAGACATATATTGGTACTTTTTATTCCGGTAATGTATACCAGTGGGGAAAATGTAAAGCATTATATTATTTTAACTAGCGACTCACCCTCGCTTCGCTCGGGTTCGTCTCTAGGTTGATTCCCCATACAAACTGTCATCCTCATTTTCACCCCCTTAAGTAGGTAGTAGTAAAGTAACTGCCTCGGTGGTGTAGTGGCTAGCATGTACGGCTGCACACTCGGAGATCCTGGGTTCGAGTCCCGGGTCGGGCCAAGTTTAGTTATTGAGTCTTTCTGTATAGTAATTCTCAGTAACAGCCCGGAGTTGGGAAGTTGGCGGTGTTTCACCCTCGTGCCTCGGAGAGCACGTAAAGCCGTCGGTCGCGCCCCTTAACTCTCACCGGTCGTGTCTCGTGTCGTCCCACCGGAGTATGAGAGTGACAGGAATAGAGAGTGCACTTGTGTTTGCATATACACTTGTGCACTATAATATCTCCTGCGCAGTTGGCTAGTCTCAATGAGATTGGCCGCCGTGGCCGGAATCGGTCAGGAGAACATCATCATCATCATCATCAGTAAAAGTATCCTATGTCCTTTCCCAGGTCTCAAACTATCTTGTTACCAAATTTCATCTAAATCAGTTCTGTAGATCCAGAGACTTTACCTTTATATAGTATAAGTATAGATAATACAATTCTGACCCAATATAGCGCTTTCCATGGAAATTGAAAGAAAGAGTAAATCACATATATGAAAGACGAATAGTGTAGATACTATTTAAACAAACTAAAGCCTAAGAAAAATCCGCAAAAAAAATGTGAAAAAGTTTGTTTAGAAGTGAAACTTCTTTGGAATTGTTGTGATTTGAAACTCGGTGAAACGGAAATGCGACACTAAAAAGAGACAATATATAGGATTAAGTCGGCGAGAGAATGAGATAGAATACATTGCCATGTTGCCATGGTAACCGTTGTTATTATGTATATATGCCAAATAAAATTTAAAATAACTTTTAAACTTGGTAAAAATATTATAAAAAATAAACCTTATAATAATTATCCTACTCCTGATACTCTGTATTCATCTTATTCTCTCGTAGGTTATTTTTCTAAAGTTTCACTTCTACCAAGTGTGAACTGCACACACACGCACTTTTTTTAAACAATTTGCAGATTCACTGTTCTTGATTAAGTAAAATAAATCACTTTCACTACAACGCGTAAACATTCCAATTTTATTTATTTTTTTCTCCTTCAAAGTTCTGATTGCCTGGTAATGAAACAAATAAAAATAAAAACAATATTTTTATTTTTTCCGTAAAGCTTTACAACTACACTGTGGCTAAATTATTTAAATAGATATATCGTACAGTCCATAATGTAACTTTTCAGTTTGTTTCAATAAATATTTTTATTATACTAGCAGAACCCGCGACTTTCCTCGCCCTAAAACTATAAAAATGCTCTAAAAAGATAGATTTTATATAAACTTTCATTCCCTATTATACCCCTTTATGGGATGAATTTCGAAAAATGCTGAAACACATATTTATTTAATTGTATTGAAGAGCATTAATACCAAGTTTCAAGTAATTCTGATCATGAATATTTTTCTCGATTGCATTATAATGTGTTTTAAAGCGGTAAAAATTAGCCTATGTCACTCTACAGCTCTCCAACTATATCCATACAAAAAGTCACGCCAATCCGTCACTCTGTTTCGACGTGAAAGAAGGACAAACAAACAAACACACTTTCACATTTATAATATTAGTATGGATTTATTATTTTCTGAACAAAAAACAAATCTTGTTAAAATATGTTCAAAAAGAGAGAGGACTTGGCCAAAAAGAGAACTAACATTACGAATTTTATTTTTTTTCCGCTTCTGCCATTTGAAAAAATGTCAAACTCAGCTATCATCATGAGCTGTCATATCATCGTGTTGTTTTGTTGAGCGAATTTGCGTTATTTATAAAAATATTTGTTTTAAAAAAATAAGGTAGGTATATGATTATTCAGTATAGAATAATTGTATTCAGTCCTTTTTAAAGTCCCACTGCTGAGCACGGGCCTCCCTTCAATACGAGGCGGATCAGGCCATAGTCCACCACGCTGGCCAAGTGCAGGTTGGCGGACTTCACGTGTCTTTCGAAAACTTGCTAGATTCTCTCAGACATGTAGGTTTCCTCACGATCTTTTCCTTCACCGTAAGGCAAGTAATAATCTTGTTAGAAATTATTCGCACATGAAAATATCAGAGGTGCGAGACCCGGGATTTGAACCCGCTTCACTCGCGTTACCACTGGGCTATCACTGCCTTGAATTCCCTTTATTGAATCCTTTGTCTTAGAATAATTACTATTAGGTTAATGCAACATTGACCTTTGAAATATGTAACTAAGTACATAAGACGACTGATTGGCACTGATATCGCACATCCTAAACAACTGGATCTAGCTGCATGACCTTTTTTATAAGAGTTTCTTATATAAAAAAGTGTGCGCTAAAAAAGAATATTTACAAACTTATGGGATAATCTAAAAATGCTAAAATAGGGAGCTAAAGTTTGAAACACCTCGAAAAAGCACTTCATCATGGAAGCCAAGATTTACCTACAAGTGTATCAAAGTGTAAACTCAAAGTGTAAGCATCTATAGTGCAGTGGATATTTTTTTAATTTCTAATTCCAGAACCTTATCTCGTAACAATATTATACGATAATATATACTTATGACAAAAAAGTAGGAATTTTAAATAGTTTACTTGCTTATTTTTTATTTCAAATATAACCATAATATTATAATAATTAAATTGCAACAAAAATTCTCTTCTATTAATTTTGACATATCATTTTTTTATTGTGGCAAATTAAAGTAGTTCATTACCAGGCGTGCATAAGCGTTTAACAGTAAGTATCTTACCATTAAATAAATGTTAAAAATGGCTTTTATGTCATATAGCATAAAGTTTAAAGTATGCAAGCGTTGTATAATAGCTCCCACAAACTCAAAACATAGGTACTAGGGAAACATAAAACAAGGGAAGTTCGGAAAATGGATGGTATTGATTGAAATACAGGTGAAAGTGTAAATGTTACTATGAATTGTAACGCACACAGTTGCATTACAAAGTATGTATATTTTAATTTTCAATATTATGATAAGATGTGTGACACAGAATATTAAAATTTTAATGGAAGGGACTTCTGCTATTTAATGAGTAATTAATTTCCTAGTAAAATAGAGAAAAAATCTTATTGATTAGGTTTAGTTTTGGTCATCACTAAAAGTCTGTGTGTCGCACCTAGATGTTATCTTAATGTATTTTTTACTACTCTATTTTGCAAGTATTGCTATTTGCTATCAATCTTTTTAACGTGAAACGTGTTTAAAAATCATATTGAAATATATGGGTACCAGATCAGAAAAGTGGACCGTGTTGATCCAGATTATACAATAAATTCCTCATAAATCAAAAAGTTTTCAGTCCTCAGTGTGAATATCTCTTCTTAAACCGATCAATTCTCAATCTCTACCGTGTTCTTCTCCATTGTACACGACATTGGCGAAGTAAATTGTGACCAAATGGCACGGCTACAAGCCACAGAACAAAGAACATTGAACATTTAAGTGGACCATAACGAAATGGTTGCATTAGAATGCCATATTAGCCGTTGTTATTGTCTGGAAAATTATATATATGATATAATTATATACATATATGATATTCTTTCCGTTGCTATCTTCAAAGATTACTATTTTTAATAATTTGTTTTCAAATTTGCAAAACATTTATAAAAAACAAAAACATTAGAAGCGACTCGCTAAAGTATGTAGATCCCCATCAGATTTTTCTTTTATCTAAAAGATAAAAATTACTTTAGTTTTTGTGTTCAGTTGTTATTTTAGTTCCAAAAGTTTTTCATAGAATATCATAATCACTCTGTTTTATCACCTTACCTTAAGGGATTATTCTTAGTCTTCTTTGCTCCTATGACTGCCTAGTAGCTAGGATTTCATTTACAACAGGTGTGTCAAATTACACCTTATCATCAGAATAGAAACATCATTTATTTGCTATTTGTTTTATTCGGTGTTTTTTTAAAATATACGCCGGAAATGAATAAATATATTCTAATAACATTAAATTACCAATTCTTATATATTTATAGGTATACCTATAAATTTATTTAATCTATCTCGGAAACGGCTCTAACGATTTGGATATTTTATTATAAGGTTTTACTTTTTAAGTTTATTTGTGAAAAAAATAATTTTATATCTTTTCTAAAAACCAAAAAAAAAACACCGAATGAAGTTCGGTCGCTCGGATACTAAATTTCATACAGATAAAAATATGGAATACCTGACAAAATGTAAAAAAATCATTAAGTAATAATAATCACAATGGGTAACATAAATAACGAAAAACACACACAAATTTAAAATTAATTGTATTTATTATAATGCATGCTATTTTTGTACCATTATAATAAAAAAAAAATACTACAAGCTATGACAATACAGAATTTTGAATTAAAATATTATGTAAATATTACATAGTCTAATATTTTTGCATTGCATAATAAAAAACCATTTTAAATAAGTATAATATTATTCTTAAGAAGACACTGTAAATATACCACGTAGGTACAAAAAGAATCCATGACGTAATGTGGGTTTCAGTCAAACACGAAGGTTTTCCTCGTATCGTTTGTTTACGTTTGTAGCGTACCTGTAAGAGGGTGGGGTAATCAATACAACATGACTCTTCCTACTTTATGCTATCCTGGTACTGTTTGTTTTTGTTGCGACAGGTGGTTTACCGATGGTTTCAATACGCAGGTAAGGCAAACCTTTTGTTATGTTTATAATACAATTTTGTATTGTATATTTATTTTCTTCTTCTTAACCGACTTCAAAAAAGGAGGAGGTTCTCAATTCGGATGTTTATTTTTTTTTAAATGTATTTTCGGGCACATAACTCTGTCATACCAGTCGATAAAAGCACACCGACTTTGAAAGTATGATTATTTATCGATAGTAAATAAAAACTACCAATCAGTTATTTTTTACTTTTTACCTTTTTATTAACTCGGTTTTTATTTATTTTTAATCACTAATAAAAATATACTTATTGGCTTAGTACAAAAATAAATCGAATATTTATTATATTTACAGAAGAAAACGATGATAAAATTGTATATAGTACAGTCGAATTGAGAACGCTCTCCTTTTTTTTGAACTTCTTTCTTCTATTTCATAAACATCTATAAAATAGTTATTTATGAAATAGAATATAATGACAGATATTAACAATTTATAAAACAATTGAAATTTCATTTTTTTTTAATTTTATTTATTGATAACTTTTATTTACTCGATTTTAATTTAATTAATTGATAACTTTTATCTACTCTTTGAATAATCAGGTATTGAAAACAACAACACGTCACAAAACCACAAACAAAAATCTTTTTGCGCTAGGTAAAAATTGTAGCTATCGTTTTCATTTTATTCATTGGTTGTTCGAGACAGGTAGCTATATAACTCTTGTCGATTTATTCTTCCCTGGTAGTTGATGTTTTGGATTTAACCCGTTGAAGGTAAAAGAGCCAATGCCTAAAGTAAAAACTATCCTCTCGGATTACTTCGCAGATTTATTTTGATTTTTGGTTCTCGACGTTTCGAATGCTTTATACAGCAATCATGGTCACGGGAGAGACTAAGGTTTTAGACGTCTCAAAGGCGGTATATAAAAAATTGAAATAAATCCGCGAAATAATCCGAAAAGATAGTTTGATTTAAAATGACAAATATTTGCGTGAATCTAAGGTATTCCATGCATTGTAGTAAATAAGTTGTGTGTCTGTTTCTTTGTTACACTTTTTTGTCCTAATTAAGTATTTATATATACAATTATGACAAATATTTACAATCAATATTTTAAACGCGAAACTGTGAATGTGTGTGGTGTTATTTCTTCTTTACTCTGGAACGGCTTTTAATGATGTTTAAACATCATTATTGAGAAATGTACTGTTTCCTTACTTGCACAAACCTACAACATTCAATATTTATATTTTCTATTACGTTTACAGTCCAAGAAAGTTGAAATTTGAACGTGAAGTTATGAGAAAATGAAAATGAGTTATTTATAAAAGAAAGGTATAAAAAAACTAACCAGTTTAAAAAAAAACCTCTTATTTTGAGCCTTATAGAAATAGTAGTTTTAATAATAATCGACTCTATCTTAGTGCAATCCTTAAAGTTGTTAATCTTTAAATAACAAAAATACTCAGGAAAAAAATTGTTATGTTACAAATCCTACTAATAGAATGCGATAGCTTGTATGGATGTTTGTTTGTTCTCTTTCAAGCAAAATCTACTGAACGGATTTTGATGAAACTTTACAATAATATAGTGTACACTTCATTGTAATACATAGGATATGATTTTATAAGATATAGTTACACATAATTGAATTATGCGGATAGAGCTGCGAGAAAACGGTAGTAAATAGTAATTTAAAAATTACATAAATATTTTAGTTACAAACTTATATTAATCTGCAAAAATACAATACAGATGAATAATTAAATTAAATTAAATTTTAACTGACTCATTATTATTATTTTTTTACATGTAGAGATACTCGTAGATGGAAAACCCAGCCAAAGAAAACTTCGTCTCGGTATGAAAACATCGTGTACCAGGAACGCATGGGTTATGAGGAATGGAAAGCGGTTTTCCAATTTTCTCTTGCCCTGCGCAGTGTGCATTCGCGCAGGGGGTTGTTCCTGTAAGGCTATTCATCCCTCTCGTAGCCACGCCCACATTATGAGTGAGTATTATTCATATAAACTGGAGTTAATTATTTTGAACATTTTTTTAGTTCACACCAAAAAATTTATTATAAATATAAAAGTAACTCTGTCTGTCTGTTATCTTCTGACGTTTCACATCTTAGACCGCTCAACAGATTTCTATATGGCAAGGACATAGATTCATGATGGAATTTGAAATGGATGGACGTACGCTTCTTTTCATCCTCGTACCGTTTACTAAACGAAGCCGCGGGCAAAAACTATTATTATTGTCATCATAAAAGTGTTGTGATATTTTGATTTTCAAAATCTTTACATATTAGAGATCCATTTTACTTAAGATGCCTCTGTTACGTTTTGCTTATATTTTCAATAGTTATGAATAAAAGAGAATTAGGTATTGTAAAAAGAAGGGCCAGTCTTTGTGAATGTACTACATAAAATTTATTCACATATGCTCGAGTTTCTGCGATCCTAGTAACAGAGGTCGAGGCGCGGGGAGATTTTTCCGCGAAAATTGAAATTTAAACCTTGTTGTTCACACGAATTTGTCATAGTCGGCTTAATTTTATGACTAAGTACGAGTACTTTCTTCTACCGGGTTTCCGTGTGTGTGTATATATATACATAATATATATTATAGTCTTGTGTGTATATAGTATGTTATCAATCGACTTCAAAAAGGAGGAGGTTCTCAATTCGACTGTATGTTTTTTTTTATGTTTGTTACCTCAGAACTCCGTCATTTATTAACCGATTTGGACAATTTTTGTTTTGTTTGAAAGGGTATACTTCCAGATTGGTCCCATTTAAATTTCAAAAAAAAAATACCACCCCTAAGGGTGGAATAACAACTAATGATGAATTTAACCTACTTCTAATTGTCATATTGACTTGAAACTTTGCAAGTATTTCTATTTCCGTTGATAGTACAGTGGTTCGGTGTTGTTGACCTGTCTGATGGCAAGGCCAGAAGGTGGATAGGTGGAACTCATCAACGTCTAATAATAAATACTTTTAGTTTGGGCTTATTTTGTTTGATTTGACAAGCCTAACACGTTAGAATCCTTACTTTGCTACTACTGTCTACACTAAAAAGGGAAAAATAAAAACTTTTTAACAAAAAATAAAAATCGACTTCAAACAAAAGCACTAAAAAGAAGCACTAAAAACACTAATAGAGATTTATTAGTTTCCACGGGAACCGTTCATTTTTCCGAGATGAAAAGTAACCTGCTGTTTGGCCGGCAATATAAGGTATCAATCAGAATGTTAAATTTTACTAAATTAGGTGCATAAGTTTTTGTGTACTAAGCTGTATAAGGTACTATAGTTTTTTAAGTATCCCACGGGAACTCTTTTATTTTCTGGGATTAAAAGTGTCTAAGATGTTGCCCAGGGATATAAGGTACCACCATGCAAAATTTCATTTAAATCGGTCCAATAGATCCGGAGATTAGCCCGTACAAACATACAAACAGACAGAGAAACAAAAAAAAATGTAAAGTAAAGAAATGTACAGACATTCAACCTCGACTGTTTTATTATAGTATAGATTATTATACTTTTTGCCCGCGGCTTCGCTCGCGTGTTGAATGCGGCGGGGATAATCTTGAGATTTATTAAAAAAATGGATCCCAAATATGTAAAGATTTATAAAAGTAAAATATCACATTAAAATAATCTTAAAATTTTGAGTCGAATCTGTATATTAGAAATCATAATGAAATAGTCATTATTATCAATACAGAGACCAAATCTATGGTTTTTAGAATTCTTGTCTGTTTGTCTGTCTGTGACCACATCACGAGAAAACCGCTGGACAGATTTTGATGAAATTTGTATGATGATAGCTGGTTATCCAGGTCAACATATAGGAATCGGGATGCTCTGTGAATCGAGGGCATCCCGATTTAGGCGAGGATGGCCCGCGAGGTACGGGCCGACCGCAGGGGTGTTGTAGTGAATGCTCAAGCGATCCTGCAACGCCCCAATTGCACTGCGGCGACGGGTTCCGCTGTGGGTTTTAGTGAGTAGGAGTCTCACAGTACCTTGTCCGATATGACGGCGGGCAGGGTCCCCATGATGGGTTTCCCCAGCGTCAACAAAAAAAAAATTGTCAACATATAGGAAACTTTTTACTGCGGGAAAATATCTCATCTCTGAGAAATCTATACTAAATGTTAAAACGTAACTAGGGACGAACCCGAGCGAAGCGATTTGGCAAGTTACTGTTTTATTATATGTATAGATTTATCTCGCGAAGAGTGATCGATAATAGACTATTTATTATCTATATTATCATGTATTATCTATAAAATGAGATGATTCGTCAAATTATAGTATATAAAAAACTTAATATACATAGGAATTGAAGTTGTCTATAGAAAGTAAATTATTTTATTTCATGTCACGTGCATTTAGGCTGTCGTTTTGTCCAAACCAATTAATTGGTACAATTACTTAAAGAGCCCTTAGAGGTTATACATATACATTCAATTAAATATACTTATTTACACGTTCAGTGACCTTAGAAGTTAGAATAATTTAGGGTCAAGACGACTACGTAAAATTTACGTAAATAATTGAATTGATTGATTTGATATTGTACACACAATATAGCAATTGTTATTTCTTTGATTTATTTTACTAATAAATAAAATATCTTTTCAAGTATTGTTAACTATAACTTAAAAAAAATCTTATCTTTTTTAGCGCGTTATATAAAGAAGTACATAATAGCATGCTATTTATTCACAACTAGCAGAACTCGCGGCTTCGCTCGCGCTAAAACTATAAAAAACAATCTAAAAAAGCAAATTTCATACAAACTTTCATCCCCTATTTTACCCCCTTATGTGATGAATTTCGAAAAGTGATAAAACACGTATTTAATTAATTGTATTGAAGAGCATTAGGACCAAATTTCAAGTAATTCTGATCGTAAATATTTTTTCGGGTTGTATTATAATGTGTTTTCTCGTGGGAATGAGAAAAGTAGCCTATCTGACTCTCCAGCCCTCCAACTATCTCCACAAAAAAAAACGCCAATCCGTCACTCTGTCTTAACGTGAAAGAAGGACAAACAAACACACTTTCACATTTATAATATTAGTATGGATTGTAAAGGTAGAACATTTGCTAAACATATTCGCTTTGCAAAACTTTATTATTTATTACATATATGTACTATTTATTATAGTGAAGTTTTAATTTTAAAATTATTTTCATACATAATATGCTATTTATACTAATTAACAGTAATATACCATAAATCAATTGGGATTTTGTGATTGATACATTCATTTTTATTTGTAGTACCAATGTTCATTTATTATCCCTGAATGGCCATTAACATAGCTTTATTTTAGAACTTAGTCTAAAATTTAATTAGCCATACCTTCTTGGGGATAATTTAAAGTAACGAAAATGAACGCAATCCATTTATTCAAATGGAAATTGTATCTTACAAAGAAACTTAATGAATATTGAAATTATTACATTTTGTGTAATACTATAAATTATATGTAGTTATAAAATAATAAAAAGAAAAATATAGGTATTATAATTAATAAAATGAAGTTCAAAATGAGACATTTGCTGTAATATTTTCAGTACTTTCTTATTTTATTTTAATGTTCTTATATTACTACACAAATTATTCACTGCTTCCATTCTGCGCTCTATATTAAAAAATTGAAATGTTACTGAAAATAAAATTTTGACGACGCGTGTGGCTCAGTTTGTAGTGACCCTACTTGCTGTGACAGCGGTCGCGGGTTCGAGTCCTAATTTTGAACGAAAATCGCGTTTAGACCAAAGTTTGACGTCCCATAAGTTGTATTTACTGTAGGTTTTTTCTCTCATAAATTTTACATTATCTTATCAGGCACACAGTCATCTTTCAGAATATGTAAAGGAAAGATCAAATGACATTTTTTTTTTCGTTGTTCTGGAGCGAAAATGAGGCCTTATCGATTACCTTTCCTTTTCAAAGCAAGACTCGACAGAATCGGTTGTGGTGTTTCCCTCGAGGGAATAAAAGATTTTCCTGTAGTAACGGTATAGGTATCCTAAATGTTGACCCGACTAATAAGTTATCACTACACATTTTTTTTGTTTTGTAATTTTATGCATGAAATGCACACAGATATGTATATTTAGTATGTACTAATACTACATTACTATAAAAAATATTTAATGTACAGATTTCGTTAAGTTGCAATCTATTCGAATATTATAAGGAGGATTTTTGTTTGCTTATATCGAATAGGCTCCGAAACTACTGAACCGATTTAGATTAAATTTGGTAAGATAGTTTGAGACCCTGGGAAGGACATAAAATAGTTTTTATCCCGGAAATCATCCCTTAATGGGGTGTAAATGGGGGTGAAAGTTTGTATGGGGAAGCAACCTTTTTTTGGTTTTATTATACATATATTGTATACGTAGATATCTTAAATCTTTTGTGTATCAGATGAGGGCAAATATGACATTGATTTAATGGTTAAAAAGTTTCTAACAATATTTTCAAATTTTTCGTAGTCGTAATTTAAGAAAATATTATAAACGCTATGATAAGTTTTATATCATGAAAATCGTTATGAGATACACTAGTTCAGTTTTGTTTTTAATTTGTACATCCCCTAAATACATTTTATAGTAACAGAAACACGTATCTTCTATTATAGATTCAGAAAACAATAGATAGTTTTACAGCAATTTTATTACGGAATGAACTTCACGGTCGTAAACTAATTTTAGATTTATGTACGTATGGAATTTTGCGGTTAACCAAATAATCTGTGCACAATAATCACATAAACAGCATTGATTTCAGTATTGTTACAATAAAGTATTTTATTTAGGCTCGATTTTATTTAATTATCTTATGTTTTCGTATTATTTTAACGTACAAATAGGATATTTTTAAGGTTTTCGTTACGAATAACGTGTCAAAATCAAAATCTATTTTAAAATTACCTGACAAACAGACAAGGCCTGTATATAAAATAAAAATAGCGAAATAATAAAAGCCTGAAATGAATATAATATATATAAACTTTAGGTTTAGATAAACCTTCTCTTCAATTCTCTGAAACATCTGGAAAATGTATGGTAACGCCATAACTGTCTATGTGTGGGTGCACCTGAGTCTGTGGGGATGTCCGGGGTATCGGATATTGATCGGTTCGGAAGAGCTCCTCCATGTTCATGATGCCCTAGTACTTTCCGATCGGCCGTCCATTATCGGTGATAGCCGATACTCCACCAATATCGGTCGGTCGGTTGTTGCCGATTGATCCCGAATCGTTACAATGTCACTTTCAATACACAAGTGAAAGTCTACGTGACGTTTACTACAAATATATTTTATCGCAGTACCTATAGTAATTAATATTCATTGTTTAATCATATTAATTGTTAGGTATAAATAAATCCTTCTGCTTTTATTGATTCCTGCAATACAATTTTTACGAGTGCTGGGGCTAGGGTAATTAACAATTATTATTACTCGTGCACGTATAAAATTATGTCAATAAAGAAATTTATTATTTTCATGTTTGTTGAAGTGAAACTTCTTTAGAATCGTTGTGATTTGAAACTCGATGAAACGGAAATGCGACACGAGAAAGAGACAAACACGTAAATATATAGGATTAAGCCGGCCAGAGAATGAGATAAAATACACTTACACAGGAACTGAAAAATAATACTGAATAATATGTTATGTATAAATATAAGTTAAATAAAATGTAAAACAACTTTTAAACTTGGTAAAAAAAACAAAACTACTACTTATAAAAATGAATATTTATTATTGTGGGGTGAATGTGGATAAATTAAACAGCTATTATGACTAATTGTTGCCATGGTAACCGTTGTTATTGTCTGACAAATATATGATACTATCGATTCACTTTCGCTTCGCTCGGGTTCGTCCCTAGGTTGATTCCCCATACAAACTTTCATCCCCATTTTCTAATAGAATAAAAACTATCCTATATCCTTCCCCGGGTCTCAGACTATCTTGTTACCTAAATTTCATCTCAATCGGTTCAGTAGATCCATAGATAACCCCCTACAACGTCACAAAGTCACAATTCACAAACTTTACCTCTTTATAATATTAATATAGATTTATATTCTTTCCGTATATGATATTCTATAAATATATGATTGTAATATGCCTAATATGCCTTATTTAATTATTGATTTGTTTTAATTTAATTGCGATATTTTCCAAAGAAGTTTTACTTCAACCGCGCGTAAAGGTTACACGCACCAATTTTTTTATTATTTTTGTTTGTTTTTGTTACTCTTTCACTCTTAAAACAGGTTTTTTCAGGATTTGGATGAAAGTAGGTTCTTAGAATCTCATGAACGCATTTAAGCTTAGCGAGGGGAAAGTCACTTGTTATTAATACTCTTATAAAATACTTAGAACCAAAGTTTTATTAACTCATTTTTATAGGTTTTATTTTAAAGATTTTCAAAAAGTAAGCGTCTAATGGCCGATTTCACCAACGTCACCTAAGTTAAGGGATCCCCTAAGCATGGTTAGGGGGCTGTTAGGGAACAGTTTCTGTTTCACCGACAGTTAGAGGTCACCTAAATATTAAAAGGCCCCCTAAATTTACGTGCTCGAAATATGGGCTTAAAGACGATAGTTAAACAAAATTTAATTTAGGGGCTAGTTTAGGGACTTTTAAGCTAGGGATCCCATACGTAGGTGGTAAACTTATGGGTTGTTGGTGAAATCGAACATAAGTCATCTAAAATTTACGTAAAAATAATTTCAATAATGTTAAAAAGCATGTAACGTGATAAAAAGCTAAGAAACTCACTTATTTCTTAATAATGTCGCAGGTTTATACGCATTATTAAAGTCCTTACGTAATAATGAACGAGCTCAAGTAGTGTAGAAATTTATTTCGTGAAACAATAGCTAATCAAAGTTGTATAATTATATGTTCTTAAAACAAGTATTTCATTATGGAAGCCTTAAAAACTTAACTTTTCCTTTTAGAATTAACAAAGGTTTCTATATTTGTAAGAATAATTGTTACATAGATTTGTTTATGAATCTTGTGAGTTGTGGTGTTTAGGTCTTGTTTTAGTTAAGTAGCAAAAGTAGTAAAAGATTTAGTAACAAACATCCATCCAAACATCCAAACATCTATACTTTTATAATACAATCTAGTAAAATAATATAAGTATGTATAGAATATATATCATATATGCTATACATACCTACTATATTAAAAATTTGGTCAATAAAAAAAGTATTTAAATAAAATATAATATAAATAAATTAAATCTATAAAATAATTTCGTTTTACATTTAAATAGTAATTCATCTGTCAATGTGTGTCTGTCTATAATTTATTTATTTTTTTTACATTTCTAGATATTTTCGTTTTACATATTTGTTTTATGAAATTGTATATATTATGTAAATATTAAACATGTAACATGTTTAAAACTATAAAATTTTATTTATATAGGAAAGAAAAAAGAATGGTCGCGGTTAAGGGGAACTCCAATACAAACAAAATACTCAATGATTACGTCAGCTTCAAGCCTCCACAAATACCAGGTTCGCAGAAGTATGCGGCAGGTTGCATTCCAAAGCCTGCTCCCCTATCCATAGAGGATGTTAGGTCAATGACCTGCGTGCGAGAGAGATGGAAAAGGGATGAATGCAACTATCCCAATGCTTACTAAGTCATGTTCAAATATCGACCCTTTTATTTAAAAATAAAGTTGAAATTTAAATAACTTGATATAACCGGACGTCATTTTTTTGAGCACAGCTGATTTAGACAGCAGCTGATTATTTACTAAGTTTGCCAACTAAATGTTATTATGTATTCTACTACGCTTAGAATAAGAGTCATTATTGTGTGTGTGATATTTTTCGGTTTTAACAGAAAATAGGGAAGAGCGTGAGAAATTCGGGAAGAAACTTCTTCGATAGTACCAGGAGTTCATGGGTTAAATAGAGTATAAGTTCCCACGTCTTTAAGTTTCTCACGCCTTATCAAACTTGATTTGTGTTCATTGAAATTGCTTTTGTCGGTATGGAATTTTCAATGCTACTTGAAAAACTAATAAGTACATAATATAACTTGATACTATTGACACTTTTGATTAAGGTTTTTTTTTTAATTAAAACTCATTTGAAATCATAATTAATTCCTAAAAGTTATCGATAACGACGATTATTTAATAATTATTTTATATACATATATGAATTTAACTTTTTTTTTTCTAAGAACTTCTAATGTGACAATAAAATAGTAAGAGAAAAGCTAAGATTGGAAATAAAGAAGTAAAATTATTGGTATATATGTACATATATTATATATCTTAAACTACATTAATTAATTATTATATGTAAAAGTTAAAATCATTTGTTATTGAACTCTTTTAGAGATGTAATTACTTAACATCATTATTGGTATAAAAATATCAAATAGATTTTGAATGTAAGGGAATGAATCCAACCCCTTCCCGATCAATCCCTATTGGGAAGCTATCGGAAATCATCGATAATGGAAGCAGTATCGGAAAGTACTAGGCTCACATAGACCAGTGAGAGTTCTATCGAACGAATCAATAAACGATATCCCATGCCTATCTATCAATATATGCTCTCAACCTATACGAAGACTCCAATAGCTCTTATGTTATGCTGAATAAAGTTTATATTGTTATATGGAATATTGCTTATGTTGCTGGTTGTAGAGGGACGGCAGGTGTGCATTCCAACAGGTGTTAGAATGTGCGTGTACTTTTATGTCGAAGAATGTAAAAAGTGATAAAATGTCGTCTAAGTTTGTTCATGAAATATTTGGCCTTGTAACATGTTTTGAGATAGGCATTGATTAGTCTTATTCCTTTATAAATGAACGAGAAAAATACAGAATCCGTATTACACATCTACGAATTTTAGTCAATAGCTTCGTGACTATGTTTACTTGTAAAGCATTCGAAACGTTGGAAAATAAAATATAAAATACTAGCGACTCACCCTCGTTTCGCTCGGGTTCGTCATTAGGTTAATTCCCCATATAAACTTCCATCCCCATTATCAACCCATTAAGGGATGATTTCCGGGATAAAAGCTATCCTATGTCCTTCCCAGAGTCTTAAACTATCTTCTTACCAAATTACAACATCTAAATCGGTCCAGTAGTTTCGCAGCTCATTCGATACAAACAAACAAATAAGAAATCTTTCCTTTTTACAATATTAAGTATAGAAAACCGCAACAAAATCCGAAAAGATAGTTTCATTTTAAATCACGCAAAATTACGGTTACGGTTTAGAAAATAGTAAATCACCTAAACTAGGTGATAGGGTCGGTATAATGAAAATGTATTACAGCTATACAGGTCAGTGTAACAAGCTGGGATCAGCACTAATTTGTGTAATGGAGTGCGGTTGACCTTCCCCACTTCCTAGTCTTGGACTACGTATTCCATGAATTTTAGACATTAAAATACTCAATTTTCTAAATTTCGTAAATTTATGTATGGAGTTTATTTTTAATATAATTGTTAACTTTAACTGCGATGCATATATCTGAAAAAAAATTGTACATGCGGACGGAAATATCGTTTTAGACATTTTTTTATTCTACGTAATTCTGTTTTTTCTTTCAAGATTAAAGTATCCTATAGCTTTCTTCTTCAGAATGTAAGCTAATCTTAAATTCCAAATTTCACCGATATTCGCAACATTTGTATAGGGTTTTAAGGCAAAGTTTTCCTAAGAAAATATTCTAATATAATAAGCGTATCTCCATAGCTCTATCTCGTGTCATACGAAGGCTTCCTTTTTCAGCATAAAGTATACCGAGTTTATTTTAGTCTGCAGCATTACAATTATTTCTGTACCTAATCCTGTGACCAATGAATTTACGAAAGCTTGAAGCTGTTGGTCTGGATGAAATAAAAAAAAATCCAACATTGTTATGCGATCAACAAATAAAATATATATGTCAAACCTTTTTTGTAAAAAAAATAAAGGAAAATCATATTATGTTCCTATATATTATTAGTTCTAATTTAATTAGGCATAATAATAGAGCTCGAGGACTTTATCGAGAAATATTTAAAAAAAATAATTAAATAGCCATAAAATTGACAATTTCATGAAAGTGGGTAAGTTTATATTGCGTCATATTTTTTAGTTATTTTTAAGAAAACTCTATCTCTATCTCATCTCAAACTGAAAATAATAATCAAATCTTGAAATTATATAACAAAAAGCTGAGGATATGGTTGCCCTACTAGAATTGTTAGGGTCCACCACCTAATGAAAGCAATTTCCCCTTGAGATTGATGAATGACACACTTATAACATTTATTACATCGTAAAACAATTATGTTCTTTTTGGAACGCTGAGATGAGGACACCATTCTATCTACTAAATAGATAGATAAGAAAATAGCCTCATAATTAATGATAATGCTAATGAATGGTTTTTTATATTTATTCAGAATTCTATTTAGGTTAAAATAGATAATTGCATTTAACTACATTTGATTTAAGAAATTATGTAGATCAATCAGCATTGTTTTATAATTATAGTTTAATGATTTAAAGTCACGCGATTTATCTCTAAGGGGTAATAAGTATAATGGAAGTAAGTGATTTTGTCGTGATTTTGAATTGAGACGAAAATCAAAAGTCAGCTTCAACGCATTGTCAACCTTAATTTTAAAAACGGCTAGACGAATTTTAGCATCGGTCTAAAGATTGTTAAATAACTAGCATGTACCCGTGACTCTGTTCACGTAATTATTTATCTTAGTCGCTCTCTGAGTTAAATAAACTCTCTCTCTCTCTCTCTCTAAATCTTCTAATTTTAGTAAAAAATCATTCATACACGTATCTATACTAAAGAGACAGAGTTTGTTTGTTTGTTTGTTTGATCGCGCTAATTCCCGAAACTACTAATTTGGTTTGAAAAATTCTTTTTGCATTAGACAGACCGTTTATTGAGGAAGGCAATAGCTTATATTATATTATCATGATGCTATTACACAAGGGAGCGGAGCAGTAAACATAAATGTCAACAAATCAGGCAGACTTCCATACATTATTGTGAAACTGATATTTATAATAATCAAACAAATTTATCGCGGGTGAAGCCGCGGGGTACAGCTAGTTTGTCAATATTCTAAATAATATTAATATATTATTTAGAATATTGACATTTTTTTAAATCACATGATTCTGGTAATGCATATTGGATAAGAGTGCTGCAGAACTTATACGATCCTTCATAATGTACAATAGATATTTGAACCCGCGAGCTACGGCGTAACGAGCAATGCCTATTAACACGTTACACTTTAATAATAATATAGGTAAATTATGTAAAAATAGGATTTACATATTGTATAAAATTTATTGTAAAATAATTATTTGATTCTTAAAGTTGCCATTCTGATATAAAATACTTATTTAAGTTTTCTCAAGTTGTCATCTTGAATGGAAAAAGAGCGGGAAAAGCATGGTGTTTTATTTTATGATTTAATAAAATACGTCATTCATTTTTGTAATGTTGTTTGAGACGTTACTCCTACTCTGTACAAAATAATAGAAACTGTGAACCATTGCATCGAATTTTAATTGTCTGTTTTATGAATTTCATTAGTCTACCGGACCTTCTGTAATTTTGTATTTTTTTAACCTTGCCTCATCCATACATACTAATATTATAAATGTGAAAGTATGTTTGTTTATCTTTCTTTCATATCGACAAAAAGAGACGGATTGGCGTGATTTTTGTGTAGAAATTGTTGGACGTCTGGAGAGTGATATATGTAGACTTAATTTTACCACGGGAGATTATCTCATTCCCATGGGAAAACACGTTATAACACAACCCACAACAACTAAAATAATTTCAATATATGTAAATTGTTACACCTACCACGCAGAATACAATGTAGCACTAAACAAGAATATTCATAGAAAGTTTTATGACATACTGTTGTTTAGTAGTAAATTCAAAAATAAAACCAGTAGTTATTTTACCCGCAAAAATGTTAGTGTTGGCAACATTCTATAGCACTAAAAGGTTTATTTAGATTGTATATACATAGTTTGTGTAGGTATACTAAGTAATTGAAATTATTTAACCAAATCCGACTCGCACTTGGCAAGTTTTATTTTTTTTCTTAAAATTGAGAATTATTTCAAAATGTATAAAACAATAATTACGCTTGCACAATACACAATACAATTGGCAAATATATTTTTGGCAACTCGATTATTGTTTAATTTTTTAAATTAGGACTCGCGCATGATGGGTTTCGTACCATTATCTATAAAAATAGCATAAAAATCACGTTTGTTGTATGGGAGACCATTTAAATATTTATTTTATTCTATTGTTTTGTATTTGTTGTTATAGCGGCAACAGCAATACATCATCTGTGAAAATTTCAACTGTTTAACTATCACGGTTCATGAGATACAGCCTGGTCACAGACGGATAGACAGACGGACAGACAGCGGAGTTTTACTAATAGGGTCCCGTTTTACCCTTTGGGTACGGAACCCTAATAAACTACTCTAAAATACTCTGTTGTGAATGCAGAGCCCGAACCATAAGTTCGAAACGTGCGGTTTCTCGATAACCAATCACAGCGCGAGGACCTTGGGCCCCCATCAGCTGCTGGCATAAGTCGAGAAGCTATCTTCTTAACCCCTCAACTGTCGCTGTCATTTTACAAGAATATGGCGCATCTGTCGGCTACTTTCCGAGGACCTGCGCGAAATATGTACGCATCATTAAAATAACAATATTTCTTAAAATTTTTATATATAAGCTATATATAAAGCTTATATCGTTAGAATCGTTTTAAAATAAACTAAGAATATATATATAAATGAGTTCAATTGTATTTAATAATATATAGTTAATTCTAAGCTGAAATTACTGAAAGTGATTTTTTAGCAGTATATAGTATGAAAACAGGAATTATTACAAAATAAAACTATTATTTTAAAAAGTTACAATTTAATTTAATAATTGATACAATATTTTATATTAATTGATTAAAACAACACAACTCACTGTACATTTTTTTTATACCACAAGCTTTTACAATAACATGTCTCAATCATAGCGACTTAGCGCTGGATAAAAAAGAGGTTTTTATACTTTAATTCTGAGAGCATTGAAGATCAAGAGATTTAGGATAATCATTTATATTATAGTTTAGTCCACATACATTATACTGACATAGTTTGAGTTCTTATAACTATTTAGTTTACGAGAATTAAACAATAAACCAAACACTTTAAAATAAGTACTAAAAAACGTCATCTCAAACTTTGGATCGCAGAGCAAATTCTGTTTAAATTTTCATTAAAATATATGAACATCTTACAGTTTAGTGATATTTAAAATTAGAAAAATATAATAAAAAGACATGTTGCCTTATTAGAATATTTCAGAAATCAATTGGAGTTATAAGTTTGACGTGCTGTGTGTGTGTGTCTGTCTGTCTGTGGCATTTTTTCTTAGAAAGGTGAATTATTCGGAAGTGTTCTAGCTATGTTTGATGAAAATCGGTCCAAGATGGCCGCCGCCACAAAATAGCGGATTACATATTATTTCACAACTCCCTCAATATGGGTATCAAATGAATTAGGGTTGACTAGTATAATACACACTACGATAAATTTCAAATCCAAGATGGCCGCTGCCACAAAATGGCGAATTTTTAATTATAAGATTGAAGTATTGTGCCAGTTACTGTATTGAGTCTTTAATGGACTCCGTAGTTATAGTAGTAAACAAAATTATAGATGCCTTTCGTTAAGTAAAGGACACTTTTTAATGAATATTGCTGGCAGGTAGAAGTTATACATATTTTTTTAATTGAAAAAAAAAATGAGCATCTACCCTAAAAGCAACAAATACTAATTATCACTAAGTAAAGATACATACGTAGCTATACTAACCTCCTCCCATATAAAGTTCAATATAAATCAGATATTTTCGAAGTCGGTGCCAGCCGATGCAAAGCACATCTAATATATTTCGATACGTAAAACATATATTTACTTATTAGATATTTATATCTTTCAATATTGTCGGCTGGCACTGACTTCGAAAATATCTGATTAGGTATCTATTCTAAATGAAAACCTCCGTTTAGTTATTTTTTACATTTTAGAGCCTGGAAGTCGGTTTATATTTTTTTTAAAGTTTTTATAGAGTTTTTTATACTACACCCTTGTTTGCTTCCGCTCTACATTGCCTACAATTGGTCTTTCTTGTTCATTTTACCCGACAACGCGACGCAAAGGAGGGTAATGTGTTTATCAGTCTATGTATGTAAGGAAATACATAGGTATGTTTTTCCTTTGTGGCACTCTAGAAACCAAACGCATGGGCCGATTTTGATGATTCATATGTCGTTAGTGTCGTATTTACGCGAGTGCTATAAGCTATATATAGCCTACGATACTCGCATTATAGTTAAAAATTAAAAATAGTTGAAAATTAAAATGGCGGATATCAGGCGCCAATTTGTGTCTCTGTAAAAAAATCTTCCAAATCAATCGAATGGGGTCTCAAAATAATTATTTTTGGTGATCACAAAAAAATTTAAAAGAACACAACTTACATGTTAGAGGTAATTTGGGATAAGAAATTGCTAAAGATTAGGTTATACCTATGAAATTGTCGTTTAATATACAGAAAGTTAAAGTATTTTTTTTTATAAATATTTTTCATTTTTTAATCAAAATATGCACCCATGCTATTGATGCAATTTGATGCAAATGTACCAATATTGTTTTGATGCTAACGTTAAAAGCTGCTGCTATCTCATCCACAGATTGAGTATCGTCAGCTTCCACTATCGCATTTAATGCGTCGTTACTGATTTTAGTTTTCGGGCGACCACGGGTAATTTTTTAAGATCAAAATTTCGATGTTGGAAGCGTTCAGACCAATAACGAGTCGTGCGTTCGTTTGTAGTGTTCACTCGGCACTCCGTACACGTCATTAATATTGCGAGCCGTTTGTGCGGGATTGCTACCGCGATGGAACTCGTATTTCATAATTACTCGTATTTTTATTGCGTTCATATTGATGAAAAACAAACAAATGTAGTGAAAACAAAACACTAATTAATAAACAAACGACTGAATTCAAAAATAGAACTCCATACTTTTAAAATAAAATACATTTGAATATAGAATTTATTGCCGGCCATTCATAAATTACGTTTCCAATGGCCAGTAAGTATTGTAGAACGGCAATTTCAAAAGACCTATTATAACTTCAAATGTCTAATAAAATTAAAAAGCTGTAAATAAAAAAATACGTTTCATTCTGGTCGCGAGATGTACATATGTATGTCACCAACTGCATAATACTTTATTCCTTCGTCAACTTGTTTTCATCTTTTTAGTTAGCTTTTATGCAGTTAGGTTTTTTTTATTTTTATAATGTTTCAAAGTAATCTGTAAGTTGAAATTATATCTGTAAAATAAAAATCGTTCTGTTTAAAAAAAAAAAACAATTTTTATTTTTGTAGGAAAACAGTTAAAATAATTTTATAAAATACTAAATTTCAAATAATGCTAAAAAAACATCAATCTGAATATTCTAATCAATATTAAAAAAGCCTTCCCCATACTATCCAACAGCCGTCAAAAATGGCGGCTCGAATTTGGGTTACGTGTTATTATATTAATAATTACTTAAAATCCAATAGAAAATTTACAAATTCAATTATACGTAGTTATTTAGTTTTAAATTTAAATCATGTTAATAAAAATATAATGCTTTCGCTAGTGTATTTTTTATTCAGAAAAAGTGAAAATATAAGGACTTAGCGCGCGTGAATGCTTACGATGTTTGACAAATATAACAATTTCTGTATAAAATCTTTATTCAATACACATCCTATGAAATACAAACTGTTAATTACTTACCCTTCCATCATATTCCAATCCTTATACTAATAATTTTACACTATTTTATTAATTTTTTACTCACAAGTATTGAGTTCGAAGACCGCCAAAATTTAAATAAATTGTCTGCACAAATTACAAAAAATTATGTTATTGGAGTTATTACTTTTTTGAAATGTAGTATGATATTATTGCTTGTATTTTCCTTTACACGTTACAAAAGTTAGATAAAAATAAATATAGTTTAAATGCGAGAAATCACACATTAAATGACATCGCGACCAATCGACCTTTAAAAGGTCGCTTGACAGACAGGGGTCTTTTTGACATCGACCTTTAAAAGGTCGATCGACAGACGAGGTATTAAGCTATCTTACAAATAAAAATACTTTTTTGTAGTACTAATTTGTAAGCTTTATGTAACATGCACAATAATTGTCTAACTTACAGAGATTAATTATAAAATATTTTGTAGGCTGAATGTATATTCAAACGTCAACTTTAAATACCGTTATGTCATTTTTGATTTTGACGTTTGAATTTACATTCACTAAAAGGGTATAAAAGTGATTGCTAGACAAGTAAATCGGATTCTTACGCGTAAAGTCGTGGTGTTAACATTGTGAAATAATAAGTGAATTGTGTGTGTAATAGTGATGTGAAGTGAAGTGATTAGTGTGTTTAAGTGGATAAATATGAGAATAAAAGATACATATTAGACAACTGCTGTCTTTTCTTTGATTCCTTCTGAGCTCGTTTTATTTATTTATGTCTGGGAAGGGTTTAAAACCGCTAAATTCGTCTGGCGATTTGCAAATATTAATGAAAATTACTCAATAAATACGTGATTAAAATTTCAGATTGCCAAAAGTATGTTTTTTGGAATAAAAAAAAATGAGTCTTTGGAGAGGTCTGGCAATACTTTATAACCGACAAAAACTTCTGGGGTTCTTTTTTTTGAATTATATGAAAGCTAAATTAAAGGATTAAGCAAAAATCAAGTTGCCAGTTGGACTGGACTCGCCAATTCACGAAATTATATTTTTTTACAATTTCAACTTGCCAAAAGGACCTTCCCAAAATTCGTCACGAGCTCTCGGGTTATTAAAAGTTTATTCGTGTACGTTTTAATAAAATAAAACCAACTAGTATTGTCGAGTAATATATTTGCCACGTTTTTTAATATATACCTACCTATAACATCTCATGAGATTTCAAAGGAGATAAATTGTCCAGCATTTAGTACGTATTGTGTATAAAATAGGTCCAGTTTTAGAATAAACTTAAATGTTACATAAGTATCTTGGCGAGTAAGTTTCAAAATATGTACTACAAGTCTTTAAACGTACTTCTTCTCCACAGAGTGTCCACTTGCGCTTTAGCCTGAAAAAGAAAAATTATTTTGATGATTACTATATTAGTTTATTTATATTAATAATGTATACTATACTAATAATAATATCTATACCAATATATAAAGCTAAAGATTTTGTTTGTGTGTACGTTGTAATCTCTGGAATTACCAGTCTTTAAAATTACCTTTTACATTTTACAGTCTATTTAATATTTATTGAGAATAAGACTAGGACCTTGTCCAATTACACATAAACTACGCGAGTGGAGCCACGAGCAATGCTATATTTAATGCTAGCGACTCACCATCGCTTCGCTCGGGTTCGTCCCTAGCTTGCTTCCCAATACAAACTTTCATCCCCATTTTCACCCCCTTAAGGGATGATTTCCGGGATAAAAAGTATCCTACGTCCTTCCCAGAGTCTCAAACTATTTTCTTTTCAAATCCTAATTCTGTCAGTCTGTCAGTCTGTTACCGCATCATGGAAAAACCAATGGAGGGATTTTGATGAAATTTGGTATGATGATAGCTGATTAACCGGTTCAACATATAGGATACTTTTTACTGCGGGAAAATGTCTCATTTCTGAGAAAAATACAAAAACTGCAATGAAAGAGTATAATATTATGTAAAACCTAAGAATTTGGTTTTTGGGCAATGCTAGTTTTTATATAAAAATAGAGATAATAATATCTGCTCAAATAATATTATTTAACGATATATATATTTTCGTTATTCACTATAGGGTGATAAATATGGCAATAAGCATATATATATATATATATATATATATATATATATATATATATATATATATATATATATATATATATATATATATGGCTTAACTTTTTGATTTGGCAAGTACCAGTTATCTGCTCAAAGGTACAATATCTCGGTTGTCGAAATGGAAACTTTCTAACTAAAATGAGTAAAATTTAATATATTTTAAGGAAATTCTAACAAGATTAGTTATTAATTCCCTAAAGAAATTATACAAATTGTTCTAACTCCAAAGTTTTAGGTATGGGAAGGACGTTGACATTGTTACTTAAAGGTGTCGAATTTGGGGTCACATAGGTTGAACAACACTTAAACTGTCACTTCGTGAAATGGTTTCTGGATCGTTTGAAATGACTTTGTTTATCTGAACATTTTGCTAGGGCTGCTTCTGTGTTTGTTTAACTTCTCTAGTAACATCAAACGTAACGGCAGTAGTTGTCACATTGTCCTTAGGCAGTGAGCTACTTTCTAGAGGTAACCAGTTCGTTCCCCATTAACACATATAGGTAAATTTCTAAGAAATTAATTAAAATTCTAAGAAATCTATTGTTAACTGACACGCCGGCGTGTTCGCGGTCGTGGAGGGATTAATTGAATGCTTTGTATTTATCACACAATTTTATAATTGGTCTATTATATACAATTATTATACCATTAAGGTAAACCGCAGCACAATTTTATGGGAAGTTGGACTTAAGTTGGACGAAGTTTTACTTAAGGAATAGGTTTTCTTTGCTTCACACCATACTAATAATGTAAAGGTATAATAAATATAAATGCAATGAAAGTTTAATTTTACGATAAATACCCATAGATAGATCTAGAGATAATAATTAACTAGCGACTCACCCTGGCTTCGCTCGGGTTCCTCCCTACATTGATTCCCCATACAAACTATATTTATAAAATGGGGATATTTTCACCCCCTTAGGGGATGATTTCCGGGATAAAAATATCCTGTCCTTCCCAGGGTCTCAAACTATTTTCTTACCAAATTTCATCTAAATCGGTTCAGTACATCCAGAGATTACCCCCAACAATCTCACAAACTCCAAACTCACAAACTTTAACTCTTTATAATATTAGTATAGATTAGTAACGGTTCATTTCTCTCCATGGTTATGTAACGCAAAATGAACGTTGAATGAATGATAAAAGAAAAAAAACAAAATGATTGTTTAATGCTACACGAATCACGATGATATTGATTATATAGTTATACGATTTTAAAAAATAATTTGGAACATAATGCATATTTTATCTTACTAACATTATAAATGTAAAAGTTTAGATGTTTGGATGTTTGTTACTCAATCACGCTAAAACGGCTGAACGGATCTGAATGAAATTTGGCACAGAGATAGGTTATAGTCTAGAATAGCACATAGGCTTTGTATACCGGAAAAAAATACGGTTCCCGTGGGATAGATTTGTTTTTGTTTCTCTAGAGGCGAATCCGAACGAAGCGAGGGTGAGCCACTAGTAAAGCATCTGGTTTTATGGGACAGATGAGAGACGAACTCTAGTTTTTAACTTCAGGGCCAGGGGCTCTGAAACAGTGAATTTACTGCTATATGTTGATAACAACTAGGGTCAAAGTTTTACGTGTCCGAACTAAGCAGGAACAAAAGCTGCAGCCCTAAATGAGTTAAAATAGAATTTTATCAGTAGACCGTTAAACATTTTTAAAACAAATCGAGGTAATGGATCCCTTCTTAGAACCTTTTATGATAATTACTAATAGCTTCGTAAGTACCTACTTACTCTTAAGATAAAATATAGGCACTTCAATTAGTCTAAATTTAAATATAACGGAAATTGGGAAATTTACAATAGGGAACGGAACTAAGTAATGCTTTTTGTTACAGCTGAGAAATGATGTTTTTAGAAAACAAAATATCGCCACCCCCGGAGAATAAAATGATAACTGTAAAAACACCATTTTTCAGGAAAAATATAAAACCTATTTTTGACTTTAACTTTCTAAGCAATAGATGTAGAGAGATAAAAAAAAAGCTCAATGATAGCTAATTTTTTAACGTTTATAATGTTTTCATCAACGAACTAACAGCGAGCCAACAATATTTTAAGATATGAATATCTAATAGGTAAATATGTGTTTTACGTATCGAAATATACCTATTAGATTTGCTTTGCATCGGCTGACACTTTGCTGTTTATTTTTTACATTTTAGTGCCTGTAAGTCGGTTTTTATTATTTTTTTAAGTTTTTGTTACTAAGAACATGTTAGTCGCAGAGCCTAAGCGGATTTTTACGAGACCAAAATGACAATAGCGCTTGCAATTACTTCGCCGATATGTTTTTCGAGAATATTATTGCAAAAGTTTTTGTTTCAAGAAACGGTCTCACTAACTTCATATAATATTTTTTTTCAAGAAGCCTTGTGTATTTGAAAGAATGACAAAAATGATTGCATTATTCTGTAACTTTTTGAATAATGACTGGATATTTACGAAAAAAATTGGGTAGATGTATTAGGCACCGTAGACTTCAAATATGGGATAACACTAAAACTATGGGACGGCGATATTATAGCACACTAAGAATAACTGTATCGCCTTCATGATATTTCAGGGCCAGATAAAAAGTTTAATGAACTGCATATAAAAAAAATTAAATGATTTTAAATTTTTGCCTTAAGCAGGAATCGATCTGTAAACTATTCTTAAACGAGAAATTGTTTGAGTAAGATTGTATTAATTTATTTTTTTGTAAAAGGATAAAAGAAGAAATAAGTAGTGATGTACATGTACATTTGGGAAATAACTTTTGAGATAGTATTAAAAGGAAAATTTTAATATCCGTTAATTCACTCAGCAATGCAATGGCACGTTCGTGTACATGAGACAAAACATATATTTACATTCTGCAAAAGGAACAAAGTCATTATGTCGAAACACGTAGAATATTGAAAAGAAAATAAACTGCATCAGAATATAATGGAAATGTCATCAAATCTAATACATATTTTACTATGAATAATTATAATCATTTTATATCTTCATAATTTAATTCTTTAACACCTCCAGGTAAATTTCTAAGTAATTAATTAAACTTCTAAGAATTCTATTAACTGTAACGCCGGCGTGTTCGCGGTCGTGGAGGGATTAAACTCCCTTACGTTGTTTGCGTGTTTGGCTAATCTCAGAAACTACTCTATGGATCTTGGGCCAGTTTTTACTAATAGAAAGATGGATTATTTATAAAAATTATTGGCTATAATTTACGGATATTTTGCCAAAAGTTGCTAACGGTATGATTATATTTTGGAACGAGAAGACTCCAACATCATAACCCTCAGGACCAAGTGTAATTGGACTTGTCAAAACGAATTACATGAGCCCCAACTCCAGGGGTATCCTAGTAGCCATTGAAGATTTCCACTATCCACCTTTAGGTTATATAATCAGATCAGTGCCAAGATACCAAATAATAGTATTGTCCCAACTACATACGCATAAAAAGTTTCCTTTCGTATCGAAATGAAACTTTTTTCAATTAGAAGTTGTTAAAATTGATTTTCAAGATTTTGTTTATTACAAGACAGACATATCAATTATTTTTTATTGTACACCCATAAAGAAAAATGAAAATATACAAAATACAGAAGAAGGTACAAGAGGCGGCCTTATCGCAAAAATAGCGTTTTCTTCCAGGCAACATTTAGGTGTAGGAAATATTACTAAGATAGAAGGGGCGGGAATAATAAATAAAGAGACTGTAGAAAGAGTATATATGTATTTATACATATATAGGTACGTATCATACCAATATATAATAAATTAAAAAAATATATATATACTAGCGGCTCACCCTCGCCCTTAGCCAGCGCTAGCTATATAATTTTTTTCGTTAATTTTTCTGATGTTTTAATACTTATTATCCTATTCCGGACTAAGAGAAATCCAAAAATTCAAATATCATAAAAATTGGTCCAGCCGTTCTTGAGTTTTATGGTCAAATCAGACGGGAACGCAATCGAACGGGATAAAAAGTATCCCATGTTCGTCTCCTGGGTCTAAGCTACTTCCCCACCAATTTTCAGCCAAATCGGTTCAGCCGTTGTTGAGTTATAAATAGTGTAACTAACACGACTTTCTTTTATATATATATATATATATATATATATATATATATATATATATAAGTAAAATATAATTAACTAATAACTAAATACTAAAAGTACATACATAAATACTATACCCATATCAAATATAAAATGTAAAAAATATAAAATGGCAGCTAGACATACATTCTTACAAGTAATAAAAAAAAAACATTGAACCTACAAAACTAAAGATATGTAGAAGAGAAGAATATTCCTATTTAACTCTTTCATAACACGCAAGTGGCTGCAATTAAATTTCAACCACTATTTTTTTCTAGAATATTTGCCCTCTCTACAACACTATAAGTTCTATGTTCGGTAGTCCATTTGCACTGAGTGTAACGACAAGTCTTTGCCCTTTTGGATGGCTACTGACTTTTCATGAACATTTAATATTCACGGGGAAACTATAAATGGTTTTTTAACACTTCGTAAAACTTTTAATGATAAGGAAATATCTATAATTATTTTTATTTATGGTAGGTATGTCACCACACGTCATTTGTTATGTATGTACCTAAAATGGGACATTTAGAGTGTAGTTGTTTGGCTGCCAGTGTTTGTATACCCAAGTTTTTATTATTGTTCATGCTTACGTTATACCACTGTAAAATTTTAAATTTATAATAAATTTTATAGAATAGGTACGTAGATATATATGAATGTAAAAGCTTTTTCAGGATTTAGCCTTATGCATGTATAAGTACAACCAAAAAGTATTATTTTTTTTAAATATGTATTTTATCTATTAATGTACAACCCTGAAATATCAAAAATCTCAAAGTTTCCTAGACTCAAGGCGAAGTTTCACTTTCATGTTTATAAATAAGATATAGAAAGGCGGATATAATTGAACGGCAATAAGTTCCATAAACGAGCGAAAACGGCAAAACTAACATACGAACTAACTCTGTATCAGTCAGTTGCTAACATAATCAAGTCATTCAACTGACTTCCAGACACTAAAAAGTAAAAAATAACTCTGAACGGGGGTATTCATTTACTGTAGCATACCTAATCAGATATTTGCGAAGTCGGTGCCTACTAATTTTACATGAGCAAAAGAACATAAAACATAATATTACGTCTTCTATGTATAAATTTCAAAGGAAGATATCTACTTCATTTTAATTAAATTTTCCACTCCAAGTTACGAGCAATTAGAACATTAGAGGTGTTTGACCTCTGCTTTTCAATTACACGACCTTAATGAATGGAGAGATGTCTGAAAAGACAATGAAAATTGATCAAATAAATCAGATAGATACGACACAAACAAAATTTGTATCGGTTATGAAGTGTTTACTGTTTACACGTTTTAAATTAAGGAAAAAAATTTACAGAAAACATAAAAATAGATCCACTTGTTCTGCATAGAAAAGTAGATCCACTCAGATCTCCCACCCAAATATAGTAATCACACTTATATACGATCGAGGAGGATGACGAGTCACTCAACTTTAAGCAGGTTGAGTAGAATAAAGTATAGTATCTATTTATTTAAAAATAACGCCTGATAAAAAGAAATAGCAACCAACATATTTCTGGTTCGGCACTGTTTAGCGTTTCATAGTCTGTACAGTTACATAGTCTTCTTATTATGATCTTAGCTTCATTATTGGCGAAAGAAAAAAAAATATGCCAAAAAATTGCATACCCTTTTACTACCAAAAAGTGCCTAATGTTTATTATGTACTAGAATCTAGTACATAATAAACGTTAGGCGCTTACTGTCTACAGTCTAGTAACTAGACTGTAATCTGTAGACTGTAAGCGAAAAATATGAACACGTAAACTTTTTATAAAGCTATCTTGGAAAATTTTTGATCGAGCGTGCATTGAGAGACTTCACACAGCGCGAGACGTGTACGACACGATTGTAGTTACTTTAGATGCTAGTTTAATTATACTGGCCATAGTTTACATTAATTTTTAAATATAAGGTACAAATAATATTAATATATAATTTTAAAATATTTTTTTAGGAAAAATCATACTGTGAACAGTTTAAGGTCTTCTAGTTCAAAATTGTTACTTATGATTTAACCCTACTAGTTTTGGGTAATGCAATCGTGATACAATCTTACTAATTTAATAACACAATAAGATAAAATATTTAAAATTATAAAAAATAGGTCTTTAAAATTAAACATAAGCACATTAAATCACATCCCCTGTCAGCATTTCGTGACGACATGTTTGGCTCAGTTTGTAGTGTAGTGTGTAGTGTAGTATGCAGTAGTAATACTTGCTATGCCAACGGTCGCGGTTTCGAGTCCCGCTGGGGGCATTAATTTGTGTGATGAACACGAATGTTTGTACTCCAGTCATGGGTGTTGTCTTTTTAGTTCATATTTTACGCAGTTGATATTTTTTTAGTTTTGGTCAGATTAGACTACAAGTCTTTAGTTTTATTTACGTTATATATAAGTTGTATATATTTTTTTAATCTGTACACATATTTGTAAACAAAATTTGTACATACATACATATATAGGTACATAACCTTCCTTTGAGTTTCGCAGCAGTCGGGTAAAAATTATATTGCCAAATCGTAATATTAAAATATCCTTAGGTTGTTGAATATGTAATTTACTTCGATTATATCGGTTCATCAAGCACGATCGGTCACTACTGCATTTACATGCAAGGTATATACTATATGTAAGTTAGGTATAGATAGTCGCATGTCTGGAAAATTTTCAAACGACTGACCGTATAAAAGGGTCTACAGTTTTATAGGGTTGAAGAACTGTTAATAATGTTTTAGGTTCGATAAAATTGGTACTTCTAGATGTGAACGATAATGAATATTTAGTTAGAAATGAGAGTTATATTGATATAATAATAATATATTCGAAGAATAAGTACTCAATTTTATTTTTATTAATATTATACAACTAAATGACAGACATCGGATATTAAAAGCGATCTCGAAAATGTTTCATTAAATGTACCTAAATGTAGCAATGATGAGACACTTGTAAATGTGGAAATGTCATTTAGGTAAGGATGGTAGGTACTTTAAGTTAATTTAATATAGTTAAATTTCAATTCAATAACGTCTATCCTCAGACTAAAGAATTATATAGACGGAGTCCCCCAAAATATATTTTAAAGTCAAAAATAGTAGCGTGATTAGGTGTTTATGCTACGAGTAGGTACTATTCTCGATTTTGCCATAAAGTTTACCTTCTTTAAAGATTATGGGAAATTTTATAGGTATATGTACTTATTAATTAAATTAATATATATTTTTTTTGTAGAATAAAATATGAATAACAAAATGATAAGTACTATTATATTCTTTTGTATTTTTAAGCATTAGTTCCCTTTGAAACAGAGATAGCATAATGGCTTTTACTTTCTTTATTATAAGAAAATCCGTTATTTTTATTTATTAATCTTTATGAAAATTTATTACGAATTGTCATATGTACTACTTTAACATTATTATTTAGCTTTATGTTTAGTTTTATGACATACGTCTTTATTATTCCTGTCCTATTTGAGCACCTGTCGGACAAAAATAATTAAAAAATAGTAGGAATTGAATATTACAAAAGTAAGATACAAAAATTTTAGAGGTTTCTACCAATTTATACTATCGTCTTCAACTTTTTATTGGAACGAGTTTATTTGTCATTTCCTAACAGTGACAACAACTTTTATAAAATTTGGCACACGTAGATACTTTATGGGTTCAATATGCATTGAAAATGGTATGTAACTAAAAAACCGGTCAAGTGTGACTGCGACTCGGACTCATACACGAAGGGTTCCGTACAAAATATAACACTATGTAGGTACTAATCTTTTTTTTTAATTTTGAAATTCACTATCATGGTTTGGTTATTGTTTCTTGCTATAGTGACACAATAAATGCCTACTTACATATAGGTACTATTTTTATCTAATAGGTACCTTTATCCGAGCAATTCTTGTATTTTTATTTATTTATACCGGCGATCTTGGAAACGGCTCTTACGAATTCTCTGAAATTTGGTACGTTCGGGGTCGAAAAATCGATCTAGATTAGTCTTATGTCTGGGAAAACGCGTGTTTTCGAGTTTTCATGCGCTTTTCTTTCGCATTTTCCACGCAAAATATGGTCGCTAATTTCGCACACTCGGGCATAAGCATAGTGGTCAAGGGGCCAAGGCGCTAGATTGGCGATCACAGGTGTCCGGGTTCAATCCCGGTCGGATACAAAGTTTTTACTTTTGTTTTTTTTTGTATTTTATTCAACTGAAAAACTGAACTCCGAGCAAAACTCGGTCACCTAGTTACTAAAATTAATTAAACGTTCATATCAAATGAAATGATTCATTATGCAGAGTATAAAAATGTTTTAGAAAATCGTGTAGGTAACATTCTACATAATACTAGCTAGCATTTTAGAATAAATTCTTTTTTAATAATTAAATTAATAAAATGAATTAACTAGTGTTTTTATTTTCGGTACACCAATAACAAAAAAAAATTTTATTCATTGCCTGTCAATCACTTCTAGGCAACACTTTGTTTATGAAAGATAGCTCTAGATTTTTGGTAGGTTATGGTCATAAACACGCGAACAAAATCAACAAAGTTTCAACGATTTTTTCGGCAGATAAAAAAAGAAAAAGGTAATTATTATTTCTTTTATATGCATATGTACGTTTCAATGAAAAAATATTTATGTACAATTTTACGTAATAGATCTACATAGATATTATGTACCTAGGTACTTTGTACCACGGTAATGTTATGTAACATTACCTTGTTTGTACTTACAAACACGTGTTTGTACTTACATACCGTTACAAAACGTGATACTTAAATGTGATGATAATATTTGGTTTTTACAAAGATACCTAATGCACATCATAAGTAAATTTCCTTTTATCTAACGTTTCCATGTAGGTAATTTTAATTAAAAGATTGATTTATTTTGACGACACGTTTGGTTCAGTTTGTAGTTACCCTACTTGCTGTGCCAGCGGTCGCGTGTTCGAAACCCGCTGGGGCATTCATGTGTGATGAGCACGAACGTTCGTACTCCAGTCATGGGTGTTTATATTTATAATATGTATGTATTTAAAGTTGGGTATGGGTGTTTATATTTATATATGTAGTGTACTAACTATCTGGTATCCATAACACAAGCCACATAGCTTACCATGGAACTAGATGGTGCTGTGTGTTAATGTCCTAGCATATTTCTTTATTTATTATATACACTACACATAGTAGGTACATAGGTACTTGATTTACTATTAAAAAATAACTATTAACTACTTATCATGACTAAAAATAAAACTACAATATTGATCGACTATAATATATTTTACTCTTAAAATATCAAAATACATTTATGACCTAAAGTAAAAACATTAAATAATATTTATATAAATAGCCAAGTATAGACTGTCACTTTTATTACGATAGATAAAAAATAAATTACACAGTGTATATTTATATTATAATTTATAAAATATTATTCATGGTTCTTGTACATAAATTCACGAAATACATGAAGTGTCTAATGATATCTAATCTCATACGACTTACATGACAACACTATAGCGATAAAAACCACTTACGTAATAAATATTATTCAATCTAAGTTCAAAATTAAAAATCTCAACAATTTATATATATGAACAAATTGAGATAAAATTATTTTATTAACTATTTATAAACGTGTAGCAACTGTCTTTATCTAATGACGTGACCATTATGGAACATTTTGTTTTCCCGCCCAAAATGACCATAGATTTTTTTTTTTTAAATGGTTCTAAAATATCAGTAATCTCAACATTAGTGATACAGATTTCTGAACTTAATTTTTTTTCGATTTTATTTCATTGCGTGTATTGTGCATATGGGAAATTGTTTGAGATGTTACTGCTAAAGCGAGTTTCATGTTTTTATATAAAATGTCTATGTTTAATATGCGTGGTTAGCTACGAATAGACCGGCTTCAGCGCCCACACCTGTTACGGATCCAGCGACGTATTTGCCTTGAGAAGCTTGGCCATTAGCCTGAAAAAAAAAACGAGAATTAGTACAAAGATCAAAAGGTCTAAACAAACCCATTTGTGTCTTGTTCGGCGCCTACAACGACCTAAAATATCGTATTGTTTACAGTACAGATAATTAACTTAATTTGTACTCTTTGAAATCCAAACAACATGTTTATTATAAAAGCGAAAATTTATGAGTTTGTTGCTTGTTTCAAAATCTCTCCGAAACACGCTGCATCTTATGTATGAGTATTATTCCGATCGGTTCAGTAGTTATCGCAGTATAACCGAACATAAAAATCGGCTCTCCATTTATTACCTATACATATAATAAAATTGTAACTAAGCCGAATCTGCATATTAAATATTTTTTGGAAAATCTAATCGATGCAAAGCCGAATTTATAGTTTTCAGAATTTTTGTCTGTCTGTTACCGCATCAAGAGAAAACCAATGAACAGATTTTGATGAAATTTGGTATGATGAAAATTGGTTATCCGGGTCAACATATAGGATACTTTTTACTGCGGGAAAATATCTCATCTCTGATAAATCTGTACTAAACGTTAAAACGTAACTAGGGACGAACCCGAGCGGAGCGAGGGTGAGTCGATAGTATTATACATTATATGTAATATGTTAATACCCAACAGGAACCTTACTACTACTCTTACTACTCATATCTTACGATTAGAAAGGTTAAGCTGGCTTTTTATGAACCACCCGAAACAAATGGTTCCCATAAGGGGGCGCCTTTTTATTTCATTTTGATTAAGGCAGTCAGTTATACGTGATGGACTGCCACGCAGACGTATGGCGTTACATAGCAATTCTTCTCCTTGCACATTCTTTATTATATATTAAGACACTAGCGGACTCAACCTCGCTTCGCTCGGGTTCATCTTTACTTACGTTTTAAGGGTTGAGGGATTTTGATAAAATTTCGTATGAAGATAGCTGCTAATCCGGGCCAACATATAGGATTATTTTAACTGCGGGAAAATATCTCATCTCTGAGAAATCTATACAAAACGTAAGTAGGGACGTACCCGTGCAGAGCGAGGGCGAGTCGCTAGTTATTACTAAATAATATGTAGGTAGTAGGTACTTTAATAATATAAAAAAAAAACATTTAAATTCTTTTAAGAGTGCCTATTCCTAACTTGGTAAGATAAGTTATCTCCTGAAAAGCAAATGGCATAAAATACGTATTATGAAAAAATATTATTGGTTATTTGATTTTCCATCATCATAACCACATAAATAAAAGTAGTTTGGAGCTTAGAGTGTATACAATGAGATTAATTTGTTAATTTCATTCTAATAAAATGATGTATTTTAGGTAGTTCTGTACCTATGCTTGATACTTATAATATACTAGCATTGCCCGCGGCTTCACCCGCGTTCAGATGACCAAAAAGCAAATTCTTAGGTTTTACATATTAGTATACTCTTACAATGCAGTTTTATTATTTTTTCTCAGAAATGGGATATTTTCCCGCGGTAAAAAGTATCCTATATGTTGACCCGGATAACCAGCTATAACCATACCAAATTTCATCAAAATCCCTCCAGTGGTTTTTCTGTGATGCGGTAACAGACAGACAAACAAAAATTCTAAAAATTATATATTCGGCCTGTGTATCGATAATAAAGTCTATTTCAATAATATTTTCCAAAAAATATTTAATGTACAGATTCGGCTTAGTTACAATTTTGTTATATGTACTATGAACTACTAATCCGATAGAAAAATACCTTTTAGTCTATTTATTGAGGAAAGTTATAGGCTAAGTTGTATTACCTTACGACATTTGGACATTATGTAGTGGTGCAATTGCACTTAAATAAACTACGCGGGCGGAGCCGTCGGTAATGTTTGATGATATACTATTATTAGCCTTGTGCGGGAATCGAACCCGTAATATACTTAAATGGTGACGTCTCACATATATTGTTTATTAAGTAAAATATTGAAAACATATCTTATAATAAAGGAATTAAAATTCAAAACTACGAAAAAAAAAAAAAAAAAAAACTACTACAAAGTACTGCTACAAATACTAAAAGCAAAAACATTAAAGAACGCTACACTATCAGTCCTACACAAAAATGGCCTGAACTACATTCTTCATTTTTTATTTATTTATACTTGAAAAAAAATGCAATAAATAATCTTCGCATTTTAATTTCTAATTATTTTCTATTAGACGACACGTTTGGCTCAGTTTGTAGTGACACTACTTGCTATGCCAGCGGTCGCGGGTTCGAGTACCTCTGGATTTATTTGTGTGATGAGCACGAATGTTTGTACTCCAGTCCTGGCTGTTTATATTTATAATACGTATGTATGTATTTAAAGTTATATAAATGTGTAGTGTATCAACTATCTGGTATCCATACCATGGAACTAGATGGTGATGTGTGTTAATGTGCCAACATATTAATTTATTTATTATTTTGTATACATTGATTGAATAATACATGAAATTGTTTTCTATTATACATTTTTTATTAAATTTTTAAAGTTAGGCCACTTTTGCGATGACAAACTGACAAGAAACTTACCTTGAACATACGAAGCATGCATAACACAAAGGAGTAAAACAACAAGATATAAATGCTTTATTTTTTATTAAGAACAACAATTGTTAGTACAAAGACGGTTAAACACAAAACTAAAATCTAAATATGATATGATCTACATTTATTCATAAAATGAAAATATTATAAAAAGCGTATATCTATATATTATTTTAATAAAACATGTCACAAAATGTTAAAAAAAAATCATTATTTCTGTAACAAATGTTGCCATAAAATATAAAAAATAATAACATTGATCTTAAATTATTAAGTCTTTTCAAAATAGTTTTCTGTATTTGTTAAAGGGCTTTAATAAGCGTGTGCCTTAACAAAGTTTGATTTTTGGGAGGCCAAAGACGGAATCGAACCCGCTACATACTTCCCTTGACAGGCGAGACCGTTAGCCTATATTTTATAGCAACAAATACATTTTAGTTTGAATGAAAACGAAATTAATGATTTATTATATTAGTCAGTGGAGTTTTGAGTGTCGGCATGGCGCGGTGCGTCGATGCGAAGGAGACGTGCGTAAGAAATAAAAAAAAAATATGATATTAATGCTATTCTACGTACAAACACAAATGCTGGAAAAAATAGATATTTATTTAAAAGCTACCATAAGACAATACAGACTAATGCTCATTTCAAACAGTAATTAATACTCTGTTAAAAAATATATTATGTTTACTTGAAATAAAAAAATAATTTATGCCAAAGTTATATATACGTGCTAATTAATAAAAACACACACACACACAAAGCAAACAAAGTACTTATCAATACACTAAAATATGCATGCAAAATGTCAAAGCTAGTATTCTCGCACCTTTATTTTGCTGTTGTAAAATAGGTCTCAAGTAATTAAAACTAAAGTATATAAAATTACAAATACGACTTACCTTTGACTTTTGAGTATATTTGTTAATTATTTAACCGCCATCTTGTTAAGTAAAACTAGTAATATACCTACCATTATTCAATAATAATATGTAAAAAAATCGATGTGTATGTTTCCCTATGGACTTAAAAACGGCTGGAGCGATTTTGATGAAATTTTCGAGCAATCTTTAAACTAGCCCAGTGAGTGATTCTGTTAAGTAAGTTTGGTAGCGATAGGATCAACAGAAAGGTTTACAGTCGCTTTAACGCGGGCGGAGCCGCGGGCAATGCTAATAATTAATATATAATATAATTAATAGATATGATCTGTACTGATTAGATCTGAATAAATTACATACAAGAAGAATGCATTGACAGAACCTTCTACCAAACTTTAAGATACCAGGATATCATAAACAAATAGAATATTACCTTATAAGTGCATAAATCATTCCTGTTATATCATCACAACATGTTTTTTCTCTCATTGGCAAGAATAAATAAAAACCGCTTGAAGTACAGACTTTCTATGCCCTTCACCTTAATCAACCATTGCTTCTAAGTTTTAGATACTAGGATATCATAACCATATAGAATGTTACCTTAAAAGTCCTAAATTAACTCCAGTCGTCTCATTTGTAGAAAAATCTCTTTCTTCTTTTGACAATTTACACTACTAATATAAAGAGGAATGATTTGTATTTTTGTATGTTTGTAACGATTAAACTCAAAAACTACTGGACCAATTCAGATGAAATTTGGTAAGAAGATAACCTGAGACCCTGCGAAGGACGTAGGATATTTTTTATCCCGAAAATCATCCCTTAACGGGGTGAAAATCGGGATGAAAGTTTGTATGGGGAATCAACCTAGGGATGAACCCGATAGAAGCGAGGGTGAGTCACTAGTAAGTAATTAATATAATATGTATTTACAATACAATTTCCAATTTTCTTCAATCGACCGTTGCTTAAAGCTAACATACCAGGATACCATAACCAAATAGAATGTTACCTTAGAGTTCTTAGTCAACTCCTGTTGTCTGAATGGAATATTCTCGTACTTTTTCTCCAATAAGCCTTATAATCAACCATTGCTTATAAGTTATAACTTTTAGGTACCAGGATATCATAACCAAACAAAATATTACCTTGGCACGCTTCATAAGCTCCTGTTGTCCGGCTAGAACGTTCTCGTTCTTTCCCTGCCAGGCGCGGAGGACTGAGGCCTGGAGGGCACGGCCGTAGCTGAATGTGAGGGACCACGGCCTCTTGAGGTCCACAGTGTTGATGGCGTTCAGGTTAACTGATGCCTCTTCCTCAGATTGACCACCAGAGAGGAAGGTAACTCCTGAAATTTGGTTATTTGTTATTTCATGACAATTCTTATAAGAAAATTATAGTAAAATGTATATTTTTTTGGTTTTTTTTTTCTCTATATTTTTGTTAGTTTTTGCATAGATCTATTCATTGAGCTGGATAGTGCTGGGAGTGCGGTATATTAAGTATCTTTCAGACATGCAGGTTTCCTCACTATTTTTCCTTCATTAAACAAGTGGTAACACATTGGAAATGATTCACACATTAAAATATCAGTGATACCCGGGATTTGAACCCGCTCCACTCTGTTTCTCAAGCGAGCGCGTTACCACTGGGCTACCACTGCCTATGGATGTTATGTCTAGTACTTCTCAACTAATTATTAGTTATAAAATAAGTGTATTACCGGGAACGGCGGCGGGCACGGTCCTGAGGAGGGCGGTGACGGTAGCGCGGCCGATGTCCATAGGCGTGTAGGTCTTCTTGCACGACTGACCGGCGGTTACCTGTAATTATCATATATACAATTAATATATTTATCGTATTGAAATTTTTTTATTTATCATTTTTTATTTATCAAATTTAGAAATTATATTGTTTTTTTTAAAGAATAGTTCTATGATTTTTTTGAGAATTTTTAGTGAACAAAAATTTTTATTTAAAATACATATATGGTATACCTACCTATATAAAAGCTACAACATTCGAAATTACCGAAACGTTATATTAAAAACCAAAGTATGTCCAAAAGTGAACGTCTTTCGGCTTAAAGTATGAACTTACATTTTTATACATATAATAAAATTCTAAGTAAGTCAAATCTGTACATTAAATATTTTTTGGGAAATCTTATTGAAATAGACATTGTTATCGATGCAGAGGCCGAATCTATAGTTTTTAGAATTTTTGTCTGTCTGTCTGTTACAGCATCACAGAAAAACTACTGGAGGGATTTCGATGAAATTTGGTTATCCGGGTCAACATATAGGATACTTTCTTTACAACGCAAGAAAATGTCTCATTTCTGAGAAAAAATACAAAACTGCAATGTAAGAGTATACTAATATGTAAGATCTAAGAATTTGGTGTAGGTCATCTGAACGCGGGCGGAGCCGCGGGCAATGCTACTTTATATATAAATACTTCAATGCTAAAAGATGTAGGATAATGTTAGATAACCTTCATCAATATTATATGAATAATTACATAATATAAAGATGTAAAGTTTGTATATCTCTACATACAAATCTCTTAACCTATATAGGCCCACTTCAAAATTCTTTTGGATTTTATAGGCTATCTATATAACTTTGACAAAAGAACCTCAATATCGTACAAACTTAAGGAATTATGGTTGATTTTAATATTATTATGTATAAAATGCAATATTATATACAGATATGCAAAAAAATCTCATTTTTATTCGTGTGAGATATGAGAAATAACACAAAGTAAAAATATATTTACTCACCATGTTAGGCTTGAGGAGAGTGCCCTCAAGGTAGACGTGATGATCGTTCAACGCCTTGTAGACAGCGGCCAATACGGTCTCTGTCACCTTTTGGGCGCGGTCCAAGTCGTGTTCACCTATATTAAATAGATATTATATATTAATAGACTAGGGACTAATTATATCGTTTTGTTTGGAATGTGAGTAAAACCACTAAATATCAATAATAATATAAATATTAAAAAATCTATAGTAATATTATAGAGACAGTTTGTTTGTTCATTGAGGAAGGCTATAGGCAATATATCATCATGCTACTATCCAAGGGAGCGGAGCAGTAATCATAAATGTCAATTAATCGGGCAGACTTCATACATTGTTGTAAAACTGATGTTTATATCGAAAGTTTAATCTCAATCAAATAAAATTGTTTCTCGTATAAATTTTACTACGACTTCTTTTAATTTAAGCATATTTTGCAAATGCCAATAAACATTGCAAATTCTGAAAAAATCGTCAAGTGCGAATTTAATTTGAGAATATGACAATTTATCGTTTTTCAAAAAAAAATCCATAAAACTAAAATACACTCACCATCAGGCAACACTTCAGGCTCAACAATGGGAACGATACGCTGGCTCTGGCAGATAGAAGCGTAGCGGGCGAGGACATTGGCGTTCTCCATGATGGCCTGGTACGATGGCGTGTTGCGGCCGATCTTGAGCACGCAACGCCATTTGGCAAAGTGGCAGCCGTCCTTCTTGTATTGGGCGCAACGTTGGGCAAGATCGTCCAAGCCTATTATTAAAACAAATAAGAAATTATTTATTGCGTCCATATTTTTCAATCTATCCATATTTTTGAAGTGAAACTTCTTTAGAATCGTTGTGTAATAAAACTCGATGAAACAAAAATGCGACACTAAAAGAGAAAAACACAAATATATACATTAAGCTGGCGAGAGAATGAGATAGAGTACAACGCCATGTTGCCATGGTAACCGTTCTTATTTTTCTGACGAATATATAATATTATATTCTTTCCGTATATATAAGAGGGTCCGTATAATATATAATAATATATATATATATATATATATATATATATATATATATATATATATATATATATATATATTATTAAAGAATTATCGAACGGACATTTACGTTGACTAAATTATATCTAAATCTAAAAATCTAAAACAAGCGTGTACACTGTCACGTATCTCGTTTGGGCAGGGGTCATTAACCTTCGATTTTCAAGCTTGGAGCTTGCATAACTTATGTATGTATTGCAGTCATTACCAATCGTGTTTTAAATTTTTACGGTTTACAGAATGAACAATTTAAAAAATGAAATTATAAAACATATTATCATATTTGAAGAATTAAACAAAAAAACCTACATACTGTGTTGTGTTTTCATACAACAAAAATTCAAGATTACCTTTTCAGTTTTTACCCAAAAAATTACAATTTCATTTCATTCTTTGAGGTAGAACCTGTATACAATTGGCGAATGCAGTACCTCATTTTTTTGAAGTTGGTCATAAATAAGAATAATGTAGGTACATGCACTCAATTGTTGTGTATTGTTACGAATCGATTTTAGCGCCGCTTATATTTCGCTCCGCCCGCGTTAAAGTGACCAAAAACCAAATTCTTAGATTTTACATATAAGAATACTCTTACATTGCAGTTTTTGTATTCTTTCTCAGAAATGAGACATTTTCCCGCGGTAAAAAGAATCCTATATGTTGACCCGGATAACCAGCTATCACCATACCAAATTTCATCAAAACCCCTCCAGTGTTTTTTCTGTGATGCGGTAACAGACAGACAGACAAAAATTCTAAAAACTATAGATTCGGCCTCTGTGTCGATAATAATGTTTATTTCAATAAGATTTTTCCAAAAAATATTTAATATACAGATTCAGCTTAGTTACAATTTTATTATATACATATTGAATACATATTGTACGTAGTTACGTATACCTAAAGTAGAGGTATAAAGGCTAACATAACAAAGATAAAATATTTTATTTTTACACATTGTTTTCCAAATATTATCCAAGTATTTCATTCTAATTACAACAACTTATTATTTTGTTTACGAATGGTATGAGACTTTGCCTCACATTATCGCCGGCCAAGTGACGAGCCCCTATTGAATAAACATGATAAAATGAAATTGCATAATACGACATAGAAACAGGGTTCAAAGCGATTGTTATACATTGAAATGTATAAACAATTTAATGTAAATCATTATCACAAGTTTACCTAATATTATAATTGCGAAATTGTTTTGTTTGTTCGTCTACTTTCATAGCTACTAGGAATAAAATAGTGTCATAGAACCAAACAAGCTGAACAATAATTATTTAAAATAATATTATACATATAATGTTTTAAAACAGTACAGAAATATTAACAGAATATTTATTGATGAGATGAAGTAAATGAAAATTTTATTAAATACAAATAGCTAAAGGTTTTATATTGTTGGGAAAAAAAAATAAATATTATAATATCTGTCTTACAAGGGAAACAAAAGTAATGCTTAAAAAATACCAAATATGTAATATAATTTTATTTTTATTATTCATATTTTCTTCTAAAAAATTGTAAATTAACGATACAAGTGTAAATCGAGAATAGTCGCATAAACAGCAAACCACGCTACTATTTTTGACTTGTGACATTTTTTGGTGGATTCTGTCTAAGTATATTTCACGTTTGTAGAGCAATGGAATGTGGATTTTTGCATAACAATAATAATTCAACTAGTTCTACTTGAATTACCTCAAAATAAGTAAATAAGAAATAAATCCTGTAAGATGACAGTTTATTTGCAAAGTTTTCTGAATAATACGCGTGCGTTAAGACATGAGCGAAGCGAAAGCGACCCACTAGCGTTCAATAATAATGGTGTAAATAGACAAATAGATATAACATATAATAAAATTGTAACTAAGTCGAATCTGTACATTAAATATTTTTTGGTAAATCTAATTGAAATAGACATTTTTATCGATACAGAGTCCGAATCTATAGTTTTTAGAATTTTTGTCTGTCTGTCTGTTTGTTTGTTACCACATCACGAGAAAACCACTGGACAGATTTTGATGAAATTTGGTATGATGATAGCTGGTTATCCCGGTCAACATATAGGATACTTTTTACCGCGGAAAAATATCTTATTTCTGAGAAAAAAAATACAAAAACTACATTGTAAGAGTATACTAATATGTAAAACTTAAGAATTTGGTTTTTGGTCATCTTAACCCGGGCGGAGCCGCGGGCAATGCTAGTTTTCTTGAATTTGTTTTTGTTTTTGTTTTGTACAAGATATAATATCCAGTATATGAAAAATAGTATGAGTAAGGCAAAATGACAAAACACCAAACAAACAAAAATACTCATATTGAGCAATGAAAATAACTTATGTTGAAATATTAGTGAATATTATAAGAACCTAAGTAATTAATATAATTCGTAAAATACAGTTTAAAAAATTCATTATAATTTACAAAACAAATTAACTAACAACTGTCTATGCAAATACTATCCTGCTATGTCGTAAGAATTATCCAGGTATTAATTTGATATTATTTTTGGTTACATTATAGTTTGGTATTATATTATTGTACCTATTGTATTTTGTTACGCCATAAGTACACAAAAATACATTAAAATCGGTCAAATCATTTAGAAAAAGAATTACAAACACATGTAGGTACTCGCATAGCGATTTTTTTTGTCTAAACTAATATTACAAAGAGGTAAAGTTTTTGAGTTTGTAACGTTATAGGGGGTAATCTCTGGATCTACTGAACCGTTTGAGATCCTGGGAAGGACATAGGGTACTTTTTATCCCAGAAATCATCCCTTGATGGGGTGAAAATGGGGATGAAAATTTGTATTGGGAAGCAAGCTAGGGACGAATCCGAGCGAAGCGAGGGTGAGTCGCTAGCATTATTATATAAAGATAACTTACCCTGGGTGGTGCATTCATCTTCAGAACCGAACAGTGGGACAACACCCTTGTCGACCTTGATGCCGGGGATGATACCACGCTTCTCCAATAGAGACACGAGGGGAGTGCCATCGTCGGTCTTCTGGTACAAAGTCTCGTGGAATAAGATCACACCAGAGATGTTTTCGGATACAGCCTGTAGAATACAATTATTGATGTAGAAGATATTATTATAAATTAACTTCAAAATCATCCAACTTTCACCATTTTTTGTTTTCCTTCAAAATTATTATACAGTTTTGTAGTAAGATAACGTATGGTATGTAATACATATATAGTAACTATTGAGATGTCAAAAACCCTATCTCTCCCGTGACCATGATTGCAGTAAACTGTAAAGCATTCGAAACATCGGGAACAAAAATTCAAAATAAAATCACGAAAAAAAACCGTAAAGATAGATTCATTTTCAAAACCACCTTAATTTTGTTTCACTTTTAAATGGAATATTATGAAACTAACGAATTACCACTGCAGTTATCAAATAATTTTTTCAGCGGCACAAGACACTATCGCCAACAAAAGGATAATAATGAAAATAACCTTCAATTTATCCTACAAAATTTAAAACGAATAAATTTGTTTGTGACGAGTTCACTCAATTTAATTTAAAATATCAATCATTGACTCACATCCACATCTGCGTTCAACTAATCAACAACTTATGTGAGGTGTCGGCTCGAAACACTATTTATTGTAAGTATTAAAAATATATAAGAAAAAATAACAAACAAGTGAATATAATGAAATTTCTTGAAAGTTAATAAAAAAAAAATTAAGCCATTGACTTAAAATAGTCCATTTTGTACGTACGTTTTAAAACTTAAAATAAAAGACCAACACTCAAAGTTCGATTTCCTTATCCTAATTGTGATTACTAACATAATATGTACGCGATGTTAGTCACGAACAAGCTGTAAGTATGACGTTGTACGGGTGAAGGAGGAAAACTAAGTAACATAACTTTCACGCATTACACCGGTATAGATTGAAAAAATAATTTGTTGTTTAGAAGTATTAATTATTATTATTAATTAATTTATAAATAAATATGAATGACATCAAACATTTTTCTTTAAGGCTTCAGAAGAATCAATTAGAATTGGCCTTGCAACGAATATTCGACTACTATTCGGCTACTTTTATGCTATTCGGCCGAATACCGAATATTAAGATACTATTAGACCGAATACTTCAGTAATATGTTTTGCTGTAAACAGATAATAATAGGGAAATAACAGAGCGATTAGCGATTTTGTCGCTTACAAATGAGTTGTCATTTCTTTGTATATCGTACTCTGACGTCACCCGCGAAATGGCGAGCGTTTAAAGTAAACGTAACGGTATGATATTTAAAAAATATATTTTATACTAAATTTTAGTTTTTTGTAGCTAGATATATTGTTTTTCTTTTACAATTATATAACGATGTAAGCTATTATATTAAAACTTATTATATTATTATATATTATTAACATATTCCCTGTTGGTAAATTGAAAATATTGATTTATTTTATAATAATATACTTTTCTTATTAATCATTAAAGTAGTCATAGGTACATGATCACCTTCTTTATTACAAAAATTAACAAAAAAAAACTATCAAATAAATGTTTATGCACTTGTATTATTATAATTAAAACTTAGAAGTGTAAGATTATGATGCAGAAAGACTAATTTTTTTTTTGCATTTTCAGGCAGTAATTTGCTCCTAGACAATCCTCGATTCAGAAAAAAAAACCTGTGAATAAATACTACTTCCTGGCGCCAAACAAGAAACAAACACGTAGATACAAGTTTTCCCGCCACGCGCTGACCGAATACTTTTGCCTACTATTCGGCTATTCGGCCAGAAAGCCCACTGAATATTCGGTATTCGGCGTATGACCGAATATACTATTCGTTACAAGTCTAATTAGGATGAACTCGTAACTTATGAAGTCGTAACTTGTAAACTCGTAAATTATAAATCTATACATATAATAAAATTGTAACTAAGCCGAATCTGTACAATTTTTTTAAATGTCACACTTACAGGGTCAGAGCTGAAAAGCAGCTGACGGTACTTGCGCCGATTTTCTTCAGTGTTTTCAACGCCGATATCTTGAAGACGTTTACCCATGGTACCTGAACAGAAAACAATCGTAAATATAGGTAGGTATTTATTATTAAAAACGTACTTACATTATCGATTAATCAAAAAATATCTATTCGTATAGTAAAATTCTAAGCCGAATCTGTACATTAAGTATTTTTTGAAAAATTTTATTGAAATAGTTATTAGTATCGATACAGAAGCGGAATTTATAGTTTTAGAATTTGTGTCTATCTGTCTTGGAACGTATCACGAGAAAACCATTGGACAGATTTTGATGAAATTTGGTATGATGATAGCTGGTGAATCCGGGACAGCATATAAGTACTTTTTACTGCGGGAAAATATCTCATCTCTAAGAAATCTATACTAAAACTTAAGATGTAACTAGGAAAAACCCAAACGGAGGGAGGGTGAGTCGCTTGTCGTAAATACATTTATTGTAATCAGCCCTTTTTAACGTCCCTCTGCTCTGCTGAGCACGGGCCTCCCTTCAATACGAGGGGGATCAGGCCATAGTCCACCACGCTGGCCAAGTGCGGGTTGGCGGACTTCACATGTCGTTTGAAAACTTGCTATGTTCTCTCAGACATGCAGGTTTCCTCACGATGTTTTCCTTCACCGTCAAGACAAGTGGTAATCTTGTTGGAAATGATTCGCACATGAAAATATCAGAGGTGCGAGACCCGGGATTTTAACCCGCTTTCTCGGTTTCCCAAGCGAGCGCGTTACCACTGGGCTACCACTGCCTTGATTCATTCATTTCTCCTAAATACATTTATTATTCAAATTATATTTATTATTACAAAGGATATTTGTACTTTTATAAATTAAAAAAAAAACTAATTTCTTAAATATATGTTATCCTGTAGTATTGTTATTTCAAAATAATAATGTATTTTATGTTAAAATGAACGCCGTTTCTGTCTGAACAGACAGACAAACAGGATGTGTTTATTCTTATATAATTTCATATACATTTAGTAAAAAACTGTTATTTTGACATTACAAATAGACATTTCAATTTTATTTATCTGTATAAATAATACTGATATTCCAAAACCATTACATCTTTATCTTTAAAAAACACTGTCATGAAAATATGTTTACAGATGATAAGCGTACCGCTTAAGGGTAAAAGTAGGTATTATCGCATTTAAAAAAACGTAAGATAGTACACACTACACTCACTTAAGCCTGCGACTTCGCTCAAACGTTTGACGTTTCTATCTTATAGTCCAATATCAGTAAATTTATCTAGTTTGAATTATATTATGGATATTATGTAATATATTTTATTAAACTCTTAAAATTAAAAAAAAAATATTTTTTGTATTCTACAAACGGTCTGTTATTATTTTATTTCATATACATAGATATTAAAGGTTATTATCTCACCAGTGGACTCATCAGCGGCGAGAATACCCTTGCCAGGAGCAACGATCGCTTGCGCGATCTTCTTGAGCTCCTCCTGGACCTCGGGAGTAGGGTACTGGAAGTATGTGGTCATTGTGGCTGCAAAGAAGACATTTTTTTATTAGCCTGCTTATTTATATAGAGTAGTAGTACCTATACCTATCTATACTAATATTATAGAGGCAGTTTGTTAGTTTGCTTGTTTGCTTGAACGCGCTAATCTCAGTAATTACAAATCCAATTGGTAAAATTCTTTTAGCATTAGATAGCCCATTTATTGAGGAAGGCTATAGGCGATTATTTATAATAATCGTAGAATATTTATTTTAACCCAAAAAAAACTTCTATTAGATTTCAGATACAATAAGTAATCTTTAAATTTTCATGTTGCGTTCGTTTTTTTTAATAAAACTATACTCGCGATATTATTTAGAACCTATAAATTAATTATTAAAATTAGTCTTCACAATATAAAAAATAATTGAGTAAATACATATATAAACATAAAAGGTACTTTAAAATAACATTCAAATTTTTCTACTTAAATTTAAAATAATAATATTAAAAAAGAAACTTATTTTTAAGTTGATAATGTTATCAATTAATTCTATTAAATGAATGTCATGGTAAACGTCACAGAAGGTGTGCGTAGCAGGCACACATTAATATGCAATCAGACACACCTCCATTCTTAAAACAAGTTTAACAAGTAATTTCTGGTTTTACAAAGCTTACTTTGTAAATATTTTTAAGGTTAAATACAAAATAAATATTCTTATCATATGGACTAGCGACTCACCCTTGCTTCGCTGGGGTTCGTCCCTAGGTACGTTTAAATTTTTTGCACAATCCGAATCTAATAACATATAGTGTAAAAATTCTATAAAATAGATAACCCAGGGTTATCTTTTTTTTTCTAAGAGAAAAAGTAACCTCTCCTTTTTCTAGGATAACCTGTACGCAACCTGACTCTTGCACAAGTGACCCGTAATAAAAATAACTTTGTGTCACTAATAAATAATAATAATATTAAGATTAATAATATCTCTGTTAAAATTAATTCATACATTATGGGCCCTTATGACATTAGAATTTCAGTTAGCTAACTTGAAAGTTTTATTTTTTATTAATAATATATTATTTAAATGGTAACATTTTTTTCTCCATTCAAAGTTGTAGGAAAAAAAGAAAATAACTTCTCTACATTCTTAAAATTAATATCTTTTTAATAGTAACCAAATGATAAAAACATAATAATATAATATAAAAAAAATGAATAATTAAAAATACTTCAGCTATAAATGATTAAGTTTTGTTTGGTAAAATTTTCAATTAAAAGGAATATACCTGAGCCAATGCGAGTAAGCAATAATAAGTCAACGGAAAAAAAACATTAATGTTTTTGATTCTATTATTATTTTTAATATTATTTACAAATGCAGATAAGTTTGTGGTGGAACATGAATAAAATCTTGATAAAACAACTTTCTAATAACTAAATTGTTAATCATTTTAAAGACTCATTAACTTTGTAAATTGTATTGTATTGAAATGTAAGAAAACACGTTATATTGAAAAGATTGTAGTATACATAAATGTAAATCTATAATATTAGGTACCTACTGTGCCTAAAACATTACTATTTCCTATCATTAAACACAAAACTTTGTAAATATACCTACCTTTTGTTCCAAATCCTGGCATCCATCCTGATTCAGGTGGGCCTTTTTTACCCTTTTTACTTTTAGGTGGCATTTTTTTATAAATATTCTTTTATAAAATTAATAATAAATCTATATTATACTCGACATTTTATTTTTAAAATACAAATAACTTACCAAAATAAACTGTCACAATGGTATGTCAAAATATTTATCAAATTTTGTTTTATTCAAAGGGATTTTGAAAAAGGAATTTTTAATTTCATTAGGGTTCTGACCTTTTCACATACTTGTTTAAAAATAGTACAACACTATTTTAAAAATAAAATACTCACCTACCTATTTTATTTTTCAAAGATTAGTTTTTAATGAAAAAGAATTTAAAATATATAACATAGTAAGTACTATTTTAAAAGGTGACCGCGACCTTCAGAGGTCACATGCAGTTAGGCGTCAATCTTAATAAACATTTAAACATAAGTTTTATTTGAGAACGGAAAAGTAATGCTTTCTATTGAAAATTTGGACCTTTACCAAAATTAACTATAGCGAAGATATAATTAATTATAATTACACGTGTAATCTAAGAGTAACAAAAAATGAATTAAAAAATCACAAAAATTATTTTGGTGTCCCAGAATAGAGTTTAAAAAGTAATTTACGCATTTTTTATTATTTAATGAGAAAAGTTAGACTGTTATTAGTAATAAAGATTTTATATTAAATTCTCAATATTCTGTAACATATCTTACATAAATTTATTTCTCTATTAGATTTAATTATTATTAAATATTTTCGGTCTTAATTAATAGGATAAATTAAAAATTATCACAATATTACATCACGTATTCCATAACTTACAAAAAAAGTTAGCTATTGTCCTTCGGTATGATATCATTTAGATATTCTCGTAATTACTTATGTAATTGAATTAAGAAAATATCTATAAAAATAAGTGAAAATCCACTTACATTTTGTTTTAGGATTCTAATCAGAACTATAGCACTCCCAATCTGGTACTGAATGGAACTGTCAAATTTGTTAAAGAGAAGAGAGGACACGAGTGAAAGGTCATTTGAAGGTCTGATAATCATAAAAGCAGTCAGTACGTTTTACCGACGACGTACACCGCCATCTATCAATATATTTGAAAACCACATATGTTTAAACTTTTCAGATGTGAAATTGTTTGGTGATATGCAAGTAGATGGCGCTGTAATTTTTTTTTTGTAAGCACACGAGAGTTTCTTCTATTGCCTTAAAGTATTGGTTAAACGGATAAGCAGAGAAAATCAGAAAACACAATAGCATCTAGCTTATAATTGTAAAAAAATATATATTAAGAATACTTAAAAATATTTTTAGTACACATTCTTTTAGCAGAATGTAGAATGTGTGTATTTATAATTATTAGGTACGTTTTGTTCAAATCAATAGCTAATTTAATTGAATTGTAGGTATTCTATATAAGAACGTATAACTCAACTATAAAATAAATGTACATCTTATTTTTATCATAATATGCTCAAGATAGCCTGACACACCAAAGCAACAATTAAATAATCTTTATAGACTTTATCACAACATTACTCGACTTATCGCCCTCATTGTAAACAATTATTTATAATATTATATTTCAGTATTACATAATTTCTTATTAGTTGTAAGACTATCAATACTTAGGACGCTTGTTTAATTCAAATCAAAAGTAAGTTTTCGTCATAGTTTTCATTTAAAACCGGCTGTAATATAGTTTTTATACTATAAATATTTACCATAAGTTATTCTTTACAGAACCATGTCCACCTTCTTTTCATATCCCGAATTGGAATTGCAAAGAGAATTAAAGAGGACCGCTGAAGAGATTGTTGCTCCTGGAAAAGGGATTTTAGCAGTTGACGAAGCTAACGGTAAATCTATTTATTAATCTATTGTTGCACACTATTAACTAGTACTTACATATTGATTATGAACAAGTGACTCTCACTCAGCCTCGCTTCGCTCGGGTGCATCCCTAGGTGCGTTTTGACGGCATGGAATAGACAGATTATATTATATTATAGTTTATACATACATATACATAGGTATGATGAGTTGTTGTGGGTTGTATTATAACGTGTTTTCCCGTGGCAATGAGATAATATCCTACGGTAAAAAGCCTATGTCACTCTCCAGGCCCCTCAACTATCTCAACGTGGCTAATTCGTTCATGATCTCAACACAAAAAACCACGCCAATCTGTCACTTTGTTTCGACGTGAAAGAAGGACAAATGAACAACCAAACACACGCACATTTTTAATAGGTATTAAAAAATATGTAAGTACGTCTGGATAACTTTTGAATACACTTCCTTTATTCACCGAATCTAAAAGGAAGTTAAGAATTCAATGCCCAATTGTGAATAGATTTACATACATAATTAGTTTTTTAATAAATGGGGTTAAACCTTAAAAGTGGGCCCCATATAAATTAAAAAAAAAACTTTAGCTTCTAAAATATATGCAGGTAGGTTATTTTAAGTTTATTTTATTTAATTAAGAAAGTTTGAATGTATGTGTGTGTTGTTACTTCTTTACGCTGTAACAGCTGGACGGATTTGGACGAAATTAAAATCTGGAATAACAAATAAACACCCAGGAACGCATACGAGCGAAGCAATAAAATACTTAATGATTTACTATTTGTTTTTCTGTTTGTAGTTAAAAGTAACTTGTTTTGTACATTTCCGCGTATATATGTATCTAATATAGCTTTAAATAGACCTAAGATAATACTTCTTCTTCTCCCTGCCCATTTCCCAATCACTTGTATCTTCTGTACTGCTGATAGGATTTGGCCATAAGATAATACGATTTGTTATTAATATCGATGGTTCATGAATTTTATTAGATAATTTGAAAATTATTAGTTTCTTTTAAATTTAATTATTACTTTCCTATATAGTTCCTTATGAAATTGGTGAGTTATTTTTACGCTCGTTAAGATTTCTGACATAGGTACTTAGTACCTAGGTAACTTCAACGTATGATAGATGGCGAGTCAAATCAGATTTAATATTATATAAAGTTTGTAAATTTGGGAGTTTGTTTGTAATGGATAAACTAAAAATCCGCTAAATCGATTTAGATGGATGTGAAGATAGTTTGAGACCTTGGGAAGGATATAGGATAGTTGTTATCCCGAAAATCATTTCTGAAGGGGGTAAATTTTGTTTTTTTTAATTTTGAATTTGATTCTATTGTTCTATGTATGTAAGTATGTACCACACTACAAATGTTTTTTACGAAAGATCTTACTACAATATAAATGCGAAAGTTTGGGTGGATGGATGTTTGATATTTGTTACTCAATCACGCCAAAACGGCTGAACGAATCTGGATGAAATTTGGCACAGAGATAGATTATAATGAGTATAATATATATAGAATAGCACATAACAAAAAAATGTACGGTTCCTGTGGGATAAATTTGTTTTTATAGTTCAATAAATAACCGTGAATGCCTTAATTTTATATAATTGCGTTTACAGAGGCTATCGGTAAGCTACTCGCATCGGTAGGTTTGGAGAATACTGAAGACAATAGACGCAGATACAGACAGCTTCTTTTCACTGCTAATGATGTAAGTTTGAATCAAACCTATTTTCTTATCTAGATGTTATTTGTTTTATATATAGAGCACTGAGCATTTATTAGTTTATATATGAGGCCTCGCTAACCTGTACGTATATTTATGAGCAGCGGCTCACCCTCGCTTTGCTCGAGTTCGTCCCTAGCTTGTTTCCCAATACAAACTTTAAATATACTATCGATATACACCCAATTCCGTTCTATAAAATGCCTTAAAACAATAAAATAACTTGGCTTGCAGATTATTTTAAAAACATAACCGTTTTCTTAGCTCCCCAAAAATGCATAACAACTAGGAACTTATTTCAAAGAAAATAAAAAAAAAATTATCACAAAACTAAACTTAAGGTTGTTCTTTAAAATTTCCATAAAATTAATTAAAAACAATAAATACCCAATATAAATAAAACAAAAAATACAAATTTAAAATAAGGTTTAGAACCAGTACCTGACAGTTTAGTAATATTCAGCCCTTTTTAACGTCCCACTGCTGGGCATGGACTTCCCTTTAATACGAGGTGGATCAGGCCATAGTCCACCACGCTGGCCAAGTTCGGGTTGGCAGACTTCACATGTCTTTTGAAAACTTGCTAGGTTCTCTCAGTCATGCAGGTTTCCTCACGATGTTTTCCTTCACCGTTAAGACAAGTGGAAATCATGTTGGAAATGATTCGCACATGAAAATATCAAAGGTGCGAGACCCGGGATTTGAACTCGCTTCACTCGGTTGCCCAAGCGAGCACGTTACCACTGGTACCACTAATAACAATTTATAATAAGTAACAATTTGTAATTCCCTAATATACCTACCTACCTGTCAATAAAAAAAATAAAAACAATGTTCGTGTAATTTCTGTTTAGTTCTATACTTTGATTGTACTCGTAGTCACGTCCTGAGTTTATTGAATAACATTAATTAACTAACTTTGCCTTTGCAAATCAATAGAATTACCAATTGAATTGAAACGATTTATTTGAACAGGAGGCCATTTCATTGTATAAGAAACCAATTTATCTATTCTGACCCAGTTGTTTGGGTTTTTGATTGATGTCTTGTCCATCTGAGGTAATCTCACGGTGATAGAGCAGAATTTCGATAATATATGAAATACTAGTGAGTGGTGACCCCACTTATTGTTAACTAATATTCTATGAGATCTACTTGTCGTTTTAGTTTTAAGCTTTCTATAGAACTTTCTTTTGTAATAGATACAAAGTAGCCTAAAACAGATATAAAGTAAGCAACTCTATGTAAAAAATACTTCGATTCTTTACTTCTTTGTTGTGCATATGTAAGAAGTTAGACCCAACACACACACACATATAACATTTATTTTATATTTAATACTAGCATTGCCCGCGGCTCCGCCCGCGTTCAGATGACCAAAAACCAAATTCTTAGGGTTTACATATTAGTATACTACTCTTACATTGCAGTTTTTGTATTTTTTCTCAGAAATGAGACATTTTCTCGCAGTAAAAAGTATCCTATATGTTGACCCGGATAACCAGCTAGCATCATACCAGATTTCATCAAAATCTAGCCAGTGATTTTCCCGTGATGCGGTAACAGACAGACAGGCATATATTCTAAAAACTATAGATTCGGCATCTGTATCGATAATAAAGTCTATTTCAATAAGATTTTCCAAAAAATATTCAATGTATAGATTCGGCTTAGTTACGATTTTATTATATGTATAGATTATCGATGCAGAGGCTGAATCTATAGTTTTTAGATTTTTGTTTGTCTGTCTGTCTGTCTGGGAACGCATCGCGAAAAACCACTGGAGAGATTTTGATGAAATTTGATATGGTGATAGCTGGTTATCCGGGTCAACATATAGGATACTTTTTACTGCGGAAAAATATCTCATCTCTGAGAAATCTATACCTAGTACACAAAGTATTATATGTGTCTATACTAACCATTAAAACGTATCTAGGGAAGAACCCGAGAGGAACGAGGGTGAGTCGCCAGTAATATATATAGGTAATCTATAAATACCTGTTATACCCAAATTCTTTTTATAAATCTTGAAGTCGTTTGATCACGTTTAAGCAACGTGGTAAAGCTTCAGCATGTAAATGGCGTGAAATATGAAAGCAAAAATAACGAGACCATATATGGTACTAACGTGTATTGTTTAAAAGAATTAGTAATACGTACATCCTTCCATTGTTCAAAACCCTTTATTGTTAATGAATTTAGTTGGCTTACTATTACAAGGTTCTATGTTAATTTTAATGAAGTTTTGTAATTTTTACATAGAACTTCGTTATTTTGTTATCGTAAAAAACAACATAGAACTATGTAAAATTGAATACTTTGTAGTTATAGTGCCGCTATCTAGTGGTTTGTTTTTGCAAAACTGTAGCTAATGACACATAGAACCTTGTAGCATTAATAACTAAATAAGTATGTACTAAAATTGTAACATAGAACCTTGTAATAGTGAGCCAACGAATTATGTTAATAATTTTCAATTTGTTTTAAACTTTCATTTGCTATGAGAATTGATCATATAAGATCATCGTTTATTCACAATTAACAAATAAAAGTATCTATTTTTTAAATTTCTTTAATTAAAATAATCTATACATATAATAAAACTGTAACTAAGCCGAATCTGTACATTCAACATTTTTTGGAAAATCTTATTGAAATAAACATTATTATCAATACAGAGGCCAAATCTATAGTTTTTAGAATTTTTGCCTGTCTATGTTTCTACTCGCGGGTTCGCTCGTGTATGATTTCTTTCGTTTTTCATCGTTCTTAGGAACTAAAGGTTCAAATTTTAAAAACTTTATTGAATTTGAACGCTTAACTGGGATATAAAATATCCTATGTGCTAGTCCAGGACATAATCTGTCCTTGCTTAGATTCATCCAAAATTCAAACCCTGTTCCTGTATGCATATATCCAGACCTATTTTACGTCCCACTGCCAGGCACGGGTTTTCCTTAAATACGAGGAGGATCAGGCATAGTCCACCACGCTGGCACCGGGTTGACGGACTTCACACGTCTTTCGAAAAGTTGCTAGGTTCTCTCAGACATGCAGGTTTCATCACGATATAGCTTATGATAGTAAAGCACACAAATAAATGTTATCTAATTATATGTAAGAGCTTTCATTTCACACATTGTGTTTATATCTCTACTTTTACAACTCTATTAAATACCTATAGCTTTGATTTTTAACTGGTTTTTAAAGAACCAAAACTCAGTCCATATTTTTTTCTACATATGTTCGTTATACGATTTTTTAACCTTTTTAAGTCAATTTTCCATTTTTTTATGAATAGACGATACTTGAGAGTGATTACACAATACATAATATACATAGTGAGTACATAATCTCGACCATAATATAAATAGTATTTTGCAAATCTGCGATTAGTGTTGTGGTCGCGGTCACCGTAGTTTTAGGGTTACATATATTTTGAAAGTTGGCGTAACGTTTTAGCTTTATCATTATAATAATTATCATTGTATTAATGTATCCATGTATTAAGCCCTTTTTAACGTCCCACTGCTGGTCACGGGCCTCCCTTTAATATAAGGGGGATCAGGCCATATTCCACCACACTGGCCAAGTGCGGGTTGGCGCACTTCATATGTCTTTCGAAAATTTGTAAAGTTCTCTCAGACATACAGGTTCCATCACGATATTTTCTTTCACCGTAAATCATGTGGTAATCGTGTTAGAAATGATTGACACTTAAAAGTTATTAGAGGTGTGGGACCCGGTACTTGGACCCACTTCACTCGGTTTCCCAAGCGAGTGCGTTACCACTGAGCTACCACTGCCTAGAAAATATTAATAAAAAAACCTTTATTAAAGTATTCATAATATACACTATTTAATATATTTTAGTACATTCTTGACTTTTAAGTTTTGGTCAATGCAACATAAAATCCAAATATTATACATATATATAATTTAATTTCAAAATATTCAATCTGTTTCAGGATCTATCTAGTAACATCTCAGCCGTTATCCTTTTCGATGAGACGGTGTATCAGAAAACTGACGAAGGAATTCCTTTTATCGATGTATTGAAGAAGAAAAACATCATACCTGGCATTAAAGTGGACAGAGATGTGGTCCCGTTATATTTATCTGAGAACGAATTCACGACACAAGGTACAATTTTTAATAGTTTATAGAAATAATTCTATACACAAAACTGGGGATACTATGTGTTGGTGGTCCGTAGAACACACTCAGGACACATAACAAGTCCGCGACTAATACAATACGATAAGTTCGCAGTTTCATATTAATATCGATATTAAACTGCCTCGGTGATCTAGTGGTTCGCGCTCAAGGAGTTGCTTGAGTTTTTCTCTTAGAGAATTCTCAGTAGCAGCCGGGGGTTCTGAAGTTGACGGTGTTACACCCCGTGCCGTTGAGAGCACGTAAAGCCTTCGGTCTTGCGCCTTAAGTTTTACCAGTCCTGTTGAAGTATCATTCCATCGTACTTTGAAAAGGGAACGGAATAGACAGTGCGCTTATGTCTGTGCGTACACTTGTGAACTATGATATCTCCTTAGCTTATCCAAGTGTAATTGGCTACCGTGACTGATATTGGTCGGACTGTTAAGAATTTTCCGCATAAAAAAATAGTTAGAGCTAGGGTTTGGTATTCAAATATTACAGTAAATTCGTACTTTTTCCATAGTTTTTTTTTATTGTACTCGTTAATCTCTTGGGTTTATATGATAAAAAATATTAAAGTTATTATGAAAACATAAATGAAACTTAGTTTCCTCTTGAGAAGAATTGTCCTTTGCACTGTAAATAATACTTACATATAGGAAGATGTTTAGTATTTACTTAAAAAATGTCAATATCATACAGAATTTATTACGGAATATATCTAGGTTTCTAGCTTTTGAGCTTTTATACGAAAAGTTCAGAAATGAGAGGCAGCGTGTATATTATATATTGTAGTAGGAATGGATTCTTAGATGTAATGAATGAATTTATTCCAGAGCTTTAAAATGATATAACTGTCTTTTTCTTATCAAATATTCTAATTTAATAATTTATTTCATTTAAAACTCATTGTTATTTAACAATTTCTTTAAATCTGTTAAAAAAATAACTCGAGAAATAAACAGTAGATATTATTCTTAAATGTTTAACATTAAATTCATAGAATTTCTCATTGAACGTCATGACTACCACCAGTTGAGAAAAAAAAGCTTTAGCTTTAATAAGAACTGCCAAAATAAAATTCATTTTATTTTTTATTCATTTTATTAAATAAAGTAATTTTAAAAATAATTAAGGTTAGATATTAAATTTCCCAATATTATTTCACGTCTAACATTATACTCTATATATTGAATTATTGTAATTTATGCTAATTTTTAAAATTATAGGTCTCGACAATTTAGCTCAAAGATGCGCAGAATATAAAAAGCAAGGTTGTAGATTCGCAAAATGGCGGTGCCCTTTGAAAATTGGACAAAACACGCCTTCAATTCAGGCTATTCAGGACACGGCTAATGTTTTGGCTCGGTATGCATCGATTTGCCAAAGTCAAGGTTTGGTGCCGATTGTTGAACCTGATGTACTGTTGGATGGTAAGATTTTCTTATAAGTATTATACAAGTAAGTTCTAAAGAAAAAAAATTATTATTTGTAATTTCTTTGAGAGAGTAATATAATGACAAATACTTACATACTCTTATAATTTTCATGTAAAAATAAGAGATGTCGGATCTCTATATAATTTTATTTTTTTTATTATTAAAAATAGTGACTTACACGTTCCTACAGTTTAATAGGAAGACCTTTTTAAGAGGAATATTTCTGTAATACATTGTTTTCATATAACTTTGTTAGTTTACACGGCGTACGCCAATAAAGCTCCCAGCCAGGATGATTTTTTCCGACATTTTCAACAATCATCGTCATATTTCAGCCAATTTATACAAAACATTATGAATTATACATTTAAATTTTTCTTATCAATTACTCCATCTATCGGTGAAAACTATATGAAAATCCGTTTGGTAGTTTTTGAGTTTATCGCGTTTGAGTCGGATGAAACTGGACTGGATTTAGATGAAATTTGGTAAAAAAAAAATAGTTTGAGACCCTGGGAAGGACATAGGATACATTTTATCCCGGATATCATCCCCTTAAGGGGGTAAAAATGGTTATAAAAGTTTCTTTAGGTAATCAAGCTAGGCCCGAGCGAAGCGAGGGTGAGTCGCTAGTTAATAATAAAAGCATTTAATTTTTCGTTTCACCTTTATTTTGGAGCCAAAATCTAAGTATAATGCTTAGATTTCGGCTCAAACCGTAAACCGTATATAATTGAGATATTATTACAGTATAAGTATAAATCATTCGTTAAATATTCCATCTCTTATTCTCTCCCAACAGTAATTATCATACTTTTTGAGTGTATGTTTCTCTTGAACTTGAAAATTTACTTCCACACAAATCGAAAAATATTTGAATTTCAGAAACTTTTCCTTTTTCATGAAATCCATTGCCTTTGACGAAAGTTGTCTAGTTCATTCTTTTTATGAAAAATTTAATAAAAAATTCATAACTCAAATAACTCCCTCGTAGGTCACAATGTAGGGTGAATATAAAATTTGTTGAAATAAAAATATTATGACCGACGTTTTTAATAATGCCACAAAAATAGCGAAATTGATTGAAAATGACTTGAGGACTCAAGGGCATTACTAGTTTTAGTATTCCCTATTATTCCTTTATAATAGACAAGCATTGCCCGCGGCTCCGCCCGCGTTCAGATGACCAAAAACCAAATTCTTAGGTTTTACATATTAGTATACTCTTACATAGCAGTTATTGTATTTTTTCTCAGAAAAGAGAGATTTTCCCGCAGTAAAAAGTATCCTATGTATTGACCTGTATAACCAGCTTCACCATACCAAATTTCATCAAAACCCCTCCAGTGGTTTTTCTGTGATGTGGTAACAGACAGACAGACAAAAATTCTAAAAACTATAGATTCGGCCTCTGTATCGATAATAATGTCTATTTCATTAAGATTTTCCAAAAAAATATTTAATGTACAGATTCGGATTGGTTACGATTTTATTATATGTATAGATATACAGTTTATAAAATGATGCCCTAAAAGTAGCTGTTAAAAGGCTATTGATTTCTCCCGTCTTTTTCATTTCTACAATCTTGTTTTTATCACACCGATAAATATTGTTTTTCAGAGGTTTTTACAACTAACTTCGAAAAGTTCTTAATTAGAATCACTATATATTGTATAATAAAGACAAATCGTCGCGTCTGTCTGTTTGAGCACGATAAAGTCAAAAACTACCGAACGGATTTTCATGCGGTTTTCACCAATAGAGTGATTTATGTGGTAGGTTTAGATGTACTTATGTATAATTCTATAAGTTTTGTTGTGAATTATATGAAATATGACGACGATTGTTGAAGATTTCGGAAAAAATCATGCCGACTGGGAGCTTTATTGGCGTGCGCCGCGTGAACTAATAAAGTTATATGAAAATAATGTATTACAGAAATATTCCTCTTAAAAAGATCTACCTATTAAAGTGTAGCAATGCTATGTGCACGTATCTAGGGACGCACTCTAGCGACGCGAGGGTAAATCAATAGTAGGTATATAAATAAGTTTTTATGAGATATTATTCTGTACTAGCATTGCCCGCGGCTCCGCCTGTGTTCAGATGACTAAAAACGAAATTCTTAGGTTTTACATATTAGTATACTCTTAAATTGCAGCTTTTGTATTTTTACTCAGAAAGGAGACATTTTGCCGCGGTAAAAAGTATCCTATATGTTGACCCGGATAACCAGCTATCACCATATCAAATTTCATCAAAACCCTCTAGTGGTTTTTGCGCACATGCGGTAACAGACAGAGAGACAGACAAAAATTCTAAAAACTATAGATTCAGCCTCTGTATCGATAATAATGTCTATTTCAATAAGATTTTCCAAAAAATATTTAATGTACAGATTCGGCTTAGTTATAATTTTATTATATGTAAAGATTTACTAATGTAGTAGGTACGATCCCATTAGAGTAGCAGTAAAGAAATCGACATCTCCATTATTTGAGTTGTTCTTACACTGCTTGTTGGCATTTAATCTTTTAACCTATTATACTTAGTTTAGATTAGTGAGAAGAAGAAGTACAGATTTCGTCGCTGATTCTATACCTGGCATAAACAGTCCAACAAGGTAGATCAAACTTCGAGAGAAAGGTCGTTCGACGAATTCTACCCGGTTGGGTAGCGTTGATACTGAAAAAAAAATGTAATAAATGTTACTATTTACATATCTAGAATTCTAACCTATCTTTTAACTATCCCACTTTCATACCCTTCTGGTAAATAAATAGTGGAATTTAGAATTAACTTGTTAAACGTGAATTATAATACTGTAAAAACCCAGACTTAAATTTTCCCGGAATCAATTATAACTTGTGCCACTTTAATCATTTTCAAAAATAGCACTTTTTAGTTAAGAGAAAGAATCCATACTTATATATATTCTATATCCATACTTCCATACTTAATTATACATGTGAAAGTGTGTTATTTTGTTTGTTTGTTTGTTTGTTTGTTTGTTTGTTTGTTTGTTTGTTTGTTTGTCTGTTTTTCTTTCACGTGAAAACGGAATGATGGGTTGGCGTGATTTTTTATCGTTATAATACTACCGAAAAAAGTATTTATGATCAGAATTACTTGAAACTTGGCATTAATGTTCTTCAATACAATTAAATAAATACGTGTTTTAGCATTTTACGAAATTCATCTCATAAAGGGGTGAAATAAGACATGAAAATCTGTATGAAGCCTACATTTTTCGTTTTTTTGTAGTTATAGCGCGAGCGAAGCCGCGGGTTCTGCTAGCATTTAATAAAACTGAATCTCAATAGATTGTGGACTATGCCTACCGCGAAACCACTTTGTAAAATGCACCAAGTACTACACTTGATATGGTGCGGAGATGAATGTGCAAATTGCACAATATTATGTAGAATACCACTTCTACAACTTTTAGAATCGCGATATATGAGAAATGTCGATTCTTAAGAAAAAAAGTATAAGAATTTTTTTTTGTAGATAATTGCATGATCTATAATTTTTGTTTTACATAATTTTATAATAACACTTACTGTTTACCAGAAAAATACAAAAATAATAAATTTAAAATTTAAAACACCCCCTACGCAAATTAATTGTCATTTAACGATTACACATTATTTTGAAAAAGAGCTGATACTCTTACATTACTGGACCGATATTAATCAAACATAGCTAAGAACCACCGCAAGGAAACTGGCTTTCAAATGAAAAAACTGCATTAAAATCGGTCAATCAGTTTGAGAGCTACGATGCCAGACAGACATACACACACAAACATCAAAATTATAATACCCCTCTTTTTGCGTCGGGGGTTTAAAAATCCATATTTTTGACTTCAAAAGTCTTTGACCTTAAATAAATATTTTAATTAATGTATAGATCATTTTTTTACTAGGAGACCATGACATTGTTAGAGCTCAAAAAGTGACTGAAGTAGTTTTAGCTACCGTTTATAAGGCGCTGAACGATCATCACGTATTTCTGGAAGGAACTTTGCTGAAACCTAATATGGTAAATATTTTTTAAGTATAGACATAAAATAAATAAAATTAAATAATATATTTTCAATTTTTGATGAAATAACATGTTTTATATGTACATAAATATTATAATTTTTCTATTTAAAGATTATTGAGAAGAGATATAATAAATTGTATAAAAGTACAAATTTTATTATAAAATCTATTATTCCTGTCCTTATATTCTTTAAATAGAAAAACTAATAAACCTGTATAAAAAGAAAAAAAAGAAAATGAAATATAATACGTAGGTATCTGATTACATCGCATGTAGGTAACACCGGGTCAGCAGTGTCCTAAGAGAAGTAGTCCAAAAGAAATAGCATCGGCGACCGTCACCGCTTTACTAAGGACTGTACCCGCTGCCGTTCCAGGTTCGTTTGTTATTCGTATAAAATTTAAATATAATAATAGCAGCTTATTTGGGAAACTGACTGTGAATCATTCTAACATGATTACCACTTATCTTACGATGAAGGAAAACATCGTGAGAAAACCTGCATATCTGAGAGAACCTAGCAAGTTTTGAAAAGATATGTGAAGTCCACCAACCCGCACTTGGCCAGCGTGGCGGGCTATGGCCTGATTCTCTTCGTACTCATAAAATGAAATCGTTGTATTGTACTGTAGTGCTAATCAGTAAGAATCAGTTATCAATGGGCTTAATATGATTTATGTAAGACGATTTTTGACCGAATTTAATAAAGCGCAGCATTATGGACTATCGTGAGATAGATCTACCTTAAATCAAAAAATAGTGGGCAATAAGATGTTAAAATGTCTTCATTTCTATCTGCCTGAATGCTGTATTTAACTAGTTTTCTTTTAAGGGTTTTCTTCCTGCGGGTTTGAGTAAGTAAACGTCGAGTTATACGTAAATTAATTTTATAACCGTAGACGTGGTTAACCAATATGTAGAAAGAATCATGAAGATTTAATATACTTATAAATATAAATAAATATGTAGCGACATTAACACACAGCACCATCTAGTTCCACGGGTAAGCTACGAGCCTTGTGTTATGGATACCAGATAGTTGATACACTACACATATATAACTTTAAATACATACATATTATAAATATAAACACCCATGACTGGAGTTCAAACATTTGTCATCACACAAATGAATGCCCACAGCGGGACTCAAACCCGCGACCCGCTGGCACAGCAAGTAGGGTCACTACAAACTGAGCCAAACGTGTCTACTTGTTAATTATTTATGTCAATTAATTTTCTCTCTACTGATGACAGGAGGGCTGGCGCATTTTTCGCTCAAAGAATCGGCATTGCCATTCAAAGGGGGAATGCGGCTAGCATTCTTGCCACTATTCTCTTGTACAGTAATAATTAAGTGTACATTTGTTTTGTATACTTTATATATAATTAAGTAAATCTGTAATTTTCTTTATTGCAATAATATAACTAAATGTCAAAAGTAAATATATATATATATATATATATATATATATATATATATATATATATATATATATGTTAACAGGTATTGCATTTTTATCCGGCGGTCAATCAGAAGAAGAAGCGACATCGAATCTAAATGCTATAAATCAAGTTGCTATGAAAAAACCTTGGGCCCTTACATTTAGCTATGGAAGAGCGCTTCAAGCATCTGTTTGGAAGATATGGAACGGCAAAGATGAAAATATATCGAGAGCCCAACAAGAATTGCTAAAAAGAGCTAAGGTAAGCTTAAGGTTTTTAGTTTTTACTAATGCAAGTGGCATAATCCTTGCTAACTCTAAAATGTGTTTGTTTGTCTTTCTAATCGTAACCACGTTACAAGTTTATTATAATTAGGTAGATCTCATCATCATCTCCTTATTTAGACATTTTTAGAGACCAAAAAGCATTTTATACCTATGTATATTGTATGCTGTATACCTATCACTAATAACAGAATATATAAATGACGTTTAAAATCTTTAACCCCGTTCTTTTTTACGCTATTTAAAATTTATTCTCAAAATAAATCCCTTTCTAATTAAACACAATCTAATATCTAAGCTATTAAACTGACTGAACCGCCGAGTTCTCCAACAATTAATAGTTGGAAAACAAAACTTGTTACTAGTTCTTTGCTACTAAGCATTTAATTAAAATAAACATTCAGTATTGTTATATTAGTTTTGTTTATATGATATTGTAGTTGTTTCTTAAGCTTGAGACTTATAAAACTTTTATTATGAAGTACTTTTACTTGTTTTACCATTCCCTTCGCTAATTACAACGGTTAAAAATATAATCTACTAGCATTGCCCGCGGCTCCGCCTGCGTTCAGATGACCAAAAACCAAATTCTTAGGTTTTACATATTAGTATACATTGCAGTATTTTTTATTTTTCTCAGAAATGAGACATTTTCCCGCGGTAAAAAGTATCCTATATGTTGACTCGGATAACCAGCCCCGGATAACCTCCAGTGGTTTTTCTGTGATGCCGTAACAGACAGATAGACCGACAGACAAAAATTCTAAAAACTATACATTCGGCCTCCGTATCGATAATAATGTTTATTTCAATAAGATTTTCCAAAAAATATTTAATGTACAGATTCGGCTTACTTACAATTTTATTATATGTATAGATAATAATAAAATACAAATTCCAGCAATATACTGTGACATAAACAATAACATTAATTAGTAATCCGAATAAACTGTTTATTTCAGGCCAATGGACTTGCTTCTCTTGGAAAATACGTCGGAGGTTCAGTCACATCGTCTGCTAGTGATACATCGAATTATAGTAAAAACCACAAATACTAGCCTATTGTGATGTATGAAAAAAAACTTCACAGCAATTTTTTTTATATAAAACCTATATATAGATATCTGTATATTAGGTAGCCTATATATACTATTCGCGCATAGAAAATTAAAAGTTAGTATGTTTGACCTTCTGAGAATTGTATAATTATAAGTGTAAATAAATAAATATAATTAAAAATAAACGTCAACGTCAATCATACAGACCGACAGACAAAAATTAAAAAAAAAATGTTTTATTTTTATTAGTACCGTATATAATTTCATATGCATTTAGTAAAAAGCTGTTATTTTGACATTAAAAACAGCGTTATAATTTTATTTATCTGTATAATAGATATAAAATATTTGCGTAAATCTAAAAAAGTAATGACATGATTTGATTTCAATTATGTAAGTACTTTAATTAATACAAACTGTCTTAGCTATACAATTCACTGACTGTTTTATTTAAAAAAAAACACCAATAACAAAATGCAAAGTAAACACAAAATCTGTTCGTACATGACCGCACGCGCGACGCGTGTAAGAGATGTAACATCGCGGAAATCAATGATCGGCTAGGCCAACTAGTCGGCTGATTAGTCGGCGTTTTTCCAACCAACTAGTCGGCTAGTCGGCTAGTCGGTAAAACTCATAGTCGGCACATCTCTAATTATTATAATAAAAGATACATTCTAAAAATACTTTAAAAAGTACATATATGCGCAAGTACCTGTCTGTCTGATGATCATCAGAATCAGATTTAAAAAAAAGTATGGGATCATCTTGAATCGTGAAAAAACACGCATGACGCATGTTAGAAGATAACGTTTTATGTAAATCATTTTCCAGGGGGACGAAATAGGTTGCAAGACACTAGTCTATTTCTATTATTAAAAAACTTGAGATTTGGCAACTTTATTTCAAATTCTCGCTCATGTTAGTGATAAGAAAAAAATAATTGTTAAAATTAAAAAAAAAACAATCCAATCATTACCCATCAAAATCAGATTTTTAGCACCGATTTAAAACTATAAATTGGTATAAGTAAAAGTTACGATTTTTTACGTTAATTCAATATTATTTAATTATATGAGTAAATTAAGCACGATGACAATATTCTGAATAGCGTTTTACTAAATAATGCTCAGTAAAACAACGGAAGGAAGTGGGATTATTCATCGGTAACAATAATTAAAAGTACTTCCACCATACCGGTTCTTATTTTATTCTACTTTTGTAAAGTCTTTGGGGAAAATCCAAATAAACAATAACTCCACGTGAGTCAAAACTTGTAATTACCAACAATAAATAGTTCTACTGAGTTTTTTGATTAGATATATCCATCTATGTACGGGTCATAATTTCGCTTCGCTTTTGCTTTCAAATTTCAATTCGACCGGTGATTTTTGTCTTAATATTGTTGGGATTTTTTAAGACATCTTCGAATTTTGTATTTTATCATGTAATATACGTATCTGTCAATTCTAACGCCCTTGGTCTTCCATTTTGGTTGTAAATTTCAAACTTGGTTTTCAATTTATTCAGAGGTTTCTAGGAGTACCGTTAAGGTGCCCTTAGTCTTAAACCATAGGGTTAATTTGGCACTGAGAAGTATATTAAAACTTTAATTGATGCCTGGAGGTAAGTATTAATATCATTAATTGAAGTAATTTTCAAAATAATCTTAACTTTTTATGACTATTTAAAATCCCATTTTACTTTTCCCCACTAATTTTATTGTATTTTTTTAAAATGCATGTGCTTTTTAAAGGTTGCTTTCCGTAACGCGATTAGGAAACAGCCTTAATTATTTGTTTCCTTAGTAATTTAAATCGACGACACGTTTGGCTCAGTTGGTAGTGACCCTACTTGATGTGCCAGCGGTCGCGGGTTCGAGTCCCGCTGGGGGCATTCATTTGTGTGATGAGAACGAATGTTTTTAATCCAGTCATGGGTGTTTATATTTATAATATATTTAAAGTTATATATGTGTAGTGTATCAATTTTCTGGTATCCATAATACAAGCCTCGTAGCTTACCATGGAACTAGATGACGCTGTGTGTTAATGTCCCAACATATATTTATTATTATTTATTGAAAGATATAAAAATATATATGGGAATATTCTATTATTTAGTTTCTATGACAATGTTTAAATTTGAATTTTAACGATTGACATTATTTTTGGATCGACTCAATCGGCCGATACCAAATAAGTCTTGTTTACCAATTAAGGTATGGGATTGTGTAAATCGATTCGATGTTTATTAAAAATTCTTCAAAATTTAATGAAAATGCTTAATCAGACTTAGATTGAATTTTATTTTCTTTTGGCTTCATTGGATTTATGTTTATGACAAAATGTCAATCTGATTTACTCAGAGTGGTACATACATACATTCATACAAGTATATTTGCCTCCTAAATGTAAAAGCTTATTCCTATAAGTATAATGTTACAAAAATGCATGCAATACTAGTATTACCGCTTGCAAAAATTACCATGATCGTTTGGTATTTCTTGTGACATGCAAATGTGATGTAGAAACCCGAAATGTATTTGAATTCTTCTAATTACATACCCGATGTACAAGTATCTATATAATAGGGTAGGTTAAACCGATGACATTTAATGATTTATAATTTACTAGTTTCATAGTTACGTTTTAACGGTCAGTACGGAATAGATAGACTATATATATATATATATATATATATATATATATATATATATATATATATATATATATATATATATATATATATATATATATATATATATATATATATATATATATATATATATATATATATATATATATATATATATATATATATATATATATATGTGTGGGTTGTATTATAATGCGTTTTCCCATTTTTCCCATGCGAATGAAATAATCTCCCGCGGTGAAATTGGTGTCACTCTCCAGGCCTCTAACTATATCCATACAAAAAATCACGCCAATCCGTCACTCTGTTTCGACGTGAAAGAAGGACAAACAAACAAATAAACACACTTTCACATTTATAATATTAGTATGGATATCATAAAACCATTCTTGCTAGTAGCGTGTCTTCAAAAAGAACTAAATTGCTGTGCTATATACTCGTATATAATGATAATTTTATAAAACACTTTGATCTACTAAAGTATTGGCTTCATAACAACAAAAATGAGCTTACAAAAAAGGGCTTTTGCTTGTCATTAAAAAGTTCTAATTATATTATCAAATCGCTCAATGGCTTTAAATTATTGTACAGTAAACAGTCCGTTCTCCTTACTTTTAAATTATTGTCGTATTGATTAGATGCTTATAAAACTTCAAATTAACATGACATCGAATTCCAAGATTTGATTACATAATTACTTGTGTAATTATGTATAGGGGAGTGGGGGAGAGCTATTAACGTCCGGCAATCCTATTTATAATATGTATGTATTTTTTAAGTTATATATGTAGTATATCAACTATCTGGTATCCATAACACAGGCCTCATAGCTTACCATGGAACTAGATGGTGATGTGTGTTAATGTCCCAACATATTTAATCCTGCCAGTCATGAAGCCAAGAAATACACAGACGGACAGAAGGAGGCGGCCCACTTCTGTGTATTTAATGTTATACATATATGTGTATCAACTATCTGGTATATATAACACAAGCCTCGTAGCTTACCATGGAACTAGATGGTGCTGTGTGTTAATGTCCCAATATATTTATTTATTTAATCTTGCAGCGTTTATCGCGATCTGACAGCGATTTTTGTTCGCGAAGTATAATCGTTTCATGGAATCCATGCGGGATGTCCGCTTACTTAGTGACTTTTTTCTATATATAGCCCTGATTTAAAAAAAAGAAATATTTTATTAGGTAATGTTTTAAATTTTACCGGTTTCTAAAGACGTCATCCTCGGCTTATTAGTCACTGCCACCATATGCAAAAGGTACACCCCTCGCTAAGATAGTAATTTATGAATAAATATTAAAATTATACAATAAAACCTATGATAAGACGATACTAAACATAGAAAAGAGGCAGACTGTAAAGAAAACTAGATTAGCTTTCTTAAAACAATCTAATTGATTATATAAATGCGAAAGTTTATGAAAGATGGATGGATGTTTGTCACTCAATCACGCCAGAACGGCTGAACGGATATGAATGAAATTTGGCACAGAGATAGGTTATAATCTGGAATAACATATAGGTTAGACTTGATTTTGATGTTCACTAGGAACAAACCAGAGCGAAGCAAGAGTGAGTCGCTAGTTATCAATAAAGCTTCATTCTTTTGTCTTTCAATCTTATTATTACCACGGTAATTTAAAACATTACCGTGCTATTACATATCTCATGCTATTAATATTATATAGCCGTTGTGAGAGTTTTGTTTTTATGAAGTCCAGCTTAGCAGCTGAAAATATAAACAAAGTGAGTTTATTTGTTTAGTCATTAGTTAAATATGGCATATTATCATCCTCATTCATATTTACATTAATTTGAGGACAACAAGTCCTATTATTGTTATTATTACATAAAAGAGCCCTTTCATTGAAGGGGAAATACCAGTTTGTTAGAAGAAAATATTAGTACAAGCACAATATGCCTTAGATTAATTATTACACCCTATTTTCCGTCATCTTCTTTTTTAAATATCGTTATGACTAATGAAACTCTATGTTTTTTAAAGGAACAGTTATGATTTTGTAAAATTTTATTTGTTCTGAATAAAGTAATAATAAGTGCTATTCAATGCAAATACAACGTCCGTGATTTGTGAAAATTAAAAACAAAAAACCAAAAATAAAAAACTATTCTATAGCAATAACCACTAACACTTATTAAGTGTATCGAACTCTGTAGCGAATCTTACTATTTACACAACGACAGTCTTTATATATAAGTATTAGGTACATATATAGGTATATAAAACCTCAGACTAAAAAAATACTAAAGAAGTATAAAAATTGTAATTTCTTTAAATCATTATTGTTTGGTTTCATGTTTAGTTTTATGTCACTCTTGTTTATATTATTCCTTATATTATTAAGGAGGTTCTATTATATAAAAAAGTTAAATAGCTTCAAACTGCTCTTTTACTTTTAGATTTCTATGTATATTGTATGTTAACTTTTGTTGTTTTAACTGCCTCGGTGGTGTAGTGGCTAGCATGTTCGGCTGCACACCCGGAGGTCCTGGGTTCGAGTCCCGAGTCGGGCCAAGTTTAGTTATTGAGTCTTTCTGTATAGTAAGCCCCAGTAACAGCCCGGAGTTGGGAAGTTGGCGGTGTTTCACCGGGCCGTGCCTCGAAGAGCACGTAAAGCCGTCGGTCCTGCGCCTTAACTCTCACTGGTCGTGTCTCGTTTCACCGGAGAATGAGAGTGACAGGAATAGAGAGTGCGCTTGTGCCTGCGCGTACACTTGTGCACTATAATATCTCCTGCGCAGATGGCTAGTCTCAATGAGATTGGCCGCCGTGGCAGGAATCGGTCAGGAGAACATCATATTGTATATTATGTTTAGTGATTCAGAAAACAACTATTCATTTGTTAAATTCCACTTAAAAAAATATGTTGTGCGTGTGGAGTGACTGTCATAGTTCGGACTTTGATCAGGTGCTTGACATATTGTAGCGTCCTTATTAATTACAAAAAAGGTTTTCCTTTATACTTCAAAACATTAGACAATCAAAATAAGAAAAACAATTTAATACAGACAATTAAGTACTATTTAGGTATTATAACTTAAATTTATGTTAGCGCGACGTGATACCGATCTTCACGTTCATTACGTGAAAACATTAGCAGCTCGTTAGAGCTTAATATTCTAGTGCTTATTTAAGTAACCTTTTTCTGATAATTACAAGATATTATATGTTGTTATTTTGTTTAATCAGGATCAATATATGAAATTCCACAGATCAATAAAAAAATGATCTATAAAAAACGTATAATGGAAGAAATATGTAACAATGCGATCATTGATGATGTTCTCTTGACCGATTCCGGCCACGGCGGCCAATCTCATTGAGACTAGCCAACTGCGCAGGAGATATTATAGTGCACAAGTGTACGCGCAGACACAACGTGCACTCTCTATTTCTGTCACTCTCATACTCCAGTGGGACGACACGAGACACGACCGGTGAGAGTTAAGGATGCGATCATTATTTTATCTATATATACGTAAATGTAATAAAATAGTATCTTAGCGAAATCTATATATGAAATATTTTTAAAAACAAACGTAACGTAACGTATTGTGTACAGAATATAGACCCCAAAACAATAGTTATTAAAATTCTGTTTGACTGTATACATTTTACTTCTCAGGAAAACGTCATAATTGAATTTGTCGAGTCGCCCTTAGAAATTTACATGGCCAGCGCTAGCTAAATCTTAAGAGATACATCAAAAGAACGTACTAGAAAATTGTAGGTCTTAAAAAAGTCTGCAGAAAACTCTACAATAGCATGTCTTTCTCCTAAAGTACACGAAATAACTATTTATATCTATTTAAAACGTGTCTAAGAACACACCCGAGTAAAGCTAGTTAATAATAATGCTAAAAATGTATTTCTAAGAAAACATACAAAAAAAGCCTTCTCAAATCGTCTGGAAATGTAATCAAATTTTGAATTAAAACCTCATCACTCTTTGTCATAGAGCATGAATTATATTTGACCTTAGTCAGGGCGCAATAAAACTTGCGATGAACTACAAAAATGAGACGACTTCAGTAGGTAAATTGCGTATTTCTTAATATTATATTCTATCCTATTAAACCTTACTCACCGTTTCGTCATAAGACTCGTGAATTGGTCATATATTTAAAAATTAAGAAAAATAATATACTATCGGCAACGTCAGTACGCAATGACATCATCACTGGTGACTATTCAATAAAATATTTAATTGGTCATAATATTAAGTTTTTTTTTTCATTATTTTAAAGAAAGTTTTGTAGTAAAATTTTGATAAAGCTTGAAAGTATTCGTATCAGCTTATAGTTGCTTCCTATCGCTTCGCTTTAGTCTGCACCTAGGTGCCTGTCAGTAGCCTAAGTGTTACGTCAGGTTACTTGCTTCAGTCTATCGTATATCTGTTCACTTTGTCATGGTGGGGCTTTTTAGCGTCCGGCAATCCAACTGGTCGCAAAGCCAAGAAAAGCACTGGAAGGCGGCTTACTTCCGTGGGCGATATGCCATGTGGCTCAGGCCGAAGGGGAAGCTGTCGGGGTATCATAGTTGAGTGCCTACGTGATCCTGAGACGTCTCATTAAGTCTGGGGTGGTTCTATTAAGTTTTAGCGGGTAGTACTGGCTTTTCTAGCAGGTAATTTCAACATAATCTTTCGTGATTGTACGTATATACGATGTAGGTGGTATGCGTAAATGCAATTCCCAACGTTATTAATTCCCAATATTATTAACAAAAAAAGTCATTTAAGGTGATTTTTCGCGGTTAAACACTATCCGAATCTGTCCAGCCGTTTTTGCGTGAAGTAGTAACAAATACACACAAACACACATTCACATTTATAATAGTAATTCGATTTATTAAGACTACATTACTAAACGCTGTAGGATACTAAATACCTACTTATATTTAGATATAAATGTCTATTATAGTTTGATCCAGGAAAATAGAATAATGCTTCTGTGAATATTATCTAATAATATGACACAAGGGCAAAACGTGGTCACATAATATTCCCATGTACGTACATTTTATTAATACGGTTCTCTGATTAATTTACATGCTACTTGCTTCATAACATATTATATTTGTTAGAATTAAGCAGAATTTGTCATCACGATAAAAAAATTCGCTTCTTGCATATGATAATTAAAAAAAAATCTGCGATCGTGATCTAAAAGATTTTTAGTAGTTTTGCTTTGGTAAAATCAGTTAAATTCAATGTTACTTCTAACTATTCCAAATCTGTCAATATTCAAAATGTAGGTATACCTGCCATAATTGTATGCTAGTAATTATTTTCAATTTGATATCATTAACAATATCGTTAATATTATTATACGCTATTCATGGAATATAACTAACGCCAATCCATACTTTAATATTATAAATGTGAAAGTGTGTTTGTTTGTTTATTTGTCTTTTTTTCACGTCGAAACGGAGTGACGGATTGACGTGATTTTTTGTGTGGAGATAGTTGGACGGCTGAAGAGTGACACAGGCTACTTTTTACCGCGGGAGAAAATCTCATTCCCACGGGACAACACGTTATAACACAACCCAAAAATTATTTATGATCAGAATTACTTGAAACTAGGTTTTAATGCTCTTCAATACAGTAAAATAAATACGTGTTTTAGCTTTTTCGAAATTCATTCCATAAGAGGGTAAAATAAAATAGGGGGTTGAAAGTTTATATGAAATCTACTTTTTAGAGATTTTCTGTAGTTTTAGCGCGAGCGAAGTCCCCGCGGCTTCTGCTAGTATTATAAGTGATTAGCCACTTACTCTAGCTACACTCGGATGCTCTATAGTAGTTATGTATTGTAGCTAGCCCAGTTTCTAGTCTGTGTTTTAAATTTCATCCATATCGGTTTAGTCGTTTTAGCTTGACGGAGCAACAAACATACACACGTACGAACTTTCGCATGTATAATAGAAGTATGATTCAATAGAATGGAATTTTATATGATGACTGAAATTCCAAAAAAATGAATGCATGTACATTTGAAAAGGTTTATTGAAAACCACAAAATAAGCTAATGGAATATTTGCCAATTCTTCTACAACCTAGTTATGTCAAATTTTGTCTAACCACAAGCCCAGTGACCTAAGTATGTATTTAACAGTATTGTGCCTTTTCAATAAATTGGGGGTTTATTTTATTTTATTGTGTTAAAATTATTTATTTCTAGGTTGAATATATAAATTTATTCTTGATAAATATTTTGAGTCTCCAGTAAAGAATCAATGTAAACCTTTAAACAGACACAGATAAAATAATAAGTAATATTATATTTATTATATTTATTCACCATAAGCCATAGCCATGTAAAACATAAAATTATATTATGCCTCGGTGGTCTAGTGGCTATCACGTCCTGCTGCACTCTGGAGGTCTTGAGTTCGAGTCCCGGGTCGGGCCAAGTTTAGTTACTGAGTATTTTTGTTTAGTAACAGCGCCTTAACTCTCATTGGTCGTGTTGAGTAGTACTTCCACCGGAGTATGTGAGCGACAGGAATAGAAAGTGCACTCGTGTGCATTATAATATCTCCTGCGTAGATGGCTAGTTTCAATGAAATTGGCGTCCGTGGTCGAAATCGGTTAGGCGGAGGACATTATTATGTGCAATTGAGACTATTATTTTGCAAGACCTGGCTAATATTATATATCATAGAGCTACTTGATGTTCATTATTGAAATATGTGATTATTGAAACATTTCTATGATTAACTAGCGGCTCACCCTTGCTTCGCTCGGGTTCGTCGCTAGGTACGTTTTAAATAGATATAAATAGTTATTAGCCAGTGTTAGCCATGTAAATTTTAATTTTTTTTTCGTTATTTTTTTTTGATTTTTTAACACTTATTATTCTAAATAAAACTATCTTTTCGGATTTTTTCGCGGATTTATTTGGATTTTTGATTCCCGACGTTTCGAATGCTTTACAGCATTCATGGTCATTTATTATTCTATTCCGGACTAAGAGAAATCCAAAAAATCTAATATCATAAAAATTGGTAGAGTCGTTCTCGAGTTTTGCGCTTAGCAACATTCATTTTTATTTATAAAGATAAATTGACAATTCAAAAGCTTATTAAGAATTGAGTAAGTACATACTGCTTATTTTAACACCTGCAGGTAAATTTCTAAGAAATTAATTAAATTTCAAAGAAATATATTGTTAACTGTAATGCCGGCGTGTCCGCGGTCGTGGAGGGATTAATGGTAGTAGAAGATATTAATATTAATAAAAAAGCAACTGATTTTTACAACCGTCGAAGCGCAAAGCGAAGTTTTTCTGGCTTTAAAACACCTATGACCTAAGTACGTAGGTTTGATTTTTAGTCTGAACAAATTCAAAGCATATTTGCCCTAGACTTAAAACCCAGCGCCGGGTGCCATCTTCCTGACATCATAATATAGACAAAAAAAACTAAAGTGACATACCACTAACTAATAATTGTCGTTGGAACTTTTTCTTTCTTTACAATTAAATCTTTTATTCCATTATTATTGTAAAAATGATTCAAGATTCATTTCCGTCCTGGTCTCTGTGCGTCCACAAGTTATGTTTCCGGTACACAATCTCTTTATATTTTGCTTAAATACAATTTCAGTAGTAGGTATACATTCAATGACTTTTTTTTAATATACCTAATAAGAAATAATGTTAATATATATGTTTTTTAACTATATAGTTAAAAGATTATTGATTTTATTAATTTAATAAAACGATGCACAACTTCAATCAACTATTTATTATAAAGTTTTCATTTCTCACACAGTATTTTAATGTTTTAACAGTTTATACTTTAAACTTTTTACTTTTTATTATCGCCACGAAACATGATGCCGCTTTTCTATTTCTTACTTTTGCTTGTTACAATATGACACAGATTAAAAAAACATTATTTTATAAGATACAACCACAGATTATAAAACCGAACTAATTGTGTTGACAGCAATACAATACAAAATCATTATTTCAACAGATCTAGTATGTCTAGGCGAACCATATTTTTGTGGTAGTATTGCAACTTATTAAATTTTCTACACGTAATGCTTTAAATACTAATAAAAATCTCATTGCTCGTCATACTGGGGAAGTCCTTTTAGTCAAAGAATGAATCTTATGAAATCGTCATACTATGTAGGCACTGTACTTTGTGAGTTCATTAGCCTTGACATAGAATGTGAAAAAAAGTTTGCCTTAAATATGATTTTTTATGCATATTAATTACATGGTGATATCATCATTTCAATCGTCTCAATTATTCAATAACGGTGACTGTTATAAGAGGACTAGTGATTCACCCTTGCTCTGCTCGGTTTCGTCCGTAAGTACATTTGACATACGTTTAGTATATGGGACGCGCCCCCTGGAGAAGTGAGTGATATTTTTGGATAGAAGAGGTGATAGGAAGTTCAAATATTTAAAAAATATTTTGAGGAAACGAAGGAGTCAAAAGTTATTGAGACTTAAAGTTAGAACATTTCTATACCTAAATAAGTCATTAGAAAAGAAACAGAAGAAAAAGAAGAACGTTTAGTATTCATTTCTCAGAAATGAGATATATTCTCGCACTAAAAAGTACCCTAAATATTGACCCGGACAACCAGCTATCAACCTCGCAACCGTTTCATTGAGAAAAGTATTTAGCTGCACCAACTATTGGTTATGTGGTGACTCAAAACCTAAAGGAATCTTCCCATTCCAATTTCAATGGGGCATCGCAGGATCATTAATATACTCAACCACGACGCCCAGATGGCTGCCCTAGACAGTCCTCCTCCCGGGCGACAAAACCGACTGTCCCCCGTTGTTTGGGGGTAATTTTTAACGTCTTTTTGACGTTTTCTTATATACGAATATGGTTAAATTACGTGATTGAAACGTAATGACGTGTTTAACGTTATTCAATTAGACTTTTACAAGTACTTTAGAATAAAATTGTTAGCAATATCTAAAAGTTTGTTGTATCTAGATAATATCAATATAGGTAATTATGATTAATATATACTCCTTCATATGGGGATAAAACCCTTGTCCTCTGGTGCGAAACACAATGTCTACCCCATGCTATAATGTATTTGACGACTGTCTTACCATTGTTTTTATAGTTTTATTTGATTGTTATTTGTTAGCATTCAGTGTATCTTTTGAACTGTAATAAGTAACAGGTAGAAATGTTTATTACATACATTTTTACATATATTTATATCCTATAAAAACATAAATGCTTTGTTAGGTTCTTTTTTGTTAGGCTTGAATAATTCTTCTAGCATCATTTGAAAGGTTATATATAAATACATTGTGGTGAAACCCTTTGAGCGCGAAGTGTACTCGCGTCTGACCGAATTTCAAAACAAAGACTAGGGTGTAGTTAAGTATATAAAACAAAAAATTTTGTGTTATTGAAATAACATAAAGGTTTGCCTGTTAGGTTTTCGAGGTAAATCAAGTTTTATGATTTTTTTTAAATTCGGGATAATTTGCTGTCATTAGGTCAATTATGACTAACAATGTTTAAATTGGAGGTGTTTTGCTTCTAAGCAATTTAATCCTGGACCACAGATACGTTTTATGCTTAAATATATATATTTGGGTGTTATTATAAATTTATCCTGCTTCAAAATTTATAGATATTATTTACATTTAAGGAAATATACGCGTACGTATTGAAAACAAGATAGGTATTTTAGTTCACATATTTACCGTCATAACGTACGCAAGTTCATTGATAAATTATGTTTTGCTGCAATGGGTTTACGTATATTACTATATCGTAAGGTAAAATGCAAATATATATGTACACAATACGGAAGATAGAACATTTATTTTGATGTTATGTATAATAAATTATATATGAATCCTTTAATACTCTACACTCGGATGAGGTAGAGAAAGAAACACATTGTTATAAGATATTTAAGTATGGACCCGTATATTTAATTATCTAAAAAAGTCTACATCTATGAATAAACAGTATATATAGATATAACTGTACTAATTTCCTGTGAAACTTGTACTAGGTTTAAGAGTCTTCCATATCATCTGTACTAGTATTATAAAGAGGCAAAGTTTGTTTGTTTGTTTGTTTGTTTGTTTGTTTGTTTGTTTGTTTGTTTGTTTGTTTGTTTGTTTGTTTGTTTGTTTGTTTGTTTGTTTGTTTGTTTGTTTGTTTGTTTGTTTGTTTGTTTGTTTGTTTGTTTGTTTGTTTGTTTGTTTGTTTGTTTGTTTGTTTGTTTGTTTGTTTGTTTGTTTGTTTGTTTGTTTGTTTGTTTGTTTGAACGCGCTAATCTCAGGAACTACTAATCTGATTTGAAAAATTCATTTTGCATTAGATAGTCTGTTTATTAAGAAAGGCAAGGCTATATATTATCCCGGGAAAATGCACTGTTGTCCGGGGGATAGATTTGTTATTGTCTAGGAACGAACCCGAAGATAAGCGAGGGTGAGTCGCTAGTCATACATATGTATGTTAATTGAATACAAAACATTTTTTTTTGTAAAAACCAAATTCTCGTTCAAATTTATAATAATACGTAGGTTTTTTTGCAAGATAAACCTGCTACTGACACTAATAGGAGACGAATGTGCGTTGTCGCCAATGGCATACATTTTTGAACTTGAACTGGCGAAGTGAAACTTGAGAACTTGATCTTCAGAAATGGCCAACACATGTTTAGTAAACAATGCGGCTGAATTAATTGTGTCAATCGAGAATAATTTAAAGTAATAATTCACTCCTTCAGCCTTTTATGTAAATACTAGCGACTCACCCTCGCTTCGCTCGGGTTCGTCCCTAGGGTATGTATGCAACTTCCCTATTTGAATCGGATATTATTAAATTTTTCATTGGTTTTAATTTTTTTTCGTGGGACCCTATTTTTTTTTCTAAAATAAAAGTAGCCTAAGTTACTCCTTATTACATCAGCTATCTGCCAGTGAAAGTAGTCAAAATCGGCCCAGCCATTTCAGAGATTAGCCGGAACAAACAGACAGACAGACAGACAGACAGACAGACAAAGATTGTAAAAAATGTTGTTTTGGTAGGTATATGTACCGTGTATACATCCATATGCATTTAGTAAAAAGCTGTTATTTTGACATTACAAACAGACACTTCAATTTTATTTATCTGTATAGATATAAATATTAATATAAAATATATCAAGATCACATTTCATAACATTGGTCAAACCAATCCGTTCCGTTATTTCTTCATAGATACACGTCATTGGCAAAGTATTTGGCCATGAATAAAACGGCTACTTTTACTTAGTAGAGAGAGGATGCTACATTAATACGGTATTTTATTATTTACTTCGTCGCCACAAGCGCTTATGGCATTGGTGGGCTTAACTTCACACATCGTAATAGCATGCTTAGTTATTGGTTATTACCTTCTTAGTGCTATCTCGTTTATTATAGGGGCGAATGTTTGTAAGTTAGTGTGTTTGTTACGAGTACATCTTAAAAGGGCTAGTCGTAGTTTAAATCTTAAAAATAAAGCTGTTTACATGCCTCGAATATGTTTTAGGACACATACCTATTACCTACATAAGAACATCCAAAACCTATCTATCTATTAGCATGGCTATGTTCAAAGTTGGACAGTAAAATGATTAAATGTTGGGAATACACAAAGCTTTAATGTTATGTAAATGTAAACATAAATATTACTTAATGCATATTACGAAACCGGTTTTCGAAATTGTAAGCAGAGAGTCTCGTGGTATTCACGCGGGGTTTACCGTATGCTACGAGTATATTTATAACATGCAATTATAATATACAATTCCCACGATGTATCGCTAACACACACAACAAACAGTACTAGAACTTGTTCTTTGTTATGATGGCGTAGGTTTCAACTATGATAAAATAATATGGCGTTACAAATTAATTAATATATTTGAAATTCTACTTTTTTATTATTTCGTATAATATTTTCTCAGATTTACGCGAATATTTGACATTTTAAATAAAACTAACTATCTTTCGGATTTTTTTGCGGATTTATTTTGATTTTTGGTTCCCGATGTTTCGATTGCTTTACAGCAATCATGGTCACGGTAGAGACATTATTTTATACTTTAATTAATTTGACATATTCTTTTAAAACTATTTTCCATAATTAATCAAAAAATAGTTACACAAGCGACAGTTATATATAATACTAGCATTGGCCGCGGCTCCGCCCGCGTTCAGATGACCAAAAACCAAATACTTAGGTTTTACATATATTTTATATCCTTTCATTGTAATTTTTGTATTTTTTCTCAGAAATGAGATATTTTCCTGCGGTAAAAAGTATCCTATATGTTGACCTGGATAACCAGCTATCACCACACCAAATTTAATCAAAATCCCTCAGGTGGTTTTTCTGTGATGCGGTAACAGACAGACAAACAGACACATAGAGAAACAGACAAAATTCTAAAAACTATAGATTCGGCCCCAGTATCGAATATAATGTTTATTTTAATAAGATTTTCCAAAAAATATTTAATGTACAGATTCGGCATAGTTACAATTTTATTATATATGTATGGATATTGTAAATAAAAATATTTTGGTGCCAATCTAAAAGTTGCAGTTCGAATAACGAGCTATAAATGCTAAGTGTGACACAATCGCGAAACAAAAAAAGTACCGTTCTATTTCAGCAACGTTAATAAATCGGGGACCATCCCTATTAATTATGCAGACATAATATGTCATCGTTGTATTTTTGTATGAGCATAAGCAGATCATGGTAAAATGTATTTTTTTTGATTTCACTGGGAAATCCCCAGCATGAGGAGCATCAATGAGACACTTACTCACTAAAACCCACAGCGGAACTCTTTCGCTGCACTACACTGGAGTGTTGCAGGATCGCCTGGACATACATATACTACAATATATCATCGTATGATAAATAAATTAATTGTATAACAGAACAGAAACTCTCTACATGTAGGTATTACTTACTTGTAGATAGATAATATTACCATTTTCACCTACTTTGAAGAAAAATCGTAACGAAACATAAATCTGGACGTTATACCTCTTTACTACTAACATTAGTAACATACAAAGATTTTCAAAAAATACCTACTACGTAATGAAACATAAAAGACACGTTTGAATTAATTTAAATACATTAGTATTTGAACAAATTATTCAAGCTTGTAAAAAACTTAAATGTATGGTGTATTAAAATTAATTTGGTTTTTAACCGATTTCCAAAAAAGGAGGTTCTATGTTCGTCTGTATTCGCCGATTTCTTGGAGATGGCTTGACCGATTTTGCTACTTTAAACGATAATGTATCCCGAGCTGGTCCCATTTTTTTTATATAGATAGTATACCCTTTTCGAGAAAAACAGGAAAGACCATGAAATTTCAAGTACATTAGCAGGTCTAGGTAATTAATATTTTTTTTACCTATTTATAATAAAATATTTTTTTTACCTATTTCTAATTGTCATATCGACTTGAAACTTTACAATAGTGTCTGTAACTCCAATGATAGTAATTTCGTATCCTGGAGCTGATCTGATGGTGAGGCTAGAAGATAGTTAATGGAACTCTTCAACGGCTCCTAGTAAATAGTTCGAATTTGGGCTTATTTGGTTGGATTCGACAAGCACAATACGGTAGAGCCTAATTTTTAGAGCCTGATTTTTAGTGTTACTAATGTAAATATAATTGAAATTTTGTTATAATAATGAATGTATATAATAGGTACATATGTATATACTAATTACCATATTATAAAGTCATAAATTCCCAGAAAGCGTTAGCGTTTTTTACATAACGTCATTTACCTTTGCTGGATAAGATATGCATTATGTATGTTATTAGTTTATGAAGAATCTAATCACTTAACACCATTAGTGTCTACAAAGAAATTTTCGCATTAATAAAAGTAGCCCGATTTCTTTTTAACGAAGTACCTAATAAATTATTTACCTGAATCAAAATGAGGTGTTTTTAAATTCTATGAAAAAAACCACTAACACACAATTTAAGTAGGTATCTATATAAGGTCAGAGGTAATTGTTTATATTATGTATATGAAAAATATTGAAATTTCATCTTTTTATACAAAATTGTAAATATACATTCAAAAATATAAAATAAAATCTATACATATAATAAAACTTTAACTAAGCCGAATCTGTACATTGAATATATTTTGGAAAATCTTATTGAAATAGACTTTATTATCGATACAGAGGCCGAATCTATAGTTTTTAGAATTTTTGTCTGTCTGTCTGTCTTTCTGTCTGTCTGTCTGTCTGTCTGTTACCGCATCACGGAAAAACCACTGGAGGGATTTTGATGAAATTTGGTATGGTGATAGCTGGTTATCCGGGTCAACATATAGGATACTTTTTACCGCGAGAAAATATCTCATTTCTGAGAAAAAAAAACAAAAACTGCAATATAAGAGTATACTAATATGTAAAACCTAAAAATTTGGTTTTTGGTCATCTGAACGCGGGCGGAGCCGCGGGCAATGCTAGTCATCTATATATAACTTAATGACAGACAGAAATGCACACGTGTCCAAAGGTGTCAAGGCTAATAGAATATTTATAATATAATTACCATCTTCTCATTAGTCTTCTAAACAAGTGCCTAGAGTAACTAAAGCCTGAACTGGATCCAACGTCAATGGTGATGGGTTCGATCTTTACGTGCAAGGTTAGTTATTGATATACAAAATTATATTTCAAGAATCAGAATGTGTAACTTAAAAATAATAAAAAAACGTGTTGAGTCGAGAAAACACTTTCATAATAATTTGTAACTAAAGATTACACAATTAATAATGTCAAATTACACCCATAAAGATAATTAAATTTGCACAACTACTTTAATTTGAATTCTACAACTTAGGTAAATCAGTCACAAAGTAACAAGTGCATCATGCAAAATATATGTAAAAGGGGAATTTACCAAAAAGTAAGAATTCGTAATAAATAACCCCCAAAAAGAACTAATACCTAATATTATATTAAAAGAAAGACATTACTCAATGTTTTTTAATTTCTCAAAATTAACTTTAACATAGAAAAATAATGTCTCCATAATAATCTTGTTAGAGAAAACGAAATATAATAATGATATTATACCAAAACTTTTACTCTTATTAGACGTCATTAATAATAATATATTATAGGAAATGGATATACCATAAATTCTAGTATTCATTATTATACTTTCGCACTTTGATATTGAATAAATATTATATAATATATTCAAAAGGTGTTACTGTGACTCGTTTGATTCGTCATATTTCCCACTGGGATTCGACATTTACGTAATAGGAAAAATGCTACAAAATATATAATTTAACGTATAAATACTGTGTGCTGAGTTGATATCCAACACAGAGTCTTTAGCGAGGCAAACTCGAACAGTCGTTTGAGACGAAATCATTTCGTAACATAAAATTCAAAGTCAACAAAAAATGTCGGCTACAAAACTTTGCCTGCGGTTTTGCCTAAGCTTCCTAATTTTGGTAAACATTGAATGTGCTGTGATAAGAATGAACGAGATTCCGATAAATGAAGATTTCGTTATGAAGATAGTGGTGAAACAGGATCCGATAACCAAAGAAGCGTTGGCAACTATCAAAATCGGTATGGAAGAAGAAAAAAAACATCAGTCAGAACTTTTGCCTTCACTAATCAGTAAATTAGTGAGGTCTGACAACACTTTCGTTCCAGACCTCTCAAACAGGAACAGTATTGTTAGTGGTTCTTGTGCGATCGGTCAAGTGAGACGAGGACCGAAATGTGTGACTCCTTAGAACAAAAATATTAAAAAAAAACCAAAACATTTATTTAAATTCAGTGTCCTCGAATAAGCTGCTCAATTGGTGTACAACGTGTATAATTATATTGTAATAGTATAATTTGTTATACAACATTCGGAGACTTTGTAAAGTTATTGAAGTTAATTGGTAAATTAGCGGTTATGATAACGTGTACCTAAATTATTTTAATGTAGTATATTATTTATTGTTATTTATTAAAGTGCATTGTGATAGTTTGCTGCTGTAAGATATATAGAATGTAAACGCTAGAGTTTAATTTATAAGTTTTTTATTGTAACTTTGTTGGTAAACTTAGTTATTGACTGAGTATGTAATTGTAGATAAGGTCAGTTTTGTATAAATACAATGTTTTAATAAAACAAAATGATTTATAAAATCAAACTCCTTTTACTGAAACCTTAAGTTGCAAATCCTTTAACTTATTTTTTAAGTTTATTTCGTTTTTTTTTTATTAAATGGAATAAATTACACTATTATCGAATAACGAATCATTAAAAAAAAAATATTTTGCTTATGAAGTCCGGGGTTGGGGGTGGAGGAACTATTTTAGAATACATAGTTTATTATGTATTCTAAAATTGTTTTTGAACATTTCAAACTATTAGGCAAAACTTTTTGGAGTTTCATAGCAAAATGGGTAAAACGGAATCCTTGTAATTTTGCCATGTTCATTTGTCCATCTTTCCGAACGTCACACCTATTTTACTCAAAGATTACGTTAATACGAAAATTTGAAGACCATATGTCTTATGTAAATCGTTAGCCAATCTAGTACTTAAATTCCAAAAAACTATAAAACATATTAAAAAAAATAGGGGACACTCCATACAATATGTAACTGAGGGGTGAAAAAATTAAGTCCACACAAGCGAGTAGATCTCTGTATAGATATTTAAAATTCTTATAGGTGCTACTTAATGACTTTTTTTATTCAAGCCTATAGTTGTTGAGTTATCATATACCTACTTCTAAAGTAGGAAAATATTAAAGTAGCAAATTCGTTCTAGTCGTCTCCGAGAAATCGGTGTACGCACAAAAAATATGACAGATATCATAGGACACCCGGTAGGAACGAAGTTCTTTTCGCCCTCCGTCCTTGGCTCCCAAGTAAGATAAAAATAGTCATGAGTAGTAACTACTAGGGTATCATATACATTAAGAAATATATATTGTATATGTTGAAGCTCATCGAAGAAAGATCTGCACACAATGCACATAAATTGCTTCGCGCTAATGATCGCCTGGTACTTATGATGACGTCACATTATAGGCTGCCCTTGGTTCAGACAATAATTGTCACCAATACTAGGGGACCTCAAATCTTAAGGAATGTTCTCAAAAGAAAGGTTATATATGTAGGAAACCGTCATAAGAGTGAAAACGAACTTCTTACTATATACATTCCTTCCCTAGTACTTATGATGATGTCATATGGGATGCTCTTAGTAAATGTGTATTCAGCCCTTTTTAACGTCCCACTGCTGGGTGCGGGCCTCCCTTCAGTACGAGGGGAATCAGGCCATAGTCCCCCACGCTGGCCAAGTGCGGATTGGCGGACTTCACAAGTCTTTTGAAAACTTGCTAGGTTCTCTCAGACACTCACTGATTTCAAAAAATATTTTATGTACAGATTTCGCTAAGTTACTATTTAATTATATATATCGAGTGTATGTATACTGTATAGATATAAAATATATAAAAATTGTACGGCAGACAGTGACACTCTTATTCCGATGTGAAATTCTATTCCAAAATGAAGAAATGCAAATAACCCTTTAGACTATTCATTATTTGCTATTGAGAAAGGAAAATAAATGGCATCATAAATGCATTTTTATATAGGGATACTAATATGTACCATATAATTACACATAATAATAACATAAATACTTTAGTTAACAATTAATAATAAGAAAATAATTTTTATTAATAAAATACAGTCAAATTGAATTCAAATGAATCTGGTGGATTTAAAACATTCAAATTAGCTATATTTTGCTTGCTTTGCTATACCTTTAAAAGAAGAAACAAATAATAAAAAATACTCCAATGATCTTTTACTACCATTTACTTTTTAATATAATCTCAATCTAAGTACTTTTATTTTAGTAGTATTTTTATTCACATATAAAACCTTTGTTAGCGTTGTTTAGGATACAGATAGCGGCGTCCGATATTTGAGAACACTAAAAAAAGGGTCACCTTTACAATTAACTTAGGGATGAAAAAACGTCATTCTAAGTTTATTATAGAAAGGGGCCGACCAAAGTATTACGTTCCGTGACAATTAACTTAAATTGTTTTCATTTTAATAAAGCCTTAAACACATTTTAAAAGCTAAAAGATATTTTATCTATACTAATATTATAAAGAGGTAAAGTTTGTGAGTTTGTGACGTTGTAGGGGGTAATCTCTGGATCTACTGAACTGATTTAGATGAAATTTGGTAAAAAGATAGTTTGAGACCTTGGAAAGGATATAGGATACTTTTTATTTCGGAAATCATCCCTTAAGGGGATGAAAATGGGGGGAGCGAAGCGAGGGCGAGTCGCTAGTATTTTATAAGTTTTAGCGTCACTGCTCGATGGTCTTCCTATTTAGAGCGTTAACCTTTATGATTTTGGCCAGCTTTTATCCAACCGCTATGAATTATAAGTTTGGTACAGCGTAGTCTTTCAGTACGTATCGACCCGTTTTCTTATTACGTGTAGGTTTTAGGGTAAGTTGTAGTTCAGCTACAATATGTGCCTGCGTTTCAGTTCAACGACATGCATCGATTAATTCGTCAATGTTGTGTGTTTAATGAAAATATGACGCAGGCTTTAAATACCGCCTCGCTAAATGTATTTTTAGGTGGCCTTATTCCCTTAGTAATACCAAATATCCTAAGTCTTTTGGTTCCTCCGTGATACCAATATTGTTAGTAAACAGGTGTTATATGGTCATTATCATCATCACAAGAGACTTATTCAGATCAGGTCACATTCAATATTGCTGCAAGTTTTCTTGTTATCTACATAAGTTAGACATAGGCAGATCATACCCCCAATAAAAATTATACGAAGATACAAGAATAAGCATGATTCATTGTTTTTACACATTTTTTACTTTTAATTTATTTAACATTTTGACGACACCTTTGGCTCAGTTTGTAATGACCCTACTTGCTGTGCCAGCGGACGCAGGTTTGAGTTCTGCTAGTGGCATTCACTTGTGTGATGAGCACGAATGTTTATACTTCAGTCATGGGTGTTTATATTTATAATATCTATGTTTTTAAAGTTATATAGTGTATCAACTATCTGGTATCCATAACACAAGCCTCGTAGCTTACCATGGAACTAGATGGTGCTGTGTGTTAATGTCCCAACATATTTACAATTATACAGTCTAGAAAAATGTATATCAGCCATAAGACTCACATCACGCACTGCGACTAAAACTTAACAATTTACTAATTATGCATTGTTAAGTTATCATTAAAAGGAAAATATAATACTAATACTATGCCGTATATACAAAATTCATATACGTGTAATTTATTATGACACAGAACCAGGAATTTATACAAGAAAATATTCGTGTCGTGGTTTCTTACGCTATATTTTATGACGTAGCTACGAGTAATATCTGAGTACCTATATAAGGATAATAACTCAATAAGTTCGTCTACTTTAAATTTGACCACTAAGGGTTAAACAAGTATTTCTTAGCATTCAGAAGCAACAATAATTGAAAATGTTTGTTACAAATTGCTTGTTTTTGGCATTGTTTCTATACATTTTTGATTCAGTACACTCCAGAATAATTAAGTTTGAAGAAATACCGATTTCATCTGGAGAGTTAACTTTGAAGTTTGTTCCAAATAAGGATACATCAGGAGAAAATATTGGAAAATTAATCGTTCTTTTAAGAAATAGGGATAAAATTGAACCAAAAACAAAAACAATGCCGCCAGAGGTGGATCAATCATTTATACCAGATTTGTTGAATAAAGTTGGAATAGTAGCTGAAAAATGTCCAATTGACTACAAGAGGGTTGGGTTCATGTGTTTGTCAAATAAGAAAACCAGTTAAATGAGATGAAAACGAAAAAACAAGTTGTTAGTATAATTTAAAAATACGTTATTGTTCTTAGTGAAGTGAAATGTGATTTAAAAAACTAACAGTATAGTATTAAATAATCAAAATATTAGTTTGTTTTATGTTGTAATTATATATATATATATATATATATATATATATATATATATATATATATATATATATATATATATATATATATATAATAAAAATAATATTGATGCAAACTTATATAAAATATGTATTAAAGTATGTTAAAGGAATAACTCACGGTTGCTACAATGTTAAGACTAGTTGGAAAGTGAAATGTATATGTTTTATATGAATAAAGTTCTTATAAAATAGTTTTTTTATTTATTTCTTTTTTTACGTTTTTATTATTTTTGTTTTAATGATTTATAAATAAAGGTCTTTCAATTATTTTATTACTCACTAAAGATTAAAGTAGAAGACGACTATAGCAGTAGTAAATACAGTGTGGCGTGTAACTAACTAAAAATCTTTAAATATGTTGGGACATTAACACAGCGCCATCTAGTTCCATGAAGCTACGAGGCTTGTTTTATGGATACCAGATAGTTGATATACTACACATATGTAACTTTAAATACTGTATGTTATAAATATATTTATTTATTTAAAAAATAAAAAACCTTTTAGCTGCACTGCACCAGAATAGAAATTCCTTACGTGATAAATATTAATTGAATTATGATTATTCCAAACATAAAACTAAAAAGAAAAATAAATGAATTTAAGGTGCACATGTTTCAGTATGATTTCTTCAATGTGTCCTGAATTTTTTATTTTCTATTATATTTTAGTAGCCTAGACAGAAAGAATCGAATGTGTTAGATGGCGGCATCCAATGTAGATACATTGCATATATACAATATATGTACATATAGTGTTATGAGCTAGCTTCACTGGAAAGTTTAACTGATGATTGCTTTAAATCATTCGAAACGTCGGGAACCAAAAATTAAAACAAATCCGTGAAAAAGTCCGAAAAGGTAGTTTTATATAAAATGTCAAATATTCGCGTAAATCTAAGAAAGTATTATGATTTATGACAAAACACCGTCGTAGTTCACCTATTTTGTACAAAATATTTAAAAATTATATACAATAAAAACTTTTTAACAAAAAAATAAAAACCGACTTCAAACAAAAGCACTTAAAAGTAAAAAATAACTGATTGGTAGTTTTCATTTACTATACATACCTAATCAAATATTTTCGAAGTCGGTGTGCTTTGCTTTGTATGGGCTGGCACCGATTTCGAAAATATTTGATTAGGTATGTATTTAATAGGTAGACTTTAATTACTTAGCCAAAGCACACCATTTTTGTTAAAAAGTTTTTATTTTTCCCTTTTTAGCAGTGTTTAGTAGACAGTAGTAGCAAAGTAAGGATTCTAACGTGTTAGGCTTGTCAAATCAAACAAAATAAGCCCAAACTCAAAATATCTACTATTAGCCGTTGAAGAGTTCCACCTATCCACCTTCTGGCCTTGCCATCAGATCAGGTTAACAACACCGAACCACTGTACTATCAACGGAAATAGAAATACTTGCAAAGTTTCAAGTCAATATGACAATTAGAAGTAGGTTAAATTCATCATTAGTTGTTTTTCCACCCTTAGGGGTGGTATTTTTTTTTTAAATTTAAATGGGACCAATCTGGAAGTATACCCTTTCAAACAAAACAAAAATTGTCCAAATCGGTTAATAAATGACGGAGTTCTGAGGTAACAAACATAAAAAAAAAACATACAGTCGAATTGAGAACCTCCTCCTTTTTGAAGTCGGTAGAAAATATTCCTCGTGTACCGATCGTAGTTTTTTTTTAATTCTTTCCCTTATTCCTCGGCTTATCCTCATTAGACTGTGATAAGCCTCAAGGTTCGTCATATTCTACAGTCATCTATCCCACAATCCCTTAAGGCCAGGGTATTTAACCAGTGCGTCCTACCCGTAATGACATACGGAGCCGAAACGTGGACACTCACCGTAGGGCTGGTCCACAAATTCAAGGTCACTCAGCGAGCAATGGAACACGCGATGCTTGGAGTTTCTCTGGCAGACAGAATTCGGAATGAAGTCATTCGCCAGAGAACTAAAGTAACCGACACCGCGCGCAGAATAAGCTCGCTGAAGTGGAAGTGGGCCGGTCATGTCTCCAGACGTAAAACTTTCATGTTAATGAGCCAAATTATAAGTGATAACCGATTGTATTTTATAGGATTAGTCTACAGGCTTCTGTACACAGAAAGATGAAAATTTATAATGTTACATATAAATAAAAAAAAAAAATTATGTGAACTCGTAAAAGTTTCATACGGTATAAAATATTTATGCAGAATTTAGATACCTAAGAGTACCTATCTGTTACATACACATACATACATGTGTTTGAGTCACTAAGATGACAAAGAGGAAAGATTTCAAATGTAATTAAATTTATTTTCAACTAATGGAATCTCGTAAGTTGATGTTTATGTGCGTCTATGATGATCTTGTGATGTGCCCTTACTTCGCTCATATCTTAGTTACACCCATTGTTCTCTAGTTACTTTGAAAATGAATAATATCCCATGGAAATCGTTGGACGTACTGCAAAAATAGCACATAGCCAAAAAAGCATGTCAATGCAAAAACCAAGAGTTTTACTGCTTCAGTGTTACCCACGAAACAAAATCAACGAACAAATGTACTACAGCATTTATAATATTAGTAAGTAGTAATAAGGATAATGTAGCTGGTAACGGTGTATATAAGCCTGAAAATCCAATATTCTCTTCATTTAATACTTGTTCTCTGAGGATTAAACAATCGTTTAGAAATTCGCAATAGCAATAAACATTGAAAATGTTTATTACAAATATCTTATTTTTGGCTCTCCTTGTTCACATTTTTGATTCGACACAGTCTAGAGTAATTAAATTTGAAGAGATACCGGTATCACCTGGGGAGTTGACCGTGAAGTTTGTTGCAAATAAGGATACATCATCGGATAATATCGGAAAATTGGTTATTGTTTTAAGAAATAAAGAAGATAGTGAGAATAAAACTAAAACGAAGTTGCCTGAAATCGATCCGTCATATGTACCGGACTTGTTGGACAAAGTTGGGATAGTTGCAGAAAAATGTCCAGTTGACTATAAGAGGGTTGGGTTTACTTGTATACCAAATAAGAAGAGTTAGATATATTAGAAAATAATATGAATATAGTTCTTTATGTAGTTGTTATTCTTAGTGATGTACAATTGGATTTTGAACAGAGAATCCGACGAAAATGACAAATTTAAAGCAAGGAAATAAATTTAATTAAAGTATTATTTTATATGAATACATTATAATTTGTTATGTATTGTTAATAAATCTCTTTTAAAGTTGTCAATTTCTTTTATTTATGTGGTATCATAGATTTTAATAACATTATTTCGAAAAATTGATATACAGGCACATAAACTTTGCATATAAATTAATACTAAGATATTAAGTAGCAGGTGTCTAAAATAGTATGACGTGTGACTAGGACAACCTTTATTTATTTATTTTAATATTGGGAAATACATTTATGGATACCATCTATATACATAGAGGTGGTTATGTGTGCCAGTACTACCCACTTAAGCCCAACTTAACCTCCCTCGTCTCACGGTCTACTCTGCTGTCAGAGAAGTACCAGGAGCAACCCGCATGGTACACCTCCCACCGAAGTGGACCACTTCCATGTGTGTCTCTTGGATTTGCACCAGGCTGGCCTAGCTGGACGCTAAAGAAACTAGGACAACCTACAACAAAGAATAGCAACCTATAACAATGTATTAGCGTTCAATTCTCTAAAAGGCTATAAATAAATTAAAAAAAACCACGTTACATATCATACGTTCATAGAGCTTGAAGAGAGCACAAACCAACAAACAGACAAGCCAAACACTTTGACTTCTATAATAATATTAAGTACTAGCATTAGTCAGAATGACGTAGCTTGTAACTGTATATAGTATATAAGAAGGAAAATTGTTAAATCTCGTTACTTAAAACTTGTGCATAGAGGATTTAACAAGTGTTTGTTGATATTCAGTGATAATAAAAATAAAATATGTTTGTTTTAAATGTCTTACTCTTTGCGTTATTTATACACATTTTTCATACTGTACAATCCAGTATAATCAAATTTGAAGAGATACCACCGTCGTCTGAGAAGACAACTGTAAAGAATTTAACAAATAAGGACGCATCATCAAAAAATATTGGAGAACTATTTGTTTTTAGAGATGTAGATGATAGTACGACTAAGCCGAAAGCAGTGGTGTCTGAGACAGATCCGTCATTTGTACCAGATTTGACAAACAGAGTTGGCATAGTTGGTGCAGGAAAGTGTCCAATTAATTACAAGAAGATTGGATTTATGTGTGTGCCAATGTAGAAGTGAGATGAGGAAACAATGATACAAAAGCAAATATATATGGACTTTATTATTTATCGTAAAAATGTGAATGCGAATTTAAAGAATAGGATATAGTGATTCTATTTAGTTAATTAGTTAGTTTAAAAATAATTTTAGTAATAAGTAATTTATTTTTTATCGAGAGTCTAACTCGCGGTAGCTATGACATCACACTCATGTTGCATCAAATCAGTCTAGAAAGTTATTTAAAACTATATTGTAATATATTCCATTTTACAATTAATATCACACAATTTATTTGAAATTGAATAAGTTTTTCTAACTTTTAATGATAAATAATGTTAACTAATGTAATGACTAAACGTTGAAGTGGAGATAAACACCAAAGGGTCTTTAATGGGACCATGGCTTCTTATTGTGGCAACATTTAACATCCGAATAAAGCAAATATTTTAATGAATCATCTGAAAATTTTCCCGGTTTATTTAAATGGATTTTTTATTTTGGTAACTAATAATTTACAATAAATCGATATTTGTAGAAACTGTTTATATAGCAAATATTTTTTAAATTTAAGTACAAATAATAATGATTGAAAATTTGTATAAAATAAAAAAGAACACCCATAGCCATACAACTTTATATCTATCTTATAATTATGTGATACCGTGACTTTACCTGATCCTGTACCTATACCTGAATACCTGTGACTTTGTTCCTGTGGAAAAATAAACATTAAAGTATATTTAATCGTTTTTTCTTACATATTTGATCAACCATAATGACTTTTTTATTACAAATATTCTTAAGGAGCTTCTATAGACATTTTTTAACGTTAGTTATATCTTAAAGCCATATAGGTTAAAAAAAGTATTTCCTTTTTTTACATATAAATAATTTTTATTTTACTATTTTTAGTCGTCCACCTTGTATCGATGCCGCTAAATTTAAAAACATTATGAAATATTATGAAATTATTCTCATTGTCATTCTCAGTGCATTGGCGAAAATATTTAGTTTTTAGGTATTAGACCAGTCTAAGATAACGCCGATTGTTAACCTAAATTTACTAATAAGTATATATATATAAAAATGCCTTACCAAAGTCTTTAGCAAGTATATTTGATGTACCTACCAGTGATCATGTCGTGGTCGAAAATCGTAAAAAAATATTAAGTTTGAACATTAGTAGAGCATTTCTTTTCGTCAAACTTATAATTTAATAAAAAATCTATATAATACAATTATATATCACTACATGTACATATTATAAAACAAAGTCGCAATAAATAAGTTCGCGATAAACTCAAAAACTACTGCACAGATTTTCATGTTGTTTTCGCCCATGGATAGAGTGGATCTCGAGGAAGGTTTTAGTATATAATTTGTTAAGTTTTTGTATACACTGGCTAAAACATAACAATATTTGTTAGAGGTGTTCGAAAAACATAAGCCTGGAATAAGTCTGGGAGCTTTCAACGAAAACGTTGCCTTAAAGCCTTTGAGATATAACAAAATAAAGTATGGTGGAATTATGTATATAGGTCTACAGAAAAGTCCGCAATGGCATATATATGTCTTAAGGATAACATACTACATCCATTTTAATTTAAAACGTACCCAGGAACGCACCCGAGCGGAGCGAGGGTGAGTCGCTAGTACGGTATAAAGCAAAGTCGCTGTTTTTGTCTGTCTGTTTCTCCGGTAACTTTTTTAAGCCACACAACGGATTTTGATACAGTTTTCACTATTATGTTGAGATTTTCTTCGTGCATATTATAGTAGAGAAAAAACGAAAATTTCAAAGATTTGTAATGATGTCATTTAAAACAAATTTTTGGGCGCTTACATTGCTAATGCTGGCTAAACCTTATATGTCAAAATAATGTACTATATCTTAAAAAGGTCTACAGAAAAGTCTGGGATAGTATATGTCTATATCCTAAGGATAAATCACAATAACCATTTTTATCTTTTCAATATTACTAAAAAATAATAGGTTTTTACAAAACTATTTTAAACAATACAGTATTATTCTACCTCCTAAGGTCACAATAACTATTATTATCTATACAAAAACGTGCGCATGGACGCACCTTCGCGAAGCGAGGGTAAGTCACTAATACACTACAAATGCGAAAGATTCCTTCAAATCAGGCCTCTAGTTTCAAACATTAGCATTAGTCTCGCTAAAACTCCAAAACGGCTGGATCTATTTGAATAATTCTTTCTTTGTTTTGTTGGGGGTGTGTCAGGGGTGGTTTGAGTATAAAAGAAATAGGGAAAACCCTACAGAACAGCTGGACAATAAAAAAGTTTAGAATTGTTATCCGAAGTAGTGATTCCTATACAAAATGGCACAGATCATATAATACTAGTAATAGAATTATTACTTCGGATTACTTCCCATAGATGGCGTTAGTGACGGACCTATCATTTACAACTAAATAAAAGCTTGTAATAATTTTATTTTTATCGATATACTAGCGACTCACCCACGTTTTGCTCGGGTTCGTCCCGGGCTTGCTTCCAAATACAAACTTTCATTCCCATTTTCACCCCCTTAAGGGATGATTTCCGGGTATGAAGTATCCTATGTCCATCCCAGGGTTTCAAACTATCTTCTTACTATCTAAATCGGTTTAGTAGATCCGAAGATATCTAGGATATTACCCCCTACAACGTCACAAACTCACAAACTTTACCTCTTTATAATATTAAAACACGACTTGAGATAAAGATTTAAAACACGAATTGTGTATATAGACATCACACTATACTCAAGGGAGATTTAACGACCAACTTCATACTGTAGTTTAAGTCTATCGCATCGTAAAAAAATCACTAATCATTTTTTCACTAACGCGCCAAAAAAAGTAAAAAATGGGTCAATGAAAAAAAAAAAAAAAAATATATATATATATATATATATATATATATATATATATATATTATATATATATATATATATATATATATATAAGTTTAATAATATCACAACACAATATATTTTTAAAGGCGCTTTACACCACATCAGTTCACATGGTATCATCAAGTACAAAACAATTCAGTATATTATAATACACAATATAATATATTCTTTATATTTATTTAAATTTCGTTAATGATCATTTAATACTACTCTAATACATTTTTATTACATTGCTCTTTAATTCGAAGATTTATATTGCTTTAAATTAAGCTTGATCCATGAAATAGTTTTATACGTGGTAGGTACAGTAAAATCGTACGAGTAATTCGACGTATGCTTCATCATTACATACTGAAAATATTTATATAGGTATTATTTTGGCACTGTTTTCTGGCTCATGGCGTCAAAACTATTTTTAGCCGACTCCAAAATTGAAGGGGTACCTGTTCTATTCGATTGTATTTTTTCTGGATACTTTACTCCGATTGTGAATCGATTTTCAGATATTGTTATTTTTATTTAGGTTATTACCTCAATGGTTCTATTTACATTTAAAAATATCTGCCTCTTAGAGTGAAATAATTGCATTAAAATGATTTTGATGTCAGTTTCATTTTTTTGTTGAAAAGTAATTATTAAATACATATTTCACATAATTTTTAAATACATTTCACTCGTTTTCATCTATAGGAACACAAAAAGGTCCAACTCTTCGGTAACCTTGAGGACAACCTCCGTGTACTAAACAGTTTTCTGAATCTGTGGCTTTCTTCGCTACCTCTACATCGTCATCAACTCCTTTAGTGTCGATTACACATTGAACATCGTTTGAATCCATTTTTATATTTCCCATTTTTTCTTGTTCAATAAAACTTGCAGAATCCATTGAATCTTCTTAATATCTTATGTTAAGTCTTGAAAATTTGTTCAAAATCAATTTGTTTACAGCTGATAATTTTCGCCGGTATATTATTATTACAACAGAGAAGTGTTCTGTCGCGTGTTTTTGTATGAAATGATTTCACGTTCAAATTGTATTTATTTATATTTTCAGTGTATGAATTAGCAGTGAAGTTCGTTGCATTCTATGACCTAATGTTATAAAAATAGGATTTGATTAACCTATGTGGGGGCGAATAAAGTTTGAAGTGATATGAGTAATCACTCTTATTTATACTTTACTAGCAGAACCCGCGGCTTCGCTCGCGCTAAAACTGCAAAAAATCTCTAAAAAGGTAGTTTCATACAAATTTTCATACCTTATACGATGAATTTCGAAAAGTGCTAAAACACCTGTTTATTTAATTTTATTGAAGAGCATTAATACCAAGGTTCAAGTAATTCTGATCATAAATATTTTTTTGGATTGTATTATATCGCGTTTTTCCGTGGGAACTAGATAATCTCCCGCGGTAAAAAGTCTATGTCACTCTCCAGCCCTCCAACTATCTCACACACAAAAAATCAGGCCAATCCGTCATTCCCTTTCGACGTGAAAGAAGGACAAGCAAACATACAAATAAACATTTTCACATTTATAATATTAGTATGGATTTGCGACATTCCCCTAGATTTACTAGGGTGTGTTTTCTATTTATAATACTATACACTGTAAGCATATAATATTATATACAGTAAGTCAGCTCATAGTCAATCTGTTTAGATCCGCCCAGTCGTTTCAAAGTAAAGGAGTAACAAACATACATACATACGCAATCATATATTTCAGGTATTTTATTAATGTGGTAGATTCTTTACACTGAATCTAAAAAAAAAAACAGCTCCAGCATTTGGTGGATCTAACCATGAAATGCTGGTACTATTTTTTAAGATTGTATGTATGTTAAATATGTAAGCATACGTATTGTATGTGTATGACACTCTAAATACCTTGATTGGTATGCAAGGCGATTAAAAAGCAAATCAACAGTCACTTTTAATTAACTTGCAACACTAAACATAAACAAGAACACTGCATTAATTCGTTCATGACTGCATGCTAACTTCTACACCGGAGCTCGCATATTTGTGTCTGGAAGCGACAGGTGTTTAAATTGACTGGCTGTGCGCGTATAGGGTGGTTTTGCTGGGATTTATACATGAAAAATTAAAACTTTGATGACTGAACAGCACGCAGTCTTACGATTTATTGAGAAGAAAAAAAGATATTTTAAAATCACCGTCTGTGCTACACATATCGTTGGCTCACAATTACAAGGTTCTCTGTTACAATTTTAGTACTTATTTAGTTATTAATGCTACAAGGTTTTATGTGTCATTAGCTACAGTTTTGCAAAAACAAACCACTAGATAGCGGCACTTTAACTTCAAAATATTCAATTTTACATAGTTCTATGTTGTTTTTTTTACGATAACAAAATAACGAAATTCTATGTAAAAGTTACTAAACTTTATTAAAATTAACATAGAACCTTGTAATTGTGAGCCAACGCGAATTATGACAATACATGACAGGACGCCTGACAGAAAAAAAGAGCATTACGTTGGTTTATGTTATGTTGCTTAAAATTAATTTAAGATAGCTTAATTAACGGTGCTTTAATACTGGCCTTGTTAACTTGTGCTTTAAAAATTCTTTAAGCACCTCTAAATTATGTAGAGTACCAATATTGATGTGTGAATTTCGTTTTGTCTAATATTTTCTAACTAATCATTTATTTTCTAATTTTGTCCTTTGCTGTGACATACGTCGTATTTTTCTCCTGTAAAGTTTTTAATGCAATCATGTACAATAATTTCTTGCTAGTAACAAAAATTGTGTCATGAAAAAAACTTTAAATAAAAAAATTTGAAACCCCATGGCATTAAACCATAATATAGAATATTATTAATAGCGGTCGTGCATATAACATATGTACACTATACATATTAAGTAGTATATGTGCCAGTAGCTTTATTGTTAATTAATTTGCATTATTTGTGGCTTTTTTTTATTTAAGTAATAAATACATTTATTTAAATAAGATAACCGTTCGGAGAAACATGTGTATACTGTAGCGCCCTCTGGCGATGTGTAATATTATAAAACTTAGCTAAGAACATGCTCATATACAGTCCCCGTGGCCATCGCGGGTAAAAAAGTATGAAAAACGTCATTTTACATTTCATTAGTTTTATAAAAGTGATACACAGTAAATAAAACTAAATATCTATATACTAGCATTGCCCGCGGCTCCGCCCGCGTTCAGGTGGCTAAAACCAAATTCTTAGATTTCACATATTAGTGTAATACTCTTACTATTATTATTTTTTCTCAGAAATGAGATATTATTATTTTTTCTCAGAAATGAGATGTTTTTCCGCGGTAAAAAGTATCCTATAATTATGTCGACCCGGATAACCAGCTATCATTATACCAAATTTCATCAAAATCCCACCAGTGGTTTTTTTGTGATGCGGTAACAGACAAAAATTCTAAAAGCTCTAGATTCGGCCTCTGTATCGATAATAATGTTTATTTAAATAAGATTTTCCAAAAAATATTTAATGTACAGATTCGGCTTAGTTACAATTTTATCATATGTATAGATTTCATGTTTGTTTAAATCACAAACTTATGGAATAAATTATTGTTAATATAAAGAAACAACCTGTTCAATGGGTGATGAAAATGTTTAAATACGTTCCACGACGTCTTAGTTGATTTTGTATTGATTATTCTTTTTTACCTAAATTAAACCAACCATACTACTTATTAAAAATGGAATAGGTACCTACTGTGCATCGGTAAAAAATAAAAAATAATATTATACATACACATGTCAAATTGGCCTGATTTATATTATAAGTACTTAATTGAAATAATATTATCTGTATGGATTTTTGTGTGGATTAATTTAGATTTTTTGTTTTATAAAACCATACTAAACATCAAAAATAAAATAAATCCCAAAAGAGTTTTAATAATAATATTTAAATAATATATAGAAATAAATAATTTCAATTTTTTTTGTACCACAGATTTACGTCTATCTGGAAATCGAAGCACGCGTACACACGAGTTTTAGACACCGACGTGACCGCGTTTCGTATCCTGCTTAGACCTGAAAATGAGGAAGGTAATTTGATGCTCACGAAACGTGTCGTACCTTTACTTTGCCTATAGTATAATACATGTCATTGAAATGGTTCTATAGATAATAATTGAATGTGCTTAATGAGATTATTAGGTAAGTACAATTTTGATGAAGATTTGCGATAATATAATAAACTTAATAAAATATGTTTGAATGTGCGCTTGTTATTCAAAAACAATGGGTCTGACTTACGTAGTTTTTACCCAACTGTGGTGAAGCTCAAAGGAGAGTTATGTGTTTGACCTGTATGTATGTATGTGTTTATGTGATCATGTCATGATCATTGTCGACACGAGTCACCAGTGAAAATCGTAATTACTAAACGGCTAAACCGATTTTATTGATTTATACGTCATCAGATTTGTATTGATCACGCGAGTATCATAAGATATTTAGAAAAAAATGGTGTATTTCAAGCGCCATGGAGAAATTTCCCATTTTGATTTTTGTATTAATTATAAAAATTTAAACAAAATATGACAAAAATATAAAAGAATTATTAGAATATCTCAACAAATGAAAAAGTTATGAAACCTTAAAGTTGCGCTTGTAAGAATAAATTTGTGACGTCACACGACCTGTACGACCGAAATTTAAATTAATTTCTATAATCATTGATAGATTTCAAAAAAAAAATCACTGATTCATTAGTTTTGACCTATATTACCTATAATTCAATTACGTTAAATATGATATTATTAACATTATGAAATTTCTCCATTTGTGTCTTTCAAAAACAGTTTTCTTCTAAATCTATCGAGTGGAGTATCAAAATAAAGGTTTTTTGGAGACATACATATTTTATCCTTACTGAGAGATGTACATAAATAAGTATTTATGTACTTTATTCCTTCGTCAACTTGTTTCCATTTTTTAGTTCGCTTTTTACGTAGTTGATTTTTGTTTTATTACTACCGCTTATGAAAAGAAGATGGGTTTGAAATACAAAATAATTTATGTATGTGTCATGAATTCTATTACTATTAATAAGACGTTACAGAGAGAATTATATATTACTAGCAGACTCCGCGGCTTCGTCTGCGTTCAAACTACAAAAAACCCTTTGGCTTCATTTTTACATAGTATAAAACAAAGTCGCTTTCTCTGTCCCTATATCCCTATGTATGCTTAAATCTTTAAAACTACGCATCGGATTTTGATGCGGTTTTTTTAATAGATAGAGTTATTCAAAAGGAAGGTTTTAATATATAATTTGTTAAGTTTTTGTATACATTGGCTAAAATATAACGATATTTGTTGGAGGTGTCGGAAAAAATAAGACATCTGGGAGCTTTCAACGAAAACGCTTCCTAAACCCTTTGAAATATAACAAAATAATGTATGGTGAAATTGTATATTATCTTATATAGATCTACAGAAAAGTCCGCGATGGCATATGTCTATCTCTTAAGAATAACATACTATATCCATTTTAATTTAAAACGTACCTAGGGACGAACCCGAGCGAAGCGAGGGTGAGTCGCTAGTTATCTTATATAGAGACTCACCGTCACTTCGTAATATAGTTTTACAAAAAATTATGGAAGTCTGCCAGATTTGTTGACATTTATGATTACTGTTTCGCTTCCTTGGGCATGATAATATATAGCCTGTAGCCTTCCTCAATAAACGGGCTATCTAGTGCGAAAAGAAGCTTTCAAATCGGATTTACTTAGTTTCTGAGATTAGCGCGTTCAAACAAACAAATAAACAAACAAACAAACTGCCTCTTTATAATATTAGTATAGTTGACAAAATTTCACACTATATAGTACCTATCTTTACAAACTTCCCACCAACTTAAGATAATGAGCAAACACGCTGGAATCGGAGTTGGGACCTCTTTACGCTGTACATTAGTCCAAAAGTTAAACTAAATACATTTAACGGTTAGGCCATTTAGTTCTTTATATCTAAGAAATAAAGTTGATTATCGTTTAAAATAACTTTCTAATTGTATTTACTGAGACCGTTAAACTTGTGCGTACTGTTTATCGAAATAACTGAAGTATAAATTGAATTATAATCTCATAACGATATAGTGGCTGGCGTATGTGACTTATTTTGTCTAATGCACCAAAGATGTTAATGGCTGTATGGTGGTCTACTACCATGTACGACCGCAGATCCGGAGGTCCAGGGTTCGAGTTCTGGGTCGAGCCAAGTTCAGTTATTGACTTTTTCTGTAACCACTGAGAATTTCTTTTCAGACCAGTAGATCTGGAGATTAGCGCGTTCAAACAAACAAACTCTTAAGCTTTATATATTAGTGTATACATAGATTGTATATCACTACATAGTATAAAATAAAGTCGTTTCCCGCTGTCTTTCTGTCCCTATATATGCTTAGGTCTTTAAAACTACGCAACGGATTTTGATGCGGTTCGTTTTAAATAGATAGAGTGATTCAAGAAGAAGATTTATATGTATAATACATGCATATATATAATATAAGCCGAAAAATTTAAAGATTTGCATTTCATACTAACCGTTAAAACGTACCTAGGGACGATCCCGAGCGAAGCGAGGGTGAGTTGCTAGTTATCACTATAATAAAGTAGCAAGTTTTGTTTGTTTGTATTTTGGCTGCAAAATCTAGGTAACCTGCTCTATTTCGTTCTAATCTATGTTATTACTAACCAATAATCTACTTGAAAACATTACACAGGATTTATCGACACATGAACGGAGGCGTGTTAGTTTTAGGCTTGGATGCTTTTCAAATAATTGGAATATTCTATCAAATAATATGTTAATTATAATAAAATAGCAGAACCCGCGACTTCGCTCGGTCTAAAACTACAAAAAAAAAATACTCTACAAAGGTAGGTTTCAAACAAAGTTTCATCCCCTATTTTACACCCTTATAGGACGAATTTCGAAAAATGCTAAAATACGTAGGTATTTATTTCATTGTACTGAAAAGCTAGAGATAATAAATTTCAAGTAATTCTGATCATAAATATTTGTTTGAGTTGTATTATAACGTGTTTTCCCATGGAAATAAGATGATCTCCCGCGGTAGAAAGTAGCCTATGTCACTCTCCAGCCCTTTTTCTATCTTCACACAAAAAAAAATCACGCCAATCCATCACTCTATTTCGACGTGAAAGAAGGACAAACAGACACACTTTCACATTTATAATATTAGTATGAATATATATTAGTTAATAATATGTAAATTAACAGATTAACTGTCCGCAAAATAGACACAATAGTTAAACAATCGAAATGTTCATATATGACTCATGGGACATGGAAGCGGTTAATAAATAATGATTATCATGGTGGCTTATGCGTGTTGCTAACTGAATTTCATAGGTTTGATCACCATATATATATACTAGTAATATTTATATTGTAGAATTTATTATACAGGAGTAAACTTGGTTTGTTGTATTTTTATGTAGAGGGTTTTATATGGACTTTTGAGAACAAATCTCGTCCAATCTTGGGTCTTATATAAGATATTATTCTAAAATCTTTGAAGGATTAATTTAATTATATTATGTCATCTTATCTTACTTAATATTATAAATGTGAAAGTTTAGATGTTTGCATGGATGTTTGTTACTCAATCACGTCAGAACCGTTTAACGAAGATAGATCATAGTCTGGAAAATTACATAGGAATTTTTATCCCGGAAAAATGTACGGTTCCCGTGGGATAGATTTGTTTTTGTTTTGCCGAGGAAAGCGAGGGTGAGCCGCTAGTAGTATGGCATAATAATATGATAAGTACTTTATTTCTTGCCAACAAATACACATTTCATTAAATCTTGATAGAAATTTATTTCTATAAAAGCCAAGTTCGCTGAATAATAAACATACTTACACTCTCGCTTGAGAGGTTAATTTAGAAATAATCACGATCTTGAAAATGTTAATAAGACTTCTTTAATTAAAACTCCATTGTTTTGCGAAAAGCCTTATTCTGATATCTTTATAAATTGCTTTGTTGTTTTTCATAAACAGGATATTTAAATTTTCAGAAATTCATCTTCAGCTTGAAATTATGAAAGGGAAAAGTTAATGAATATAAAGTTTATGAGTAATAAATATAATAATAAATAAATAGTAAAAAAACAACATTTGGTAAAAACATACTTTACTTTAAATGCTCTATGAAGAATAAAATAAACTATAAATTAAATTAACCCCAACGATTTATTACTTTACACAATTAATATGATAACAGCTTGTCGCGAGAATTATGTATATATTTTATAAAAATAAAAAACATATTATTTTTGAACATTATGTTGCTTGTTTATCAACACGGCGGACACTGGAAAGTTGGTATTTAACTTGAAAGATTTGATTACAAACAGACACTGGGACAGGTGAAACTAAATAATACTTTCTTAGATTTACGCGAATTTTACATACATACATTATATATTATAAATGAGGAAGTGTGTTTGTTTGTTATTTTGATTTTCTCGCGAATTTATTTTGTTTTTTTTTTGTCAGGAACTAAATTAAAAATAAATCCGCGAAAAAATCCAAAAAGATAGTTTTATTTAAAATGTCATGACATGTTTTTTTACAAAGTATACTTTTGAATATTAAGAGAATTCTTGAAATAGACCCCCTAAAGTACTTCATTAAAATTTTAAACTAAAACGTTTAGGTGTTGTATTTACTTAAGTTATTCATTTGATAAAATCTTAGTGAGACATTGCTATTGTTGAAATCGTTTTCAGCGACATTTTAACCTCCAGACAAATATCTTATAGTATATAAGTATTAAATAAATTAAAAATAAATGTATTTTTTTTTATTTCAAGTAACTTAGACTCATATTTTGTGAGTATACAAAGTGCTTATATTCTATGTTGTTGTATAACTAATCTGGCTTAGACTATTTATATGTACATAAAATAATAATATATTAATAATAATATTTATAATAATAAAATCCAACTGCCCCCTAAAATCCAACCGTACGTCCGAATCGACCATCTGATTCACGTAGGGGGCGGACACGTGATATATTTTTTTTTTTTACTGGCACGGCTAACACGGAACTGGTAACCCATTAAACATGGAGACTCGATTAAGAAGTAAACGTTTAGGACCGCTACCCGGGGGCGATCGCCGGGGCGCACTTGGAGCTGACGCTGGGTGCTACAGTATACGATCCGTCAGCGGAGAGGAGCTGAATAGGCGGGCTCCCTCCGGGTTACCCGAAAATGCTACAGCCAACTCGACACAAAACAGACAGACTGACAATTCATCACCATCACTTTTACTAGAAGAACCTTATAGCCCATCTACCGTTTCGTACTTACCTTCACCATCATCCTTAACAAGTCAGAATTTATCACATTCACATAGATCTACACCAACTTTAGATGTTACGCAGGAGGTGAATTCCTTTTTACCTGCGTCCACTAAGGCTGGGAAAGCAAGAGTACGCATGACATGGTCAAAAGATGTCAACATGTTTATCATGCGTACATATTACATTATAACAAAATTAGAGACAGATATGACTTGTTATAGGAAAATCCTGCATGAATTCTTTACTAAGCAATACCCGGGAGTAAATGTTACAGAGCAAAGAATCTCAGACCAGAGACGAATGATAATTAAAAAGAAATATCTCTCTGAGGAAGAATTAGAACAATTAAAAAATGAAGTCAGGCGTAAAATTGAAGAAACAAATACCGATCACAATAACAGCCACAACACTCTTCCTTGTTCTAACCCAACAGACTTAGTAGCACATATAACAAATGATTTACAAACAAACAATGATTTACAATCATGCGATCAAAACTTTCATGCATCCACTACAGAGCCGACAACACTCACCAACAATTTCTCGACACAAACTTCAAGTACTTCCACTCAAGCAGATATGGCATACGATATAATTTTAGAGACAGATCTTATAACATTGGAACATGAAACTATAGGAGATGAAGTAATTACAAAACTACATGAAGAATTAAAAACAACAATATTTCAATACTCAGGTATGGATCCTACATGTAGACCGAAATTACCTAAACTAAAATACTGTAAAAAGCTTACAACTCTAATAGATATTTTTAACAATAATATACTGAACCGATTTATTACAGACAATGCACTACTAACTGACATCCATACCCTTGTTTATTGTAGCGCTATGGTGATAACGAAAGAATTAGGTTTAAACATTTTGGATGAAAATCAACAGCCAGACCACAAGCGTAACTCAGAACCAGCATGGCAAATAAGATTACAAAAAGGTATAAACCAGCTCCGATCAGATATAGGTAGACTTACTCAATACATTAAAGGCAATAGGTCTAAAAAAGTAACTAAAACAGCAGAAAAAATTTTTCGAAATTATCAGACACATACAACTCATGAGAACACAAACAAAACACCTGATGAATACCTTGACACACTCAAACAAAAATTATCACTTAAAGCGCAAAGACTTAGAAGATATTCGAAGGCTAATCAAAGAAAACAAGAAAATAAACTTTTCACAGCGAACGAAAAATTGTTCTATAGACAGTTGAAGCAAGATAAAAATGTAACTAACAATAGGGATGACACACAAATGGTAACAAAAGGACAGCTTGAAGATTTTTGGTCTGATATATGGGAGAAGTCAGTATCACACAATGAAAGTGCAGAGTGGATACGAGAAGAGAAAAGTAAATGGGACTCAATAGAGGAGATGATATTTGACGAAATAACAGAAAATGATATCAAAATCGCTACTTCTAAACTGCATAATTGGAAATCACCGGGAATAGATAATATTCACAATTTTTGGTATAAAAAACTACATACACTCCATAAGGCTCTCGCTAAAACTTTTACTAATGTTATATTTCAAAAGCAACCACTACCACCATTTATTTCAAAAGGAATTACATATATGATCCCAAAAAGTAATAATATAAATGATCCATCCCAATATCGCCCAATTACTTGCCTACCCACAATATACAAAATTTTAACTAATACTATTGCTACAAAAATAAATTTACACCTAGAGCATAACATGATTATGGCAGAAGAACAAAAAGGGTGTAGGAGAAACCACATGGGGTGCAAGGAGCAACTCATAATTGACTCAACAATTCATAGACATGCAAATTTAAAGAAGAGAAACTTACATTGTACATTTATTGATTACCGTAAAGCATTTGATAGCGTACCTCATACTTGGTTAATTCAAGTTTTAATAATTTATAAAATAAACCCCATTTTAATTGATTTTTTGAAAAATATTATGTTTCACTGGAAAACCTCTTTACGTTTGCGTACCAATAACACCAGTCTTAATACCAGAGACATAGCTATCCGAAAAGGTATTTACCAAGGTGACTCGTTGAGCCCATTGTGGTTCTGCCTAGCACTAAACCCATTATCACGTGTACTTAATGACAAAAAGAAAGGTTACCTCGTAAAACTGCCTAATGCCGAGATAAAGATATCACATCTGATATATATGGATGATATAAAGCTTTACGCCAGTTCATTTAAAGACATGAAAATCTTATTAGATACTACAAGTAAATTCAGTAATGACATAAATATGCAGTTTGGATTAGAAAAATGTAAAATTTTAAATATAAAGAAGGGAAAAATAGAACCAGGATCTTACACTTTGCGGGAAGGAGGCATTATTTCATCCATGGAATCAGATGAGGTATATAAGTATTTAGGTTATCAGCAATCCAAACTATTAGACCACGCTAGTTTAAAAAACGTATTATTAACTGAGTACAAAAATAGAGTTAGTCAAATCTGTAAAACCCAACTAACATCAAAAAGCCTCATTAAAGCTATTAATACTTATGCGATTCCGATATTGACATATTCATTTGGTATAATAAAATGGACAAAAACAGACATAGTTGGCATTGAAATGAAAACACGTAATATTCTTACAAAATTTAATCATTTACACCCCAAATCTGCAGTAGAAAGAATTTCAATAGATAGAAAACATGGCGGGAGAGGTCTTATAGACATTCAAGCTCTCTGGACTAAGCAGCTTTCAACCCTTAGATCTTTCTTTCACAGAAAAATGAGTACCAGTAATTTACACAATGCTATCGTTAATATAGACGTAAACCTCACACCACTAAACCTTGTAGAAAAGCCACATATAACTGATAATATAATTGACCAGCACACAAACAGAGAATACTTGAAATCAGAACAATGGAAAAAGAAAGTTTTGCATGGCAGACATCCTTATGACCTGGATCAAGCACATGTAGATTCGGAAGCATCGAATAAGTGGCTTGCATGTGGTTACTTATTCCCTGAAACCGAAGGCTTCATGATAGCAATACAGGATCAAGTCATCAATACAAAAAATTATCGAAAATATATAATTAAAGACCCTACAATAGCAGATGATAAATATCGAAAGTGTCACAAACAGCCCGAAACCATTCAGCATATTACAGGAGCATGCCCAACACTCACGCAGACAGATTACACACACAGACATAACCAGATAGTAAATATAATACACCAAAAATTAGCAATCAAACACAAACTCATCCCAGACACACACACACCATATTATAAATACACACCAAAATCCGTCCTTGAAAATACAAATTATAAAATTTACTACGACCGTGCTATTCTGACAGACAAAACCATCCATTACAATAGACCGGATATTACGCTCCAGGATAAAGTAAATAAAATAGTATATATAATAGATATAGCCATACCTAATACTCACAATTTAATTAAAACCATAACCGAAAAAATAAATAAATACACAGAACTAAAAGAAGAAATAACAAAAATGTGGAAGATGAAAAAAGTTTTTATAATACCCATAGTACTTTCTACGACCGGAGTAATTCCGAAGCACTTACATCATAGCTTGAAAATTCTAGACATATCACCAAACTCATACATTAATATACAAAAAGCAGCAATTTTAAATACATGTCGAATCGTTCGAAAATTCATGCAGGATGACACTAATGTAGCTTATCCCCAATTACAATGACGATTACTTGGTCTTGACCCGTAATCGCCATTTATTTACCAGCTTTTAGCTGAGAATCTATACATAAAATAATAATAATAATAAAAATAATAATAATAATAAAAATAATAATAATAATATTTATATGTACATAAGATAATAAAATTCTGAGTCGAATCTGTAATTTAAATATGTTTTGGAAATTTTTATTAAAATACTGAGTCATTATTATCGATGCAGAGCCGAATCTATAGTTTTTAGAATTTTGTCTGCCTGTCTGCCTGTCCGTCTGGGAACGCATCATGAAAACCACCGGGCAGATTTTGATGAATTTTTTTATGATGATAGCTAATTATCCGGGTACATATAGGATACTTTTACTGCGGGAAAAAATCTCATCTTTGAGAAATCTATACTAAACGTTAAAATGTAACTAGGGATGAACCGAAGCGGAGCGAGGTTGAGTCGCTAGTTTAACTATAAAAAAATCATTTAGCTGAAAAAGCGTAAACTAAACTGAATATCAATAATCCTTTACAAACGAAAACTGATGTTAAAAGGAGTCGGGAGAAGAAAACATTTAAAATTGGCTTTCTAAAATTGATTCAAATGGGAAAGATTAAAATGTACCTCAAGATATTTCTCAAGCTGTAGTATTTCTGGGAAGTGGACTCGGTGAGAATGCTGAATCGAGCTTAGTTGTAGATGGAGAACAATTTTTATGGGACACCTCCACTTTAGAGTACGTGTTGGTTGCCTGGAAGAGATCGCTTTAAGCGATAAGGCCGCCTACTGTGCATCTTTGTTTATTTTTAATTACTGTCTGTATGTATTTTCTGTTTGGTGTATAATAAAGAGTATTATTATTACGTGCTGTCTTAGAAAAGACGGATTTTCTGTTTTATGTGTCATTTTATTTTCAGGTCTTTCAAAAATTAAGTTTCATAAGGAAAGTGAGGTATGGAGATCAATAAAATATATTTATTACCTTTTTTTATTTTTCACTAAATATAACTAGACTGTAAGTGTGTAGATTGAAATTATACGAAAAAAGTAGTTTTTTTACACATTTTTGAAATAATGTTAATTTTTCAGTGATTTTATATCCTAAAATTTATTTACATCGTATTATTCTTTAGCACCTTATATTTATTTTATTATTTTTGGGTAATATTAATTATAGTTAAAAAATAATATTGAAATTATTATTATTTACTTATTAAGGAATTATATATTAAATATACGAATTGAGCATAACATGACCTCTTATTTATTCAATTTTATACTTGTACAAAAATAGAAAAAGTAAAACTGAGCAAAAAAAAATTTAATAAGAGCATATAAGTCCAAAGGGACCATAAAAATAAATATTTTATTAGATCCATACGTTTCATATGGCGATTCTCACGGACGCGGTGTTAAAATTTAAATAATAAACCGATTAGTATAATTTTTACTTTAATATTTAAATTTCATGATAGATATACAATTCACTTAATTGAAATTAAATACGTTTATGTGCTATGTGAAGTAATAAGTGTATTTAGAATTTTGTTTGTCTTATTTGAAGTCAAAGATTATTTTTATACTAGCAGAACCCGCGGCTTCGCTAGCGCTAAAATTACAAAACAAAAACTCTAAAAAGGTAGATTTCATACGATCTTTTATCCCATGTTTTACCCCGTTACGGGATTAATTCGATCGAAAAATCCTCAAACACATATTTCTTTAATTGTATTGAAGAACATTAATACCAAGTTTCGAGTAATTCTGATAATAAACATTTTTTTTGTTGCATTATAACGTATTTTTCCGTGGGAGTGAGATAGTCTCCGGTAATAAAAGCAGCCTATGTCACTCTCCAGCCCTCCAAATATCTCCACACAAAAAATCACGCCAATATGTCACTCCGTTTCGACGTGAAAGAAAGACAAACAAACAAACAAGCACACTTTCACATTTATAATATTAGTATGGAGTATGCATGTCCTTGAACTTGACATAGTACTAAATAAATATTTTTTTAGTCAAATGTACACAACAATGTAATGTAAATGTAAACAAAAATATAAAATACTAGCGACTCACCCTCGCTCCGCTCGGGTTCGTCCCTACTTACGTTTTAACGTTTATATAGATTTCTCAGATATGAGGCATATTTCCGCAGTAAAAAGTATCCTATATGTTTACCCGGATAACTAGCTACCATCATACCAAATTTCATCAAAATCCCTCCAGTGGTTTTTCCGTGATGCGGTAATAGACAGACAGACAGACAAAAATTCTAAAAACTATAGATTCGGCCTCTGTATTGATAATAATATCTATTGCAATAAGATTTTACAAAATATATTTAATGTACAGATTCGGCTTAGTTACAATTTTATTATATATTTGTAGGATCCGGGGATACTAATAAAAGCATTTAAAACACTATTAACTATTTATTCTTTTAAAATTATATAAAACAATGTTCACGCGTCGCGTCGTGTCGTCATATGACACAACATCCTTCTTTTCTTTTATTCATCTATTTCATTCCATTCCATTCTTAAAATTCTTACATACCTCCTCTTTTATTCTTAAAATATTATTCCACGCACACTCATTTCGCAAATCCTACATATATAGAAAGCCGCAAAAAAAAGTTCACTTAAAAGCGTTGAAGCTTTTCAATGGTAAATAGCTTAGCCAAACAATTACACAGTTCTTTCAGTTAAGTATAGCGATAGCTCAATAAACAGAATGCCATGGAAATTTTCGGAATATTACTGCCAATCAATTAAAAATCCCTATTAAAAAAGATTGCGTGTAAACTCCTACCCCATTTATCCTATGGGAATCCTTTTCTTTTTCTAACATAAAAATATATTAAGTACTAGCGACTCGTCCACTTCGTTCGGGTTCGTTCCTAGCATGCCTTCCAATACAAACTTTCATCCTCATTGTCACCCCGTTAAGGGATGATTTCAGGGATAAAAAGTATCCTATGTCCTTTCCAGGGTCTCAAACTATCTTTTTACCAAATTTCATCTAAATCACTTCAGTAGATTCAAAGATTACCCACTACAACGTCACAAACTCACAAATTCACTAACTCACAAACTTTACCTCTTTATAATATTAGTATAGATGATCTAGTTTCCAGACATCAATAGACATTTTCATACAAAACTTAGATGCTTTTATGCTACCTAAGTCGCCAACTAACTTTCGTGTACCAGAAAAAAATATTGTATGATATAGTGTGTTTATTTATATAAAAAGTAAATAATTTCTGACCGGCAGACAGCAATTTAGTCTATTTATAAGCGCTCATATAATATACGAGCAGTGAATTCAGACGACTTTCTAGGATTACATTTTAGGTACTCTATTTATATGGCTTCTCGAAATAGAATCAAAGGTTGTAAGAAATAGACGCCGCTGCTTCGCAAAAGACAGGAATTAAATTCCTTCGACGCTTAGAAGGAGGGTACGTGAGATCAGCTCTGTAGGGGTAATTTATAGATCTCTCTTGTAAAGGCATATTTTTAACCCGTGACGCAAATAGAGGAGTGCAGTTATAAGATTGACGTCGTGTCTGTCTGTCTCTCTCTGTGTGTGTGTGTCTGTCTGTGGCACCGTAGCTCTCGAACGGATAAACCGATGTTTGGTAAATATCGGTCCAGCAGTGTAAGAGTTTCAGCTCTTTTTCAAAATGATGTAAGGCATATTGGCGTATGATTACTCGTTAATTTGCGTAGGGTTTTTTTTTAATTTTTAATTTATTATTATTATTAGAACCAAGAACATGTGGTGGTTACGCTTAGCCAGCGTGGTGGACTATGGCTTGATCCCCCTCGTATTGAAGGGAGGACTGTGCCCAGCAGTGGGATGTTAAAAAGGGCTGAATACATCACAAGTTTAAGTGGATCTGTGACCTAAATGAATTTAAGTGATCATTTATCTAACAATTATTACTTTTAAAAATGAAAATAAGTCCGAATTTTACTATCCTAAAATAAAATTAAGTGAAAATTTAAGTAGACTTGTTTAAGCATTTTGAATTCAACACATTTAAATTAATATTGTAAGTCTCTGCTGAAGCTACCGTCTTGCTAGCTTGCTGAGCTTGCTAGCTACCAGGCTTGCAGAGAGACTCTTTTAAAATTAATATTTCTTTATATTATTAGAATACAATACAATAAAACTATTACTTTCATATAAACAGTATACCCTGGATAGGTATATTCATGAATCAACATGTATATCTTGGCCATATTATTTTTCAGCCCACCATCCGTCTGAATGAGGCAGACAACTGCCTTTAAGTCAAATAATAAGTTGGTTCTGAATAAATATAAATAAGGTCTTAATTTATTTATAGCATTGATATTTTAGTATTTAATTGATATTAAGTTTATGAGATTAGATTATATTTATAATAGAATTATTTAAATACCATTGGATGCGACGGCACAAGACTGGCTATCATGGAAATCTTTGGGGGAGGTCTATGTCAAGTAGCGGACGTATTTGCGCTGAGATTAATTTAAGCGAATTAAAACTGCGAGCCAAGTAAAAACATCCATCTTATTTATATTTTTCAAAGGCAGTTGAAAAATACTTTCACATAAAGTTGAATGTTGTTAGATAACTTGGATAAGGGCTATGTGAAAAATTTATAGGGAAAACACCGTTGATCGACGAACTAGTTCAAGCGTATAATTTAAACGAAACTTTCAATATCAGGTTAAGTTTATTGTGAAACAAAATCGTATTATAAGTTACCAAACTTATTCGAGTACTCAATGTAGGACTCTTCGTAAAGTTTTATTAACTTTTTAACAAACTTCAAAGTTGTTACATCGATGAAATTAATAAAACACCTTTGCTTAAATTCCTTTTACTTGCAGATTTTCATTTATTAGAACTCATCGAGACTTATTAGAACTCTTTGGAATTTAGACGAGTCTGTTTCTTTATTGGGCGAGTTCCTTTATGGGCTTTGAATTTTCTATACTGATCTCCATCACTAAGTTACGTTATCCGCCCGCCCATCTGTTCTACATTTCAAGTAGATACTGTTCATTTTGTATCTTACGAATCTTGTTAAATTGTTAAAATTTTCACAAAATACATGGATTGTGGATCTCTAACAAGTAATATTTTATCTAAAATAAAGGAAGCTCCCTAAAATATCTCATTTTCTTTATATAAGTGCCTATATTACTTAAGTTCGATATTAGGTACTTTATTGGCCAATATTTATAGTACTCGTAAGATAAATATAGTATAATGATACTAAACCTTTAATGCAAAAGTTCATCTTATTCTTAACTATATCATTATAATAAAAAAATATCTATCAAATAAAAGGTTGCTTAACATATTACATATATAATGTATAAAAATATGGTGGAAAAGTACTTTGGCTTCCAACAAAATGTAAATATTCTTTCATCGCCCACAAGAGACGACATAACTGTGAAATATTGTTATTATCTTTTTATTTCTGCGAGACAAAGGAAATGCCACGCGATTCAATTTTCTGTGTGTGTTGTATTGAAACATTTCGGAGAATTGAATTTGAACATTGATGTTTCAAATACATATGCTTCACAGAAATTCATATTCCAGAAGCTAGAGAGTGTTATACCTACCCTAGGAATAAGAAGAAATAAAAAAGTAAGATATTTTTTTTACTTTTTTAGAAAAATTTCTTAAAAATATCATAATTTTACCTAATTATAATATATTCTACTAGCAGAACCCACGGTTACGTCCGCGCTTTCGAAATTCATGTTTCGAAAAATCTAAAACACATTGTTATTTAATTGTATTGAAGAGCGTTAATGCCAAGTTTCAAGTTATTCTGATCATAAAAAAATCTCATATAAACTTTATCACCCCCTTTTACCACTTTAAGAGATGAATTTCAAAAAAGAATATAATATATGTACGTATTTTCCTAATTTTTCTTTTAAAGCTGAATATTACTTTTTCGTTCATTCACATTAAAAATTTTCATACAAATTTTCATCCCTTATTTTGTCCCTTTAGGGGTGGAATTTCCAAAAATCCTTTCTTAATGAATGTTTAATTATAAAATGCATCAACGGCCAAAATTTCAAGTTTTTAACCCCCGTGGTTTAGGCTCTGCGTTGATGAATCAGCCAGGACAAGTATTTTTTTTATATATAGATTGTATTTCTTACTACATTAAAACCAAAATAACTTAGAAAAAGCTGAAAAAGGTTCAAGGTGAAGCTTGGAAGTTTCTGAAGGTGAATAAACATACGTCTTCAGTGCTATTTATAAAATTATCTCGCAAATAGAATATATTATGCACAAAGATGAGTTTTCAGATAAAAATCACTATCATAATATCTCTAATTCCAGCCTTTAAGGTCATGAGCAGGTCGCAAGTACATAATTCTGCTTTATGGATAAAAATTAATGTTTGCTTCAAAAATGACTGGCAAAGTCAAATAAAAAGAGCATTGAATTGTAAACATTTCATTGAAAACAGTAAACCAAACAACAGATCAAACATGAAAAACTAACATCGAACTGCTGCAAACACAATCGATCCAATGATGAATTTATATTGGAGACACTAATTATAAATAAATACAGGGTGAGGCATCATTCATATTTAAGGAGAGGATATTGCCGGCTGTTCACAATCACATGTACACCATGTGGTGGCTCCCATGGAAAACTTGCCACCATTGGTCTACATGACTTTGAAATTGAAACACGTCAGTGCGAAAAATATAACAGTATAATAAAAAAATCGATCACTTCATCTAATGCTCGCCTCTTTACCACACGTCTTCAGCCCAAAGATAATTTAACGCCATAATAATGACTATAGAGTCATATAGCAGAATCTGATCTAATTAAGGAAATATTATTAAAAGTGCTTGTCAATTTTTTTTTTATCTGATCAATTTAATCGGTCAAGGTAAAGTATTCAGATGTAAAGAGTGACATTTAATAATAATATTACTAATATTATTAATAGTATTCTAAAATATTTGCACTAACATTTTTTTAGATGATGACCAAAGTAAAAACACAGGGCCTCGTGTCCGATTTAATGCCGAACATCAAGTTGATGCAGATCGCGGGACATTTTTTGTTTAACTATCATTCAGGTAAAAGTTGTATGAAAAGAAAATATTTAATTTTATCATTCTATTATTTAGGATTTCGATAAAATTGATTAAAATACGGTATATTTTATACCTGTATTTTTTAAAACTCAATTATTTTAAATTTTTCGGGATATTTTTTCTAGATAATTCTGGCATGTCAACTCTGTTACGCAAGGTCTATTCTAGTGTCCATGCATTCATGATCGTAGTCCACTATTTATGTATGGCTGTTAATATGGCCAAGTATTCTGATGAAGTGAACGAGTTAACAGCTAATACTATAACAGTTCTCTTCTTTGCTCACTCTATCATCAAATTAGCATTTTTTGCCATCACTTCGAAGGATTTTTACAGGTAATAAATACTTACTTAAAATACATAAAGTTGATATTATATTTTCGTGGAACACTATAATTTGTATGTGTTATTAAATCAATTTCTCTATACTGAGAATTATTATTTGAAATTTTCATATTCAATTATAAACTGAGAGCGTGAATACTGGTAGTTTAAATTTGATTCCAGGAAATTATGAAATTGTATAATATTTTGTAATAAACTAGCTAGTACAGTTCGTAATATAACACAAATATACATACATTTGATTCTGCCCAGAATTGAGGTAGCTGGATAATATTCGAAAATTATTAAAATCGAAGAGTGTTTGTTGATTTGTTACTTTACCACGATTTTATACAGTACCGCCAAAACTGTTCGAAGTGATACTTTTGCACCAGCATTAAATAGATCGGTAGAACTTATTTAAACTCCCTACCTTATTCTTGTTATATCTCATTTGATATTAGGTATAATATTCCTTCTGATCAATTTAAATTAGGCAACGGCGGCCAATCTCAAAAAGACAAGTATGCGGGTAGATTTCTCTCTTATTCCTGTGGGACGACAATTGAACACGACCGGTGGGAGAACAGCCACATGACCAATGACTTTTCGTGCTCTCGGAGACATAGGAATTAAATACCACTAACTTCCCAACTGAGCTGTTGTTGAAAATTTTTTGACCCTTGAGAAAAACCCAAAACTATACTTGAACCCATCGGATCTGTGGCCGTACATGCTAGCTACTAGACCCCAGAGATATTTCGGTATTTATATAGGTAGGCTATAAAATGTAGTATTGGGCGAAGTCTTAACTTCAGTTAGCCTAGCTCTGGGTGATGTGGTGTTAGTAGGACACTAGTTACGATAAAATGGAAACATCTATTTAGCTGTTATGTGTTTGACCTGTATGTATGTCCGATTCTATGTTCCCTCGTAATGACTGAATGTGTTAACCGATTTTGATGTCGTTCGATTCGTCTTGATAACGCCGCGAGTGTCATGGGGTGTATAGATATCATTAAAGATCAAAATGGCGGATCCTAGGCAACAATTTGTATGTCTTGAAAAGTTTTTATTCACCCGAATCAATCGAGTGGGGTATCAAAATACAGGTTATTAAGAAGTGATTACAAAAATATATATACAACCTATAAGTTTAAAGGTAAATTAGGACAAGAAATTGTTAAATAAAACTATAAATGTCTAACTGGCCAAAACTAAAAACTGTAAATAAAAAAAATTACAAAAATAAAAAAAATACCCAACTACGTAAAAAGTGAACTAAAAAGAAGGGAACAAGTTGACGAAGAGACATACCCTTAGTATTATGTAGACACGTAGCTATTCTAAGCTATTGGAATTATAGCTACTCGTAGGTATGTCTCCGACTGCATAATACTAGGAGTATGTTCCTTCAGCAAATTGTTCTCCTCTTTTAAGTTCACTTTTTACGTAGTCGGTTTTTTTTAAATTTTGTTAGTATTTGTTAGTAGCTCTGCTCACAAATATTTTTCAACATAATGCACCAGTGATTAAACGTATAAATTGAATTGCTACGCCTTCATTAAGCTGTTGTTTAGATTGCTCTCAGTAATGGTCTGGGCTTCATTAATTATGTTTTGTTTAAACGTCCACGTGAAAGCTCTTGTAATTAGAAAATTTATTGGTGGTGCAAAGTAGTGTAAAAGTGTTCATTGTACGAAAGTGTATAGTAGTTTGTCGAGTCACTGATTACTGTCGTATTATTAGATAAGAATTCCATCATTGAAATGCTTGTCTTGGGCACTCCGTTGCTCCCATATTTTTTTTGCATATACATATAATAAAATTCTGACTGAGTCGAATCTGTACTTTAAATATTTTTTGGAAAGTCTTATTGAAATAGTCATTATTATCGATGCAGATGACAAATCTATATTTTTTAGAATTTTTGTCTGTCTGACTGTCTGGGAATGCATCACGAGAAAACCACTGGATAGATTTTGATGAAATTTTGTATAATATCTGCGTATCCGAGTCATAATATAGGATACTTTTTACTGCGGGAAAATGTCTCGCCTCTGAGAAATTTATATTTACCGGTAAAACTTTCCTAGAGACCAACCCGAGCGGAGCGAGGGTGAATCGCTAGTTTAATAATAAGTTATAAAATTATTACTTAATACTAGCGACTCACCCTCGCTTCGCTAGGTTTCGTCCCTAGCTTGCTTTCCATTACAAACTTTCATCCCCATTTTCACCACCTTAAGGGATGATTTTTGGGATAAAAAGTACTCTTTGTCCTTCCCAGGGTCTCAAACTATCTTATGCTTACTTAAGTTTACTAATATATTAAATAGACCCTTAAACTACAAAAATCCCAATCCCTTCTCTTATTACTTAATTTACAAAATTGCTTAGCAAAAAATATTTGCAGGAAAATCTCAGTACATTCAACGCTACTGTATATTTTCTTTTCAATATTCCAACATGAAAAGGAAAAAATGAAAGCAACGTTTCAAAATTTAACAAAGAGCGAATAATTAGCTGCTAAGTAACTGAGTTTTCGAAAGGAATTCATTTTCACGCAATTTCACTTTTCCCGGTGAATATAAAACCTTGTAAATATGAAATATATTTATATAGAACACTTTCAATTCTCTTTATCTGCTATAATAATACGATGGTGTGGTGCGATTGTACATAATTATAATTACGTATTCAATTTTTCAAGGGTGATTTTTAACAATGTTATTTTAAAAAATTGAATGTATTCAGCCCTTTTGGCGTTTGTTGGCGGACTTCCACATGTCTTTCCACAACCTTGCTAGGTCTTCACAGTCATGCATGCATATTATTATATTTCCTCACAATGTTTTTCTTCACCGTAAGGCAAGTGGTAATCATGTTAAAAATGATTCGCATATGAAAATATCAGTCAGGCTATGTACAATAGTATAAATGCAAAAGGCTTCTAGGGACGCATTCGAACGAAGCAAGGGTAAATCACTAGTCAAAATATAAAATTGATAAAAGTTGCCATAAAAAAGAGAAATAACTGATTTTAAATTCTATGAATATGATATATATTTTTAGGGAAAACAAATCTGTTTTATTTTAATCTAAATCGAGGTAAAATTATTAATGTTCCAATGAAAAGTTTGAAAGCTCCGTATCGTATATCACTGCACTATATATCAGCTTAATTATATTACAGTGAGCTTTCCCAGTAAAGCTTTGTTAATGAATTTCATTTTGAGTAAAGCCTCTCATAATTGAGTTTTAACAAAACATCGAATATTGCACATAAGGGAATCGACGTTTAAAAGATAAACATGAAAATTCATGTTTTTTAGTTACGTACATTTATCGATAAAAACGAAACGTTTATTCATACTAATTAATATAATACTATAAAGAGGAAATATTTTCTTGTTTGTTTGTTTGTACCGAATAAGCTCCGAAACTACTAAACCGATATAAGTAGATGTTTGGCAAGAAGATAGTTTGAGACCCTAGGAAGGGCATAGGATAGGCTTAGGAGGACATAGGAGTTTTTATCCCGGAAATCATCCCTTATGAGGGTGAAAATGGGGATGAAACTTTGTATGGGAATTTGTTTGTAAACGAATCCGAGCAGAGCGAGGGTGAGTTGCTACTGACCTATACGATATCAAACAATTTGTTTACTATATTATCTGTCAATCCGCCTGTCTCTTTAAGATCTTTTACCTTAGGAACGGATAGAGATATAGTGTAGAAAAATATTAAATTGAATATTAAATGCTGTGGTCCCTTGTATTGGAATATACAATATACATATTATGTATTTAAATGATATGACTACTTACATAACTTATACCAACTCTTTCAAACTCACTGATATATTGTATCGTGTAATTTGGCAAGAAGCATGATTTCATATAAGATGGAAACAATATAGGAATAATAAATATAAGGTTTTATGTGTACGGTGTTCGTGTATAATTTTTTATATAGATATTTTACAATCAAGGTATATATAGGCCAATTGTTGCATACACACACACACACACACACACACATATATATATATATACACATATAACACTTTTAAAATTCTGATCGCATGTTTTGTGAATGTTGAATGGTACGGCTACTGAATAATACTGTTTTACATCTACGTGAATATCTGACATTTAAATAAAACTATCCGTTCACTCCCGACAGATGGGTTGTCTTTCCCGTGACCATGATTGCTGTAAACTGTAAAGATACACAGACAAAGAAACGTCGGGACCAAAAAATCAAAATAAATCTGCGAATAATTCCGAAAAGATAGTTTTATTTAAAAAGTTATTACTGCATTAAACATTTTAATCCCCATCTTATACAGAACTTTGGCAATATGGAATCAGTCGAACAGCCATCCTCTATTCACCGAATCTGATGCCAGATATCACCAACTTGCCCTAACTAAGATGAGGAGACTGCTTTACTTTATTTGTGGCATGATCCTATTCTCCGTTACTTGTGAGTTAATTCTCAGTATACTAACTTACATAATAATATATAATATAAATAAATAAATAAATATGTTGGGACATTAACACATAGCACCATCTAGTTCCACTGTAACTTACAGTGGAACTAGATGGTGCTATGCTTACAGTCTGTAAGCTACGAGGCTTGTGTTATGGATACCAGATAGTTGATACATTACATATATATAAATTTAAATACAAACATATTATAAATATAAATACCCATGACTGAAGTACAAACATTCGTGCTCATCACACAAATGAATACCTCCAGCGGGACTCGAACCCGCAACCGCTGGCACAGTAAGTAGGGTCACTACAAACTGAGCCAAACGTGCCGTCAAGACATATGTATCAAGACTAGTTTTATGGATTCAAAGATGACGTATAAAATTGATTTTGTGTTGAAATCGATAAAGACATAAGCTATATTTTATAAGAGATATTATAAATTAGATTTTTATTAATTGTAATAATAGTTATTATAAGGCAGAAGAATAAATCAGAAGCTTAAGTAAAGCGCTAGCTGATCGCTAGTACACATAGCGTTTATTGTATTATTATGTTTAGATGGTAATAATATTTTTTTGCGTCAGAAATAGAATTTTCTGCAATTTCTATAATAATTTTTATAATATGCAATTTTCAACAATTTTCTACAAAATTGATAATAAAACTTATACTCGATATTTTAGGTTGGATCACAATAACTTTCTTTGGAGAGTCCGTCCGTTTTTTGGTAGACAAAGAGACTAATGAAACGCTTACCGAGCCAGTGCCAAGACTACCACTTAAAGCCTGGTATCCTTTTGACGCTATGAGTGGCACTATGTATATAGTGGCATTTGTTTTTCAGGCAAGTATTTTGATAAAACAATTGATTTTAATTAAAAAATATAATTTTGTTCGAATGCTTATGAAAATTAAAGCTTATTTATATAATGGATTTTAAAGTAATGGTTATTTTCTTAATTAAGCTTATTATTCATTTTTGAAGTTATTCTTCTTTTGGCTAGTTTGAAAAAAAATATGAGAGTAAAATTTTTATGATGCCCGCGCACACCGACAGCCAAAAAGCGACATGATGAAGTTAGCTGCATTCCTTTTACAAACACAGAATTGTGACATACGGGATGAAATCTTTAGCTATTTTTGTTCCGTTACGCTAAAGAAGTCTTAACTTCTTACGTGCGTACACACATACGTTTTTTTTTCTGAACAGATCTATTGGCTTCTTTTCTCCATGGCTATTGCAAACCTCTTGGATGTTATGTTTTGCTCCTGGTTGATCTTTGCTTGTGAACAACTGCAGCATTTAAAAGCTATAATGAAACCCTTGATGGAGCTTAGTGCTTCATTAGATACCTATAGGCCTAATACTGCGGAACTATTTAAGGTTCCTTCATCGGGTAAGTAGTTTAAGAGTGACCGTGAAGTATTTTTTTAGGTATTAAAGTAAATATTTGAAATTTTAAACTATCTCTTCGGATTTTTGCGCGGATTTATTTTGATTTTTTATTCACGATACTAAAAATAGAGATTACTAATTAATAAAGTTTTCTATATAAAATTAACAAATATTGGGAGGTACGTACCATGGTGCCATTTTTATTTTTTTCAATTAATTTTGTTATTTTGTTGGTAGGCTGTCTGTAACAACTACGAGTATATAACGCTTTTGAGACATACAAAACCATGTGGCCATGATTGCTTTAAACTGTAAAACATTCAAAACGTCGGAACCAAAAATTAAAATAAATCCGCGAAAAAATCCGAAATGATAGTTTTATTTAAACTGTTTAAGTATTATTTTGAGTAAGAGGAATATTATGTGGCCAAAATTTTCACGTTTAACAGAAAATTCCGAGAAAGTCCCCGATCCAATTGATATGGACATACGAGGGATTTACTCCACTCAGCAAGATTTCGGTATGACGCTACGTGGTGCTGGAGGAAGGCTACAGACTTTTGGGCAGCAAAATAATAATCCAAATGGTTTGTCTCAAAAACAAGAAATGCTAGCACGGTCAGCTATCAAGTATTGGGTGGAACGACATAAACATATCGTAAGGTGAGAAAAATCAGATTCGACTGATGGAATGCTTGTTTTATTTATGTTTTTTTTTCCTAGAAACTAATTTCTATTTATCTTTTTAATGATGATATTTTAAACGTTTGTCTCAGTTTGTAGTGACCCTACTTGCTGTGCTAGCGGTCGCGGGTTCGAGTCCCGCTGGGGGCATTCATTTGTGTAATGATGAATGTTTGTACTCCAGTCATGGGTGTTTATATTTATAATATGTATGTATTTAAACTTATATATGTGTAGTGTATCAACTATATGGTATCCATAACACAAGCCTCGTAGCTTACCATGGAACTAGATGGCGCTGTGTGTTAATGTCCCAAGAAAAATAAACAATTTTCGTTTTTATTGTTTAAAATACTTTTTTGTATACGGTGAAATTTAATGGGGTAGAAAGTAAATGGTTTGTGAATGGAAATGAATATCTAGAGATTAGATTGGAGAGAGAATTGTATTTATCATATTATAAATGTACTACAGAATGTTCATAAAAAATAATATAGAATATTTTCCTTTTATATTTTTCGACGGCCGAAAACGAAAACAACTTGATTTATTTCTTCAATTCCTTCTTTCTATCAACATTGATATTGTGTATTGTGTGCTCAATATTATAATTTGCTAATGAAACTCTGAATGATGTATACATTTTCTTCATTTGGGAATCGAACCTGTGAAGTCTTATGCCTTCATGTGACTAGCGACCATAATATTAACCTTTTATTTTCAGTATATAGTACGCCACCATTTTTTGTTTATAAATATTCATAGAAAAATAACTTTAGCATAAAAACTTTCGCGGTAAAACCAAGTTTTGTAATAAGAATTTAAAACTACAAGAGAACTTTTGTCAAGTCATTCATCAGTTTCTTAACTCTTTAAAGCTTTTTCATTGTAAATACCACAGTGTTATATTTTACTTACTTATTTTTAACAACTTAAAAGAAAATGTTTAAAATACATTAATTATAGCTATAAATAATTAGACAAAGTCTACACAAATATAATATGTAAAAACTTATTTGAGTGCCCTTCGTAGGAATCGAATCTGCGACTCATTTTTGACTTTATCAATAAAACCTTACTAATATATTTATTATTAAATATTAAATAAAAAGTGTATTAGCCAACTAACTGATCAAAAATAGTTTAAACTAATTTCTACGTCACTTTTAGATTGGTATCTTCTATCGGAGACACGTATGGAACTGCTTTATTGTTTCACATGTTGGTTTCTACCATCACATTAACACTATTAGCTTATCAAGCGACTAAGGTAATAAATAATATATACACTTAAAGTAGTCAATTGGATTTCTATTCAACTACTATATAATACTACTCTATAATGAAACTAGCGACTTAATCTCGGTTAGCTCGGGGCCGTCCCTAGGTCCTTGGATTTTGTTCACAATTTCATGGCTTTTAATTTTTTTGCGCGGAGCCCTAATCCTTTTTCTAAAATACAAGTAACCTAAGTCTAAGACTTCCTATAACATCAGTTATCTGCCAGTTAAAAGTCCCATCAAAATCAGTCCAGCTGTTTCGGAGGTTAGCTAGAACACGACAAGACAGACAAAAAATATAAAAAATTGTTTTTTTCTTGTAAGTATCGAACAATAAACTTTCATATGCATTTAGTAAAACGCTGTTATTTTAACATTACAAATAGACACGTCAAATATTTTTAATTTGTATAGATATTAAAAATATTATTAAATATTTTCTAGATCAACGGACTTAACGTGTACGCATTTAGTACGATTGGTTATCTCAGTTATACTCTGGCTCAAGTATTCCATTTCTGCATCTTTGGAAATAGGCTGATTGAGGAGGTAAAACATTACAATTTATAAGTTGTAAAACTGACTCATTACACTACAATTTTTTTCCTTACTTTGATTTTGCGTGTGGTGGACAGGACCAAAGCCATATTTATCCTTTTCTAATTGGAAGATATAAATGTAGTAAATAATTATTAATATATTTATAATATAATTAACACAGCGATTTTTTCTATCAAAATTTTGCTTATAAGGGTCAATCTTACTAGATTAACATACTATTGAAATTACTAAATGAATGCTTTTTTCCTAACAATTTACATTCTTATTGACCAAACAAAATATCGATTTCATTTTTCGTATATAATTATTTTTCAAAAACTGACTTATTTGCAAAACTGGTATGTTATTTTGTTATTTTTATTTTCTAAAAATTAAAAAAAAAATTATTACTAAATAATTATTGTAAACTGTAACATTTAACAATAACAACAGAGTTCATCAGTAATGGAAGCAGCGTATTCCTGCAAATGGTACGATGGATCGGAGGAGGCGAAAACTTTTGTGCAGATCGTTTGTCAACAATGTCAGAAGGCTATGAGCATTTCTGGCGCTAAATTCTTCACTGTTTCTTTAGATCTGTTTGCTTCTGTAAGTTAACCGATTTATATAATTATGTTAAGTTATAGTAATTAGTTTTTGCAATGATCTTTATTATGTATTCCGCCCTTTTTAACATCCTACTGCTGGGCACGAGCCTCCCTTCAACACGAGGGAATCAGACCATGGTTACCTCGCTGGCTAATTGCGGGTTGGCGAACCTTCATTATGCCTAACACCTAGTAAATATGTTGTAGAAGCCCTGTCAAATATGGATTTATCCTCGGAATTGAATGTAATAAGCTATAAACATATACTGTCCTATATACGTTTGTGTCAGCCGTTTTTACAAATTTCGAAGTTAGCCTCTTTTTACCTTAATTACTTCTGTATATAAATTTAGACAATCAAAATATGTTTCATCTGAACGTGTGCGCAACATAAACCAACTTGGCAACCGACTTCGCTCTTCAAGAAGGGTTCAAAAGCCAATGGCCAATACACAGCATAAGCAGCCTATTGGTAACGCTCACTTAAATATCCAAGAGCAGGAGGCTTCCTGTGCTAATGATTTTCTATGTAATTATTATTTACTATTACGGTTAAGCATCATGTCTGAGAAGATTTAACTTGTTTTTGAAAGACGTGTGAAGTTTACTTTTTATAGACCCGCACTTGGCCACCGGGATGGACTAGGCCCTGATCTCCCTCATACCGAGGGGATGGGGATATGTGAAACAATATTAAATTTTCATACAAATATATGAAAGAGACTAATTAAATATGTTACGTTGGAAATTTCGAAGCGTAATTATTTATAGCTTACCCACTAATTGATTATTTTTTTCATATATAATCAACTGACTTTTTTATTAAACTTTTTAATATACGCTTGGAACCTTTATTAAGCCATTTTTTAAAAAAGTTAATTAAATTTTTTATATACTTTCTTTAATTGACAAAATAATTTATGATTATTATCTATGCCAATGTACATACCTAATGTTCATTCTAAAATTTGACTTAGTATAGAATATAGATGCCATGAAATAAAAGAATTGAATTGAATATATAGATGCTTTAGTTAAAGCAATAGGTGCTTATAATGTAGATTAAAGAAAAAATATGCCATTTTTATATTATTTTTGTGAACATAATATTTTTTTCTTTAACTTATAAAATCAGATCAAAATATTAAAACGTGCCTAAAACTTGTTACTGCATAATAATTATTCAGGGCTTATTAATTCGACAGCTGGTTTCTCTTTTCTATTAAAATCAATAATGGAGACGTGTTCGTACTCGTATTTTACCAAAATTTATTTTGTCCTCTGGCACAAAAATAAGATTTATTACTGAACTCCTAAAGAAACAACGGGGCTTCCATCGATTACAAATGAATGCCACAGATGGATTGCTTTGTGACTTATTATTTTGTTATGTAATTGTTTTAACAATGGCTTTATTTCCAATATTTTCCTTTCCTTTAAAGGTTGTGAAATATAATTTTCTTTAATAATACTGAAGAGGGAATGCTTTTTTACATTATTTTAATCGATTTGTCTCATTTCAGGTCTTAGGAGCTGTTGTTACATACTTCATGGTGTTGGTTCAGCTGAAGTAGATAAATTAAATATTAACACCTTTTTAAAATGTTTTCACGTATAAAGTACAACTGTGTAGTTATTCTCTCTTTATCGTTAACTTAAGGTATAAGATATATCGATACTTACGTATTGTTTCGAATTTTAATAAAGATTATGACGAAAATTGGTTTCACTTAAACATTAAATTTAATAATTAATAATTCTATCATATTTATAAAGTGGTATTTAAAATGTATATATATATATATATATATATATATATATATATATATATATATATATATATATATATATATATATATATATATATATATATATTTATTTATTTATTTATATATGGTTTTAATGTTTTATAAGCTTCGCGGCTAAATAACAAAAACACTAAATATTTTCAACTAGCTATTGCAATTAGCTTTAAAATGTAAGTTATCTAAACTATGTATAGTTTTGCTTTAGATAAGCCGTTCCTAAGCATGATAGTATAGAATAGGTAGTAAAAGGTTGCAATACTGTTGCTTTTTGTTTTACGAGAGGTAGTTCCGGAGACCCTTTTAAACCCTCTCCTCCTTTCGTGCTAGTAGCCCCTGGAGTTTCAAACATCTGTGCATATATACCTGCAGATAAATAAAATTGAAGTGTCTGTTTGTAATGTCAAAATAACAGCGTTTTACTAATGCATATGAAATTATATATGGTACGATAAGAAAAACACAATTTATAATGTTTTTTGTCTGTCTGTTTGTCTGGTTGTTCCGGATAATCGCTGAAACAGCTGGACTGATTTTGACGGGACTTTCACTGGAAGATAGCTGGTGTTATAGGAAGTAACATAGGCTACTTTTATTTTAGAAAAAGAATTAGGGTTCCGCTCAAAAAAATTAAAACTTACCTAGGGACGAACCCGAGCGAAGCGAGGGTGAGTCGCTAATGACATGTCTGTCATGTCATGTGTGTTGAAGGACATTATCTGTCAGTCAGTAAGTTTTAACAGTTAGTTTAAATGGAAAAAGTAGAATATAGATGAAATTTAGTAGACAAAGAGTTATGTGATATGATATACTTGAGGTAGCATAAATACTACTGTCTGTAGTAGTAAATATAATCAGCGCAATAAGTGGCGCTAATTTTTTTAATTTTTTTTTGTATTATACACGTAGGTGTATAATACAAAAAAAAAAAATGTTTTTGGCGCAACTTATTATCAATTTATGTAGATAAAGAAAAGAAGATGATTTTGTATCATGTCGCAAAATACTCCTAGGGACGCACCTAAGCGAAGCAAAGGTAAGTAACTAGTATGGTATGGTATGGTATGGTATAAACGGGCTTGTTTCCGCAACTCGACGTCTGCGCGCCTATTTTGCGTGTGTGGGAAATTTTTCCAATTGTTTTATTTAGAAGTAACTAGTATTAAATAAACATAGATTACATCTACAATGAGTAATGGGCGAAAGTCACAAATTATATACCATTTTTTAATAGATTTGAAACAAATTACGATTTAAGTTATTATTAGATTAGTTTGATTTCAATTAAATACGGCAAATATTAGTTTAAAATTTTATTTCTATGTAAATCTAACAGTTACGTTAGCTTTTCAGGGTTTCAGCGAGTTATATGCTTTCAAAGCTTCGTAAGACCTCGTATCCTTGACCCTCCATATTTATCTTGGCCTCTATAACTTATACAACGTGATCGTATAGTCTGGCAAAGTAAATTTTATTTCTTCGTTACTAAGCATACGAATGTTTTATCGAATTTAAATCACTAATTTGAACCTGAACTTTTCAGAGTAATTAATTTACTTCATTACGCCCTCAATAATTTATGGCGCGATCGTTCTTACATTTTAATTAAAATCTGTAATCCTTTATAAAAATTAATTGATTTATGTTACTATTTAATTATATTTCACCACATTCTGACTTTACTTTAGAATCTAGATGATCTAGAATGTATTATAGTATAATTACTGAAACCTTCTTATAAGCTCTAGCTTTGCCTAAATGGAAATTGATGTGGATACAAACATTAAACATATTATTGTAAAATTAAGAGTTTTTTGTCTGTTTATTCGAATTGGTTATCTGAAATAATCTAGAATTCTATACCGAGCATTTTATGGTTTAATTATTAAGTTAAAATTGAGAAGGCTATAATTTGTCTAATATCTTGCTACGATCTAAGATCCTAAGGCCATTTCTAGATCTGAATTCCGAACCGAGTCAAGTAACTTACTTTACTTGACTCGGACCCGGAATTGAGATGACTCGGTAACCCCGTGCTCATGAGTTGTGTGCACTCCATGCCATCGGTTCTGCCATCGTGTTTTTTTACTACGTGCACTTATAAGTATATAATATCTCTATCCCCCTCTATCGCAGATAGCTGATTTCGTTGTGAAGTAATTCAGCTGTGATAAAGTTCTGTTAGGAATTTGAAAATGTTAGGAATTTTCTAAGAAGAAACCGAGCTCCATTCAGTTTACTGTTCTATGTGATTTTTTTAAAGGGTACAAAAATTTAATGTATTACTTCTAGTACATATTAAGGCGTCGTCATACATCAAACTCACATGTATTTTTACTGGAATTATTTACTCATTCAATTTTTTTTTAAATACTATTTCTCTAATATTCTGATGATACAATAAATAAAAATTGCTTTCTCATTTTGCCATAACAATAATTTAATAAAACCAAAGGACTAAGATCACGTTGTCTTTGGCATTTAGATTACGAATTAATTAAATAGCCTTTACTCTCTGTGGTTTAATCATGAAATTAATTAGAACACAGGATTAGTAAAACCAAATTTTTAAAGTTGTTATTAAATCACTAGACAAACTTTTTAAAAGAATAAAGCGAAATATGTTACACATATTTATATCCATAAAAGGACTAGCCTTAGTTTGGTTCAGCAATAAGATAGCCAGATCGAGTTCGAATAAGTATAGAGTGAATTCGAATCAAAAACAGAATCGATTTTGAATCAGTTTCAAGTGGAAGCTTACTGATTTTTACGACACTGATTAGATATTATAAATTTCAACACGTAATTTTAAGATAACATTACTATATTTTTCATGAATTTTACAACACCAGAAATGCGATAAGACTCGAAAGGGTTATTTTCTTGGTTTTATCTTATACTAGCGACTCACCCTCGCTTCGCTCGGGTTCGTTCCTGGGTTGATTCCCCATACAAACTTTCATCCCCATTTTCACACCTGATAATGATGATTTGCGGAATAAAAAATATCCTATGTCCTCCCCGGGGCTTCAAACTATCTCCATACCTAATTTCATCCAAATCGGTCCTGTACTTTTTGAGTTTATTCGTTACAAACATACAAAAATACAAACCTATCCTCTTTATAATAGTAGTGTAGATTATTATTTATTTTGTCTTATTATTCCTTCGCTTTTCTTACTTCTTTTAATTACTAATAAAAATCTTTCTCTCAATACTTTCAGAAATTTGTTCTCTATTAGTGAATCTATCAGGTTAGTATAGTACGTTTTCTCGAAAAACTGAATTTAAAAAAAATATTTCAATATATTTGGCCATTGACATCGACCTAAAATATGGTCTAGAATGAAATTTAGTTCTAATTCAAGTCAATTAGTAGGTATAAATTTATAGACACACAGATTTTAATAAAATGGCTTGTTATTGTATTAACGAACTTGATTGCTGATAGCGCCCGTATGACCTAATTCAATAGATTATTTTATACGATAATTTGATAATAGCACCATATGAAAATCATCGTTTTAGTTTGATTTTATTACGGTTATAATACACTTAATACGTCATTGTCAGATTGTCAGATGTTCTTTAATAACCTTAAATTAGCGTATCTTATACTCGTAGATCTAAAGTGCAGTGAAATATTTGTCCGTTTTCAAAACTTAAACACAAGAAATGGACGCGGGTCATGAAATAGTGACTGAAGATCTGGTAGTCAAGGAAATTACTCGAAGTAGACAGCCAAAAAATAAAATCTTATCATGGTGTTCCGATAGTTGGAGAGCAATCTTGGCTGAATTTTTCGCAACTATATCGCTACTATTCTTTGGGTGTATGACCTGCGTACCTATAGATAATTTGCCTATGAATCCACCTCTATATGGTCCTTTGGGATTTGGATTAATAGTTGTTTTGAATATTCAGATTTTCGGACACATATCTGGAGCTCACATGAATCCTGCAGTGACTTTAAGTGCTATTATATGGGGAAAAATATCTGTAGTTCTTGGGATTGGTTATATAATTGCTCAATTTTTTGGCGCGATTATAGGATATGGTGTATTAGTCGGACTATCTCCAGCAAATATATCGACAGCAGTCTGTATCACTCAACCGCATACACGATTTACAGAATATCAAGCACTAGGTGTGGAAATACTTTTGACAGCTGGATTAGTGCTTGCGAATTGTGCTGTCTGGGATCCTGTGAATGTAAATAATAATGAAAGTAGTTCTATAAAATTTGGTCTGATAGTAGCTGCCCTTTGCGTGGCCGGAGGACCATTAACTGGAGCTAGTATGAATCCGGCAAGATCTTTAGGTCCAGCGATATGGACCAATACTTGGAATGCACATTGGGTTTATTACGCAGGGCCTTTTTTGGGCTCAGCATCGGCAACAGTCTTTTATAAGTACGTGTGGTTATTAAAAGTAAAGGAGCCAGAAACACTCTCTTGGACTGGTAGTAAATGTCGTGTATAATAAATTTAAAAGTTATTGTGATAAGTGTTTCAGAATGATTGTACAGTGAATCATAAAATGTTTATTAAATATGTTTTTTTTATTATTAAAAAGCACTTATGTGCTTTTATTTATTTTGCACTTTAAATTTATATTTCAACTAGCAACTCGCCCCTGTTTTACTTGGGTTCGTCAATAGGTACATTTTAACGGTTAGTATGGAATATATAGATTCCTTCCATCCTTCCTCAATAAACGGGCTATCTAATGCAGAAACAATTTTTCAAATCGGATTAGTAGTTCCTGAGATTAGCGCGTTCAATTAAACAAACAAACTCGGTCTCTTTATAATATTAGTATAGATGTAGTATAGTGATAATTATGTACAAATATAGAAATATTGTTTATAGCTTATCGATAATTTGTAGATGATGCCATTTATCTGATAATATAAAAATGTCGACATCGATATAAATAAATCGATGCGTTTGAGCTATCACAATATTTTTCAAGCTCATAGTTGTATTAGTGTTGAAGTGGTTTTTCCTCACAGTCTTTTCAGAATATTTTAATTCCGCGGTATGAATGCTAGCAGATATTTTTTATAATTCTAATCCACATCCGAATCTCAGAATTCCGAAAATCCTGAAACAAGAATATAAAAAATTACGTACTTCTTATGTGATTTTATTCGCTTTTAACATAGCGAACCTCTAATTCATAGGTCTTTCATAGGTCTTCTTTTAAATCACGTTTTGAATTGGAACGGTTTTTCACGTGCCGAATGCACGATATACGAATACATTTTACGCATTGTATGTATGTATGTATGTTTGTATGTATGTATGTATGTATGTATGTATGTATGTATGTATGTATGTATGTATGTATGTATGTATGTATGTATGTATGTATGTATGTATGTATGTATGTATGTATGTATGTATGTATGTATGTATGTATGTATGTATGTATGTATGTATGTATGTATGTATGTATGTATGTATGTATGTATGTATGTATGTATGTATGTATGTATGTATGTATGTATGTATGAATGTATGTGTTCTGACCCTTATAACGTTCCACTACTGGGTATTGAAGGGAGGCCTGTCTTTAGTTACATGTAATCTGTTTGCGTCTATAAGTTCTCTTATTTATATATTTTTGTTAAGTAATAATTAGTATTTGCAATGCCCTTTATTATGTATTTAGTCCTTTTTAAAGTCCCATTGCTGGGTACGGACCTACCTTCAATACGAGGGGGATCAGGCCATTCCAGTCCACCACGCTGGTCAAGTGTGGGTTGGCGAACTTAACATATCTTTCGAAAGCTTATTAGATTCTATCAGACATACTGGTTTCCTTACGATGTTTTCTTTCACTATGCAAGTGGTCTACGTCAAATGACGATCGATTTTATAATTGTTTTTTAAAGATAATATCTATCCTAACTTTATACATATTTGCCTCATATACGAGTATGTATGTACAATGTACATTACTCGTACACATAAGATTTTTTTTTATTTTTTATGGGACTAAGGGGGCAAACGAGCAGGAGGCTCACCTGATGGAAAGTGATCACCGCCGCCCATGGACATCTGCAACACCGCAGGGCTTGCAGATGCGTTGCCGGCCTTTATGGAAGGAATACGCTCTCTTCTTGAAGGTGGCCAGGTCGTAGCAGATGAATGGACTGAAAAGATTCTTCACTATAAGTACAATTTTGCTGCACCTTTCTCGACCCTTTTATTAAAATGTATCTTAAATCTCAATAACCCTAGTCTAGTCTTATCACGTACATGTTTTTATAGTCATTGTTTATTTCTCCAGGGAAATTACATCTCACAACTTGCAAGATGTAAGTTTTAGGATAAATATTCTTTATGATGGAACATATTTAACATAAAATTGAAATAATATTTTTTTCCTTTTATCACCAGTTATTATTATTATTTTGTCACAAATATAAATAAGATAAACACTAACTAACTAAATGAAAGATTTATAATACGTACTTATTATACAAATCAATTATTTTTTTTAGTATCTATGGTACTAAATATATTATTATTGTAAGGAGATACAGGATAAATTGACGTATAATGTATTAACTGTAAATAAAGCCTTATATTCATACCTAAATGGTTTATTTTTGTTTGATTTGACTCCAAAAATATCTGATTAGGTACCTACTGCCTATTGTACATGAAAATCCCGTTTATAATGTACTAGCATCGCCCGCGGCTCCGCCCGCGTTCAGATGACCGAAAACCAAATTCTTAGGTTTTATATTATTTGTATACTCTTACATTGCAGTTTTTGTATTTTTTATCAGAAATGCGATATTTTCTCCTCTGTCCCTCCCCTCCCTCATGCTACATATATAAAATGCTACAACACGTATTTATTTAATTGTATTGAAGAGCATTAATACTAAGTTTGCAATAATTTTGATCATAAATACTTTTTTAGATGAGATAATCTCCCGCGGTATAAAGTAGCCTATGTCACTCTCAAGCCCTTCAACTATCTTCACACAAAAAATCATGCCAATCCGTCACTCCGTTTCGACGTGAAAGAAGGACAAACAAACAAACACACTTTTACATTTATAATATTAGTATGGATATGGATATCGTAAAAATATTGTCAGTAAATTGCACCGGTTTGCTCGTTTTAGTGAAAAACGAATGTTTTTAATTCTTTAACCTATATTTTTTAATATGATTTGAAAGTAATTTCTCAAAATTCTTTTTTAATTGACCTCAAAAAAGGAGGAGGTCCTCATTTCGGATGCTTATATTGTTTTTTATGTATGTTCGAGCACATCTCCGTCATACGTAGACCGATTTGCAAATTTTTTTTTCGTTTTAAAGAGGTTTATTCCGAAATAGTCCTATTTAAATTTGAAAATAAAAATCCACCCTTAAGTGTAGAAAATAGGGGACGATTGATTTTTCACCTACTGAATTTTTACAATACTTTCTTTTTATTATGCTACTACTACCTATATCTACACTAAATATGGAAAAATAAAAACTTTTAAAAACAAAATAATAATTGGCTTCAAAAAAAGCACTAAAAAGTAAAAAACAACTGATTGGTAGTTTTCATTTACAATAGATATCTAGTCATATATTTTTGAAGTCGGTGCCAGCCGATACAAATCAAAGCACACACCAGAAATTGAAACTTTTTAATGGCTATTAGAAAAAATTTCAAGTTTGGGCTTATTCGATCCATTTTGAGAATCCTCATAGGTTACAGTAGGTTAAAAGCGTAGTTTTATAGTTTTTAAATTTATAGTAAGATTTTTAAGTCGTGACGTTTTATTTACAACGTGACGTTTTATTTACAACCCAAATACAACTTATGGATTCTGCTAATTATGCGTTATGACATAGGTAATTTTACATATATGTATATAATAGTCTTGATGGTTTTATAATGTAAATATTTAGAGAGAAAGAAGTCCATTTCACGATTCAACGACTCGCAAAATTTCTGCTTCCTATCGGTTTATATTTACCAAATTTGGTAGGTATGAGAGTTGGACGAGTATGTAGATGATACATGAAAGGAAAATATGTAACGTGATGAATTTTTCAAGAATGTTTGTTCATTTTTATAGATACGTAAGAACAAAGAAATTCTGCATCAGTTCATATATTGATAATGATGACAACTTTGAACTTCGTTTTACCTTTCAAGTTTTACTTATTTCAACTTCAACAATAATTTCAACAGCAATCGTAATAATATTCAGTTTGAATACTTTTTGCTGAAGAGAAGTAATTTAGGTCAAAAAAAGACTTAAGCTTATGCTAGAAAGCTTTTATTTAAAACTACCTAGTACGTTTTAAATAGATATAAATGGTTATTAGCCAGCGTTAGCTATATAAAAAATATTTTTTCGTAAGTTTAATAGTTATTATCCTATTCCAGACTAAGAGCAATCCAAAACATCAAATATCATAAAAATTGGTCCAGCCGTTCTTGAGTTACAAATGGTGTAACTAACACGACTTTGTTTTGTATATATATACCTTAGTTTATATTTTTCTCTTTATTAAAACATTCCGTGTTCCTTAAGGAACATACGAAGAATAATAATGGCTGAATTGGTAGAGCCAACATTCATTTTCATTTATATAGAAGACTAGCATTGCCCGCGGCTCCGCCCGCGTTCAGATCACCGACCAAAAACCAAATTCTTAGGTTTTACATATTAGTATACTCTTACATTGCAGTTTTTGTATTTTTCTCAAAAAAGAAATATTTTCCCGCGGTAAAAAGTATCCTATATGTTGACCCGGATAATCAGATATCACCATACCAAATTTCATCAAAATCCCTTCAGTGGCTTTTCTATGGTGCGGTAACAGACAGACAGACAAAAATTTTAAAAACTATAGATTCGGCCTGTGTATCGATAATAACGTCTACTTCAATAAGATTTTCCACAAGATATTTAATGTACAGATTCGGATTAGTTAGAATTTTATTATAAGTATAGATAGAAGATTAAATGGCATTTAAAAATTGAAAATCTTGAACGAAAGTTATGAATATAGTAATAGTATTGAAATATCTAAAAGTATAGGACAGAAGAAAAAATATGAACCAAGTGAAATACCAATAAGTAGTTTGTCCGAGGCACAAGATAGATTACATGTCTATGTATGTGCCTTCTGGCACTCATAGCCTAAAGTAAATAATTGTATCAAAAGTAAGAGAAAATACTGTATAGAATATTGTACACGAAAAATATATAAAAGACTAGCATTGCCCGCGGCTCCGCCCGCATTCAGATGACCAAAAACCAAATTCTTAGGTTTTACGTATTAGTATACTCTTACATTACAGTTTTTGTATTTTTTTCCCGGAAATGAGATATTTTCCCCCGTTAAAAAGTATCATATATTACCGAATAACCAGCTATCACCGTACCAAATTTCATCAAAATCTCTCCAGTGATTTTTCTGTGATGCGGTAACAGACAGGCAGACAGACAGACAAAAATTCTAAAAACTATAGATTCGGCCTCTGTATCGATTGTAATGTTTATTTCAATAAGATTTTCCAAAAATATCTAATGTACAGATTCGGCTTTGTTACAATTTTATTATATGTATAGATGACGAATGTTATAGAAATAAAGGAAGGCTGAAGGGGATAATTTGGAAGATTAATGAATAAGGTAGAAAACGTCGCAACAAACATGGGAATAGAGAAAGACATTAGTAGCGTAGAAGTAAGAATAACCGGGAGTCGTGGACAATTTTTAGGATCAGAAATATGTATTAATATGATTTTTTGCATTATCTTAAAGACAGAACAACCGTTTAAAAATGATGGTGTCCTGTGTCTCTTTTGCATGTATCATATTATAAGGATACTTTATTTTTTCGGATTCTAACTTAAAATAGCTAAATAGAGGTAAATATTTTTAAATCATACAATCAATAGGCAAACACGAATTTTATTTAATAGGTATCGAATCAAAGACTAAACTGAACGAGTTCTTCACATGAAGCAAATCTTTGCTAAAATTATCTTTGCACATGAGAACTTTAATTAAAACATTTCCAGAGCTAACATTCTACTTTGCTGTTCACTGAATCGACAAGACCCCTTTGGGATTAGAAAGTAATCAAATAATACGCTTTAGTAGCGGAAGTAGACCGTATGTATATATTTTAAAGAGCGGGGCATATTGGGTATATGGCAGTGTTAATTTGTAATTTTTATTCGATACTAGCTTTTCCCTGCGACTTCATTTGCATATTTTCTCTATAAAAATTGCCTATATTACTCTCATTTGAACTCTCTCTACCTGTTCGATTTTGGTTGCTCTCTTATGAAGTTGGTTCAAAAATTTACTAGCGTACTCGTTTTCTATCTATTTTCGCTCAATAAAGTAAAAAGATGTCATTTTTTTTGTAAAATGATCAGAAAAACAGTTACAAGGACAAATAGAAAAAATTTTCTTGAATTTTTACCGATTTTCGCTTATAACTTTGTTATCTTGGGTTCTACGACTAAAAATTACTTGACCAAAGTTGTAGAACATTTTATTTGCAACCAAAAATGACTTAACAATTTTTTTGTCAGACCTATAGTTTGTCAGATAAACCATAAAAACCATTCGTACCCCTTTTTCCAAGATGGCGGCCGTGGGACAAGGGCTGCAACCCCACAAACTTGGATTTAACTTTACACTAACCCCCCTTGATATCTAAAAAATAAAATTGCGTCCTCTGACAAATGCAACCCCAAATGTAACTTTTCAATGGACTAACATTTATTTTAGGATCGTAATTGATAATGACACTCTTTTTATGAGTAAACATAATGAAACTTTCGTAGAGTATAAGTATTAAGACAGACTACAGTCAATTTAAACCTGTTCTCATCTTAAAGTTTCAAAGCCTCTTTGAAATACTTCTAATCGAACAAAGATCTTTATAATAAAAGCACAAGACCACCCGGCTATCGGACTTCACGTCAGATTCTTTAAATCTCTCCTTTGAGATAACGCTTTTATCCTTATTTTAATCATTAGTAAGAATCTTTTTTGTATAAATTGTATATTTTGTAATCTAAAAAAGTAAAAAATTGTGAGTTTGTGACGTTGTAGGAGGTAATCTCTGGATCTACTGAACCGTTTTAAATGAAATTTGGTAAGAAGATAGTTAGAGACCCTGGTAAAGATATAGAATAGTTTTTATCCCGGAAATCATCCCTTAAAAGGATGGAAATGGCGATGAAAGTTTACATGGGGAATTAACCTAGGGACGAACCTAAGCGAAGCGAGGGTGAGTCGTTGGTTGTTTATACATATAAAAATAGCAATTGTGTTTCGAGTGTTCAGTTAAAATTCGGAACTAAGAGAAGATTATAAAGAAATACGAAGAAGTAAAAAAGTGGAGTGGAGTACACGAGTACTAGTCGAGTAAAAGAGTACACGAGTACTATGGATTTAATAATACAAATATTTCCTCTTTATAATAGTAGTGTAGAAGAACATTTTAGTATTTGAAAGTGATTTAGTAATATCCATTCTATTCTGGAAAATGTTTTGTCCCTTTCTCACTCACGGCAATTTACTATTGCCTATTCTTGTCATACTTCGACAACCGTCTTGGCATAGTCTCGGCGTAGTAGTAGTCTTTAGAACGCTACGTCCACAACTACGCAACAATACTAATTAACTTAATTTCGGAGATATGCTAGAAACTATATCATTTAGTACTTGAAAAATCTGGCATATCACTATTCTTGGCATGGTGGATAATTTGATACGTTGAACTTTTTGAAAATCTGGAGACATTCCGAGACGTATTTTAAATTTTTTTATTATTTAACAAGCTACAAAATATAATACCAAATCCACAAAAAAATACTATTTTATTACTTGCAACACGGAAATTGCAGTCGAAAACAAGATGGCGAATCGATCGAGGACGTCTGCGCATCGCAAGGTAAAAATAATTATTTTTTGTTATATTTTGCTTAAATTAATTCCAAAAACGTTGTAATTCAAGTCGGTTACAATATTTATTAGTCGGAAACGCAATTTTCGAGTAACAATCTGGATGGAAATCGTATGTAATCAACCGTTTTTTTCGAGTGTATCAGATATGCCACACTGCCAGATAGCCAACATTCTAGACTATTTTTGTTATGTATCAAATATGTGACACTGCTTGATTTGTATAGATACTATTTATTTATAAATTTTAATATTATAATAATATTTTAAATTATTATTGCTACTTATATTATTGTGTTTTGTATTTTTCAGCCACAGATACATCAGCTTAGTATACAACAACAAAGAAGAGCTCGGCATCTTGTGGCTCTTGTTCCGAAGCCGGGGGCAAAATCGGATTTGGATGACAGTGAATCATCTGCTGAGGATGAATTGCAGTACTGTCCCCGCCCAACGCACTCCGACAGCAGTTCACCGCCTCCATCGTTGCCATCTTCGATAGAAAATCTAAATCTTTTATCAGATGACGACAATGAGATAAATCAAGTGGTTGCTTCAACATCTTTGGTGCTACACTCACAGTCATCGCTGTCAACCAACCCATGTTCACCATCAATTTTATCGTCCAACCCATCCGCAATAAGGCAGCTTCAGTGTGCTGAGGCAAGTCCTTTGTCTCCGGTACCACCTTTATTAGATCAGGTATGTTTACCATCTCCATTGGCAACCTCCTCGCAAAAACATTCACCATTGGCAACCTCTTCCCAAGTACCTTCACCACTGGCAACCTCCTCGCAACTACCTTTGCCACGAGCCAGTAACTTGACGTGTCATAACCAGGTACCATCTCCATTGTTTGCACCTTCTCCCTCAGCGGCTACTCGATCAAAAAGACCTAGAGTGGTCACGATAAAACGAAAAGTAATACCTGCTAAAAGATTACAACCTAATTGGCGTTGCTGTAAGTTTACCGGTTCTGCAGAAGTGAAAGATATCTCGTTTGAGCCACGTGAAGAGAAGTGTGCCATTGAATATTTCAAGCTGTTCTTTTCAGATGACATCATCTCTCTCATAGTGCAACAAACAAATATCTATAGCACACAGACAAATGGCAGCTCAATAAATATCACAGAAGATGATATCAAAGATTTTCTGGCGATCCTTTTATTTACGGGGGTCGTTAAAATGCACGCTTATACAGATTATTGGTCCAAAATTCTACGATACGACAAAGTAGCAGATATAATGACTCTGAAGAAGTTCCAGTTACTGAGGCGATATATACATTTCAATGATAATTTTATTGACGACGACGATAGATATCACAAAGTTAGACCACTTCTTCAAAAAATCCGTGAAAATTGTCTAAAAGTAGAAGAAGAGTCGCGTTTCAGTATTGATGAAATGATGGTTCCACATAAAGGAACTAGAGCAGGCAGCCGTAAGCAGTATGTAAAAAATAAACCGAAAAAATGGGGATTCAAAATATTTGTTCGCGCTGGTGTCTCTGGAATAGTTTACGACTTCCTGATCTACGGAGGAGACGACACATTTAGATTTAACTCATTCACAGATGAAGAAAATGGTATGGGCCTGGGATCAAAAGTAGTTCTTGCGCTAGCGAAATCCATTCACCAGCCTGCATGCAAAGTCTTATGCTTTGATAACTTCTTCACTTCTATTGAGCTCCTGCAATATTTACGTAACGAATACGGGATTTTCGCACTGGGAACAATCCGATCAAATAGGCTTCGAGGAGCGGAAAAAAAATTACCCACGGATAAAAATCTAAAAAAAAGCGGCAGAGGATCTCATGCACAAGTCGTATGCAACAAAAACAAGATCGTTGTCGTCAAATGGTACGATAACAAATGTGTCACAGCTGCAAGCACATTTGTAGACGCGCATCCTATCCAGAATGTGGTTCGTTACAAGAAAGCACAAGGAAGAAAAATGCCAGTGACATGCCCAAATTTGATAAAAGAATACAACACCGACATGGGCGGAGTTGACCTGGCAGATATGCTGATTGCTCTGTATCGTACACCATTCCGAGGTCATCGCTGGTATTTACCGATCTTCTCGCAAATGCTTGATATTTGTGTGAACAATGCCTGGCTTCTCTATCGACGTCATAGAGAAGCCAGGCATGAAGCCAAAAACCCAAGTCGCTAAAAACATTTCGAATAGAAATTTTCGAAAGCTTACGCAGATTTGAGAGAACTAATACAAGCAATATCAGCAGGACTAGCGTCAGCTCAACCAAGACCATACAGAGACCTGTAGCTGAAAGACCCCCAGATGCTGTTCGGTATGATCAAGTTGCACATTATCCAAATGTAACGCCTATCAGAGGGAGGTGCATGTATTGCAAGAAAGGGCAAACCAAATTGTTTTGCGAAAAATGCAAAATGAGACTGTGCTTATTGCCGGAACGTAATTGTTTCGTAGAATATCATACTAAGAAATAATACGAGTATAATTTATAATTGTAAGACTGTTAATACTCGTATATATTATGTAATATTTATATTTCATAGTAGATATTCGTGATTGATCTCATTCTACCATTAATTTAGATTTTTATAAGATTCAAAGGCTGTTAAAACTATTACTGTTGATTTTTAACCGACTTATACTAAAAGAAGGTTCTGTTTTTAAAGGTATGTATGGAAGTAGAAAATAATTGTCTTAAATTTTATGTTTCTTTCACGTTAGAATGTAATATTTTGTTTTTTTTTGTTTTGTTATAACTTGTTAAAAGCCTGGCAGAGCGGCAAATATGATACATAGATTTTATAAGGTTAATTTTTAAGAGTCTGGCAATGTGCCTTATGTGATACATTCAATAAATCATAAAATAATAAATATATATTTTTATTTTTATTTTTTCTCCCCTCAATGAATACCTAATAATACATTTTATGTAAAATTTATCAACATTTCATAAAAAAAAATCTTGCCAAGTATAGGGATATAAAGTTTCACATGAATCCAGTTGTTATTATAAATGTTTGTATGGAACGGAATTCAAACGAAAGAAAAGAAGAAGAAAGAATACTACTCTCTAATACTGCCATTTTATATTGCTGATAATATATCTATCTATTTAATAAAAATCAATGTTTGTATGCAGGTATGTTTCCTATGAACTCCAAAACGGTAGGAGTAATTTTATATTTTTTAGTTTTATGTAATTTTATATTTTTAGGCAATCTTCAGATAGCCCAGCTGTGAACCTGTGAAGTTTGGTAGCGATCGGAAGTTTAAACACGGGCGAAGCCGCGGGGGTACTGCTAGCCAGAAATATTAAGCAAATAAATTTTGAAGCAACATTCGAATTTGTAATTATTTTGGGTAATAAGGCTTGAATCGTTTGCTTACCACAAATTAACTTAAATGGTTTTACAGTAACGACGGTTGTGCTCTAGTTGCAAGTAGACATTAATAGCTACTCTACCTGTCGAAATAACGTATAAATATGAAACTTTCTTGTACATCAAAGCTTTTGTTGATATCTCTTATGTATATTAGTTATAAAATCGAGCAATGTATAGTATTAAACATTTTCTGGTAACACGTTCATAAATAGTAGTGCGAAGCCAATTTTAATGGAGGTTTCAAAATTTAACCTTTCAATAAATCTATTGTAATACATACATATGTACATACAGTGTATCGCAGCATGAATAACATCAAATTGGTACACTTTTCAATGAAATGCTCTCAATTCTGGCAAATTAAAGTTATTTTGTATAATCGTCTTACATATATCTTTATCAAACGGTATGTTATATGTACTATAATAAAAAGCACATTATGCTTCTCTACAGCCTTTACACTAACTTAATGTCAATTTGTTTCTTTGTTTCTTTATATCGATTAGGCTCCGAAACTACTGAACCGATTTAGATGAAATTTGATAAGAAGATATTTTGAGACCCTGGGAAGGACATAGGATAGTTTTTATTTCGGAAATCATCCCTTAAAGGGGAAAATGGAGGTGAAAGTTTGTATGGAGAAGCAACCTAAAAAATAAAGAAACATCCATTGCCCATCTGCGTAGAAAAACAAGCCAGCATATATATTTTTTACTATATTTGCTACTTTAAAATATAGTAAGGATGCGCCTAAATTGACTTAAGCAGAGTATGTTCTATAGATACGATCTAAACCGAACATTAGTGTTCCATTTCCAATATCCAATGCCGCAGTTAATTAAGTTTAAACCACAAAATATGGGATCGTAAATCTAAGAACGGCTAACTTCATTAAGCCTTATGTTATAAATCAAACAATATATTACTGAAAAGTTCAATTCAAAGTTCCATGGCTTCGTATCGATGAAAAATTTTAACAATTGTAATTGTTTTGGAGTACTTGCTTTTATTAGAAGCTTTATTTAACACCTCGCGGTTAATTTCTAAGAAATTAATTGTTAATCTGTGGCTCGGCGGTCGGTGACAGGTTAAAATTTCGCATTAAAAAAGAGTTTAAATGTTGATTAATTTGTAAATTCAAAGATATTAATTAATAAAGGTCGGATTTTACATATACCTATTGCTTTATTTCCATAAACTAAAACGGGGTGTTTGACACCCCACGCGACGGCTTACGTAACTTTATAGGCGCGCGTAACTAAGGGTTAAAGGACATTTGAACATCACATGATTAGATTCGCTCAGGTACTTTTAGCTTTTTCATACAAAAACTTCGACTGTTTTTTTTAATAATTTGTAATATGTATGCATTAATATTTTGGCTAACTATTTTACTAACTAGCTTCGCTATGGCGCATCCCTTTAAATGTACGCGGATGTTCACAATTTCATAGATTTTAATTTTTTGCGCGGAACCCTAATTCTTTTTCTAAAATAAAAGTAGCCTAAGTTACTCCTTAACGTCAGCTATCTACCAGTGACTGAAGAGTTAAATTGTTTGATATAATTAAAACATTTCTTCTTATAAGTATCTAACGTATATGCTTTCATATGAGTTTTTTTTATTATTAAATCATATGAGCTGTTATTTTGACATTACAAACAGACACATCAATATTATTTATTTGTATAGATAGTATTCCTTGTGTTATACTTCTCTATACTGTGGTAGTTCAGGCCAGGTCTGTCTAAATACTAAATTTCATCGAAATTCGTAAGGAAGCAAAGAGTTACAAACATACATATAAAGTACACTCTCATATTTTTTTAAATAGTGTGATTTAGATGGTATTGCAATCCATTCTGATTTTATTCATTCTGTGATCAATCTTTGTGATTTGGTTCACATTATGGTTTATTATTGGAATAAATTAACTGATTTTGACTGAAAACAAAAAAAAAGTAAATCAAACAGTAAAATCTATCTATACATATAATAAATTTCTAACTGAGTAGAACCAGTACATTAAATATTTTTTGGTAAATCTCGTTGAAATAGTCATTATTATCGATACAGAGGCCGAATCTATAGTTTTTTAGAATTTTTGTCTCTCTGTCTGTTTGAGAACGCATCACGAGAAAACCACTGGACAGATTTTAATGAAATTTTTTTATGATGATAGCTAGATATCCGGGTCAACATAAAGGATACTTTTTACTTTTTTTGCGGGAAAATATCTCATCTCTGAGAAATACTAACCATTAAAACGTATCTAGGCAAGTACTATAAATTACAATATTGATATTAGCCACTAAATTTATTTTTATATAAAAGCTATGGCTCAGTATTTCTATAATACTAAAGCTAAAGAGAGGAAGCCTCAAAGTTCCTTATGTGATTTATTCTTCAACGTACCTAAAGCTGAAGTCGTTCAAGTTAAATCTAACAAATGCTTTCCTGTGGCACAATTTTAGGTTTCATTTGACGATATATTTTATTACTTAAAATTTGAGTATTACTTTTATATATTTACGCGAATATTAGATATTATTAATGAAATTATTTTTTCGGTTTTTGTCGCAGATTTATTTTATATTTTTGTTGCCGAAGTTTCGCTTCACAGCAAACACGGTTACGGGAGAGACTAAGATTGTAGACGCCTCTAAAGTTATTTATTATATAGTTGTAGCTATCCCGCCTGTAACAAAAACCCGAAATCTAAAAGGTAGTTTCATTTAAACCCTGATGTATAAATGAATGTTAGTAAGTGTATGTTTGTTACTCCTTCACGTTGGAACTGCTGAAGGACTTTGAAAGGATGAAATTTAGTGTTTAGATACACTGTGACCTAGAATAATACATAGACTACTGCTGGGCACCTAGTAATGTACAAAGGGATGCGAGTTTCACACGATACTAGTAGAATAAGAAGTCTAGTTATATAATAATCTTACTTCTTACTAAATATATGTATAGTAAAATGTGAAAGTTTAGATGTTTGGATGTTTATTAATCACGCCAGAACGGCTGAACGGATCTGAATGAAATTTGGCACAGAGATGATTATAGTCTGGAATAGCATATAGGATATTTTTTCCCGGAAAAACGTACGGTTCCCGTGGGATATAACCGGAGAGGGTGAGCCGCTAGTAATACATAGATACATAAATGCCAATAGTAAATACATATGAAAATGATTAGCAGCAATTTTAAGCTTCGCTTAAACTGAGTTTACCATTCCAATATAGGATATCGACTACCCACCCTATACTGGTGTAATCCACGTACTTCGGGGATCAACCCGTATTAATGTTATAGTGGCTGCTCGCAAAAGATAATTGTATCTCATTTGAATAACGGCGATTTACTAACAGCATTTGGCAATACGTGGATTAATTTGTAACATACTTAAAGCTTCTTTTTCATGCTGAAAAGTTCAATATTTAATTTTAATGTCAATATTTAATCTTTAATGTTCTTAAGAGTGTCCGTTTGTCAAGACATCGTTATTTATCACAGAATCTGTGAAAGTTACCACGTTGATACTTCCGGCTTTTATGTTGAATTGCCAAAATTGAAAACACGATTGGAGAAAATTTTAAGAAGAAAATTTATCTATATAGGGTTTTTGTTTTGTCAGGAAGCCTAGAAGTATTTCTTCAGTTGCCGAAGTTCATTTTTCGATTGGTTGTTTAATTAATGTATAGTGAATTAAAAACTGTTTTGGCACTTACATCGTTATAAAATAGGTTGAGCATCGCTCTATTGCTCTATACTTCTCACGCACGATAGAACATTGTCTGATCATCCCGTTCCTCTGATTCCGAATCGTGCCGCTCTCATGGTGCACTCTTAAAGCGTACCTACTATTATAAAAGCTGCACAGCTTTGAGTAAAATAGGCCTGGATCTGGAGTAACACTTAGTCTAGTCTTAGTATTAGTTATATTTGCCAAAACGTGAATATGTATATATTTTATTGTAAATACAAAAAAAAAACACCTGGAAACGTTCCTAAGCTAGACGAGAGATAGAAAATCGCTAATAATACATTTAAATTATTTATTACTCCTTTATTACTCCTATCATACAAAACTGTAAGTGGCGTCCTATTTATAAAAAAATTTATAAAAAGCTTTTGAATAAAAACAGCTCATCTCGAAACTTCTAGTTTTTACTGCAAAGAGAACTCATTTACATTTTAAATGCAGTGCTTGTAGGAATTGTACCGGCTGTATGAATGTGATTTTTGAGGTTTATCTCTTATACTAATACTAAATACATTTGTTTACTAACTACTTAATACATTTTTTTCATGTTATTTCCAGGAGGCTGAATGAATGAGGGCGAATGAATGAATGAATGAATGAATGAATGAATGAATGAATGAATGAATTACTCTTTATTGTACACCCAAAAAGAGAAAAAGAAAATATACAATATAATATAGAAGAAGGTACAAGAGGCGGCCTTATCGCTAAATGAGCGATTTCTTCCAGGTAAACTTTGGGTGTGTAGGAAATAGTACTAAGATAGAAGGGGCGCGAATAACAAATAAAGAGACAATAGAAATATTGGTGCTTCTGATTCTTCACATTAAACTTAATTAATAAATAATTTTTATTCATATCTTAATTATTATCTTTTTTTTGCAATATGATGTTACAGTGATAGTGAATGATAATGAATGCAGTCGGTTTAATTGCTGTCCGAACATGCACCTACTTTATGAGGGGTGTTTTCATGTGTTTATATCGCACCGACTAAGCATTATTGCTTAAGTTTTCGGTAACAAATGGATCGAATACTATAAATGATTAAAACGACATTTAGAATGGAGATAGCTCACTATATCTGGGACTAACAAATAGGCTACATTTTAACGACGTACCCTATCACACGAGCGAGGACACCGACGAAAATTCATTACAAATTATATTTATTTTTGTTGGTGGACTCGCTCTTGTCAAAATATACCCAGGTATAAATTAATATGTTGGGACATTAACACACAACACTCAGTGTAGCCAACTTATGCGTTTCCCCCCCTTTATAGGAAAAAATGTTAAGGTTTTTTTTTCTTTAATAACATGACTTAAATAATTTTGCTTAAAGACTTGGAAAAATCATATATCTTTAAATATCATTTGCATAATTTGTTTTTTTTTTTATTATTTTCTAAGTTATCTATGAAATTTATTATTTTTATTAAACGGTTATATGTATTTTTTTGTATTAGATAAAAACGTACATTTTTCAAATTGTTAAGTTTACTCTTAGGGGGATGAAATTTCAAGTGTTGGCAACACTGACAGCACTAATTCCATAGTAAGCTACGAAGCTTGTGTTATGGATACCAGATAGTTGACGCACTACACATTGTATAACATTAAATACATACATATTATAAATATAAACATATATGACTGGTGTACAAACATTCATGCTTATCACACACATGAATGCCGCCAGCGGAACTCGAACCCCCGACCGCTGGCACAGCAAGTAGGTTCTCTACAAACTGAGCCAAACATGTCGACAAAAAAAGTATGTATATATTTTACACAAGCTCATTAAATTACTTAATATTAATAAGATTTTATATTGATTTATCATATACTAATATGTATTAAATTATATATTATGTTTATTTAAATCTAATAAGTATACTATTTTTAAAAATACGATTGTATTGTGGTACCTACATGATATGTATGTATGTAGGTATATAATGTAAACACCAACAACCAAAGGTCTAGAAGAAACCGCTAATTAGCGATAAGCCCGCCATTTGTATCTCTGCTCTTGGTCCTTTTTAGATAGGTACATTTACATTATCTTACATAATATCTCTTTGTAATTCTGTAGTGTAATAAAATAAATTGTATATTAATGACAAAAAACAATTTAAATTTGATGTCAATGATTTTATTACAAAGTAAAATCATACTCGTAAAAGCTAAAATAATATTTCAGAAAAATAAACCTTGTTATTATTGCTTTTCATGTAATATAAATGAGAACATCGGTTCAGTAAGTACTGGTACAAAGGAAGACATAACAATGTGTTTGAGGAATTGAAAAATATAAGAAAATACGTATTGAAATATATATATATATATATATATATATATATATATATATATATATATATATATATATATATATATATATATATATATATATATATATATAATATATATATATATCTCTTTGGCAGTGTTTCTTAATTAGGGCTAGTTTTTAGCACTTTATCTTTTTTGAAACTACTTTATGTAACGCGTAATATATCAACTGAGAAGTTCTTATCAGAAAAAACTGAATAACTAAATCCCTACCCGGGATTCGAATCCAGGACCTCCAGATCTGTAGCCGTACATGTTAGCTAGACCACTAGACCAGTGAGACGTTTAAAATATAATTATAATAATATTATTAATTTTGTAAAGTTCAATTGAATCCATGTTTAATAATTGCTTTTTCAGACAGCCATTATTCTCTCAATTTATTTAACTTAAGTGACGGTGCGAGAGATTTTTATTTAATTATAAAATATTAAAGCTAATTAAAACATTCAGATTTTATCTCGTAACGATAAAATATGAGAAGCTGCTGCTATAAATGAGGTCATTTCTTGAATTGATGGCGATGTTTGGGGTGAAAATTGTTGGTGGAAAAAAGTACGTATTGTATTACAGCAAGCCTTGTTTTATTACTATTTTTTATGGATAACAGTGTATGTATATATATTTTAAAATATATGTAGATTACTATATTTTAATAATAACGGAAGTTTTTTCATAATATTAAATTGCATTATGTAAAAAATATTAAAAAAAAAAATTAGTTAATCAGATATCGTTTTTACATTATATATTTATTTATTAAGTAATTATTTCTTATAAATCTGGATTACTGAAGTAACTTTTTTAAACAAAAATCGTTTATTTTAGCGATAAAAAAAAACAAAAAATCTATATATGTATAGAAATATATTGGGACATTAACACACAGCACTCAGTGTAGCCAGCTTAGGGGGTTTCCCCCTTTAAGGAAAAAATGTTAAGGGTTTTTTTTTCTCTTTAACAGCATGACTTAAATAAATAATAACTTCCCTTTTATCTCGAGGTAAACATAAAAATATATCTTACTAATTTTACTTTTTATAGACGTATCATACGAGAGGAGTCGCGGTTGAATATTAATAAACATGATTCAATGTATAAAGCAAGAGCGGGGTCTGGAATATCATTAAATCGATTGTGTCTCAATAGGCTCGCTGCGCTAGATCGCGAAATGCGCCTTTGATGAAATCTAAATAGGGTTACTCGTTAATATTGCTCTTATCTATTTAATGAAAGAGCCTAAGTGGTTGATAAAATAAATAAATATGTCGGGACATTAACACACATCACCATCTAGTTCCATGGTAAGCTACGAGGCTTGGGTTATGGATACCAGATAGTTGATACACTACATACGAGTATATACATATATAACTTTCATTTTTTGTTTTTTCATTTGTTTTTTCATTTCTACCAACATTCGCGTTTATCACACAAATGAATGCCCCCAGCAGGGCTCGAACCCGCGACAACTGGCACAGCAAGTACCACACTGGGTCCTTACAAACTGAGCCAAACGTGTCGTCAATATATATATATATATATATACGAGTATATATATATATATATATATATATATATATACATATAGACTTTTTGGTTTCTATGTTATATAATTATTCTAAATAATTAAATTAATCTAAATAATTAAAGTAACTTGGCCTAAAATGATATCAAGCCCTATCTCTACATCTTTATAGATGTACACCCACATATTTTCATTTATTATACCTATTATATTTCACGCTTCAGTTTCCTCGTCAATTATAAAACAAGCTGTGAAATTTATATCGAGGGTTACTCGTTTTCATCTTTGATTAACGACCTGCCACCCAATTATTCTTAATTCTAAGTACTCTCTTTGATGTTATTTTATTTGATTTTCGTTGTTATTATTTATTATACTTCAATAAATTTTCTTTTTAGGTGAAATTCACATACTTCTTATATTTAAAAAAAAATGTAAATAGTATTACTTATTAGCTATCATACGTAAATTGACATATCCTTATCCTAAACGTATACGTGAACACCGATATGTATATTAGCTTTTAAATCTAATTTAATATTATAAGGTTTTTTTTATATTATTGTTTTTTGATTATTTGATCGCGCTTATCTAATCTACCCAAGTTAGTTAATATACATCTTTAACGACTAGTTTGGCTCAATTTGTAAGGACTCTACTTGCTATTCCAGCGGTCACGGGTTCGAGTCCCACTGGGTGTTGATTTGTGTGATGAGCACGAATAATTGTACTCCATTCATGGATGTTTATATTTATAATATGTATATATTTAAAGCTATATATGTGTAATGTATCAATTATGTGGTATCCATAACACAAGCCTCTTAGCTTACCATGGAACTAGATGGTGCTGTGTGTTAAGGTCCCAACATATGATTTATTCATTAATTGTTATTATACATATGAAACCTCACGCACTTCAAATTATAATAATACTGACAAATAGTACAATCTTCTCACAAACTTCAAATCTAAATAGGTATAGTTCGTGTTCACTAACAGAGTGCAAGCATTTCTCAATTTCTGAATAACAGGAAATTATGTCCTCCAGGAGTGAAAATGGCGTCATCACAGATGAGAACTATACACTAGATATATAATAGCTATTCATTCTGATAGTCGTGCGCTATTTTTACTGTTTAAATAAAAATAACATTAAAATAAAATATAAAAGCACATACAAATTGTATTTATGTAGTTATAATTTATTATTGATTCCAATAATTAACGTTTAATAAACATTATTAATTTATATATTTTAACTAGTGACTCACCTTCGCTTGGTTCGGGTTTGTCCCTAGGTTCACTTTGATTTTTTTGAGCGGAACCCTAATTCTTTTACTGAAATAAAAGTAGCCTAAGTTACTCCTCATAACATCAACTACCTGCCAGTGAAAATTCCGTCAAAATCGGCCTAGCCGTTTCGGAAATTAGCCGGAACAAACAGAGAGACAGACAAAAAAAAATTAAAAATTGAGTTTTTCTTATAAATACCGTATATCATTCCATATGCTTTTATTAAAAAGCTGTTATTTTGTCATTATAAACAGACACTTCAATTTTATTTATCTGTATAGATTAGAAAATATTACAACAGTCTTACTTAAAAAAATAATTTTATACAATTATGGACTAGACTAGACTTCGTCACTTAAAAAACCACTTTAGGTTCCTTAACTTTTTCAACTTTTGTCCAAATATATTTGTAAAATGTAGCAGCTATAGCTCCTCCTAGCAGAGGCCCTGTCCAACATATCCAGAAAGATCTACCTGTCCAAATTGCTGGTACTAAGGACCTGGCTGAGTTTATACTATCTCCACTTAAAGGGCCCCCAGAATTTGCCAAGCCAGAAACCGTTAGCCCAAATTTAATCGAGTTTGACTCATTCTTCTCTTCATTCACGGGATCTCACACAGCACAGACAATAAAAGATAAAGTCACAGTTAAAATAACTTCCACCATAAACGCTTGATTAACCGTATGCTGAGTATGTGGTTAGGTGATAAATATACCATCGTATGAAGTGTCAGCTGGTAACAATTCTATCAAAATACCATAGCCCAAAATAGAACCAGTGCATTGAGCCAAAACATAGGGAATTCCGAGACTGGCTGACATTTTGCCCCAAATAACAGCTGCTAGGGTGATAGAAGGATTCATGTGTGCTCCAGAAATGTGTCCAAAAGCTTGTATATTAAAGAGCATTTAAATTTACCCCGTCTAATGGGATACCGGATACAAATCATACAACCAAGGAATAGTTATAAAGAGGTTGATACCAGTTCTGCTAAGATTGCTCCCCAATGAAGGATGATTTTATTTGGTCGTCCTTTGATTTCTTTTATCACGATGTCTTCAGGCACGCAGACAAGGTGTTTACTGTCATATTGTCTTCAATAACGGGCTGAGGATAATGTCCTATGATTCACCATATCGCTACTATATTAACTGTATGGTGTAAAATTTTTAGTACGTGCAATCTCAGACTCTCTTTGTTGTACTCTGAGAAGATTTTAATCGGAATTTATGGCATGAATATTTTATATAGTAAATTTTAATTGGATAAATATATGTTGAATTTAAAATGTAATATTTGTAGTTAATAGTTTAATAAATAAATTTATTCATTAAGCATATTTCAAGTTTTTGAAGAGTTTTGAAGACTTATATTTTATAAATTTGCAAGTACTTATCTAATCAAAAAACTTATATTTAAAAGCAATAATATATAGAAATAATTTATTCTATTTAAAAAAAATGTTTTTATAATCCCGTTGTGATATAATGACCCATTTTTGTATTATACAAATTAAATTTTAGGTTTACCTGGTAAAAGGTTCAGTGTACTTTATTATTTACCTTGCGAATTAAATTCTCAGAAAGGATAAAAATAAATATATGAGACACCATTTTCTAAAGTCCTTTTCGGAGTAAAATTAATGTTTGATATTTTAAAATAATATGTGTAAAATTATAAGAAAATATATAATATTCCCTCCACGACCGCGGACACGCCGGCGTTACAGTTACAATAGATTTCTTAGAAATTTTATTCATTTCTTAGAAATTTACTTGGAGGTGTTAATTTACATATATTCATAAAATAAAGTAGTTGGAAAATTTCTGGTCAAACAACACCTATTATTATCTATTGAAGCAAACAAAAATAGCCCGAATTAGCGCTATGCAATTCCTTTGTATGGGATGGAGCATCTGTTTTAGTATAGTATTATGTCATCTGTGCTAAGATACAATTCTGTCACTATCACGTGTAATGAAAGGTAAATATTTAAATACTAGACGTTCCATTATTTGAAATGACAATGGGGCGAACACGCCTCTTAGCTCGAATACAATAGAATTAAATATTTAACCGCTTATAAACGTTGTATCAGGTATTGCCATGTGACTTTCTCAATGCACATTCCAAATGATAATTAAGTTTCATACGTAAGTATGAAGTTTAAATACATTTTTATGTATATTTAAAAGAAAAATAGATTTTTGTGTACTTGCTTTCGTTCGAAATTTCGCTTTAGTTTTACAGCGGCATCTTTTTAACAACAGAAATTACTTCGGATTCAAATTGTGATTTTATTTATTATTTATATATTCACAAATGATTTCTTTTTAAATTTATATGAGACTACGCTTGAGAATATTTATCATACAAAAAAAGATTTAATCTATAAATTACAAAAAGAACGTTATGAACAACACATACACCATACATTTTTCAAGTCAGCTTTTTTAAATAGTCCACGTCACTCTCACCCTAATGTTCCATCCACCAGTTAGGGTCTTGTTGAAATCGAATTTTCGTGCCAAGGACGCGTGTATAAACGTACAGACGTACAATACTTTTCACGGTTGTTTGAGTCTTGTACCGTTTCACTAAAACTCTATAATTTTATAAGTACCTATAGATATAGATTTTGAAGTTCACCGCAAGGGGCTCTATTTTCTTACCTTACATTATTATATAATGTGTAGTACAAAGAAGTGTGTCTATTTGTCTATAAAATTGTTACCAATAGTCACCTTTTTCTATAGGAAAATAAAGTTATTTAAAGAGAAAATTACTTTTTTAACCTCTGACGCAAAAATAAGGGTGTTATAAGTTTAACGTTGATGTCTGTCTGTGAGTGCGCGTGTCTGTCTGCGGCATCGTAGCTCTGAAACGGATGGACCGATTTCGATGCGGTTTTTTTCATTTAAAAGCCAGTTTGCTTGCGGTGGTTCTTAGCTATGTTTGGTTAATATTGGTCCAGCAGTGTATGAGTATCCGCTCTTTTCCAAAATGATGTAAGACATTTTGGCGTATGATTACTCGATTAAGTGCTTCACGCGTGCCAGTGTAATCGTTAAATGACAATTAATTTGCGTAGGGAGTTTTTAAAATTTTTAATTTATAATTATTAATTATATTTTTTTAAACACAGACACTTTTGTTTTCTCTAAAAAAAATTGCTAACTGAATTTAAACAAGACAGAATAATTATGCAATATCCAGTTAGTTTTATAGGAATTTAATGCGTATCAAAACATTACCCAGTCGTTTTACCTTGATTCCCCTAGTTAAATATTTGCAAATTTAATATGTCAAATCTGTATCAGGTTTATTATAAAACTATTATTACGAGTATAAAGTTTATGTACAAACACTTTTTAGTAGTCTTCAAGTAAAGTCTTACAAATCAACAACAATAAGCCATTTAATAGAAGCTAATCGTCAAATGGAAATAGCTGATTGGATTTTATTTAATAACTTTTAAGATTTTGTACTACTAAGTATAATGAAGATTAAATAATATGAGTATGTACACATGGAATATAGATACTAAAAATAAATTTATATATACATATATGTAGTGTAATAATTATAAATTAAAAAAAAACCCTACCCAAAAATACTTATAGTTTAAGGAACAACCCTTAAAAAGTAAAAAACTTAATCGAGTAATCATACGCCAAAATGTCTTACATCATTTTGGAAAAGAGCTAATACTCTTACACTGCTGAACCGATATGAACCACCGCAAGGAAACTGGCTTTCAAATGAAAAAACCGCATCGAAATCGGTCCAACCGTTTGAGAGCTACGATGCCACAGATAGACACACAACACACAAACACAGACAGACAGACAGACAGACATCGACGTCAAACTTATAGCACCCCTCTTTTGCGTCGGGGGTTCAAAATTACTACATATCTCACGATTTATCTTAGCCTTTGTGGAAGGAGCCTACATACAACAAAGAACAACAAAACAAATGTTCGTCTTATTAGATAATGAAATATGTATAAACTGAATGCAAATATTAACATTAGCTCAGAACAGTAGTATGCAGCATCATTACATCGTAAATAACACTAATACAATTGTTTAATTAATAAATATACTTTAGAATAATTAACATACCTAATTTTCCATCTCCCAGGGTCTAGTGATGGCCATCGTAGGTAGGTACTGAGAGAAAATGTGCAGATTTGCCTTTTTCGCCTATGTGCAGAGAGCTTTTTTCACAAGTTTGTATAATGGATACAAGCAATCCGACGTACAATTTTAAAAAAGTAACTGAAGTTTTTTGCAGGCTCTTTTCAGCAAAACCTTTCCGAGCCGGTGTTAGCCAATGCCTTGGACTTTTTTTAATGTTGAGAAATGCATTTTCACACGTTGAAAAAGATTTATTAATAATTATTTTGTCGTTGTAAGGCTCGAATAGTATTAAAATGTAATAAATAATAAAAAAAAAGATATATGAAATTTCAAAGTCTATTAAAATGTGATTTTCTATGACATGGGAACGTAGTACTTTGATACAGCAAAGTGCTCATCTCTCAATTTCCGCCTAACCGGATATTACGTTGTGGGGCTTCGGAAACAATATCTTCAAAGATGAGGACTAAACTAGGTCTAACTATCTAGTGTGGTACAAAATAAGCTTTTATTAAATGTAATGGATTGAGATTAAGACCTATATTGTTTGAAAATATTGTATCAATTCTTATTTAGAGAATATTTTTGGTAGTATATATATACGATCCAAGTCCATATTATTTTGTTTAAATGTATCACTCAAGACCAAATGAATTTCATTGAACCCTTTTTTTGTATTGACACCTGATTTACCACTTTGAATTTAAAACAGCTAAGCTTATCACATAAACCTGTTATAAGTAGGTTGTTGTATAGCTAGGAAAAATACTGTTTACTTAAAAAGTACACAAACCTTTAAATCAAATTAAAAGTAATTAAACATTCTAAGAGAAGTACGTATTTCTTGAAATTTTGTATGATGGTTCTATTCATGAGAGAGAATCTTGAATATGGTTTAAAATTAACGAAGATAGAAAGAAACACACATCTTAATTGAGCACCTCCCCTTTAATGAAATCGGTTGAAAATATAATATTTTTTATTTACATATGTAATCTTCCTGTCAAATTCACTTTTTTCCTGTCAAATGTTGCGATAGTCGTAGCCACTTATAGCTTACGATCTTTAGTGACTCTATTTGCCAATAATTGAAATATTAAGTATCTTTATTACTTTACTAAAACACCTCTGGAAATCTGAATTGGTTCACCTCCAGGTAAAAAGTTGTACAAACCATTTTTACGCGATTTACACGATAGAAAAAGGTTCCACACGAATGTTTAATATGAATATGGACCTATGAGTTATGTACCTTTCAGTTTCTCAAATAAAGTTATTTTATTCCGGCAAATATTTTACTAAGTGATATTTTTATTTAATATGAGCTTTCTTACAAATATTACGATCAATTATACACGTAATAAAATAACAAGAGTTGAAGCTGTATATTAAATATTATATGAAAATGCTTAGTAGGGGTAGCACTGACATTACTGTTCAGATTTCAATGAGACTTTGTTGATAGTTTCATTGCATACAGCTGTGATCCTGCGTCGATCCATTAAGACAAAGAAGGTTCTGTTGGGTTTCAGTGGGTACGGCTTTCCTAGCCGGTGAGTCCCACGTAACCACCTGTATGTTTGCAAGTGACATGGGTAAAGGCATATCTTAACGTTAAAAAGAAGTATTTCATTGTAATTTGATAATTAGATCTAGATACATTTGCAGGAGCTCCTCGTTTCTCTTTAATAAAAAGTAGGCGTTATATTTAGAGATTATGGCTTAAACAAAAATACATGGGAATATATGTAGAGCTTGAATTATATAAACACTTAGCATGCACTAATAATATGATAAGTCAATAAATTTGAATACATGGAATCAGTTTTTATAATTTAATTTAAAATATTCATTCACAATCTTCTTCATTAGCTGCTAATGGTTGCATTTTGTGTTCTTCAACTTTTTCTATCTTAATCCAAACATATTTATAAAGAGTTGACGCCAATACTCCTCCAATTAGTGGTCCAATCCAATATATCCAATGTGAAGTCCATTTTCCTGTCCATATTGCTGGACCCAGAGACCTTACTGGGTTCATACTACCTCCATTTAAAGGTCCACCAGCAATTATTAGTCCTACAATAGCGAGACCAAATTTCAGAGAGTTAGCCTCAGTTTTATGTTCATTCACTGGATCCCACATAGAACACACTACGAGTACTAAGGCACCAGTAAAAACGATCTCAAATAATAATGATTGAAACACCGAATGTTCAACATGTGGTTGAGTGACACATACACTTCCTGGTATCAAATCAATAGGCGATAAAACCATCAAAATACCATAACCTAAGATGGCTCCAACACTTTGAGCTATGACGTAAGCAATCCCAAGACTTATTGATGTGTTACCCCAGATGATACCCGCTAACGTCACTGCAGGGCTTATATGACATCCAGTAATATGCCCGAAGATTTGAGCAATGAGAACGATGACCATACCGATTCCTATTGGACTGTATAGTGGGGGATTAGGGTGTATCCCATCAAGAGGAATGCACGTCATGCAGGCAAAGAATACTAACATACATGTTGCCACTAATTCTCCCAAAATTTTTCGCCACTGGGAGTACCATTGAAGTGTTATGTTCTGCAGTTGAGCCATGTTGATTAAAAATGCACCATATCCTCACAATGACCGTACTATCAAACTATCTTTACGTCTTATCACTGTCCCTTTTTATTGCATAGTGAGAAGTCTTGAACTGTAATTTATAAAAGATAAGTTGTGTATTTGTACATCTTTATCACTATCTTCTAAATAAATATTTGATGAATATATATTGGTATGGACCAGAGTAAGATCGTTGTAAATATTTGTAAATTTTTAGTTAAGAGTAGTTATTTTAACGAATATTTTATTATCTTTAGATTTTTAACTTAATGGTAGCCAGGTGTAACTAACTCTAACAAAAAAAAATGTGGATCTCAACGCAGATAAATATTAGGTATTTATAGCTTTAAAAATCAAAAAGTCTTACTGCTTAGATAAGGAAATAATTCTATCCCAATTACATTAAAACGAAGGTGCCTTGGGGCAGAATACTAAGAACACTTTGGGAAAATTGATTACTCTGAATAATTTATGTATTCAAAATTAACTAAAGCACGTAGTTACTTGGTTAATGCAAATAGAATAAATAGAGTAAATTTTACAACTTGTAATGTGAAATGTGGCATCTGAAATTCGTAGGAATAGCGGAAAATGCATTTAAAGGAATTTTGTAAAAAAATTAGGTTTGATCGAAATCGCAATATCGCATGAACGTGTTTCCGAAATTAAATATTTTTATTATATTTTATTTAGTAACCCGAATAAAAGATACACATATATATGCCTTATTTTTTGTACAGTCATTTCAGGTTGTACCATCTACGTGTACTAAAAAAAATCCCTTCGTGTACACCACATATTGTACCCACTTAGTGTACCCACAATTAATTGTATTGTGGAATATCTTTAATCCCTCCATGACCGCGGTCACGCCGGCGTTACAGTTAACAATAGATTTCTTAGAAATTTAATTAATTTCTTAGAAATTTACCTGGAGGTGTTAAATAATTTTGGGTACAATACCCAAAATTATTTAAAGATTATGATATATTGAAATTATAATGTTAGATACAAATGACTAATTAGTCGACCTATGTTTGCGCCAGTATTTTATAAACAAAAATACTTTTTCTTGTTCTACTTTCGATACTATATTTAATTTAGGTCTAGTGATTTGAGGGTAAATATTTTCTATACGACAATATCGTGACAAAAATTTTTCATGAGTGGCAGTAGCTACATAGTCCCGTGATTTGTCGATAAGTAAATACTAAATACATATATTGATATTGGACGTGCCCGTACCAAGCCTGCTTCCACTACTGCGATGGACGTCCATTAAAATATAGATATTAAACAATTTTAAACAGAAAATTACTAAAGAAGAAGAAGTTTACAATAAAAATATTAAAAGTTTTAACGGTGCTGTATACAGAAGCAAGCTTAGTTAAGCGTAGTATAATATTTGCTCAAAACTATGTACTCATCAGTCATACTGGCGAGCAAACACGTATCTCGTTTGGGCAAGCCGTTAGCAAATAGACCTGGTATGATATATGGTAGTCAATTAATACGACATTTTGAGTAACTTTTTCCGTATCTTCTGTAAAAATAATGTCTATTGATTTTGTCATCAAATATCACATATAATAAAACAGTAGAGGTCGGGTGTCTGTACATAGAAAAAAATGTAAGAAGAGAAATAGAACAAATCCAGATTTTTTATTTTTTTTGTTTCTCTGTCTGTTTGTCTGTTTGTACGGGCTAATCTCCGAAAGTGTTTGATCGATTTAAATTAAATTTTGCATGGTGCTACCTTATATCCCCGGTCAACATTTTAGATACTTTTCATCCCAGAAAATTAAATAGTTCCCGTGGGATGGTAAAAAACTATAGTAACTTATACAGCTTAGTACACAAAAACTACTGATTGGATTTTAATGAAACTTTACAATAATATAGTAGTATATATCAGAATAATAAATAGGCTACCTTTTATCCTGGAAAAATATACAGTTTCCGTGGGATAGATTTGTTTTTGTTTATGTAGAGCCCGAACCCGAGCGAAGTGAGGGGAGCCACTAGTTCTTATAAATTTAAAAACGTTTGCTCCTTATTTATTTATTATTATTTTTAACTGAATGTCATGACTACCACCAGTTCGGAAAGCAAAAGTGCTGACCAAAGAAAATCATCGAGACTCAATTTTTTTACCATTTTTATTTTAAACAAAATTAAAATTACAATGATTACTTCAATATTGAAATAACACAAATAAAATCACTTATTGTACCTATAATCTTGAGCACACAAACGCTATTATTTTTAAATTTCTTTTTCGAAGTTTTTTAAATTTTCTGGGATCCTGTTTTAAAAAAAAACATTAAGGTCGATTTGTACTATTTAACTTCACACGGGTAGGTACTTACCACTGTACTCCCTAAATCGTCCTTATTATCCTAATGGAAATCATGTTCGGTTACAGATTCTGTTGGTCTGGATTCTAGTCCGGGATTAAATCAAGTACCTACTGTTAATACATTTTTCTACAAAGTAATTTTGAATATAAACCTGTATTAGGGACTTATTTACGCATGCACTAGCTTATTTGAAATTACCGACAGATATTTCTATTAAAATTTTCTTAGATATACATGAATACTAAACATTTATACATATAATAAAATTGTAATTAAGCCAAATCTGTAAATTAAATAGTTTTTGGAAAATCTTATTGAAAAAGACATTATTATCGATACAGAGGCCGAATCTATAGTTTTTAGAATTTTTGTCTGTCTGTCTGTTACCGCATCACAGAAAAACCACTAGAGGGATTTTGATGAAATATGGTATGTAGCTGGTTATCCGGGTCAACATATAGGATATTTTTTACCACGGGAAAACGTCTCATTTCTGAGAAAAAATACAAAAACTGCAATGTAAGAGTATACTAATATGTAAAACCTATGAATTTGGTTTTTGGTCATCTAAACGCGGGCGGAGCCGCGGGCAGTGCTGGTTTTAAATAAAACTATTTGTTCGGCAGACACCCGGGTCTTTCCCGTGACCACGATTGCTGTAAAGCATACGAAATGTCTGAAACCAAAGATTTAAATAAAAAAATCCAAAAAGTAGTTTTATTTAGGATATTTCTCTTAATAAATATCAGATATACATATTATTTACATTGTACATATATTCAGATAGCTATAGATGGGTGACAGCAATAAAACACACAAATAAAAGTGTTCACAACTTTGTATTGCACCGTGTAACATTTGTATAACGATTCTACACACAGCAACAATTGTATGTAAAGAGATGCTTAAAATAAAACAATTATTTATATTATTTATTATTAAGTAATGTGACTTTAAACCCTCAAATATTAACAGTTATGTGGGTTTGATTCTAACTACAGAACATCCTTAACTAAACAAACTTGCACACATCGGTACTTAGTAAAGACAAAATGCAATAGATATAACTAAAATTATTTACTAGTTCGCAATAATAAAAATACTTAAAAAACTATCCAGGTACAAAAATTACAATAATGCCCTAAAATTACAATTTAGATAAAATGTTTTATTATGTCTGTGTTGTTGTCTGTGTCTACATATTTCAAAGAGCCCACGCAGACGGCAAACTTCAGTTTTTATCTGTTTATATGTAGGTCGAATTTATAATCAGTATAAAGACTGGACAAGCAATGGTAGCCCAGTGGTAACGCGCTCGCTTGGGAAACCGAGTGAAGCAGGTTCAAATCCCGGGTCTCGCACCTCTGACATTTTCATATGCGAATCATTTCCACCATGATTACGACTTGCCTTACGGTGAAGGAAAACATCGTGAGGAAACCTGCATGTCTGAGAGAATCTTTTCGAAAGACATGCAGAAGTCCGCCAACCCGCACGTGGCCAGCGTGGTCCACCACGCTGGCCAAGTGCGGGTAATGGCGGACTTCTGCTATGGCCTGATCCCTCTCGTATTGAAGGGAGGCCCACACCCAGCAGTGGGACGTTAAAAAGGACTGAATACTTACAACATAAAGACTGAAGAAAGATGGAGCCAAAATAATTTTCTTATCTGCCAATACACAATCGTTAGGTGCACACTTGCATTTATCTCCATTTTGTAATAATCTTACAGAGAATTATCAGCTAGAGATTGTATTGTTATTTAAAGAAGAGTATATTCTGAAGTAGATACTTGAATGCGAGGGATCTCAAGCGTGTAAGGATTGTCAAAGATATGGCAACTGAAAATTTATTTATATCAGAAATTAAGTGCATATTTATACTATATATATTTATATCTTTATCTATATGAATGAATGGGTTAATATGTTTGTACAAATGAAGCAAATTAATAAAACTCACTATAATAACGAGCAGCAATAATGATGAAATAAAAATAGCGTTTCTATATTGAGCTAAGGAATTTTAAGCAGCAAAATTTCATTTTTAATAGACAGGTAGGTATTTTAAACTCATACGGTCTGTACTAGATGAAGACCACAAAACCTGGAAATGTAGAGGGGAGTCCTCTGTCCAGCTGTGGAATAAATTGGGCAAACTGTTACTGTATCTAATAAATTGCATTATTATACCACTATACAGTAAATTATAACTTTATAAAGAGTTAAATGTTTCATTTGGATAATGCTCTTCGCTAAAACAACACCAGTATTTTGCTTCATACATATATATTTACGTGTTTTCTATTCATTATAGCTTTAATTTACTTTTAAGACTTGGCAGTATTAAAGTATTTTATTAGTTAAGCGTTTAATAATACAAACTAAAATAGAAAGTGAAATTCAAAAGGCTGTACAAATAGACCTTCACAAACTTTTGTTACAATCTAAATTATTTAACTTGTTATTATTAAAAAAAATGTATAAGTTGTTTTTATGATATGTATCTAAAGTCCTGGAGTAAATAAATATTTATTTTGTATCTGCCGCTGTATTTATTGCGTAGTATATAAAGAGAATATAGCTTTTTCCAAATCTAAGGGCCTATACACAATACTGCGCTGAGAAGTCTTAAAACGGCAGATTACTTCCGTTTGCAATCGTATGCATACATACGCGAGGAAAACTCGCGTCAACAAACCGTTAGAGGTCATCGTGTGCTTAAGCCTTAATATTCCTACCAGATATCGGTCTGGTTAAGTATTTTTATACATAATATGTCTATTACAAAAAAAAAATATCATATGAAAAATAAATATATTACTAAGAGCAAGAATAGAACCCGCTATATACCTTTAACGTCATTAGTAGTTTATTCATACAATTCAATATCAACTTTTAAGCTATTTTTTTCTTGAAGTGATAGTTAAAATCTATGGTAGGATATGTGAGTCCTACCATAGATTTTAACTCGTAGTAATACGTTGAATTAGAAGCACTATAGTGTAACAGTAATTTATTGCAACTATCAACATGGCCGTAGTGCTAACGCATTATTCCTAGTAAATTCAGCTTAACTGTTCAAGCTGTTAGAAACTAATTAACAAATATTACTTTAATGGTTAATTTCTTGCTTCTAATCTATACATATAATAAAAGTGTAACTGATTGATGTCTGTACATGGAAGATATTTGAGAAATACACATTATTCGAGGTTTTTATTAATGCCATAGAATTCAAAACTCAAAACAAAAAGCGCATGTGCGCTTGTGTGCGCTAATCTCGGAAACGGCTAAACCGACTTTGGTGCGGTTTTCACTTATGTATTCTGGTAAGCTTTACTTAATAGTACCTGGGCCACCGAGCTTCGCTCAGAGTTTTTGGTCGGAGAAGTTGGTTGGAGAATTTTGTTTAAAAAAAAACAAAAAAACTTGAATAAATAAAAAAAAGACAAAAATTAATTTAACCTTTGTATCCGACCGGGATTAGAACTCCGACACTTATTCAATCTTGCGCCTTGGCCACTTGACCATGATGCTTATATCCGAGCATGCGAAATTATCGAACATAATATTTTGCGTGGAATAATGCAAAAAAAACCGCATGAAAATTCGAAAATTCGCGTTTTCCCTGACATAAGACTAATCTAGATAGAGATTAAGTTTATATATATATATATATATATATATATATATATATACATATATATATATATATATATATATATATATATATATATATATATATATATATATATATATATATATAATTATTAAGCAAACAATATAAAAATCGTGATTCGGGATAGTTATATTCTGTGTATTTATAAGCATGAAATTGCCAAGAACAACTTATTTAATCAATTTCGGTCTTGTTATCTTTAATAATAATAGATAGATACGAATGTAATCAATACATTCTTCCATTGAATTCAATTAAGAAAAAAATTGTCAATACATTTTTCAATTCAGTTAACAAGAAAATTGAATTGAATTGAAAAATATACTAAAATGGCGGCCAGCTACAAGCTGACCAACGTTACATTGTCAATTTGGAATTACAATGTAAAGTTTTTAGAGCAGCATCTCTTTACATTACGTTAAGCTGATTTGATGGAAACTTTAACGACCTTTTCAACATCATAATAATGTTTTAAGTAAGCTGTTGCAAAATGTTATATATCGGTCACCACTAAATTACAATGTAGTAGTGGAATATGATGTATCTTAATATTATAAAGAGGCAGAGTTTGTTTGTTTGTTTGTTTGTTTGTTTGTTTGTTTGTTTGTTTGTTTGTTTGTTTGTTTGTTTGTTTGTGTGAATCCGATTGAAAAAAAAAATTGTATTACATAGCCCGTTTATTGAGTAAGATGTAGCCTATATCATAAAAAAATTACGGTTTCCGTGGGATAGATGTTTTTTTCTAGGGATGAACCCGAAGCAAAGCGAGAGTGAGTCGCTAACTAATGAGTTGATAAAACCTTCTTTATTTAGTATGTAGTGTCTACATTACGTTAAACCCCGAACATATATACAGTTAGTACGTATAAAAAGGTCTCATAGAAAAGAAACTATGTCAATATGTTAAAGAAATTAATGATACTTTTCATGATTTCAACGTAAAATCATATGAAAAATGCTATTTTACATTGCCAACTTAGGTTTATGACTAATTCTAAGATAGGAAGCACTAGGGTACAGTAAGCACAACACGGAGTTTATTTGAATGAAAATGATTTATATCGAAGTATTATAAAAAAATATTAAATAACCATATTATCATATATAAAAATCAAACTAATTTATTATTGCTTTATTTTAAATAGACATCGAATAGATATAATATACAAAATATATGTATAGATGTATATAATAATATATAAATATATAATTATTTGTAATTATAATTAAGTCATAATATGTGCGTTAGAAGTCGGAAATCGTGTGTAAAATTGTGGTCGCAAATAAGCAGAGTCAAAACATAAACAAACGCCAAGCCATTAGTTTAAACAATTATATAACATTTTCCTACCGACTAAATTTAATTAAATAACTTAGTCATCTCATTCTAACCTTAACAAGTTTTGCTCCTAATTTTCTACCATTTTAATTTACATCTTAACTAACGTGCCTTAGAAGTAATAACAAGAAATTCAAGACGGTTAAATTCTCTCTCAAACACTTTATTGTTTCATAGATCTAATTCGGAAAGTTAGTTTAGAAAAGTGTAAAAGTACCCTGTCACAATATTCTGTTTCTTTTTAACTCAAGTTTATGTATTGATATAAAGATAAATTATGTTTTAGATAAAACCTGTTTCTTTAGTTTTCATCACAAATAGTCAATTTTTTTTTATTTTTGTGCGTAAATTGATTATAATTAAAAATTTAAAAACCCCCCTACGCAAATTAATTGTCATGTAACGATTATACTGGCACGCGTGAAGCACTTAATCGAGTAATCATACGCCAAAATGTCTTACATCATTTTGGAAAAGAGCTGATACTCTTATACTGCTGGACCGATATTAACCAAACATAGCTAAGAACCACCGCAAGGAAACCGGCTTTCAAATGAAAAAACCTCATCGAATCGGTTCATCCATTTGAGAGCTACGATGCCACAGACAGACACACAAACACACAGACAGACAGACACCGACGTCAAACTTAAAACACGCCTCTTTTTGCGTCGGGGGTTAAAAATAGTTATACTTGTACGGTTTTTCCTCAGATTAAAAAAAATATAGACATCGTATTCATTTATTACTTTCACTTTGACATGAATTATTATTAAGTATATGGAAAATATCCGCATTTCGCCCGTGCGAGGGTGCAATCTTAGGACTATACCAGTGGTCGTTCTACAATTGTTCTAAAAAATGAAATGACTAGAATCGTTATGTTTTAAAGTCATAATTTCATTCATATACATTTTGATTTAACAATTGTAGAAGAACTTCTTGTTCAATCCAAATTAAGCAATTTAACTAAATTAAATACGTCGATAGATCTCTGTTTATTTTTCGGTTAACATTTAAAAATAAATATAACTCGTATTACACGTTATATTAAACTAGAAAACAAGAAAAAAATCAATAAATAAAATAAACGTTTTAATCAAAAAAGTGTAATCTCCCTTAATTATGAACATAATATTATTCTCCTAATAGTTCTTAATGGCATCTTTATGTCTGCTTCAAAATTAATTAAAGCCGTTGCAAAATTGTTATTCTATATTATAGAGTAATATCTGTTATATGAAAGAGAGATAAAAATTACCAATCTTCTACGTATGTAATATTGAAATTGTAGGGTAGTAGAATACCCTCTTTCACTACATAGTATTAACCAAAGTCGCTTCCCGCTGTCCGTCTGTCCCTATGTATGCTTAGATCTATAAAACTACGCAACGGATTTTGATACAGTTTTTTTAATAGATAGAGTGATTCAAGAGGAAGGTTTTAGTATATAATTTGTTAAGTTTTTGTATACATTGGCTAAAATATAACGATATTTCTTGGAGATGTCGGAAAATAATAAGCCGTCTGGGAGCTTTCAACGAAAAGGCTGCCTAAACCCTTCGAGATATAACAAAATAATGTATGGTGGAATTATGTATCTTTTATAGGTAGGTCTACTACTTAGTTTCAGCCCTGAAAACTACAGACAAGGAGTCCAATCTCCATATTGTTTCATTTGAGGAATCCCTCCGCAAAAATTCTTAGAGCTATAATCCCACGAGTCAGTCTGATTTACATAGTTACCATATAAATTGAGCTGTACCTATGTCAGTAGCGCGAAGTTAGCGACAATAATAAACGTAAATCAGTGTGAATTTGCCCCTCCCTCTTGGGACATACCAACCGCAGCGCTCTCTGCGCGCCCAGTATTATTTTTTCACAATTTTTGAGACAACTTTTACATACAGAGATATACTCCTTGTCTTATAGTCTTCATGGTTTCAACATTTGCATTAAAAAGGTTTTAAAGTTAATCGTTTACTACTAAAACTTAATTCATCTATATGTTCAATATATCTCAAATGGGTTTATTTCATATTATACGTTTGGAGCATGATGTAATCAGGAAAATTGAGTTAACTAATGATTCGCCTTTTTTTAAACAAACTAAATTTGCTCAATTATATCAAAATTTGCATAGCAATTAAATAATTCCACAAAACAGTTGACAGTTTAGTACGTGATAAAAGATAAAAAATGCAGCTTACAACTGTTTTTTTGTTTCATTTATTACTATTCAGTTAAAAAGAAACAGAACATTGACGTGAAATTTAATGGTGAATTATATTTTAAAGCTTTAATTTAAAAGTCATAATATACATTTAAATATTACGCTAAAGTTATTTTTAATTAATGATATTACAAAAATATAAGAACAAGCATCATTTTCTAGAATTATATTTATATAAATAATAACAAGGAAATTAATGTATATATTTATTTTATTTATTTTTTATTTTATTTTATCATACATGCATATTTTTCAGTAATAATAGCTTAATTTGACGATTTAACGTGTGTAGATAGTGACAATGTAGAAAACTGCCCTCTTAACTTCGTTGTAACGCTAAAAGTATATGGGCATGATAAATACTGCGAGCTTGGACAAGATGACATTTAAAATTCGTTTACGCCTAGTCCAGTTATTTGGTAGCTTTAGCTGGAAAGTTTTCCGGTAGTTTTGAAAATTGGAGATCGTATAGATTTCGATGGCTCTTTCCGAGTTTCTACTTTGCCACCTCGTATCTTTGCCGATCGCGCCAACATATTGAAAAAATTGCGAAAATTTCCTATAATTTATGAAGAAACCTTTTTTTTGTAAATGAATAGTTTTAGCGTACGAGCGCTGCAAAGTCGACTCAACACGCGTTTTGTCCAAAAAACTCATTTCCACACCACATGTTAGGTAGAGTAAGTGGCGCGTTTTCTTTGTCATAGTATCCCCAGTGGACTTGATCCGTAAATCAAATCAAAATATACTTTATACAAATAGACTTTTACAAACACTTTGAAATCATCCATTTTTACATTTTCAAAATTTAACGTTTAGATATTGAGTGATTCATAGATTTTATAGTTCTGAAGGCTAAGTTTCCGAATAGAAAATTTAAATATAGTATATATGTTACTTCCGTCAGTCCGATTTATATTTGCAAACCAACGTAAATGTAATCTTGTCTAAGCTATTTACTAATATCGTAATATTTGGATGAAAAAAGAACCTTAGGAAGCTACTAATTATTAACATCATTTCATTAGAAACACTTATAATATTCCTTTTTAGATTAAAAATGTTTCACATTCAGAACAATTTTCGTTTACCACAACAATGAAGAAATATAAATCCAACTCATTGTGAATCGCAACATGAAATAATAAATTGAGAACAAAAGCGGCTTATTATTTAACTTTTCCCATAATGTATTGTATAGACGGCCTAACGAGCACTGGAACACTCATAAAATTAATTCTATTATAACTTTCAAAGATTCAGGATGGGGCTCTATTTATTACTGTTAAGGTTCAATATTTTAGAAGCCTTGATTCTATTTTTTATTAATCTTTCATGTAAAATGAATATTTTTTGTGATTTATTATTAACCATTTAGAATTATTATTTATTAGAACCAGGAAATTAGTTTTAGAACTCACAGGAATTTCACCAATTTTTTTTAATCTTTGTTTAGGTCAGTAACTTTAGTAAACTTTTGGAATAGCTTTATAGCTGCAACCTAATAGTCTTTTTTGTATTCAAGGCTTATTACTTATAGTAAATGATTCTTAAATATAAGTTATATCTAAAATTCACACAATTCACTATGCGCATTAATTACAAAGCATCAAGACAAACAGATTGCGACTTACTTTTTATTTTGTCCATTCACTAAATCCTTACGATTTCTGACGTTTCAGGAAACCGAATGTTTTGAACACAAATTTTGGTAATCAGAAGTGCTAAGCAACAACACAGCGATTTTCATGTGAAGAACCGCCACCTGTCGAGGAATCTGGCAGAGGTTCAGAACTCCTGCCTCCACCACTCCACTCTAAAGCATCTATCATCTCCATTAGTTCTTTAAACAATGCAATTACTCGCCAATTGTATTTAGCAGAACACTCTACATAACCGCACTTCCAGTGTTTACGAACTAGGTTAACAATGTTCCTTCTTTTTTCTCTTGAATCACTGCAAGCACTTTCTGCCATTGCCAATTGCTGTAGTCCACTGGCCGCTGAAGGAGTTGTGCTGCAAAGGAGGTCCTGTTTGTTGCCGACCACCAAAACTGGTACGTTTCTCATATCCCGACTCTCAACCATCTGGTCTCTCAATGTTCTTATATACTGAAAGGTTTCTACATTCGATAAATCGAACACAAGTATGTATGCTGTAGCATTTCTTAGTCCATAGAAGCGATAATGTGCCCATTCATAGAAAGAATTGATGGGAAAGTATGGTATAACAGGTACGTCTGTTATTTTAACTTCATATAAATGCTCGTTAATGATCACCGATGGATAAAACGTGTGCTTCCGGTCGGTAGGCACATATTCTTCTGAGAAGTCGCTCCAAACGAATTGCTGTAAACAAAAAGAAATATGATAATAAAAAATATCGAAATTAGAAGTTATGGTCCTCATCACTGTCGAATGTTGAATTTCTTGCAATTTCAATAACTATTGTATAAGGTTTGCAAAAGTGAATCAACAAATGTATACTTAAATTCCAACCTTATTTGGCAATAAAGGAAGGATATCGTTTGAGCTTATTCAGAGTCACGTATCCTAATAATCTGTCATAAAACGGAATCCATCGCGACTTCGTGACCCTTGAGTCTTGTTTGTAGTTCATATACATCATGGTTTATAAAGATATATCAAGTGAGTTCCGACAGCTATAATAATCGTATATTTTTATGCTAAAATGTGCAACGCATATTCTATTTTTTTATTTACATATTTTAGTAAGCTATGACAGATTTTTGTTGTGATGGTCTTACATTATTTTATTGTCAGGATCCAACAAAAACTTATTGTATTTTACAGGTTACATGTAATGTAAAAAATGTGTGGTATTTTGTGATAAAATCGCTGTAATATGTCACAGAATGTCAATAAAAGCGATCGGCTGGAAAGTTATTTGTAATTCAGTACTGGACAATACATTTTACACAGTCCTACATACTTTAACTTCTATCATTGTTAAGGCTCCAAATGTTTAAATTTCATGATTTTTAAACATAAACATATTATGATATAATAAATATGTTATTTTTGGGACAATTTTTGATCGAATTATGAATTTAAAACGGTTTTGAATTACTTTACTCGAGAAAAAAAAACACATAATTTTATTTTATTTTTACTTTCAATAATTTAGTAGGACTTAGCATTATATTTTTTTCTTAATTTAGTAACTTTTTCATTATTTTTAAATCAACTTTCTCTTAATCTTTATTACTTTTAAATCAACTAAATAACTTATTAATAAAATTTTATAATAACTTAAATTATATTATTACTGTACAATAAAGTATCATCACGGTAATGTTTTTTTTATTATTTATTTTTTATTAATTTTTAACGTACGAAAGTGTATTAAAATCCCAACAAGTTCGGATTGTATTCTGACGTCGGAACTACACGCACGTATACGTACGACTAACTCGCACGCAGTCTGCGCGCCTCCATAGTACTTGAAAGGTGTGGATCATTCGTACGTGTTCGTACGTGTTCGCACGAGTAAAATTCGGACGAAAACGTATCCAAAGTGCGCGCGGCCTTACCGTGGTATCACCGTTTAGAAAACAGTATCCGAGCGTAATCCTACCATTTTATTTATAAGACGATGTAGCCATTCTATTATACATATTTATAATGATAAATATCATAAAATCAGTCGGATATCAATAAATTTTATGATGCTGTTATTTTAACAAGTTTAGACAGGGAGACAATTTGATCCAAACCATCTGTTTTGTAAGACAACAATTTTGTTTCTTGTTTAATATTGGATTATCTTAAGATTAAGTTGCAAAATAACCTGTTAGTAATCCCAAACTCCAAACCAACCCTAAATTGAATCAATCACTATCAAATTTTCGTAGAGAGAAAAGTTGGGTGTCTCGTTAAAACGAAGCTACTCGTGAAGTACCAGCTTTTTATTAATTATTATACATTAAGAAAAAGGCGTAGTGTACTGTAGACTATAGAGATAAATAAGCTCTACACAGATAATGAAAAATGTTTATCTTTTGTAAGGAGAAGTATAAATTTGTTTGTTGTAGGTCCTGAATTTACAACCAATCGCTCTGTTTCTACATGTAATTAGATCTAGTGCTTTTTTCTTCTTTTTTACCGGTCATTCTATATGTAACGTGTCTTCTCCATTCTGCGTGACTTTGGCGAAGTATATTGTGCCCAAATGGCACTCCTAGAAGCACTAATCTAAAAAAAATGAACTGAAGCAAAAATAGATTATTTAGATTCATCATTAGCAATAATAGCGTCTATCTTGTTGATCATATTTTCTGTTCTATATGTGAACAATTTACTATAAAAGTCAACTGTAAATATCAACTTTTAGGTACAACTCTTGTTATTCATAAAGTATGAAAAAATATGATAAACGAATGTGAGTCCAAAAGTTCTAAATCTAAGTAAAAATCATCAACGCGTTGTTTAGTGGGCGATGGGACTTCCTTAGATTACATATAAATAATCCAAGGGGACTTCATACTTCGCATGAAAACTTTCGTTAGACCTATGGTCCCTTAACTATGAATTCCAAAAAAGAGTAAGCGTGGAAAATTGAAGAGCTAAGACCATTATTGCGAAAAATATGTATAAATGAGACGCAGTTATGAGATTTTTAAGCAAATATCGGAGAGAGTATTACATGAAAAATAATAATATGTAGATGTTTTCGAAGACAGCAAGTTATTACGCACGTTATTTCGTACATTTTCGACTTATATTCAGGATAGGATGTATGCATATAAATGAGCCGATGGGACGTGTTTATGTATATGATACGACCTAAATTGCTTGAGGGGTTGGAAACGGGGGTGCTATATGCGTGTGCTTATGAAAAATCAACGAATATTATTTTTATATTATACCAAGTGAATATGGATTCTCGTAACATTTTAATCTGTTCAATGAGGTTGTTTAATGAGGATCTTTTTTAGTTTAAAATTATTTTGTGTTATTATAGAAAGTCGACAGAACACAATTTAAGCAATGGGAGAATTTCTTTAGTATTTGTCTTTTTTTTTGTTCTGATTTTTTTTGTAGCTATTGACGAGCTTTAGTATCATCAATAAAAAAATTGGAAACACTTAGTTTTTTATATAGATTCATACATGTTCTATTCGTACATGTTTTCCTCAAATTTTATAAATATTATGATGGAATTTCGACCACTGGGCGAACATTAATTTTAATATTCTTTTTTTTTTGAGTATAATATCACAAGCGTGTCAACCTCGCTTCGCTCGGGTTCGAGGTACGTTTTAAATAGATATAAATATAGCCAGCGTTAGCGTTTAAATCTTAATTTTTCTTCTCGTGTTTTTTTTTATGTTTTAATAGTTATTCTGTTATTCGGGGTAAGACAAATCTAACAAATCAAAGATCATACAAATCGGTTCAGTGGTTCTTGAGTTATAAATGTGTGTGTTTATAATGAGTGTAACTAACGTGATTTTGTTTTATATAAGATAGATATATCTAATGGAAATGATACTTACGACATTTTATATAATATACTCTGTGTTAGGAATCCAATTATATTCAGAATTCAGATTTTAATAGAAACAAATCTATACATATAATAAAATTCTAACTAAGCCAAATGTTTACATTAAATATTTTTTAGAAAATCTTATTGAAATAGACATTATTATCGATACAGAGGCCGAATCTACAATTTTTAGATTTTTTGTCTGTCTGTCTGTCTGTTACCGCATCACAGAAAAACTACTGGACGGATTTTGATGAAATTTGGTATGATGATAGCTGGTTATCCGGGTCAACATATAGGCTACTTTTTACCGCGGGAAAATATCTCATTTCTGAGAAAAAATACAAAAACACAAAAACTGCATTGTAAGAGTATAATAATATGTAAAACCTAAGAATTAGGTTTTTGGTTATCTGAACGCGGGCGGAGTCGCGGGCAATGCTAGTAGAATATAAATAATATCAAGGAACGTGTGGTTGTTGTTCAACAAAAGGTAAATTAGATGAATATATAAGGGTCAGTGGGAAACTAACCGTGTCTTTCCACTTAGAATTTTTTTCCTGTTTACGACAACCGACGCCTTTGTAAATACAAGTTTCTCGACTAAAAGTATTTTATTAAAATTATTTCGTCACTTCAAAGTAATTTAATATACAGCTTATTTTATGAGTAATTGTTTATTAGATATTAAATATTATTTTATTCATATTTTTTGGATATAATAGAAGTAAAATTAGTATTTTAGCCGTTTTTTTAAAAAAATGCTTGCATTGCACGTGAATTAAGGCCAATATTCTGATTTTCCATAATTCAAACGAAGTATTAGCTTTTTTGCATGCAGCAAGCTCAATTTGATTAAGGGTAGCTACTAATACTTTCTTAGATTTACGCGAATATTTGACATTTTAAGTTAAATTTATTAGCATAGCACGGACCGTTACTCGCACTTTCACACCCTGTCAATATGACAGTTGTGTCACATATATTTTTAATAATCTAAAAAAGAATGTTGCCATCAATGCCATCGTATTTATAAATAATTATTATCAAATTAATAAATAATTATTATTTAACACATTATTATTGCCTCTTTAATTAATTTAATCCATAATGATAAATACAGATATTTTTAATTAAAAGATGTAAAAATATGATGACTATGCTAACCAATTCAAAAATGGCACCAGAAACCTAATATTTGAAATCATTTTTTGTAAAATTGTGGGTAGACACTACCTGTAAGTACGAGTATATAACGCCTTTGAGATGTCTAAAACCTTAGTCTCTCACGTGAAAATGATTCCTAAAAAACATTCGAAAAGTCGGGAACCAAAAATCAAAATAAATGCGAAATAATCCGAAAATATAGTTTTATTTAAAGGGGTAGCTAATTTATAAAAAAAACATTAGACAAGTAAACAAATAACATTACTACTTTTTGCCCGCAGCTTGACTTACGTTACAAATAGGGCGGGGTTCAAAGGCAGCCAGCGTATGCTCGATCTCAGGATGCAATTTATATCCTTGCCAATCTGTTCATCGATTTAAGCGTGAAAAGGTAACAACTATCAGACAGGGTCATTTCACATTTATATATGTATTAGTATGGATATAGTCAACTCTTCGTACAGATACATAGTTTTATATAAGCAAAATTGAGAATTAAGGCATAGTACCGACGGCTTTACGTGCTTTTCGAGGTACGGGGGTGAAACACCGCTAACATCCCACCTCCGGGCTGTTTTTGAGAACTTTTTGACAGACATACTTAATAACGAAACTTGGTCCGACACGGAACTCGAACCCAGGATCTTTAGATCTGCAGCCGTACTAGCCACACCGAGGCAGCGCCTAATATAATAAATAACTAGTTAAAAATTAATGAATTGTTTTAAACTTTACTTTTAAACTTTTATATTTGCATAAAAAGTAAAAGCGCCATTAAATGATGTTGATCATGGAGCGGTAATTAAAATCGCACGGGTTGAGTAAACGGACCTTAAAGAAATATTACTAGATATATATCTATACATATAATAAAACTCTGAGTCGAATCTGTACATTAAATATTTTTTGGAAAATCTTATTGAAATACTGATTATTATCGATACAGTGGCCGAATCTATAGTTTTTAGATTTATTGTCGGTCTGTCTGTCTATCTGGCTATCTGTGTTAGAGCGTATCACGAGAAAACCACTGGACAGATTTTGATGAAGCTTGGTGTGATGATAGCTGGTTATCCGGGTCACCATAGGATAGGATACTTTTAACTGCGGGAACATAATTCATTTCTGAGAAATCTATACTAAACGTTAAAATGTAACTACAGCTCGCTAGTTGTATATAAAAAGCAACTGTAAACTTTTAATAAGTCTCTATAACTTTAAACGTGATAAAATATCGTCTGTCATTCGAACATCAGAGAAAAGTTAGAACTTTAATCTAAACTAGAAAAGCAAAGTGGAAACTGTAAAGGAATAATAATTTGTGGCCAAGAAAAATATTTAGTTCTTTTTCTACTCACATCTCTCTTGACATAAGAGTTTATCTGGAAAATTGATTTAGAAATTTTGTTCTGTATATAATGTTATGAAACTTCGAAGACTCAACTGCCAACAGCTTTCAATTTCCAAGTGATTAAATTTGAAATAATTATTTTTTTAACTAAAAATGCACATCGATTTCGGGATCACGACATGAGGTAAAATGTTCTTCTGAAAATATTAGAGCCCGCCTATTCATTAAGAAATAAGAACCATAAAAACCGAAAATATTTTACCCGTCTTAACCTTTTCTCATCTGCTTGTTAATCGTTTTTATTTAAAGTTTATCGTTTTTTTTTAGTTTAGTAAGAATTGACAAGTTTTAGTGTAAATAATTCAAAAAAAAAATTGATCGAGTTTTGACCACTGGGCCAACAGAATTTGTATCTTTTTATTACTCGAAGGCAAAGCCAAAAAAAAATTATGATTTTTCAATGAAAATGGAATGAAATGGAAGGAATCGATTCGTTAATATTATCTATCGCCCAGGTAGGTACTATAGTACCTACCTGGGCGACTTAGCTTTATCCGGCCTTTTTCGAAAAATACATAAATAATGCGATTTTTCAGAAACAATACCTATGTATGTAGTATAGATAAACTTAAAAAGCAAACCCTTATCTAAATACATAAAACGATCCAAGTCGTTAGAGCCGTTTCCGAGATAAACGAAATAAATTTATACACATAAGTATACTATAATATAATAATTGCTCATTTAATAAGATATACATAATATATAAAACTAGCGACTCACCCTCGCTCCATTCTGGTGCGTCCATAGTTACGTTTTAACGTTTAGTATAGATTTCTCAGAGATGAGATGTTTTCCCGCAGTAAAAAGTATCCTATATGTTGACTCGGAAAACCAGCTATCATCAAATATAATTTCATCAAAATCTATCCAGTGGGTTTCTCGTGATGCGTTCCCAGACAGACAGACAAAAATTCTAAAAACTGTAAATTCAGCCTCTGTATCGATAATAATGACTATTTCAATAAGATTTTCCAAAAAAATATTTAATATACAGATTCGACTCAGAATTTTATTATATGTATAGATAATATTATCTATATAAATGTAATTCTATGAACTACCTTTTTCTTAACATAAAGTGATTTTTGGTTTACGTTACATAAAGCAAAGAACTGACTGTTTATTATTCAACAAGAGCATAGGACGTGGGTTCCACAAGTAGCTATTCGAACCTAATACGACCAAGTAGTTTCTCGCTTATCGCAAATACTATTCGGAATAGAATCGAAATGTAGAACAGGAATACAATATTAAGTTACTCAACGTTTTCTAATGTTGTCACAAAAGTAGCTTATTATCTATGAAGTTCGTTCAAAGAATTTAACTTGTATAAAAATATGACATTAAATATTTAAGAGTCGTGTTAGTTTTAAAGAATAATTAACATTATTTTGATTTTTTAACAACTTATCCTGTTGTTTAAAAATATCTCCATTTTTGATTTCGATATATTTTCCCTTCTTCGACATAATTCTAACGTCAGGTATTTTAACTTAATGACTAAGACCGATACCTCAAAAGTAAGTTGTTTTCACCCAGGGCTCCTTTCATGGGAGACGTTCATAAAAATGTTTATGGTTATATCAGGGATTCCAAAGATTAACCTTGACATACAAACAAGAAAAAAACTATAATAAAATTCTAACTCAGCCGAATCTGTACACTAAATTTTTTTTGGAAATTCTTATTGAAATAGTCATTGTTATCGATACACAGGCCGACTCTATAGTTTTTAAAATTTTTGTCTGTCTGTCTGTCTGGGAACGCATCACAAGAAAACTCCTGGACAGATTTTGATGAAATATTATATAGTGATAGCTGATTATCCGGGTCAACATATAGGGTACTTTTTACTGCGGGAAAATATCTCATCTCTGAGAAATCTATACTAATGATTAAAACGTAACTAAAGACGAACCCGAGCGGAGCAAGGGTTAATCGCTAGTGTTAATATATAACAGCTTTTAATCGTACTTGAGTAGAATATGTCAAAATCTTATAAAAATACTTGATATTTCTGGTGTAATCTCATTTTACCGTGCACTTACCGTGCTGATCTGCCATTCCTATTTATTATTCAATAACGTCTAAAGTAGCAATATGAGCCTCGTGAAATGGCGGCCTTCCTCTAGGCGTCGGGTAAATAATTATCACGGTAGGGCTTACTTGTACCGTGTAATCGTATTTTATGAACCTATTATAACGTATATGGATTTTATATGTTATTTAAGTTTCTAATACACTCAATTTTATATGTAGATACAAGCAACTGTAATCGTGCGAAGGATTAATAGCCTAGATTTCTAATAATAGCCTATGCTACTGCGTATGTTAAAGTCTCTATCTATATATTAAATTTTATCAAAATCCGTTCAGACATATCAGCGTGAAGTAGTAACATACAACATTTAACAACATGCGCGCACAACTATTATAAATGCCACACTTTGTTGTTCATTTCTGACATTGAAATAAACTTTTTATTCTATTCCTTCAAAATCTTAAAGAAGATGCAAGAGTATAATTGTTTAAAGTTACAATAAAGAGAAAAAACATCGCAGCTAATCTAGATATCTAGCCGATTCTGCGAAAAGTAACAAGCATACACACAAAAACAATATTTCGCATTTATATTAGTTCGGTAAATTTGCCCAGCCCTCGTTATATTTAAACCATATATTTTGACGACACGTTTGACTCAGTTTGTAGTGATCCTACTTGCTGTGCCAGCGGTCGCTGATTCGAGTCTCGCTGGGGGCATTCATTTGTGTGATGAGCACGAACGTTTGTACTCCAGTCATGGATGTTTATATTTATAATATGTATGTATTTAAAGTTATACATAGCCTATGGTATTCATAGCCTTGCCCACAAGCGCTCGTAGCTTAACATGGAACTAGATGGTGCTGTGTAATGTTAATGTCTCAATATATTTAATTATTTATTATTCATATCCAATCACCTGTATAATGCTAGTTTTTCCAACTGCAGGGGCGCCAAGCAGTACCACTTTGATGAGATCCAAGCTGTCCGGGCTGGGCTCAACGCTAGGCGCGCCGCTCACCGTCATGTTGCCCACGCCTCCACGCTCCAGATAGTCCAAATCCAACTCTAAAAGAGAGATATTTATGTGTTATTATTTGGCTTAATTTTTGTTTATATGGAAAATTGGTCTTGCTTATAGTAAAAGATTTTTTATATAAAAATGACTTATGTGTGTCTTTAATTAAGCTATTAAACAATGTGATTTGAAAGAAAACTTCTATTGTTACAATACATACATATACATACATACAACTTGGAAGTTAGGCCACTTTTACGCTGACTTTTACAATTCTATAAGTTGTTAAAGGTTTATTTTCTAATACGTTTGCTCAAAAGTCCCTTATAATATGTAATAACAGTTACTATTTATTAATAGGTAGTATACCGAATTAATAGAAAGATAACTGATTAGGTTAAGAAGTCATGACGACACAAATCACCCATCCAAATAAGTTCCACTGTTGATATATGCCTTTTGATAGCGCTTATATTGCAGTAAGCCACATAAGTACATAGATAACTCAGAAACTATCGATTCCACTTCTAAGGTACTACTTTGAAGTTAGTATAATAATTATCTGAAATTCATTTACTTGTCTTGATGAATTTGTAGAGCATGCGTTTGAAATATTCCTGTTAACGATGAAAATACAATATTTAATATCGAATACATAAATAAAATTAAGAATCAATCAAATCAACTTAAAAGTTTCTCTTAAAAGCTTATTCTACTTTAAAAAAAATGGTTATAGACAAAAAATCCATACCTTATAATAATCAGTAGGTACTAAAACCGTATACAAATAAGATACGAATATTATATGTATCACTGTAATAGGACAAGATATGATTAATGTGATACATATCACTCAGATCCTCTCTACTTCAGCGATATTAATCGCACGAGCGTAATAAATACTATTCACTAATATCAACTTCGATATTAATCTTACTACCATGCGAATGAGAAAGTTTGGATGGATGGATGTTTGTTACTCAATCACGCCAGAACGGCTGAATCGATCTAGATAAAATTTGGCACAGAGATAGATTATAGTCTGGAATAGCACATAGGTTACTTTTTATCTCGAAAAAATGTATGGTTCGCGTGGGATAGATCTGTTTTTGTTTTCCTAGCGACGAACCCGAGCAAAGTGAAAGTGAATAGCTAGTTATTAATATTTATAAGCTTTCTTCTTCTCCCTGCCCATTTCCCAATCTCTTGGGGTCGGCGCAGTACATCTTCTGTACTGCTGAAAGGATCTGGCAAAGGTTTTGCGACCGGCCGCCTGCCTGACGTCAACCCTCCTTGGGAATTTATAAGCTTATATTATTTATATATAAATATTTATAAGCATTCACTGCTTACTAAATATATTTTTTTAATTTGTTTTCTTTAATTTAAGCAAAAAAAAAACAAAATATATCGTCAACATATTTTTTTTAAAACAAGTTCTGATATTTTTTACTATCAAATGACTACAAAGACCGGCGCATTCTTTTAGCTCCATTTTTATTATTGTGGAATTTCTAGATCTACTTAATCCTGAGGCCAGGTTCAATTTTTTGGTTTTTCTGATTACGTATTTTTATAAATTTAAGAAAACCGTAAAACTTAAGTTTCTTCATTCCACTATCAATGGTTATTTGATTATTGTAATAATTAAAAAAAAAACACATTTTTATGTTTTTGTTTGAGTACATACTCGTACTTACTGTTAACTTTTATTTTAATTTTATTTTTGCTCACTAATGAAAACTATTATTATTAAGTTATTATGTTGTTTCCATAGTACAATGCAGTGTTGCTTATTATTAGGGCATCATTTAGTCTAGATCTTCTTTTGTTTTTTAACATTTACAATTGTAACAATGTATGCTCTGTTAGCGACCTATGTAATAAATCCATATCCACACTTCCATACTAATATTATGAATGTGAAAGTGTGTTTGTTTGTTTGTTTGTTTGTTTGTTTGTTTGTTTATTTGTTTGTTTGTTTGTTTGTTCTTCTTTCACGCCAAAACGGAGTGACGAATTCGCGTGATTTTTTTTGTGGAGATAGTTGAAGGGCTGGAGAGTGACATAGGCTACTTTTTACCGCGGGTGATTATCTAATTCCCACGGGAAAACACGTTATAATACAATCCAAAAAAAAAAATTATGATCTTAATTACTTGAAACTTAGTATTAATGCTCTTCAATAGAATTAAATAATTACGTGTTTTAGCATTTTTGGAAATTCATGCTATAAGGGGGTAAAATAGGGCATGAAAGTTTGTATGAAACTACTTTTTTAGTGATTTTTTTGTAGTTTTAGCGCGAGCGAAGCCGCGGGTTCTTCTTGTAAGTAAATGAATATTATGTTACTGTTACTGAATTTACTTTGGTACATCAAACACATCAACCGCATGCCAGCAAGCGTAGTGTTAACGTAAAAGTAAAATATTTTTATCGTACACATTTTTATAAAGATATAACACAAAAAAAATCTACGCAGATATGGTACAATATGTAGGTAGCCTTATCGCTAAGTAGAATAAGGGAAATAAAAAAAACCGGATGAACATTAGAAGACGGATATAGATAGTAAAGACAATAGTTAAATAAATGTTTGTAATTAAAAGCATTTTTTCTCAGAAATGAGATATTTTCCCGCGGTAAAAAGTATCCTATATGTTGACCCGGATAACCAGCTATCACCATACCAAATTTCATCAAAATCCCTCCAGTGGTTTTTCTGTGATGCGGTAACTGACAGACAGACAGACACACAGACAGACAAAAATTCTAAAAACTATATATTCGGCCTCTGTATCAAAAATAATGTTTATTTCTATAAGATTTTCCAAAAAATATTTAATGTACAGAGTCGGCTTAGTTACAATTTAATTATATGTATAGATTAATACAGAAACACCTCCGCTCCCCCGCAGGCCCTACGCCGCCACCCTACGCACCATGCGCCCGTCTAAAATGCTGTGTAGGATTTTCGAAGCCCTATTTGACTCTGTTGTGGGATGATTTTGATGAGAAACTGTGATACACGTGTCTCATAGTTTTAATTGAAAAATACGTGTACCAATTTTAGAGTCATCGGCTCAGAGAATAAAAAGTTGCTCAGAAAATTCAACCCCATTTCATCGTCTTAGGGGTGAAATTTCATAAAACCATTTCTTAGTGGATACCAACACTTCACAAGCACTTTCTCCAAATTTCATGTCTCTAGGACGAAAGGTTTACGCTGTGCGTTGATACCTATATATATATATATATATATATATATATATATATATATATATATATATATATATATATATATATATATATATATATAATATATATATATATATATATATATCTCTATATATATGTATAACTATTTACCTATAATAGAAAGCTTTCAAAAACGTTATATATCTATTCAGTTCATTTTAACAAAATAAAAAATAATTTAATAAAAAGTCCAAACATACCTAACCTTTACCAGTTCAGTTTAACAGTAAACGTAGGCGATGCGAATATAGAAAGGGATTTGGATTTCTTTCAGAGCTTCCATTTATTTGGGCCGCCTTGAGATTTTTTGGGAATAAAAAAGATTGAATCGAATTATGCCACCATTGAAGCTGTCAGAGTGGATTAGCAGGCAACAAAAGAATTTTTCGCACCCGAATTAAAAAGCTCGATCGATGGAATGTGTGTATTGAAGCAGGGGCATGTTATTGAATAATAAGTATTTTAAAATCGTTTTTAATACAAGCTTTTAATCTGAAAATTTCCTATAGCCTTCCAACTTATCATTAGACCAGCTCGATTGTACCATATTGTGACTAAAGTTTGATTAAATAACAAACATTGCTTACAAAATATTGCTTATGCTATTGATACTTTTTTTTTCTTAATAAATATAAATATGTTGGGACATTTATACACAGCGCCATCTAGTTCCATGGTAAGCCTACGAGGCTTGTGTTATGGATACTAGATAGTTGATACAGTACACATATATAACTTTTAAATACATACATATTATAAATATAAACACCCATGACTGGGGTAAAAACATTCGTGCTCATCACACAAATGAATGCGCCCAGCGGGAGTCGAACCCGCGACCGCTGGCACTGCAAGTAGAGTCACTACAAACTGAGCCAAACGTGTCGTCAATTTATGTTTAAGCACGTGCCATATAGAAATTAGAAATAATCCAAGAAAAACAACTTGATATTAAGTTCTTGTATACAATAAATCCTAGAAGTACCATTATACAAGTATATGTGACTCAAACCGAAAAGTCAATTTGGGCCATAGTAAGAAGAAAAACGACGACACTCACCATTTTACCAAGTCTTTTATTTATTATCTTGTTTTTGTGTTCAGCAGAAAAATGCCGATATTTCCCAAACAAGTTTTATTTATAGTCGCCGAGTTATTTTCGCAGTTTGTATAAAAATATTTTGTAGCCAATGTTATAATACTATTATCGCAAATTTTCATATTTCTGTTGTTCATAAACTTGCTACATTAATGAAGTTAAGACCCAAAACCACAAGTTTATTTATAAACTAGCGACTCACACTCGCTCCGCTCGGGTTTGTCCCTACTTACGTTTTAACGTTTAGTATAGATTTCTCAGAAATGAGATATTTCCCGCAATAAAAAGTATCCTATATGTTGACCCGGATAACCAGCTATCATCATACTCAATTTCATCAAAATCCATCCAGTGGTTTTCCGTGATGCGGTAACAGACAGACTGACAGACAGACAAAAATTCTAAAAACTATAGATTCGGCCTCTGTATCGATAATAATGTCTATTTCAATAAGATTTTCCAAAAAATATTTCATGTACAGATTCGGCTCAGTTATAATTTTGTTATATGTAAAAATATTTGATTTATTACCGACCCGGATTATTAACTGAATTTCACTGAATTTTTAGATTAAAATTCAGAGACCCTGCTTTTTGTGCAATTCATTTTATTCATATAAAATGTAGTTTATAACACCTAGGCATAATAACAAATCGATTGACATCACGTTTATCAAAATCAGCTCAGTAGTTTAGGCGCTACGGTGGAACATATGTACATACTCATACATCGACTACAATAATCATAGCTTTAGGCTAAACTGTAGTAGACTGAAGGTTAATAAATAAATAAAATCGGTCAAATGTGATTCGAATGGGTCCGTACCATGGTACATGTACTTTTTATTAAATGATTTGTGCTCTATGTATGTAGTTGGTATATTAACTTCGACAATCGATTTCGAACGTTAAAAAAAATGTTTCTTATATTTTTATTTTTTTAATTTAATTTTATTATTTATTGTTGTAGCGGCAATAGAAATACACACTTTGTGAAAATTTCATCTCTCTACCTATTACGGCTTACGAGTTACAGCCCTTTGACAGACGGACGGACAGCGGAGGCATAGTAATAGGATTACGTTGGCACCCTTCGGGTACAGGATCCTAAAAATATGGTAAAGAGAGAGTATAAACATAGATAAGTTTGCTTTGTGAGTATTTTCTTACATAAGACAAAACAAATAATCCTGGTTGAGTATGAAACCTAGTTTGTGAAGCAAAAACAAACATAACGTCTCGGAGCATGACTCGATATTCCTTTGAAGTTTAAGCATTATAACGTGATTTTGATTATATAACATGTAAAATATTCATTTCTATACAACTTTGGTTTGTTCTAAGCACTTCATTTATCCCGCTAATATTATGAATGCATAAGTGTGTATGTGTGTGTGCGTGCGTGCGTTTAGAAGTGGGGTTTTTAGGTTTATTACTCGTAAGATGATTGATTTGATGAAACTGGGCACACAGATACAATATTTAATTATTATATTATAGTAGTAAGTTATATACATACAGATATTATAATTTTGCAAATGAAAAGTTCATAAAATTCTTCATTCTAATATCTTCATAAGCTTCAAGTAACAGCAAGTTTAAATTAAACTTGCTTATAAACCAATATTATATGCTCATTTTAAGTCATTAACAGTCAGTTCTGCTTATAAATGTGAAATTACAATAAAAATAATGTACAAAATTTATCAAAGATCATTGAACCAATTAGTGATATCGGAAAACAATTGAGTTATCGGATATCTGAGCTTTCAAACACAGTATGAATGTTGAGAGTTGAGACTCAAGTAATAATAAAGTAGTAGCTACTAAAAGCTTATAATAATAAAAAAAACTGACGACGACGACTGCTAGACCAGAATATAACAAAAATAATTTACAGACGATCTGAGGTCGGGAAGTGGGAGGAGGTCAGCTTTTAAGGGTAAAAAACGGTTTATCTCGATTTCTGACAAAACTACATGTAATATGGAAAAGTTGTAAAAAGTTGTAAAACAAAAACAAACCTATCCCACGGGAACCGCACTATGTTCCGAGATAAAAATCCTATGTGTTATTCCAGACTATAATCTATCCCTGTGCCAAATTTAACCCAGATCCGTTCAGCAGTTCTGACGTGAAAGAGTAACAAACATCCATACATACTCACAAACTTTCACATTTTATAATATTTACTTAATACTTTAATACTCTTTCTTTGAGTAAATTTGTTTTTTTTTTAAAGATGGCGATACGATCTTAAGACAGTACATGATAAGTAACTAGGAACTTAAAGATTAAGAATGACATTGCATAGTGGTTGTAGCTGTGTGGTAAAAAAAATGATTCGCACATGAATAAATCAGATCCACGATAACCGGGATTTGAACCCGTTTTACTTGGTTACCCATACACATGCGTTACCACTAGGCTATCATTGCCTTATAACTTTATATAGTCAGACTAATAAACTTATGAATATTTCAATGGATTTGAGTGAAGTTATCGAGATATGTTATATTTTACATTAACATATTATAAGCACAGATCATAATATAATACTATATAAGCCACTTTTTATCGACTTCTCTACTACGCGTACGACAGTATTCGTGGGAAAAAACTAGTTTATTTATTTAAATTAAATGATTATTAAATAAGACGACAGATAATAAATTAATGATACATTCGCTGATATTCCAAACTTCCACACAAATAGGCCAAAACTACACCGTTTTAAAAGCTTCTTTTTCTCTCGTCTTCAAGTTAAGTAAAACTGTATGTCATTTCGGCACTCACATCCGCCATTTAGAGACTTAACTGAAAATTCAGTTGAGAGTACCCAAACACATAAGACTTTTAACATATTTCATGTCCTATTCGACGGTTTCACTTATAAGCACTCACTACGAGGTTTCTTCTAAGTAATTAGATTACAACATTAAGGCTAAGAGAAGCAAGCAGATTCCATTACGGTTAATGCAATCGTTCATGGTCAATACTAAGCCAAGTAAAAAGAAGGGTACTTATGTTAGAAAAATCTATATTCATCTATACATATAATAAAATTGTAACTAAGCCGAATCTGTACATTAAATATTTTTTGGAAAATCTTATTGAAATAGACATTATTATCGATACAGAGGCCGAATCTATCGTTTTTATAAGTTTGTCTGTCTGTTACCGCATCACGAAAAAACCACCGTCCGTCACCTATAAGGCTTTTTACAGCCTCTTTTGAGTCATAATAAATTTTACAAAAACTTTATGGGAACTTGAAATTTTGCAGAACATGACATGTTACTAACGCAGACTACTGTGGTGTATTTTCTAGCATTTAATAAAATAACATTTAAAGTACAATTGTTAGAGGAGTAAAAGGGGGTACAAAGAGTTTAAAAGCTTTTATTAGGTATTATGGTAAACATGATAAAAAATTAAGTTCTATAATATTTACATATATCTTGTACATATACATTGCATATATGTACTAAAAGTTCGAAATGAAAGATATTGTTAGAGCAAGAAGGTATACGCTTTAATTACTGGTTCAGTAACAAACGTTTGTAGCTTAATGACACGTTTTATATAACGAGAAAGGTCTTGTTTTACCTTCCACTGTAAATTAGATCCGTTGATTCTTTATAAGCTACACGAAGCTTGCTAATTTAAGGTTCAATGCTTTCAAGTAACACTCATTTGAGTTTTCGTTTAATTTAATGCTTACTGCTTAATGCTTACACAAAGTTTACTTCTTTATAATATTAGTATAGATTATTATTATTATAGTATAGATTAGTACAAATATCCACACTAATATTAGTTTTTTTTTCGGTTTGTTTGAAAGCTTCATATTTCAATCTGCGATTAACAGTCGGATTAAAAATTATATTTTTACATTTAAATCCTATTTATATAGAAAGATTTAATTCTATTATCAGTACGTGCGGTGCAATCGGAGAACTATAATTATAAATGCGAAAATTTGTACGTGTGTGTGTATATTTGTTACTCCGTAACGCTGAAACGGCTGGATATATTTAGATGAAATTTAGTACACAGATATACCTAAAGTAAAACACAGGCTACTGTTAGGCATCTAGGGATGTCCCTAATTATTAATAAACTACATTAGCTTCGGCTTAGGTAGCCAAAAGCTAGACCAATCGTCGTCTCAGTGCTTATTTGTCCACATGACTAATTTACTGAAAGAGGTTTTAATACAAATTATGACTTTTAAATGTCAATTCTTGGTATAAAATACACATTTTACTTAAAAAAAAAACTTTTAAGATGTATTTTTATCTATATCTGTAAATGAACCTTAGAAATAAAGCTTTGTTTTTGAAATAGAGATAAAAACTTTTTACTGTAAAGTAAAACAAGTAATGGTAGTTTGAACAAATCTTACCGGATCTTCTCAGCAGAACTGCTTTCCGAGCCGGTGGTAGCTCCCTTACAGACTAATGACTGTACTGACGCTTAAATTAAATTGACGATTCAAAAGTTCTTGTAATAACTTTACTTGAATAAAGTTTAATTCATTAATCATCATCATCATTTATCATTAAGCTAAGGCGACGCAATATAAAACATTTAGTATCAAATCCCAAATAATTAATTTAAAATATATTATTTAAGTCTGGTGCCGCTTCGTCTTTGAAATAGATGTACTAAATTTAACAGAAACGGGAATGTAACTATATTAAATATAATCTATTTATGTTCAAGTGTACTGTTGTAATATAATTTTTCTGGCACGGAATTTTTTTTCGTAGGAAAAGAGATTAAAGCTTTAATGACTTTTCTATACATATACTTATAATAGATTTACGTTATTTATTTATTTGTAAAAAGCATACTTACAACATACATATGAAACATTTTCAATTTAATTAATGTAATAATAATATACCTTATATGTATGTCAATTATAAGTGTACATAGCATTTAAATATTCATGTATTAAAAGTACAAAATTAAAAAATTATTATTATTATAGATAAATGTCATAATACAAAATTTTAAATGATATTGTAAATATAATGAAATTGAGAGTTGAAGTGTAATATTGTACGAGTAGAAACTACTTCAACTCACATCTATACATATAATAAAATTGTAACTAAGCCGAATCTGTACATTAGATATTTTTTGGAAAATCTTATTGAAATAAACATTATTATCGTTATAGAGGCCGAATCTATAGTTTTTAAAATTTTTGTCTGTCTGTCTGCCTGTCTGTTACCGCACCACAGAAAAACCACTGGAGGAATTTTGATGAAATTTGGTATGGTGATAGCCGGTTATCCGGGTGAACATATAGGACTTTTTACCGCGGAAAAATATCCCATTTCTGAGAAAAAATACAAAAACTGCAATGTAAGAGTATACTAATATGTAAAACCTAAGAATTTGGTTTTTGGTTATCAGAACGTGGGCGGAGCCGCGGGCAATGCTAGTCTGAAATAATAAGGCAAGATTACATAATAAATTGATCTATTAAGAACAGAAAGTACATATGTATACAAATCATAAAAATTGGATACGTTATTCTCTAGAGCCTAAGCTATTACTTTCTTCATTTCCCAGCAATGTCACAGTTGATTTCCCAATAGCAAACGGTATTCGCAAATACGGTTTCGGGATTAATCGAATCGTCGAGAGGATTGCTTGATCTCAGATACGCTACATTTGAGCGTTTTATGTAGGTATATTTAAAATTATTTATTACTAGCGGCTCACCCTCGCTTCTAGAAAAACACTAATAGAGATCTATTAGTTCCCACGGGAACCGTTGATTTTTCCGGGATGAAAAGTAACCTGTATAAGGTATCGGAATGTTAAGTTTTACTAAATTAGGTGCATAAGTTGTTGTGTACTAAGCTGTATAAGATAGTATAGTTTTTTAACTATCCCACGGGAACTCTTTAATTTTCTGGGATGAAAAGTAGCCGATTTGTTATTGTCACGTATGAACTACATTATTGTAAGGTTTTAATAAAATCCAATCAGTAATTTTTGTGTACTAAGCTGTATAAGTTACTAAAGTTTTTTAACTATCCCACGGGAACCATTTAATTTTCCGGGATATAAGGTACCACCATGCAAAATTTCATTTAAATCGATCCAATACATTTGGAGATTAGCACGTACAAACAGACAAACAGACAGAGAAACAAAAAATTTGAAAAAAACTGGATTTGTTCTATTTGTCTTCTTACATCCCCCTGACTCGGTTTTTAGCATTTTTTGCTATGTACAGACATTCGACCTCAACTGTTTTATTATAGTATAGACTAGTTTTTGTCGGCGTCTCCGCTCGCATGCTAGATGGTGTGGGGATAAAAGGTAACTAATTATGTTGCAAAATTTTATCAAAATTTGCTTTGCAGTTTTAATATGAAAATGTAACAAACAGACAGACAGTTACTTTAATATTTATTATTTGAGTTTGGACTACTTTTATATCTACCATGTAATAAATGCGTCACGTTGCATTCGTTCTGTTGACACTATTTACTGTCGAAGGTTTTTAGGTACATTTTGCGTTTGTACCTATCGATTATATTGAAGTCACCTGCTTTAGATTAGATAAATTTCAATGTCGCTATCTAGCGTGCATTTTCTTAATGAGTTCAGAAATAAGGGAATGAAGGAGAGATGGGTGTGAGGCATCACTCTCGTATCTATCAATAGGTATATTGATGAAAAATTTCGAGAATCGGCTCAGAAATAAAGGAACAAAACCGCGTTCCTTATAATACATTAATCGTTTTAGTCAAAAAGGTAAAATAACAATAAATAACAAAACTATTAAAATTTTGTAAAACACTGACCGAATCATGAAAAATCGATTTGTCAAAAACAAGCACGATTGAAAAGTCTACCGAATATATAAAAACGTTGAGGTAAAGTACGAGAGTAGACCCTTCCTGAAAATACCTATGTATATGTATGTAATGGCTTACCATCGCATTGCTCGGGTTCGCCTCTAGAAAACAAAAATAAATCTATCCCACGGGAACCGCACATTTTTCCGGGACGAAAGGTAGCTTACGTGCTATTCCAGACTATAATCTATCTCTGTATGGTCCCATAATATTTATTTATTTGATTTATTCTGTGCTAAACTTCATCCAGATCAGTTCAGCCGTTCTGGCGTGATTGAGTAACATCCAAACATCCAAGCATCTAAATTTTAAACTTTCACAGTTATAATATTAGTATAGATGTACAAATAAAATAGGTATACCTAGAAAATTTTAACGAGGCCTCGCATGAATAGTTTCCTTCATATGTTACACATTTATTAGTATTTCCCAGAACCGTTTCTAGCTTTTCAAACTGAATATCCAAGAATATATTTGAACAAAATTGCAATTCCAATTGAAAAACTAAACTTGATTAGCAGATTTTCGATTTCAGTCAATTAAAGATATGATATACATAATATGTAGATGATTTATAGTATGAAACTAAGCTCAATATTTATGTAAGATTTTTAAGAGAGTTTTAAGAGAGAGAATTGCTTAATTCAATTTCAAAGTCCTCATCTTCAAAGTTGGTCAAAAATGAAAGAAATACTAGTTTGTAGCTTCATATATAGGTTACATAGTAACGTAATCTATACATATAATAAAATTGTAACTAAGCCAAATCTGTACATTAGATATTTTTTTGGAAAATCTTATTGAAATAAACATTATTATCGATATATAGACCGAATCTATAGTTTTTAAAATTTTTGTCTGTCTGTCTGTTACCGCATCACAGAAAAACCACCGCAGGGATTCTGATGAAATTTGGTATGGTGATAGCTGGTTATCCGGGTCAACATATAGGATAATTTTTACCGCAGGAAAATATCGCATTTCTGAGAAAAAATACAAAAAATGCAATGTAAGAGTATACAAATATGTAAAATCTAAGAATTTGGTTTTTGGTCATCTGAACGCGGGCGGAGCCGCGGGAAGTGCTAATAATTATTATAAAACCGGTTTCGGCCATGACGGCCAAGCTCATTGAGACTAGCCGTCACACAAGAGATGTTATACTGCACAAGTATAAGCGCAGGCACAAGTGTACCCTCTATTCCTGTCACTCTCAGACTCCGTTGACGACAAATCGATACAACCGGTAAAAGATCAGGCGTAGGGCTGACAGCTTGTAAATGTTCTCCGAGGCATGGAGGGAAACTCCTCCATATATAATAGTACAATTGTATAGTGTACACTGTACACGTACCTCAATAAATAGTATTAGGATAATTAGTAATTTTATTTGCATTAGTGCTGATAAATATTTGATATAGGGATGGTTTCGAATACAATTATACAGCAAAATAACATTTTATTTATTAATGATATAGATAAATTAAACAATCTAAATAAGATAGAAAGAAACTTTAATATCAATTTTATATGTATAACTACAAATGTGTCATATTTACATACCAATTTCTAAAATATTTCACACCAAACATGTAAAAGTAAAAGAACATTTTGATTTGACGACGTTTGGGTCAGTTTGTAGTGGCTCTACTTGGTGTGCCAGCGATCGCGGGTTTGAGTCTGGCTAGGAGGATTCATTTGTGTGATAAGCACGAGTGTTTGTACTGGAGTCATAGGTGTTTATATTTATAATAAGTATGTATTTAAAGTCATATATATGTAGTGTAGCAACTATGTGGTATCCATAACTCAAGCCTACCATGGAAGGAGAAGGCTTGCCATGGAACTAGATGGTGCTGTGTGTTAATGTCCCAACATATTTATTTATTTAAACAGAAAAAATGTAACAATAGCTATCGTAGCACGCCGTGGTCTAATCTACGTATTTTAACATACGTACTTGTGGTAAACTTCATTTTCCCATATTAGTTTTGCAAAAAATTAGCTTGTAGATAAATTTATTAAATTATCTTTATACAGATAAATAAAATTGAAGATTCTGTTTGTAATGTCAAAATAACAGTTTTCTACTAAATGCATATGAGAGTATATACGGTACCTACTATAAGTCTATTAAGTAAGTAATTTTTGTCATTAATTCTGTCTGTTTGTTCTGACTAATACCCGAAATAGCTGAACCGATTTTGACAGAACTTTCACTGGCAGATGAAGCGAGGATAAGTCGCTAGTTTAAAATAAGTAGCATGCCACTCCCATTTTTTTTTTGAAATCATTCTAATTTTTATAACAAAGATTAAAATTAGCCTATGTTACTTAGGTGGATAATTACGTTGAAATAATTGGTATTGTTATTTTCAGCAAACTATATCAATTAACGAAATTATTTCTTTAATAATTATTATATTATTGTACAATACCTATATTGCATGCGAACTATATCTTTAAAACGTAATTCTAGAAATACATCGTAGAGCAGTAATCTAAGAAAATAATAACATATTTCTTTTTCTTTTATATCTGATAACAACATTAATTTAACTAATATTAATATAATTAGGGTATAAGTTGTTGTGTACTAAGCTGAACAGGTTACTATAGTTTTTTAACCATCCCACGGGAACCCTTTATTTTTCCGGGATAAAAGTTTCTAAAATGTTGACCGGGGATATAAGATACCACCATGCAAAATTTCATTTAAATCGGCCTAACACTTTGGAGATTAGCCCTTACAAACAGATAAACAGACAGAAAAACAAAAAAAATGAAAAAAAAAAACTGGATTTGTTCTATTTCACTTCTTACACCCCCTGACTCGGTTTTTAGTATTCTTTTTCTATGTACAGACATTCGACCTCTACAGTTTTATTATATGTATAGACAAAGAGGATATAAAAAGTAAAAAGATTTTTTAGATCTAGAGATTAGCACGTTTAAAGAAACAAACTCTTCAGCTTTATAAATGTAAGTGTGTATAGATGACTTATTTCAGAAGGTCTTAAACAACATTATCACCATACCCCAAACCAAAATGTAAGTCGTAGTATATCAAAGCTAAACTTTTGCAATTTAGAGCGACGTGTCAGATTAGTTTCAGACATTTCAGTCTTAACTAATGTTGTTAGTTATAAATGAGAGTCATGTTCATCATGAGATCTATTAACTATAATATTTGCAAGCATATTACCTTTGAAATATATTCTCGGGCTTATATTGAGCTTTTGATCTTATTTATATGTTTAGGGTTTCAAATCAAATGTTGATTGACAGACTTAAAATGTAATTATTAAAAGTGTAATTTTTAACACAACTTTGTGTTATTTTACCGCATATTTTAAATTTTAATAAGAAAAAGCATGCGAGCTTTACTTTTTCTCAACCCTTTGACGCCTCTAGTTCATAAATTATACCTAAGTCAAAATAACACGTTCAAATATGTATAAAGAAGAAGAAAACACATTTTTTAGCTGATCTTACAACGTTTGTATTACATTATAAATAAGTATAAGAGTAAAATTTCTTAAATTTTGATAAGCGCTAGAAATAAGAAAGCCATGACTTTAGAAAAAAGATCGTAAGTAGCATCCACTTGATTGTATGATGCTTTAAATAAAAGTTATCTCAATAATAACCAGTTATTTAAGCAGTAAATAAGTTCGTTAGAATCTATATATAAAAGAGCAATGACAAAACAGTTTGGTACATTTTTCTCCTCTATTTGTCAACAGATTTTCTTTTTTAGGGTTCCGTACCTCAAAAGGTAAAAAGGAACCCTTATAAGATCACTCTCTTGTCCGTCTGTCTGTCCGTGTGTCACCACCGATTTTCTCAGGAACGGGTGGACCTAGCAAGTTGAAATTTTTACCAGATACTGAAGTCTATAGTCCCTATTAGGTGTATAAAAATCAAGGTTCTGAGTTAAAACGATAAAAAGATAAGAGCAAATTTAGATTCTCGCGAAAACCTGTAAGTACCAAAATTTACCTTAATTCTCATTTTTTATAGGTATATTTCGGAATTTTCTCTTTACTTGTGCTGTAAGACCTTGCTTTCAACCAAAATTGACGATTCTAGGTCAACCGGAAGTACCCTATAGGTTTTGGGTCAAAAACCTATATGATAGTTCCCGTTGACCTAGAATCACAAAATTTGGCAAAAAGCAAGGCCTTACAGCACAAATAAAGAAAAAAATTCCAAAAAATAAAAAAAATTAAAAATTAAAGTTTAGCAGGTTTCCTACAAATTTGTACGGAACCCTCGGTGGGCGAGTCCGACTCTCACTTGTCCGTATTTTTTTGTTTAGTAGCTAATGACGAACTTGTTTTATTTTATAAGTTATGGAAATTGTAAGGTGTTATTAAAGTTTGGTTTGAAGAAGCTAAAATATGAATGTTATATGTACTAATAAATAATTTTGAAGTACCCATTTATAAGAGCTGGATGATTCTCGTAAATCGCGACCTGAATATTTATGATAAATAAATAATGTCGATTAGCATCAGCCCCTAAATTCCAAGTGATAACATTAAGTTAGTTCAATATTGCCTACTGTATAGATAAGCTATATATTAAACTGCTCCTTTTTAACTGAACGTCACGTGCACTCATTATCGTTTCCCTAGGTACGTTTTAACGGTTAGTATAGATTTCTCAGAGATGAGATATTTTCCTGCAGTAAAAAGTATCCTATATGTTGTCCCGGATAACCAGCTATCATTGTACCAAATTTAATCAAAATCTGTCCAGTGGTTTTTTCGTGATGCGTTCCCAGACAGACAGACAGGCAAAACATCTAAAAACTATAGATTCGTCCTCTGTATCGATAATAATGATGTTTCGGACGACCAGAACCAGGGTATGTCTAGTACCCGGAGGTCGACCTGGGACAATCTCCCAGACGTTCTTGGCGTACACGGCAGTATGTCCGTTCGCTGGTAATGTACGCCACCACGCACCCCTGAATGCGTAGCTTGGGTCCCGATCCACTAGGGTTTCTTCGCTGACAGGAGACTATACTTAGAGGCGATGAAATAAAAACACAATTTTTCCTTTTTTCTCTCTTGGTTTCGGTTCTTCCTTTTCTTTTTAGTTGTTGTCTCTTCGGTGGCTGTCTTGCGACTGACTCGAATCGAGAAATGGCTCGCCTTTTATTTGGCCCGTTAATACCTTACAGAGAGCCGCGTACTTTGAGCTCATTTTTCGAGTAAAATTTCCCTAAACCGAAACATTGAGAGTCCTTTTATTTTATGTTTTCAGTAAAACACCTTACACATATTTATTTATTTACATGCCTTACATACTATTATACAATATTAAAACATAATATTCAGTATATAATAATTAATTAAAAAGTCTTAAAACAAAAATATCTAACTTTCTAGGTTGCTACATTTTTACTATACATTTTCCCTTATAACTTTTGAACGGATAGTCCTATCGACCTAATTCTTGTTTTATTATAAGTTTTATAATAAAATCTATTATTTAAAACATAAACTATTATGCTATTGCAAGAAACAAAAAATCTCATTTTCAAGTTACGTAATTATATGCTAACATTTTACTTACGTACCTATTCCTTTCAAATTAATGTTAAATAGTCTTATATGATTCAAATAAGCAAAAAATACTCTAAACTAACCTTATTACACTAATTAGAACTTATTTTAACATAATAAATCTAATAAGAATGAGATTTCATATTTACAACAATTATTCATAATACGCTAAAATGACATTGTCCCTATATTAATACACACGTTACTCGAAGATAGGTTTTCCGTCGCCGACAAATGACTACTTCTAAAGATTTTCCAAAAAATATTTAATGTACAGATTCGACTCAGTTAGACTTTTATTATATGTATAGATTGTTCAATTATTCGGCTTGAATAACCGTTTCATATATTAAAAATAGTTTAAATAAATTTAAAAAATAAACATTTGATGAAACTTTTTGTATTGAAATCAAAAAAAAAACTAATCGAATCAGTCGGCACTCCTAAAGTTTTATATTACTAGTATTTGAACAATTTTTCTACTCAACCCTGGGCTCCTTCACCAGATCATTTAAATGGTATAAAATTACTATATTTTTATACGAATTTTATGAACTCACCGATTTTCTTTACTAATACTACAATGAGAATTAGATTAAAATTGGCAAAGATTTGATTTTAGTTACAAGAAAACGTGTAAAAAACGCGTACAATATTATTAATTATCCAGACATGCCATATAAGTAAATGAAATAAACAAAAACTTTGAATTATTTTAAAATTGTTTCTAAATAATTTCTTTAATAACACTAAAACTCGTCAATGGCAAACAAAAAAAAAGAAGACAGACAAAAATTCTAAAAACTATAAATTCAGCCACTGTATCGATAATAATGTATGTTTATTTCAATAAGATTTTCCAAAAAAATATTTAATGTACAGATTCGTCTCAGTTAAAATTTTATTATAATTGTATAGATTTCATAGTCAAATTACAAAAACGAAGATCTTATAGTACCGTGCCATATTGTCTATACGAATGTATGTATATTACGAGACTCGGAGACTATTTAAACAATGGCATAAAATGTAAACATAATTCCTACTTGTTATTATGATAAAGAAAACATTGTAAGGAAATCTACATGCCTTGACGTACACAACAAATTTCGAAAGACTTATCGTGTACAAATAACATTTGGCCACCATCAATTATTATGACCTGTTCCTCCCTACATTGAGGGGAAGCCTAAAACCAGTAATGGGATGATAAAAAGAGATGCGAGATGAGACGAGAGAGATGAGAGAGAATTTTATTCAGCATTAAATTATTACAATTTTTTACTGAACGTCATGAGTCTACTACCAGTTCGGAGAGAAGAAGCCTCAGACCTGAGAAGAACTGGCGAAAGAAACTCAGCGGGACTAATATTGACTTGTTATCTATTTTTAAAGTAAAATTATAATTTACAATATTTAGTAGCCTGGAGGCGATCATTTCATTCCCAAGGTGTGCCATCTTTTATAAAATCATTTTTCACATTAACTTAGATTAAGGAATAATATAGAAAATGTCTTGGAAATAAACAAGAACAATAAAAACAATAATATTTTAAAATAATATATCTTTCAAAATCTATACTAATATTATAAAGAGGCAGAGTTTGTTTGTTTGTTTATTTATTTATTTATTTGAACGTGCTAATCTCAGAAACTACTAATCCGATTTAAAAAAATATGTTTGCATTAGACAGCCCGTTTATTGATTGAGGAAGGCTATATAACATATAATAAATAGTCTATCTATTCTATACTAACCGTTAAAACGTACCTAGGGATGAACCCGAGCAAAGCGACGGTGAGTCGCTAGTAGTATATAAATGACAATTTGTATATTGTTTTAAAACATAGTTAAGTCAAAAAAACACCTGAATTCTCTTCATTATATACAGATACCATATCAAAGGGACTTAAAATTTTTCCAATACTGTTATAGTGACTGTGTAATAATAATTGAAGTTTATTGATAATTTACCACTTTGATTCTTAAGTTTAAATCGTATCACTTTTTACGCGGGTGAAGTCGCAGGCACAAACTTAGTGTTATAAATACTTACGCACCCAATAATTTGCCCTGTTTTGTACAGTTCCCGCGTATATTGTCATCGTCTTTGTCTTGCTTCGATGAACTATCCAACCTATTCATTTCCGATGGCCACTATAACTCGCACTCCACATATAATAAATTATAAACATTATAATTATATTACACTTTTCTAATCAGAAATCATATCTACACAGACATCCATGACTATATTCACTCAATATATACTTTATTTGAAGAAATATAATGAAAATGAAAATATTTTAAAAATACACTATTCACTGTTTTTCGCACAAATATCAAATATAATTGAAAAAATATTACGAATTAAATTTTAACACTAGCAACATTTGCGATTCAATAAAAAAACATTAAAGTGGCTTAAAAAGCTGTCAAATTTATAATCTGCGTAAAATTTGGCGGCAAATAGCGAAGGGTTGAATACGTCCGCTCTCCGAGAGATAGATTCATCTACTAACGTACCAAATTGGGCATCTCGGGATCACAGGAACTTGGGATGAAAGGTGTAGAGTATATCGCTTTCATGTCGATATTTAGGGCAGGTAACATAAGTGAGTAATCAATTTCATTGCTGTGTAAATAGTATACCTATAGCTATCTATATTATGTATAAAGTATATGATTACTAGCAGAACCCGCGGTTACGCCTGCGTTCAATTTACAAATTAAACTCTTTGGTTTTATGTTATACGAGTACAGCTAGTTAATATCTATTTATGTAATATTGTTCATATGTTCATACAAAAAACTAACATCTCAACTAAAAATGGGGGGTTGGGGTAGGAGGGTAAATAATACTTTACGAAATATTCTCATACCTTTCAAATATACATTTTTTTTAATTAAAATCGAGCCGTTCCGGAGGGTTATGCTATAAAATAAAAATGAAAGCCTTTTAAAAAGCTTAGTGTAATGCTAGTTAGTGATTTTTGCTTGTTTTTCACTATGTGTCTGTTGTATTTATAATATCAGTACATACTGAAAGCGTCATCCTGTGGTAAATATTATCTATTACTTACTATGTGCTTATCCAGTCTATATAGTACTATAGTCTGTATGTGTACTAAATTTGATCCAAATCGGTCCAGCCGTTACAACTTGAAGAAGTAACAAACACCACGTACACACAAACTTTATAATTGTAGTGTTATTTTGTTATATCAACCATTAAATATAAGAGTTTGAAATAAAAACTCGAAGTATAAGTATTGATTAAAAAATATATATTTGCTTCGGATTTAGAAACAAAGCAGTGTAATGGAACTAAACATGAAGACAAACAATATTTTATTTTAAATAATATAGGTTTTATGACAACAATGAATATATAAATGTTTTTGAATAAAAATAGCTAAAGGAAGATTATAAGAAAGAAAATAATGAAAAAAGCGAATATTATGATATCTCTGTACCCCTGTACCCTTGAGGTATGAGCACTGGATGCTTAAAAATAAAAAAGAATATACAGTATTATTTTTATCATTCATAATTTTTATTCTAAAAAAATTTATAATACTTTAATCAATACATCTAAACATATAATAAAATTGTAACTAAGCCGAATCTGTACATTAAATATTTTTTGGAAAATCTTATTGAAATAAACATTATTATCGATACAGAGGCCAAATATATAGTTTTTAGAATATCTGTCTGTCTGTCTGTTACTGCATCACAGAAAAACCACTGGAGGGATTTTGATGAAATTTGGTATGGTGATAGCTGGTTATCCGGGTCAACATATAGGATACTTTTTACTGCGGGAAAATAGCTCATTTCTGAGAATAAATACAAATACTGCAATGTAACAGTATACTAATATGTAAAATCTAAGAGTTTGGTTTTTGGTCATCTGAACGCGGGCGGAGCCGCGGGCAATGCTAGTATCCTTTATTTTAATATAAAATATCACTGTATATGCTGCTGATATAATGTTATATTATATATGCTTTTATTTATTTAATACTAGCGACTTATCCTCACTTTGCTCCGATGCGTCCCTAGGTATGTTTTAAATCTATACTATAATAAAACAGTAGAGGTCGAATGTCTGTACATAGCAAAAAAATGCTTAAAACCGAGTCAGGGGGATGTAAGAAGACAAATACAAAAAATCCAGATTTTTTTTCAATTTTTTTGTTTCTATGTCTGTTTGTCTGTTTGTTTGTACGGGCTAATCTCCGAATCTATTGGACCGATTTCAATGAAATTTTGCATGGTGGTACCTTATATCCCCGGACAATATCTTAGATACTTTTCATCCCAGAAAATTAAAGAGTTCCCGTGGGATAGATAAAAACTATAGTATCTTATACAGCTTAGTTCACAGCAACTTATGCACCTAATTTAGTAAAATTTAACATTCTGATACCTTATATTGCCAGTCAAACAACAGGTTACTTTTCATCCCGGAAAAATGAACGGTTCCCGTGGGAACTAATAGATCTCTATTAGTGTCGTTCCAGAGGCGAATCCGAGCGAAGCGAGGGTAAGCCGCTAGTAAATAAATAAACAAAAATCGTATTTTTTCCGACGTTTTAATAGTTATCCTGTTTTTCGAGGTGGAGACAAATCCAACAAATCAAAAATCATGAAAATCGGTTCGGCCGTTCTTGAGTTATAAATGGTGTAACTATACGGACTTTGTTTTATAAATGTTTATAAAATTGAGAACGTATTACGTCAGATCACAATACACTACATAATAATAATAATTAAAAAAATACAGTAATGAAAAAAAACAATAATGAAAAAATAATAATAAGTGCTGAAATAAGACGTCAATTTACAGTTATTTTTTAATTTCGAATTTTAAAATATTTTAGAATTTGAATCGAAGGTTTTACCTTCGATTAACAATACTACTTGTTGATCGAAGTTTAAAACATTATTTTATAAGAACGCAGCAAACATTTTACTTAAGCAAAAATTTCTAGATACTAAATACTCTGTCACTATTTACTAGAATTTAACTCATGCCATCGTTAATTTTCATGTAAATCGCTTTGATAATATTACCGTGGAAATATTAATCGCCTTAACAGCTCAGCTGTGAAAGCCGTAATTAGAATCACTACAACGTTTCTGAAATTAGTTAAACTATGAGGAAACTAATACTTTCTTAGATTTACGCGAATACTTGACATTTTAAATAAAACTATATTTTCGGATTTTTTCGCGAATTTATTTTGATTTTTGGTTCCCGACGTTTCGAATGCTCTACAGCAATCATGGTCACGGGAGAGACTGAGGTGTTAGATGTCTCTAAGGTATTATATAGTTGTTACAGACAGCCTACCCACAATTAACAAAATGAATTCAAAAATTGAAAAATGGCACTAAAGTACCTTACAATATTTTAACTTTTAACTGTAAACATTTTTATATAATTTTAATTAGCTTTATAATTGAATATGGAATATTATTTATTTAATTTGAGCTGTTATTATTATAATTATTACAATTTTAAAAATATTAATTATTAATCTACATTTTTAGTGTTGCCATTATTATATTTATAACCATAAAGAAAAAATCATAATATATTAATAAATTAAGCCACATAATTGATCTATGGGTAATTTGAAAAAGTTAAGATTAATTAAAAATAATAATTTTGTCTTAATAATAATAATAATAATAATAATGTCTGTAACAACTATATAATACCTTAGAGACATCTAACACCTCAGTCTCTCCCGTGACCATGATTGCTGTAAAGCATTCGAAACGTCGGGAAACAAAAATCAAAATAAATTCGCGAAAAAATCCGAAAAGATAGTTTTATTTAAAATATGAGGAAACTACTTGAATTAAAATATATTCTCGTATATTTATAGTGAAAAAACAAGCAAATCACACTGTAAATGCAAAATTTCGTTATTTTTGTTACTTTTTTACGCTGAAAAACGCTGGACGGATGAAACCCACTTTTTAAAGTTTTTTTGTAATTTTATCATGAGGCGAAGCCACAGGTTCTGCTAGTATTATAAATAATAAGTATAGATCATTTACTACGCAGGTATATTAATTAATACAAAATACATATAGATAGATATAATGATGTCAAAATACTCCTACATTTATACATAATATTCAGTACGGCCGCGTTTCAGAACTGTTGGGATCTCATTTCTTACCTTACTTGATGACAAGGGACGTAGCACCGTTATAGTGGACTATAGAATGTAATATCCATTAGGTAATCTTAAGGGTTAGCTATAGAATGAGTATTTTTAAACGTAAGTGAACAGGAGTGGATCGATTTTAATTAGATTTTTTATTTGAAATCTCCTTTGGGTTTGAAAATAAAACGTATTTAAAACAAATATGTTCAGCCGAGGGAAGTCTAGGTAAACAGAATTCTTTTATAATGAGGGCCTTAACATTTGATTTACAATTAAAGCACATTTGAAGTTTCAACATTAATTTTTTTTTAATAATAAACAGTTATTGCTCGTAGAGACTATAAGTAATTTTAAACTTTTTAATTAATAATAATTTTTTGAATCATTTTCATGAATACTGACCAAAGCGAATTTCGACCCAGGAGTTTCGAGTCCCGGATCGGGCCAAGCTTAGTTATTGAGTCTTTCTGTATAGTAAGCCTCAGTAACAGAGTTGGGAAGTTGGCGGTGTTTCACCCCCGTGCCTCGGAGAGCACGTAAAGCCGTCGATCCTTCACCTTAACTCTTACCGATCGTGTCGAGTAGTCATCTCACCGGAGTATGAGAGTGACAGGAATAGAGAGTGCACTTGTGTCTGCGCGTACACTTGTGCACTATAATATCTCCTGCGCACTTGGCTAGTCCCAATGAGATTGGCCGCCGTGGCCGGAATCGGCTAGGAGAACATCATCATTATTATTACGGCTAAACTTTTGTGTGTAGTGGAGCACTTCTTCAAAAAGAAAGATACCATATTGTAGAATTAAATATGACGACACGTTTGGCTCAGTTTGTAGTGACCCTACTTACTGTGCCAGCGGTTGCGGATTCGAGTCCCGCTGGAGGCATTCATTTGTGTGATGAGCACTAATGTTTGTACTTCAGTCATGGGAGTTTATATTTATAATATGTATGTATTTAAAGTTATATATACGAGTATGTAGTGTATCAACTATCTGGTATCCATAACACAAGCCTGGTACTTACCATGGAACTAGATGGTGCTGTGTGTTAATGTCTATCAAAAATATATTAGCGTCCGGCAATTCAGCCGGGCGCAAAGCCAAGAATGAGGATGTGGAAAATAATTACTTAACAACACTCATTTTTAAGAAAAGTGCTAAGAGTAATTTTATTAAAGAAAATGAAATACGTTTTTCCTAAAGACGTCTCTTTAATATTTAAAATTCAACTTTTCACGTCGAAGTTAAATTCAAAACTTTGAATAATTCACGGAACTATCTACAAGATTTTATTATGAAAATGAAAAAGTTCTTTAGACGTTTCTTCTTCAAATATTTAAAACCTTTGTGGATGTACTATTTATTTATTACTAGCAGAACCCGCGGCTTCGCTCGCGCTAAAACTACAAAAAAAACTCTGAAAAGGGTAGGTCCCATACAAACTTTCATCCCTATTTTACGAACTTATGGGATGAATATCTAAAAATCCTAAAATACATTTTAGCAGAAAGTTTGACTAACTAATTAAAGCTTACCTATTAAATACATACCTAATCAAATATTTTCGAAATCGGTGCCAGCCCATACAAAGCAAAGCACACCGACTTCGAAAATATTTGATTAGGTATGTATAGTAAATGAAAACTATCAATCAGTTATTTTTTACTTTTTAGTGCTTTTGTTTGAAGTCGGTTTTTATTTTTCGATATTTAATTGTATTGAAAAGCGTTCAAAGCAAGTTTCAAGTAATTCCAATCATAAATATTTTTTGGGTTGTATTATAACGTGTTTTCTCGTGGGAATGAGATAACTTCCCGCGCTAAAAAGTACAAGTACTCCACACAAAAAATCACGTCAATCCGTCACTCTGTTTCATGTGAAAGAAGAACAAATAAACAAACAAACACGCTTTCAAATCTATATATATATAAAAGAAAGTCGTACACACTATTTATAACTCAACAACGGCTGAACCGATTTGGCTGAAAATTGGTGGGGAAGTAGCTTAGACCCAGGAGACGGACATGGGATACTTTTTATCCCGTTCGATTGCGTTCCCATGTGACGTGACATAAAACTCAAGAACGGCTGGACCAATTTTTATGATATTTGAATTTTTGGATTTCTCTTAGTCCGGAATAGGATAATAAGTATTAAAACATCAGAAAAATTAACGAAAAAAAATTATATGGCTAGCGCTGGCTAATAACTATTTATCTCTATTTAAAACGTACCTAGCGACGAACCCGAGCGAAGCGAGGGTGAGCCGCTAGTTTATAATATTAGTATGGATAGTATGAGTACGTTATTTGATTTATATATTCATTTGGTTTAAAAAATTATAATTAAGATATTGAATATATTACATAAATAAGAGCAACCTTTTTTTTAATTCGAAATTAAGAAAATTTACAATTAGCAAATACTTGCGCAACATACACCAGCCAGTGGTAGCCCAGTGGTAACGGGCTAACTTGGTAAACCGAGTGAAGCGGGTTCAAATCCCGTATCTCCCACCTCTGATATTTTCATGTGAGAATCATTTCCAATACGATTATTGATTACCACTTGTTTTACGCTAAAGCAAAACATCGTGAGGAACCGGCATGTCTTAGAGACCCTAGCAAGTTTTCGTAAGACATGCTCAGTCCACCCGCACTTGCCCTCCTGATCCCCCTCGCATTAAAGGAAGACTTACGCCCAGCAATGGGACCTTTAAAATGGCTGAAAACATACACCAGGATTTAATAACTCCACCTTTTTTTATAAGCTTAGATCTTTTTCTTTCTTAAGAAACTTCAAACGAATTTTACGCTATTGCGAAAAGTTAGATAAACATCGAAACACATGTTTGCTTACATAAATTATGTAGATGAAATTTTGCAATGCATGTAAAATTCGCGCCGTTCCAAATAAAAGGACAATTACATTTGTGTCAGTATTTATTACTTATATTTTACACTTTCCAAATTATAATATATGAAAGTAACGTCATTTTTATATTTTCTTTAAGTAAATATATCTATTAATTTTTACCCTTCCTTGTGACCCGTTTTTTGCCTCCTACACATCTATAAACAGCTATTACAACGCACGAGTTCTAACAGAAAATTAAGATGTATTATTTAGCACAAATGAATGCAGATATGGAGGTCCTGGGTTTGAGTTCCAGGTCAGGGTCAGTACAGTGATTGGGCTAATCTGTCAAGAAATTCTTAGTAACGACCCGGAGTTGCAAAATTACCGGTGTTATAACCAGTGTCTCGGAGACCACGTAAGAATCTGTCTGTCCTACGTCTCATCGTCTGACTGGAGTTTGGGAGTGAAAGGAATAGAGAGTGCACTTGTGTGCATGCTCATACTTGTATGTGATAGGAATTACGGTCCATATAAATTATATCAAAATCCTATGTTACATGTGTTATAGGATTTCATCGTGATTCGATATTGTTATCACTAATAGTTATCAAATTTAATTACTAATTTAAAAAAGCTAATTTCAAATCTTACAACGTATCTTACCTCAATTATTTTCCTAACAAATTCACAGTTCCACATCAAAAAATCAATTTCACTAAATCCACAAGCAAGGTAATAAATTTATGTTAATATTCAATTAAAGTACCTTAGCAGTAAAGCATTTTTCATAGCGACATCAAAATCTATTAAGAAAATTTACGACGAGATTGAAAAATTTAGCGGAACAAAATTGCAGTGTCAGATATCTTCGGTCATATTTTGGCTGAGCTCCAATACTTTTTGGACTAACGAAGGTTGTTGGAAGTTTATTGATATTTTTGGCAGATGACATAACTTAATTAGATGAGTTTATTAAGTATACTTTTTAATATACAATAGATAATATTACAAATAAAATGTTTCTCTTAGAGCTATAAGATGTTAATTTACTTGGAATATTGTACATTAATAAGGTTTTAAAATAAGATTAACTTTCATAACTTCTGAATATTCGAAATGGATTTTCATTTATATTTGTTGTATATTAACTATAATTACTTTTGAAATATAAAATGTCTTTAATAATTATTAATCTCTTACAATCGGAATTTATACAAATTTGAGACACAAGCTATTTAAGCGTTAAGAATGATGAAAATCGGTTTACATATCGCTATATACAAAAACATATACTCGAAGAGTACCTCTTCCCACAAAACAAAAAAAAACAAACACGGGAGAAAAACCATTCTGAACTGTTTTATGTATGTATTACATAAATATAAATATTCATAAAATTTATTATTTATAAATTTTCCTTTAAGTTCTTACTATCACAAACTATCAGCTATCTTCCAGTGAAAATCCCGTCCAAATCGGTTTACCCGTTTCAAAGATTAGCCGGAACAAACAGACAGAAAGACAGGTAGACTATTACAGATAAATAGATTCTTATTAGTACCGTATATACTTTCATATTCATTTGGAAAACGCTGTTATTTTGACATTACAACCAGACACATTAATTTTATTTATCTGTATAGTTTTAAAATTCTAACTAGAATCTATCGAGTTAATTTTTCAATTCACCACAAAGGAGCGCTGCAAAACAGAGCAGCAGATTGGTTTTACAATTTTGGATCTTATTTATTTACTAATAAAGAACAAATTCTATCAAAATGTTACTGATGTTTTGGATAACCTCGACCTGTTGTAGGATATTATTCCCTATACCATAGATGAGAAAGATTATAATAGCATCCTACAGTACAAAATATGACTTAACAAGAAGAAAGAGCATGAATAGTGGATCGTAGAAGCGGTTTAGATTTACTTTTAAGGATTTTCCAGTTTTAAGGCAATATTTAGTAGGTATTATTATTCCTAAAAACCTATATAATTTTATACCAAATTACTTATTTTATGTTTTGGATTTATTAAATATTTTTTTTTTAAATATAAGACCTTACATATAAGTACACTAGCGGACCCGACAGACGTTGTCCTGTCTACACGTCTTTAATTTGAAAATTTCAAATTTTTTGGACAAAATTGTGAATCTAAACCATTCCCAGATCCCCTTGCACACACACAAAAAATTTCATCAAAATCGGTCCAGTCGTTTGAGAGAAGTTCAGTGACATACACACTCACAGAAGAATTATATATATAAAGATATTGTACTAGAGTACTCGTAGCAAAAGTTTGATTAAGAAAGATTTAGCGTTTAGTTAGTTTGTATTCAGTAGTACGCGGTAAGCATTGGGTGTACTGATACCTACGAATGTTACATAAAATCAATAGGATGTAGCAAAAAAACGGATACAATTTTTTTTTTAATTGTAATAATGCAATATTACATTACAGTGACAGTTATGTAGAAAATGACTATATTCGTCAATTCTTGAATGTTTTCAAAGATGATCAGATGAAAAAAAAAATTCCATTCAAACCAAATCTTCAAATTAATTACTTTAAAAATCAGTGGACCACCTCAAAATGTTGAGTAACAATTTTTTTTCTAATTTTTTTTATAAGCTACAAACTCTACAACCAAGTTAAAAAAAAAAATTTTCGCTCCACCCTAAGACCAAGTCAATCACTTTTCAGATATTGTATATGCTAAGAACTTATGGCAAGACCGCATTTTCACTTTGCTTTTTGACTAAGTTCTACTTATAACAAAAGAACTTCTACTTATAAAAAACGCTCACTTTAGAAAACCTTACTTTGCTTAGTAGAGACAGAGCAGCCGTCATTACTTTGAATCGCTATGCAATATCAAATTATGACAGAGAGTCCACACAAATATAACAATGTTTAATAAATGTTAAATAAATATATGATTGAGAAATAAAAATTGTTGAACGTAAACTTCGGAATGTAAAGTTCACGTTGCAAACTTTGACTTAAAGAAAAGTTACGACCTTATATTAGACAAGATGACATTCAACAATCCTTATACGAAAATATTTTTTTCAAAATTAAATAGAAACTCTAGGAAAAATAACCTATCCCACGGGAACCATACATTTTTCCGGAATAAAAAGTAGCCTATGTGTTATTCCAGACTATAATCTACCTCTGTGCCACATCCAGATCCAGCCGTTCTGGCGTGATAGAGTAACAAACGTCCATACTCACAAACTTTCACATATTTTATAATATTTATACAGATTTAATTTTTATTTATTCTTAAGCTAGATTTTACTAGTGGTCACCCCAACGTGCGTTCACCTTGTCGTGGTGGGGGGGCTCAGTAGTGCCCGGCAATGCAGCCGGGCGCGAAGCCAAGAAACGCATAAGGAGGTGACCCACTTCGGTGGGCGGTGGGAGGTGGCCCTCTTCGGAGGGCGGTGTACCATGCGGGTTGCTCTTGGCACTTCTCTGATAGCAGAGTGGACCTTGGAGCAACTCCATGGTTGTTGTGGTCTGCTTCGGCAGATCTGCCGTCGGGGCGTCGTAGTTGAATGCGTAAGCGATCCTGCGACGCCCCATTAAGACGGGGGAAGGTTTTGTTCGGTTTTAGTGGGTAGTACTGGCTTTGCCGGTGAGTCCCACACCTCGTGCGTAAATGCATTTCCCAACGTTAAAAAAAAAAGCTTTTACTAGTGGCGCCATTCGCCTAGTTTATATTTAAATAATTGTATAAACTTAAGGATTGTTACGTGACCTTAGACAGCCTTCGTTTCTAAATAGGCTATATGCAAAAATATTGTTTTAATTAAATCAAATTGGTAGCTAAAAGCTCGCTTAAAGGAATTATAATGGAACTCTATATAAATAGCTTTATAATATATTATTCGATAAAATGTAGATTGATAACACTATTTCTAACTCTATTAATCATCTTTCAAGTTTCCAACATTTAAGCTTAGAAAGAAAAATATTATTAGAGAATATTATATAAATTGTATAGTCATATTTTGAGGTATAAAATTTTAAACAATAGAACTATGCTATCTTGTAAGCTCAACAATTCATATCGCTGATGCGAATGCACGAGTGGAGTTTTACCTATTGTGGTATGAACTGATACTGCAGTTTTGTTGGCTAGATTCTCGTTACATAAGCACTGTAGAGATTGGTTTGGATATTATTTATATGTTAATAGGCTAATTTAAAAAATTTACTGTTATCTTTTTTCGTAATCCCCTCCAAAGTAGATTCAGGGAAGTGAGAAAAGATGCCTGTAAAAACTGGAACTCTTTAGAGGTCGCGCATCGTGAATTTCCATTTTCCATTGAAATAGTATGGGATATTATTATATCATTATAAATTATAAAATATTGCACATCCATCAACATTAACAAGAATATACTATAGAATACTTTAGTTATCTATAGGTATAGCTAGGTTTTTTTTATCTTACACTAAGAAAAAATATGATTACTTTGTGGTTTATTTATTGAAATTACTTATTTAATATTTTTGTATTCATTATTTTTTTATATATTTTGGGATTATTTTGTTACTATTTTTCATTTATGATTTGTAAATAAATGTTTGGCTTTGGATATTTTTTCACTGTAAAAACTCCCGTAAGAAGACGAATCGCTCTATCATTGAGTAATCGGTAGGACCAACGGCTTGAAATCGTCTCCGAGGCACGGAGGGTGTAGGCACCGCTAACTTCCGAATTCGAAGAATTGTTACTGAGTTTTTCTGTTCAGGACCTTTTGATCTTCAGCCATAAATGTTAGCCGAAACCCCCGAGGCTTGAAATATAATATGGGGATAGTTGCTTCGGGCAGTACAATACAATTATAGAAGGTAATTTGTCAAATGACCAGTACACGTTCAGGGTTTATACAAAGGTAGAGTATAGATACAATGGTAGAGAAACTAATAAAATGCTGGAATGTTTCAAATACCTTTACTGTTTTATGCGAATGTATTATCGAATGCTTTACAGCAATCATGGTCATGGGAGAGACTATGGTTTTAGAGGTCTCAAAGATCGTTATATACTTGTTACAGACAGTGCAGTACCCATTCGAAACGTCGGGAACCAAAAATCAAAATAAATCCGCGAAAAAATCCGAAAAGATAGTGTTATTTAAAATGTCAAATATTTGCGTAAATAAGAAAGTACCTTTACTGTGTGTTTTTTTTGTTGGCCACTGTAGACGTTCATAAAATGCTTTAAGTAACTATAGAGTTAGTATGTTAAAGCAATAAAATTATCCATACATAATGCAAGTTGGCAGCTTTAATATGCGATTCCATAACCCGAGCTCATAACACTTCTCCCCAATAACATAAGCTATATTTTATCGATATCACGAGCAATAGAACTGGTATTCAATATAGTCAAGACGTATAACAATTCTCAAGCACTTGTATATAACAAATGAATATATACGTAACGAAAAATCTGCCACAGACAGATATAAATTCTCAGGGGTAACAATAAAAGGTCCCTGAATAACATAGCAAAATGAAAATGGATTAACTCGACACACCCAAAGGAAACTGGGGTTCAGTTCGATCAATCTAAGTTTCATGTTATTTTTAAAGCTTTCCTTAAAGCTATGGTCGGTATAATTGAGGGTTTGTAACTATTTATACAAACCTTACATAAACTTATTCACATTTAGATTTAAAGGTACGTACATTGAATTTAAAAATGGGATGTAATAAATTGTCTGTATGTTTGTACGTATGTAGTCATTAATTAATTATTATCAGTACTTGACTCACCGAAGTTTCCTAAGAATTATAAAAACGCTATTTTAGGCTTCGAAACTCAAAGTCAATATTGTGGAAACTAAAATTAGATAGTGCCTACTTTAAACTCAAACTAAATAAACAAAAAATATTCCACTTAATTTTCTAACCGACTACAAAAAAAATTATGTACAAAGTATGTACAAATATGTGTTTCATGTAACGATTGTTTACTTTTTCTTGTTTGCTATGACATATCTTTACCAAACGTGAACAAATTATAATAATCCATTAATAATTTTAACAAATAACTACAAGTCGCTTCTAAACTATTACACCAATAAAAAAAATATAGATATCAACTATATATATATATATATATATATATATATATATATATATATATATATATATATATAATATATATATATATATATATATATATATATATATATATCGACTATATATAATATATATTTTCCTGTACATTTAAATTGTTTTATTGAAAGTATAACAATAGAAAACTATCTCTCACTCATAACAAATGTTCCTATGGAAAAGAGTAAAATGTTTTAAATGCTGAAAATCCATTTTGATGGATGAATAAACTGAAGTCAATAGACAATCTCATACCTATTCATTGTGAACATTTTTTGGTATTGCATTGTTTATATGTTCGATAGTTTTGTTTTTCTTTTCAAAATTTCTACTATATTTTGTTATTATTTAAAACGTCATTTTCTTTTTTAATTAGAGAACAATAGGATTATATATTTTTTAAACAATTTTTTTTTTAATTATATATTTTTTTTTATATTATTATTAAGAAAACCACCTTTTCGATCGAACATATAATCACCTTTTTGGAAGTCGGTTACAAAATAAAATCAAAATCAAGATTCAAGGTTAGATTCAAAATATTAGATTTATATAAATTTAAATCGAAAACACATATTATGTAAATTACATCGATCAAAAAAGTACTAGATACACAATCTCATGCAAAAGTTCTCTTAAAACTGTCAACAATTGTGTTTAGGTAATTATTTTAGTTGAAATAAATATACAACAATGTAAATTGAACCTTAAATGCGATGGTTAAAGTTGTTTTCACAAAAAAATAAAGGCGCGCTGAAATATTCAAATAAGCGCTCATTCGGTGAGGACATTTTTTGTCGCTGATTGTGTATTTAGCATTTTTTTGATTGATGGAAAATTATATAACAACTTTTTCTATCCTTAGACACTTTCTCTGTATGTATAGTTAAAGTATCTTTATTCAGTTTGTATTAAACAAGCCTCTAATAAACATAGAGATGCAGTAAAATCTCTGACAAGCTTATGTTAAACGTAGTGGTGAATATAACTAAAACAATGTTAATGGAAAATAACCTATGTATATACTAAAAGAAAGAAGATAAATATTTGAAAATATTTTTGAAGTAAACCTTTTTAGGCGTGACTGAAGGGTAAGACATTGGAAAAATGAGTGTCGCGGAAGTGAGAGTCAAAATTATTAATAATTTAAAAAAAATTATATTTCTATAATACTTATTTACAATAATATATATTTATTATTAATAACTTTATAATAATTATTAGAAAAGCCGTATTCGTAAACAAAGTTATCAAATGTGTTTTTTAAATAATTCAGTGTAGGGAAAATTCTGCTATAGTTTATTTTGTATCTACTTTTACATAAAAAAGGCTGTATACAAGAATGCGTATGTACAAAATTTTATTATATATCTAAAAAATAATAAACTGCTTATAAAGTTTATTTGTTGCTTTTACGACTTATCTTTTTGAGATTATATCAATTTTGCCAACAATAACTGAACTAGAATCTCATCAGAGTTGCGGTGTTGAACATTTACAGGGACATGGTCGGACGTACACATGTCAATCTTGACGGCACAAATGTTTGTAGTGAAACAATTAATTGCTCATATTTTATATGTAAAGATACTACAGTGTGAATATCTCTTTTTTAACCGGTTAATACCTTAACTATACCGTGTCTTCTCCATTCTACACGACATTGGCGAAGTAATCTGTGTCTAACTGGCACGCCTAAAAGCCAAATAACGAAGAATTGAATTGAATTGAAACATGAGAACATATGAGGAGATACATTTTGTGTAAATGGACTTAGTCGCTTAGTCTTATGAAAAAAATACTATTTTTATTCATATTTTACGAAATACGTATAATAAGTTTTGAAGGAATCTTCAAAACTTTTATAAATAAATATTATCTGAATTGGTTTGAAAAAATATACAAACGGATTTGAAATATTTTCTTCAACATAATTCTAATTTTAAGCACAAAAGTTCTATAAAAAATCACATTTACCTCATAGCAATTATTTTTAGCTCGTCGTCTATCGACTGTGCCTAGTCTGTAAAGATGAATACAAAATTGGAGATGAAGGAAAAAAAACAAGTTTCTATAGAAACGTATCAAAAGTGAAACTTCATTTCACGTCGAAACGCAGTGACGGATTGGCGTGATTTTTTGTGTGGAGATAGTTGGAGGGTTGTAGAATAATATAGGCTACTTTTTATCGCGGGAGATCATCTCATTTCCACGGGAAAACACGTTATAATACAATTCAAAAAAAAAATTATAATCAGAATTACTTAAAACTTGGTATTAATGCTCTTCAATAAAATAAAGACGTGCTTTAGCATTTTTCGAAATTCATCCTATAACGGGGTACAATAGGGGATGAAAGTATGTATGAAACTACCTTTTGTAGTTTTAGCGCGAGCGAAGACGCGGGTTCTGCTAGTTAATAATAAAAGATAGATGTGCCCGTGACGCATGAGTGATGGAAGTGTAATAGCCATGAGGGTTTTTCGTGACGATTTCTCATAACGACCTTGAAATTTCACTACAAAAACCACTTACAAAATATGTCTAATATAAGGCGAAAAGTAGATTAACTTTAGATAATTGTCTTATATTTAGAAAGTTTCATTATAAATTATTTTAGTTATAATTATTAGCGGATGGAATAAACGCGTATAACAGTTTGGTTATGAAAATCAACGTGCGGAATTTGAATTAAAACATATTAAAATATACTAGTCTAAGAATAAAAAGGAAAGTACTACAAAGAGTTACCTCTCAGAAAGGTTAATTTTTTAGGTTTTGGTTAGGGGAATGATAAAGTAGACGTCATTTTTCTTACGTCCAAGATTAATCTTACAAACGTTTTCATTTTAACGAAAAGTATTTTGTGGTAAATATTTTGCTAAAGCCTGTGTGAATGCTGTAACTTATAGGACAGTAAATATTTTCAAAAATATATAATCTATACTAATACTACATAAAAATGCAGAGTTTGTTTGTTTGAACGCGCTAATCTCAGGAACTACTAATCCTATTTGAAAAATTCTTTTTGCAATAGATAGCCCGTTTGTTGAGGAAAGCTATAGGCTATAGGTATATTATCATATAATATATGGTCTATCTGTTCCATACTAAGCGTTAATAACGTAGTAAGTCTATCGAACAGAATGACACTCCGTCTAACTTACAATGACTGTTCAAAGTCGCTTTATCAATTATCTCGTATTCGGGTTAAGGTTTATACATATGTATTTTTTATTCAATATTTGCATAAATCGTGATCTATAATATGTATGTAATGAATTCAAGCGAGGTGTCTTTTATTAGGCGATGAGCGAACACATTTTAGGAATTTGCTTCCATTCGCTTTGGTCTGCGAGACACAAAAATCGAATATTGACGATCACATAATAATTTTTGACGAACATGTAGCACATCTTATTGTCACGTTATTGCATTGGCAACCTATGCCGGCAGATTTGGTTCCCACATGAGGCATTTAGTATTGTTCCTAAAATTTCTTATGTTTGTTCCAGTTTTCGGCATCTGGATTCGGATTTTAATTAAAGTTATTATAATATCTGCCAATTTAAACATTTTCACAGAATATAACATAGCTTATATCACTCGGCGGTAATGTAGCTTTCTAATAATGAAAAAAATCAGAATCGGAATAAACTACTCATACTTTCAGAGATTTATCATTGCTCTACACGCAAAAATATAAACTTACAAATTTTACTTCTTTATTTATTATATTAGTATAGTCTTAATTATATCTTTGATTATATGTATTATGCTGTAATATAATGTACCCAAACACTATATTTTTACTTAATGTTGCTTTCTATAGAGGTCGCTTGTCACGGTTGCGGCAAGGAGAAGCAGTGGAAATGAACGTTTAATTGTCTTTACGAGGCGGATGTAACAAACATAAAAAAAAAAAAAATACAGTCGTTTTTACAACCTTAATTTTGAATTCGGTACAAAGTAGGTAAATTTTGATGAATGAAATGCGCCAATTTTACCCCATAACATATAAGAATGATTAATAATTACTATGTAAAAATGGTGCAAGTTTAAACTTTTTAATATTTCAAAAAAATATCTTAGCGTTTGG